>RQWH01000006.1:1200000-1800000 GCA_003934905.1 Neonectria sp. DH2 | reverse complement strand
GATGGTCGAGTTCCACTGCTCAGTCTTTGCATGGTCGTAGAACTCAGCACTGCCGATGGCGTTGGTGCAGGCCTGAACGGAATCGAATTAGCATGGGCGTGTCATAGGGGCGGATTGCGTCGACCGAGGCGGTAAACAAACAACGGGGGGACGGCGTACATCAGTGGCAATCTGCTTGAGGCGGTTGAAGGGGATAGGCTACGAGTACTATTAGCATAATGCGCCCTCGAAAAGGAGGAAGCGTGTCGCTGATGCCCGTACAGGAGTAGCCATTTTGAAGGTTGGTGAGGTTGGCAGGTGGAGATGGAAGGTTGAAGTTGATGGCGTGGTTCAGGAAAAGAGTCGGTAAACAAACAATGTTGAGGCGTCGAATCGTCACGTCGTTATCGGGAATCGGACTATGCACGACCCCAAAAAAAAAACATCATTTAGCATCATCTCTACGTTCATGCACACCTAGGCACATTGGCACAGACACCCCGGGGATCTAGGACTCGCGATACTCACGTGCAGCTCAAGGAAGCTTGTCAACCGTGCAGACCAGTCGATAATATGCTATCGTTGTTTGGACCGTTTGTGCCTGGTGTCTTTCCCCTTCGGGCGCTGCATCGGAGGTGCATTCCGCGGGCGCGGGGCAACCGCACGTGACCCGAGGCCAACCAATCGGCCCACGTGCGCTCTCCCTTTGCGCTTGTCTGTGGGGCAGGTGCTATCCCTGAGGCCTGAGCAATGTTAGTACTGACAATCACGGCCCGTCCACGGCCACCATACGAGCTCTTCCCTCTGGCAGTACAACTTTGCTCTTTTATCCCACTACTCGACGACTCCTCCAACGCCCACCCGCACACACAAATACTCCAGCTATTCAATTGCAGGCATCGCAGCTGAGATACCACGCATTTCATCCATCGAACAGACGTAATTTCCTTTACTTGGGCCCCGGCAGATTTACTCAAGTTCTCTCGACCGCGCGCTATTCGTCGCACGTAACCTCGGAAACCCTCGCGCATCACCTCTCTCACCACTCGCAACATGTCTTCTCAGCCTCTTCTCCAGACCGCTCCTGGTCCGTAATTCCATACCCCATGCCATGCTGGCAAAAGGCCAATGGGCCAGTCCTCCTTGCTCGTGGGGTTTGATTAACATAGTCATAGGCAAGCGCATCGCCCTGCCCACCCGTGTCGAGCCCAAGGTCTTCTTCGCAAACGAGCGAACCTTCCTATCATGGCTCAACTTCACCGTCATCCTAGGTGCCCTCGCCATTGGCATGCTGAACTTTGGTGATCGCGTCGCCTTCATCTCGGCGTTTCTGTTCACCGGCGTCGCCATGTTGACAATGCTGTACGCTCTCGTGACCTACCACTGGAGAGCCAAGTCGATTCGTATGAGGGGCCAGGCGGGCTTCGACGACCGATTCGGTCCTACCTTCTTGGCCATCATTCTGCTGCTCGCTGTGGTGGTTAACTTTGTCCTGCGCATCACCGAGCAGTCCAAGAAGCACGGCAACTAAATTTCGACCATAATTCCGTCTACAAGTTTACTATACGGGGCTAAGACTGAGGACATGTTGATTAGGGAGGAGAGACGGACTGATTGGATTGGGAGGATAGGAGAGGATTGATTCGTTCTGGATATCATTTGTGGTCGATTGGCGTTCGTGCCGGGGTGTCATGAGTTTCGGGCATTGGGTATTCTAGTTCCAAATCCATACAAGCAAAAACCGGATGTTGCGTTCCATAAATTGGGTATCTCATAAAGGCTCTGTTCTCAGGCCCACAAACCATGCAATTATCTTCCAACGCCTACCATGCCGAGGTGTCTCTTTGGGTCCTGTCGCCAAGAACTTTCGGCCCGCACGCCGTGGGCTTTCCCAGCTCGTCCAATATTGTTCTCTCATGCCTTGCTCTCTTCTTTGAACTGGACTGTGATGCCCTTTTTCGACCTGAGCTCGGGGACGGGAGCAATTGACAAGAAGACTCGCATAGACTTGACAGAATTGGAGGAACGTGGGGGCAGAACAGCATCTTCGAACCGACTATGCATGACCTCGAAGTCGTCGCTGTCCTCGTCCTCGTCCTCATCCGCTCCCTTCCCTAGCCTAGTCTCTTCCACAGCTTCTTGTTTTCTGGGCTCCTCTGGTAGGTCGAATAGCTGGTTGTATTGATACCATGCCTTGCCCTCGTCGTGGAGGACTCTCTTGCACTGCTCCACCACGGTGATCAACTTGCACACATCCGCGGTCCGAGCATACAACAACGCCAGTCGTGGCTTCTCTGCCTGGGCCAGGAGATGGCCGGCGATGTACGTGACGCGTTTGCGGATCTGGGTGGACGAGATAACGGAGGCGGCGAGGACGTTGTACTTGGGCGCAAGCTCTGCGAGGACGGATTCGTGGGGCCTTATGAGGGATGGGTTCGCGGGTTGTGCGTCTTTCGTTCGGACTCGCTTTGAGCCGCCGGCGTCTTTGGAAGGGTTTGTCGCATGTTTTCTCTTGCCGGAGTCATGGTCGCGGCTCGGGGCGGGCATATTGGCTTGGGGGAGAAGGAAGAAAGCTGCGAGTGGTGGTTGTGGGGGAAAAGAAAAGGTGTGGATCGTCTGGGGTTCGGCTTGGCACGGCAGACTGCCTACTCATGCATGGTCCTTAACATGAAATATCAAGTGAGAGATGCGCTCCGTAACCTACCAAGATGTTCGAAAACGAGTTTTTATGAGGTGAGATTATATAAAATCGGTCTGTCGATGCTCTTATTTGAAACTGGCTTCGGGTTTCCAAGCGCGACATACATGCCTGCAAACTTGAAGTTATTTTTTGCATTGGAACCCTCAGTTGAAGATATTCAATCTCGTAGATTCATTTGGGGAATCGATATCATTTTCCACAAGCCAACTATCCGTGACATAATGCAATAACTAAATAAACTCAACTAATATCGAGAACTCATCGTGGGTAGACTCATTCAGGCCCTAACTCCAGTCAGTCCTGCCCCAACTTCTCTTGCGCTCTGGCTGTTCGAGACTCAGCAAGCACGTGGGAAGCTCCAAGGTGCCTTCGATCACGTGATCCGAGCTCAGCTTCGGCCCGATGGAGTAAGCTTTACGTTACGGGCTTGTGTCTCTGCGCTAGTTCGCCCGGAAATGCCTGAGCTTTAAGTCGATACTAACAACCAGCACAAGTGGTAGGCTGGTGCTCTTATCTACAGCATCCCACCCCTCATTTGATAAAGCGTAATGGCCTCAGCATTGCTCTGCTTTCTCTTGCTGGTCGCTCGGCATTGAATCTCATCCATGCTCGCATAGGCGGTGGCCCTGACGAGGAGTCGAGGACAGCGAGTTGCTGGGGCGCCCGCTTTAATGACGAAATAGATGATGAGTCCAAGACGACAGTCAGTGGGGCGGGGAGAGGTTCCGCCAGAGGCATCTCAAACCAAGTCAAAATCTCAGTCTACTTACACTAACAGGGAACCAAGCGACGCCCTGCATGCTGTGGGAGCTAAGGCCAGCCATCCGGTTTGCTCCCCGGAGTTAGGATGCGGTCGGTAGAGCAGTGACGATAGCACGATACGAGCCCACCAGCTCTCGAGAGGCAGCTGGGAGCTTGGGCCCTGCGGCTCGCGAGGCTTGATCCCGTCGTTAGGGCGCCTAGTCAAAGTCGTGCCACGCCAACGAAGAATTGGAGTCTGAGAGTTTCCTCTTCGTGTCAATGTATCGCATTAACAGTGTTCAAGAGTGATGACTAAGTGGGGCGTGATTGTTGTGGCTGCAGCGACTCACCAAGGCGTGCCCCACACCCTCCCTTCAAGCTGAGTGTGTCATGGCATGGTCGCACTGTTAGACGTGGAATCGCTGTACCTGCACCAACTGGAGGAATTATTGACAAGCGCAAGCGACGGCTGATTGATGAGAGGTGGCATGAGCTGAGGAAGCGAAGTTAGGAAGGTTGCATGAGCCGGGAGGAGTGCAGCAGGTAAGCGCTTGTTAATTAGTTGTTGTTTGTTGATTCAGGCCTTCTTAGGTTGTTGGTGTTGGTGTTGGTGTTGGTATCGGGGCACAGAGGTACCTTGCAGGTATGTCTTCCTCGGGATCTGGAATGAAAGCCAATTATGCTTTTGCCTCAAGCCTTACTCCTGCGCCGGCTTGGATAGAGCGGAGGCGTACATAAGTTTGCTTCGTCCTCGAGCCATTAGGCTGTGACTGAAATGCACCACGGTTGGGTCTCTGACCTCTCATAGGCAATCTTTCTCGCAATGGCCCTCCACAGTCCATGCCCTCGCAGCAGCCGACTGACTCTTGTCCTACACTAGGGCAACTGCGATATCGAAGCGTAAGGGTCGCGGATACCTGCAGTACATCCCGGTATTGTTTTGCGGGAGAGCACCACGTCGATAAGTACCTGCAGTATGTATTCGTACTCGGAGCTCTTGGTGGTATGTCCAAGGCCTTGCTCACGATGCGAACCTTGGTAGCACAGGTGGACTTTGATCCATTGTTGGACGTGCGCTCGGGGCAAGTGACCGATATAATCTGGATCCATCAGGCCGTGCCATGCTGTGCTTCGTAGCGGCAGTTGGTATCCGTAAGGTACCTAGCTGGGTAGACTAAGTACTACCATGGAAGCACTCAGCACACCAACAAAAACAGGTACCCACCCCTGACCCTCGAAGCAGATAGTGCTGTACGATACACTTTGATACCAGCGTACCCCTGGACTATTTGGCGAGTTAGGTAGCAGGCTGCTAGGTTGCTCGACGCCGGATCGCCTACCGTAGCTCTGTTCTGTAACTGTGCATGTCGTGAATTTACAGCCATCAGTCATGCTGTTGGCCGGCCACCGCACGCACCTCGGCAGAAGGCTGCCTGCCTGATTGACTTGTGAAGGACGCTGTCCAGTGAGTGCGAGTCTGCACCCCGCTCTGTCTGCCTCCTGCTGGCACACACCCAAGTGGAGGCACATTGATGCACTATTTCCATGCTCCCGTCTAGACGAGGCAACGAGTCCTGCCAACTCTGGTGTGCCACTCTCACCTCACCACCCACCCAGACATGGGTTGCTTTGGGGGGGGCGGCCATCCAGTCTCATTGGGCGCTGGGCGACTTGGCTCTAGCGTGTGGTACAGCGTGTTCCAGCGCTGAGAAGCCCGCCGGGCCCTGTTGAGTGGGTGCCGAGTGGGCTCGCCGGGGGCGTTGAGTGGGTAAGCTGTTGCAATCGTCGCCCCCCTTGCGCCTTGGCTGCTGGTCCACCACCCCAAAACAATCTCCTCCCCAGCAATCCCAGGCGCCCGCCTGGCCCGCCGCCAGCCCGCTGACCGGCGTCGCCTCAGGCCGTCGGGGGCGGACGGGTCGCTCAAACAATCACTCAATCACGTCTGTTTTGGCAGTCATCAATCGATCAATCGGTCAAATCGAGCTGCGTTTGTCTGTGCCACGGCCACGGCCACTGCCACTCACTCACTCGCTGCCACTCACTGCCACGGCCTCTCCCTCCGTCCCCTTTTGACTTTACTTGACGGCCCCAACACGCATTACGCATTTCCCCTCCTTCCTCTTCGCACCTTCCTTTGCGCCTGGCTCTTGCATTTGCACACTCGCCCTCGCACTTGCACTTGCACCTGCAAACCCCATTTTCCCATTTCCTGCTTTCCCTCGCTCCCTCATTTCACCATCTTCCCTCTTACACGCTCCCTTCTCGCCTTGCCTGAGTACACACACTCTCTCTCCTTCACCCAAAGCTCTCTGCCATCCAGAGATCACGATCCGAGGCTTTCGCTAGCGCTCGATCACATCCCCTTTCCCTTCTCTCTTCTTGCCTCGCTTTTGTCTGCCTAGGCCCTTGTCGCTGTCGTTGCTGGCCGCCCCAAAACCCCCCGTTTCTGGCCTGTTTGAGGGCCACATCATCACCCCCTTTGCCTGCTGCGCCCGACTCCGATCGTCCGACCTGCAAGCGAGCCTGGTTACGTCAGCCTTGCACCACCCAACGCCCAACGCCCAGCGCCCCAGCGCCCCAGCACCGGCACCCGCTGTACCCGTGCGCCCGATCATTCCGTCGCATTCTCGCAACTTCGCGCAGCGCATCGCATCGCCTTTTGCGCCTCACGACGCACTCTCCTTGTTGCGCTCCCGTCGCAGCACTGCTCTTCGCCTTTCCCACTCGGTTCCCCGACAGGGCATGCTATGTTCCGATTCTGGGCATCCGATCCCCGGGGAAGCGACACCCTTGATGCGCCACAGCCGATCGCGGATCTAGTCAAGCCACACCACCAATCCATCCTGCCTAACACTGCGACGATAACGTCTTCCAACGTGCAGCCTCCCAAGAGGAGGCGGCAGAGCCTCGACGACTCAGATGGGTCGTCGGATTGCGCCGCCCCTGCTAAACGGTTCAAGATCAACTCCGATGCTCTCGGCGATGTTCTCCCGACTTGCGACGCGACGGCGCATTCAGTGCCTGTAATCGCCGACCTTGACACGGCGCGTGATGAGATCCGCCACCAGTTCAGTCTTGAGATCCTACTCAAGCACGACGAGCTGAGGCTTATCAACCAGGAGCTCGCCAAATGTCAGGTTGCCCTTGAGCAGTTGCGACGATGCCATCTCATTCCCTACCCTGTCAACTGTCCCACTCCTGAACAAATGCTCGATGTCAGCGCTGGAAAGGGTCCTGCTCTGAAGTCCCACCGCGGAGAGTCTGTCCCCCGATGGGCGCCTCCGTTCGGTGTTGTCGATGGACCCTATGCCCGACATTATGCCAAGTGGCTAATCCCCGACCCTTCATTCGATGGGATCCAGCCCGAGTGGCAGTTCACTCCTGAGGCGACACGCGCCAGATCTTCTTTTACTGAAGGACGAACCACCAGGAACAGCCTCACTGATTCTGCGAGCGTCCTTAAGGGACGTTCTGTTCGCGGTGGGGCAGGCCAGAAACTTCAGTCCTTGTCCAACGGCTATCCACAACCAAAGGAGAAGGCAGGGCCTTGTGTCTTGAAACGTGCAGATGGCCAGACAGTCAAACTAGTCTGCCTGGACTGCAACCGCGAGAACTTCTCGAGCACCCAAGGGTTCATTAACCACTGTCGTATTGCCCACAAGCGGGACTTCAAGAGCCACGAGGAAGCAGCTGTGCACAGTGGCCATCCCATCGAGGTCAATGAAGGTGGCGGAATTGTTGGGGAGGAGAAGGCACCGGCAACTGCGCCGGCACCTACTTCAGTGCACCCCTTCGCCCGGCCCGACGTAACTGATCAGCAGGCTTATGTCGCTCTTCGGTCGAGGATCGCAGATTCCCTCAAGCTCTATCACCAAGGCAAGCTGCCTGGTGTGACTTGTATTCCTTCACTCCCCGCCGAAAGCGCAGACGTTTCCAAGAGCCAAGATAAGAAGGCTGGCACCCTTGACTTGGCACCGGAAATGCCCCATCTCTCTCGTCTCTTGCAGAGCCGGAAGTTCAACGGCAACTTTCGTGATCTGGTTGCAGACGCCAAGACAAAGCTGGATTTGGACGACCTCGCTCCTGGAGAGGAATCGGAAGTCACCGATTCCCCTGCTGAGGATACTGCTGGAAAGCCAACTCCCGCAGTTCGCACTCCTGTCGTCATGCGTGTTCCTACCCGGATTACCCAATCTCCAGCACCCGCTGGATCCTCTGGGCGCCCAACGAGCAGCAAAGGTCGTGTCCCTCCGATCTCCTTCGTCACGCCCCGGAACTCGGCCATCGGCCTGGGTGCGAAACATGGTTCTAAGTCTCTGCTTTCTGATGAGGACATGGACATGGAGGATGTCGACCTGAGCCCCAACACCCTGGTCAGCAACAATGCACCTTCTCTGGTTAGTGACGACGGGGAGTACGACGACTCAGATGACGGATCATCCGTTTCCGAGGCTAGCGATAACCTCGAAGCTGCATCAGTCTCGGATGTGGCAGAGATCACCTTGGACGACGAACAAGATCCTCGGTCATTGCGTCGGGGATCCAGTGGGGTGTCTGGTACTGTGAGACTTCGAAAGGATGATCCTAAGCACGTCACCTTCATGAGTCCTGTTAAGAACAGCACCAAGGACCGACGACCTCGGAAGGTCTAGAAGCACTCTGATAAAACATGGGGTCGGCCCCCGCCTCCGGTCACCCCCATGCCCTGCACATATCTTTTCAGCAACATTGGGCGTCGATGAACTCGCCACTGTTGGATTCTCCTATTTTCTTGGACGCGCATCATTTCAAACTTATCGATTTTAGTCACTATGAAACTTTTCCCTTTGGGCAGGCGGGCAATGCGGTTGAAGCAAAGACGGCTGTGTGGTTTCAGCGCGTCATATACGGGGACGCCGGAAACTGGGGCGTCAAATGGGTTCGGGGTATGGGAGGCGATTTATTGTGCGCGTTTTGTTTCCTAGAGAACCACGTCTTTTACATCATTCCGGCGCTATGGGAGACGGTATGACCTGAGAAAGGGGTTGCCTTTTTTTTTTTGTCGGCTGTTTTGATTGCTTTTATAGGTCTTTGAGAAGGTCAAGAAGGGAAGCCGCGCTGTATGATCGGGGAAGCAGCCCGCACAGAGCGTCTCTTTGTATCATAGCATCTGTGGCGGGTGAGGTGGGAGAAGATGAATACAAAACACACCGGCTCAGGGTTGAGCGCCATTATATCTTGACTTGGTGAAGCATGTGTCTTGTAATTCCTCAATGATGTGTAAGTGGGAGTAGGCTGGGCCAGATTTCAGGAGGATCTACGTTAGACCATGACGAGCTTTCTGGCCTGTGACTTGATAGGAGTAAGAACATGGATTCTCTGGCCATAGTCTATCTTTGAGACAGCCAACGACATGGGCTTAATGTTGTTCATCAATGTTCACCGTGTTAAAGACAATTAGACATGTAATGGTTCCGAGATGTGTTGTTTTATGTAGATATTCATTAATTAATTAGATGGCTGATTATGTACTTTTAAGTCCCTGGATATATGCGAGTCTCCTGGTTTGGCTCAACAAATGTTCTCGGTAGTTTTGCATGCGTTTACAGCATGGCAACAACGACAGCAGCAACGGCGATGAGGACGCCGCCGGTGTTGCGGGCAAGGTCAGCGGCAGCGTTGTCGGTGGTGGTGCTTGCGGGGCCGGATGACTCGATAGCGGTGGCGGAGTCGGACTCGGAGGCAGTGGCGGCAGTGGTCACCTCGGCATCGGACTCGCCAGTGGACTTGGCAGAGGAGCCGGTCTTGGTGGCCTTGGTCTTGGTGGAGGAGTAGATGGAAGCGTTCGCGCAGTTGGTGCTGACCTTGTCGGCGTTCGCGGCAGCACGGGTGTCACCGGGGCAGTTGTTGTAGCAGCTGCATCGCGTTAGAGGCCTGGACGGGCGAAGTTTGGGGATGTTCAATGGGGAACGCACGTAGCGATGGACTCGTAGGCGGCGCAGAGGCAGCCGTAGTCGGTGGAACCACAAAGAGCGGGCTTCTCCTCCTCGGTCTCGAGACACTTGGTCACGATGTAGTCGGCATTGCAAGCGGTGGAGCTGGCTTCCGCAGCGGTGGAAACCTCGGACGCAGCGTAGGCGCTGGTGGCGGCAAGAAGGGCGAGGGGGACGAAGAACTTCATGTTGACGGTTGTTGTGGTGGTACTAAAGGAGGGATGATCGAAGCGAGTGGACTGAAGATATTCTTCGGGAGCAAGGTAGATTCTGGTGGAGAAGAAGAAAAAAACGAATGGATGGAGTCTGGTTGAAGGGGAAGGGACTGGCAAGGGGAGGACTGAGGGGGGGAGGAAGTTTTATTATTCTGCGGATATGGACGATGGGGATATTAGCTGCGAAAGCAAGGTGGTAACCAACCTACTTTAGGTGCTAGGGAGCACTCGCCGTACCTGGTACCTTAGGGGAAGTCATGCAGCTAAGTTCTCGTTCCACCCCCGGGCGGCCGGGGCGCCCAATCCGCCACAAGTCACAGGTGACACGGGGAATGGAGCTTG
Organism: Neonectria sp. DH2; assembly: GCA_003934905.1. Taxonomy (NCBI): domain Eukaryota; kingdom Fungi; phylum Ascomycota; class Sordariomycetes; order Hypocreales; family Nectriaceae; genus Neonectria; species Neonectria sp. DH2. The sequence continues at coordinate 1,790,050 of RQWH01000006.1, read as the reverse complement.
CGGAAAAAAGCTACAGCGGTTGGTACTGGCCAGAATGTATGGAGTACACCTCGAGAGCTGGACGCCTGTGTGTCAGGGACCGACCTGCTAGCCTTCTGAGGGGGCCCGAGATCAAAGGGGGGCGCCAAGGGGGCCCTGTCTCGTCCGTCACCCGTGTTGTGGTGATGAGCTCTGCAGTCGGTGGCGCGCCTGTGTGTTCACTCAAGAGTCACACAGCCTGCGGCCCGTTTTGGGGCCAACCGGCCGGTGTGTTGTTTGTTTGTTGTTGTTATTGTTGTTTTGTTTTGTTGGGTTGAACCTTGATGCATTGCCCAGGTCAACGGGAGAAAGGAACAAAAACAAGCCATAGAGCACACCCTCTCTGCCCGTCGCTTGAGGCGTCCTAGAGGCGGGAGGATGCATCCGAGTTGAATGCTGAGTCGTACATTTTTTATACATAGCTCTCGATACGAAGTCTGGCTGTGCAGCGGCATCCCACGGCGATGGATGGGGCCACACGTTGGCGCATTGCATTAGTGAGCTGGGTCCCCGGGAAGGGGGCAAGGGGGGCCACAAAGCCTACTGGGCTCTCTCCATCCCCTTCACCCTCGCCCAGAAGAAGCTTGTCGGCTAAGAGAGAGCGCCAGGGCTCGTCGGGAGATGGCCCAAGTTAATCATCACCATACCGTATCACCGTCTCGGCGGGCGATTGGGTGCGGACGGTCGCTGATCCCCGTGCTGCGTGCCATGGGGCCCATGGGGTGAGGGTTCTGCCGGCTGCAACAAAGGAGGGATCGATGAGGCTAGGGAAATCAGCTAATCTTGATTTCTCGCGCGCGACGTGCGGTGGACCTCAAGGATTGGCGAGGTACGGCGTCGACAGGGGCTGGGAATGGAGGCACTGTGAAGAAATGGAACATTTTTGATATTCGTACTTCGTACTTCGTACATCGTAATGGTACATTGTAGTATAGCTGATAAAAGGAGGGATATCTCCAGGCACGGGAATTACATACTTTGATGAATTGCTGGGTCTTTGCAATTCATGTCTCTCCTGTTGATGTCACCTACAGATATCAAGGCGCCGTTGCTAGATCAGGTGGTTGCTCCGCCGTGTTTAAGATAAACCTCCAGGCAGGCCGTGCGTGCAAGTATTTCCTTCTCTGCAGGCGACTGTCCGGGTCTTGGCTTTATTAGGTCTGCCAACTCAAATCACTCCGACATCCGGGCTCCTGGTTGCTTTGGCCGTGCGTGGCGGAACATCCAGTACAGAGAGGCGGATTGGCGGATTGGCGGATTGGCGCTACTGTGCGCTGTTGGGCTTTGGGGTGTTGAGCGTTGTCGGTTGGGCGAGCGGGTGACGGCGAGCCCGCGGCGGCGATTTGGGGGCTTTTAATAAGGCACAGCATCCAGATGCATCTTTTCTGGGGGATTGGGACAGGATTGGAGGGCTCGGGTTGTCTTGTTGGGTGCTCGGCTGTGGGCTGACTCCATCGAGTACTAACCCGGCGTCGTATCTAAATATACGATCAAAGTGTAACGGCATGCTAGTCTAGCAGTTTTGCAGTTGCACGTGTGGCCGAGCATCTCCAACAAAGTTCTGAAGGACGTCGATCGTAGATGGTCTAGATGCAACGGGATAAGACCGCTGCCTCTCGGCTCTGGGGCCTTGGACGGAATCAACTCCCGGCTCAACAGCAGATGACAAGTCTCCAAGCGACCACAAATGCCGTGATGCCATTTAAAGCCTCCAACCAGCGAGCCAGCCAGCCCACCGCAACTATTGATTGTTCTTCCTCATGCACGACCTCGCTGTCTGCGACACAAGCATGTCGGCTAGGACGTCTTGCATCTGTGGCTGCACCCACCTGCAGGTCGTTCTGCAGCGGATGACGACGACTCTGGTCGTTCGTTTGTCGATGCCTGCCGTGGCCCAGTGCTAGGGTGCGCTTTTGTCCAAGATGGTGATGCTGCCTTGGCTGCCAAGCGGCGTGGGATGTCTCCTGGACCTAGGTAGCTAATTGTCGAGAATCCGAATTCAGGCAGACGGAATTGAGTTTGCAAGGAAATAAAGGCCAAAATAGAGGTGGACGAGATGGTGTCTCAACTCGGCACGAATGCGTTTGCGACTGTCATTTGCAATTTGGTCACTTGTTGCTATTTGCTGTTTCATCCAACGTTGTGAGGTTTCTCGTGTAAGTAAAATTCTCACCTTATTGTTCCTGTTCGTCTGTAGGCTCCAGCTCTCAAGAGCTCGAAGAAGAGGCCCCCGCTGCCATCGCGATGATGCTCGGGCTCTCGAGTCTTCAGGCTGTTTTGGTCGAATGCCCCGCTTACAGCTCTTTGGTCTGACGTACCTCAGCCAGCTTAGCTCAACTGCCCCTCCAACCTCCAACGGCCCGCAGCCTCTCCTAGCTCTCACTACGTTTCAAAACAACACCTCCTCCGAACGCTCACGATACATACCGGATACCTTTGGCTGGCCATTCATAGACCAGCCAGTCACACAGCTCTCGCATTCTTTCTACCGCTACCGACGTCGCCGCCACCACTCCTACCATCATGACCGCCCCCTCCATATCCCTCGAGCGGATCCTGGCCGCGGTTCCCGTCACCACTCGCGGCCAGCCTACCCAGCTCTCCGTCGACTCCAAGGGCCAGCGGATAGCCTACCCCGTACGTTCGCTCCCCTAAACTAGGCCTCTTGGCCTTGCCAGCTCATCGTTTTGCGTCTTCTCTCCTCTAGTGCGGCAAGTCCATCTTCGTTCGCTCCATCGACGACCCCTCCGACTGCAAAGAGTACACCGGCCACACCGCTCCCACCACCATCGCCCGATTCTCTCCCAATGGGTTCAAGGTTGCCAGCGGTGACGCCACCGGCATGCTGAAGGTGTGGGAGCCCGAGAACATTGGCAGCACTCGGGGAGAGTACGGCATCATCGCCGGCCGCCTCAATGACATCGCCTGGGATGGCGAGTCCCAGCGCATCATCGCCGTCGGTGATGGTCGCGAGCAGTTCGGACGATGCATCACGGCCGATAGTGGAAACTCTGTGGGCGAGATCCTCGGCCACTCCAAGTCGGTCAACGCCGTTGCCATGAAGCCCCAGCGGCCCTTCCGCGCTGCCACGGTCGGCGACGACGGCAATGTGGTCTTCTACCACGGCGCCCCCTACAAGTTCAACAGCAAGACCACCCAGCACACCGGCTTCGTCCTCGGAGCTGCATACTCGCCAGATGGAAGCACCCTGGTCACGGTGGGCGCCGACAAGCGCATACAAATCTACGACGGCAAGACTGGTGAGCCAACCAAGGAGATTGGCCAAGGGGAGCATACCGGTAGCATCTTCGCTGTGTCATGGTCGCAGGACGGCAAGAAGTTTGTGACTGCCAGTGCTGACCAGACGGTAAAGCTTTGGGATGTCGATGCTGGTTCCGTTATCCAGACCTGGAAGTTTGGCGACGGCGTCAGCGTTCCTGATCAACAGCTCGGCGTGGTCTACCCCACGGCCGAACCGATGGTCTTATTATCAGCGTGAACCTCGATGGCCATCTCTCATACCTAGTCGAGGGCAAGCCCGATCCCGTCAGGATCATCCACGGACATGGCAAGGCCATCACCGCGCTTAGTTCTGGCTCCGACGGCAAGGGGGCTGATATTTGGACCGGCAGCTTCGACGGCCGAGTTTGCCATTGGGACGTAAAGACTGGCATCGCCACTGAGGTCGACGGCCAAGCTCACACCAACCAGGTCACCCAGTTTGCGACTGCTTCTGGAAAAGCCTACAGCACTGCTTGGGACGACACGCTGAAGATTATCGATGAGTCTGCCAAGACCTTCTTGGGAACCTCCGTCAAACTGCCCACGCAACCCAAAGGCGTAGCTGTCTCTGGCGACCTTGTCTACGTCGCCACTCACTCTGGGGTATCAGTGTACTCCAACGACAAACTCGTGAAGGAGCTGTCTTTGGAATACACCCCTGGCGCCATCGCGGCATCGGGCTCCTTTGTAGCCATCGGTGCCGACGAAAACTCGGTGCGCATCTACAAGACCGACTCAAGCGGCAATCTTGAGCAGATCAAGGCGCTGGCCAACCCGTCTGGCACTATTTCGGCACTCGCCTTCTCCAAGGATGGCGCCCATCTGGCTGCTGGAAACAGCGTTGGCAAGATCTATGTCTACAAGACTGATAGCTGGGATCTCGCGGCAGACCGCTGGTCGGCTCACACCGCCCGAGTGACCGCCATCGCCTGGGACGACAGTGGTGCCTACGCGGCGAGTGGTAGTCTGGACACCAACGTTTTCGTTTGGTGCCTGGAAAAGAAGAACCAAGGAAAGCGAATCAAGGCTGCCAATGCCCACAAGGATGGCGTCAATGGCATCTGCTGGATCGCGGGCGGAAAAGTGGCGAGTGCAGGCGGAGATGCGACCATCAAGGTCTGGAACGTCCAGAACCTGCCTTGAAGAGCATCATGACAACCTAGATAAAGAGCGTTCAATTTCATCAAGATAGACAGTCTTAAGCCAAATTCGACGTGTTTGGATTGCATGATAATCAACCTAGAAACGCCCAACCCCATGAATATGTCATTGCTGTCGAAATCACTCGCAACCCCCGTTAATGCCTATTGAGTCTTTGCTCGATCACGCAAGACTTTAGTTCAAACCACGACGGATGTCCTCCAACAAGCCTCTCACCTAGTCATGAGCCATGTAAGAATTCTCTTCCTTCGCAACTTCACCGGCACCAATGTCCCACAAACTAAGCCTCCCGTTCTTCTGGGGCGAGACCTCGTGGGGTGGCCAGCGTGACTTGTTGTCTTCCCAGAGAAGATCGGCCTTATGGATGGCTTCTTGGAGATCATTAGGCCTGGAAAAAGGGTGTGAGCTGGCTTCTAGTTGTGTTAAGGCTTTGGTGATATATACGTACTGGCTGGAACTCTTGATTGCATAGCCCTCCTTTGTTAGATGTTTGGCCATTTCCGTTTGGTGGTCATCGAGGAGTCCGGTGTTAGGGACCACAACTATAGGCAAACCCAGTTTCCATGCGTCGAGTATAGTTCCAGTTCCTAGACGTTTGTGAGTTGTAATGTACGATGATGAAGTGTTTGGAACCCACCTGCATGTGAGATGACGAGCCCTTGGCGTCGCTTCCCGTCCAGTGCCTTGCACAATGTCATTTCTTCTTTCATGAGGTTCTTCCTCACATCGAAGACGGAAATAGAAAGACCTGCTGGAACTTCATCCTCGTGGGAAGCGAGTTCCGCAGTTGCCCAAGCAAGATCTGGCCCGCACTGTATGTGAAGTTCAGTGAAGCCCTCAGAGCTAAGGAACTTCCAGAAGCTCGGCTGCAGGACCGCCGCAGTCAGTTCTTTGAATCCGACGGTGGCGCCGACGGTGATCAGGCAGTAGCGATCAAGATGACCGTTCTTCGCACTCATAATTTTTTTCTGCGAAGAATAAACATTGGAAACTCTAGATTCATGAAGCCATCTGCCTGAGAGACGTTGGGGTTCTTGTAAGAGAGATGGCTAGCCGGACATTTGCCGTGGTAAGAAATGGGGTGGTTCGGTGGCTGGCAAAACCTCGGTATTCGGCCAATGCTGGCGGGCACGATTTTGGCAGCCAATTTTTTGAAGCTCACGCATAACTTACTCACGCGGACGACAATTCGGCGCAGCCATTGCCCCGTGACCAATTCGCAATGGCTTCAGCTTCAGCAGCCGCAAGGCTATGCATTCTGACGTGCCGTAGGGCACCTCGCCTTCAACAAATTCCCCGGGCACGGCAGATCGCTCGGCAATCACCGATCGCCCAACGGTCCTTCACCACCTCGACGATACGATGGGCCCGTGAGGGAGAGCGCGACAACGAGGATGATTTTGAGGACATGGCTCCGGTTGAGTTGAAGAAGCTGGAGGCGTCCTTCCAGGAGTCCATTACCCCCGAGGGAATGAAGCAACTCGACGAGCTGGCCAAGGACAATGGCTACAACACTATCGAGGAGTACCTCGAGGACACCCTGCACAGGACGCCTGGCTGGGCCTCGGAGGACCGAGCTCTGGCCGACGACTTGATAAAGGACGACAAGGGCGAGAGGCCGAACAAGCAATCGTTCTGGTACGACGAGGAGGACCCAGAAACGAACACCGAGGAGCTAGAGGAGTTTGACGAAGACGACATTACGTCCATGGCACACGGAAAGCTGGATCAAGTGCGAGAGATGCGAAACTACGCTCGATTGGCAGTTTGGGAGATGCCTCTTCTTTCCAGTAAGTGAAGGCCTTCCGCCGTTTACGTGGTTCGTTGCAGGACTAACACCGCACCGCAGAACTCGCCAAACCGTTCGTCCCGCCCGCTGAAGGTCAGGTGTTGCGATGGCGGTACACCTCGTACATGGGAGAGTCCCACCCGGCCGAGAAAAAGGTCGTGGTGCAGTTCGCCCCCCGCGATCTCAAGCTCACCCCCGTGCAGACGGAGAAGCTCAAGAAGCTCGTGGGCGCGCGGTACAACCCGGAGACGAAGCTCATCAAGATGAGCTGCGAGAGCTACGAGCACCAGGCGCAGAACAAGCGCTACCTGTCGAACCTGATCGACGACCTGATCGCGTCCGCCAAGGACCCCAAGGACACCTTCGCCGACGTGCCGCTGGACCTGCGCCACCACCAGTTCCAGAAGAAGCCCAAGTTCCCCCGGGAGTGGCGTCTGACGCCCAAGCGCATCAACGAGATTGCCGAGGAGCGCCAGCGCGCGGCCATTGCGGACGTGAAGAAGGCCGAGGCCGGTCTGCTCGTCGACGGCAGCAAGGTAGTCGACGACTTCCTGTTGAGGAAGGCCATCGAGGACGAGAAGAAGCAGAAGGTCGCGGAGCTGGTGACCGTACCCACCCGGGCTTCTGGCGGCAACCGCGCTCGGAGGTGAGCGAGCGGCCGGGCTGGACCGAGTCGATGTCGGGCGTGAACTGCTCTGAAAGGAGAAATGTATTATACGCTAGAAAGGCGGACATGTACAGGGGTGTGCTTGTACGATGTAGGTTAAAGAGGCATTCAACAAGATATGCATGTACATTGAAGCACGATGAGATATCACTTGAGTTCCCTGGCATAGTTTGAAATTCCGCCTGTAGTGACGGGCATCGTATCTGGATGGTTACACAAACGCTAGATTGGTCTTCAAACGACATTTGCAAATGAGATATTAGCAAATTCTGGAGACAATTCATACGGATAACTCTGAACTGAATTTGAAGATTCTTGTTGAAGGATCATGTTCATTCAGGCTCATTTAGGTTCCGCGTCAACTGAGTGTTGATTGAACGGCCCGGGGCTAAAAGTAAATACATACGCAACGAGACCAAGATGGCAGACCAGAATACAATCCCGCAGTGGCACAGTCACAACCACGGTCACGAATATGCTCGAAGCAACCGACCAGCTTGTGCTTTAATACACAGGTGAGGGCAACAGCTCTCAATCTGCTGCTGACTAAGAGCTGTGCTCACTGTGGGACTGTGCGAGCCTTTAAAGCAGGTGATATATTCCTCCATTGGTTGTGGGGTTGAGGCCTCTTCTACGAACTACACGCCTTTTACGTCCAGCACCATCACAACTGAGGAGTGTCCGCATCTTGGCTTCAGCCTTACCGCCATCAAAATGGACGACAGAAACCAACATTCAGAGAATATGGCGTCGCCTGAGGGGACGGCCCCCAAGCAGAAATCCGAGCGTGTCAGCATCTCTATCCTAGGTGCTGAGGGCGTAGGGAAGGAATGCTTAGTTCGACGGGTTAGTTGCGAACATCCTCTCTTTAATATCAGGCCCTAGTACTGCCGAGTTATTCTGCTGTCTGCTCATAACCATACCACAAACTCGGGAGAGTCCGCATCGCTCATGAATTTTGGCGTAGTACTGTCTCCGCATGTTCATTAATGAGTACGACCCAATGGACGACGGCGACGGCTACCGGAAGCGATGCGTCATCTCAGAAACGACATGCCTGCTCAGCATCGACAACCCACAACCTTTCTGGCTTGAGCACAGCAAAGAAGCGCACCGCATCGCCAGGCACGCGGACGCGCTGATGTTCGCGTACGACGGAACCGACCCCAAGAGCATCGACGTGCTCCGGTCCGTGAAGGAGAAGCTTCAGCCTCATATACTCGGCGCCACATGGCCGCCGCTCGCCGTGGTGGCGACCAAAGCGGATCGCGCGGCGGAGCTTGGCGAGGCGTGGGAGGAAGGGCTAGGGACGGGTAGGGAGGTTGCGAGGGAGCTTGGGGCGTCGTTCTTCACGACGTCGGCTGTGTCCGGAGATGGTGTGAATGAGGCTGTGGAGGAGCTGGTGGCGGCGGTGTTACGGAGTCGTGGGGCATTGGCGCGAGAGGGTGCAAGTCAGAGCGGGACGAAGACTGAAACAAGAGAGCCCAAGAAATGGAGTAAATTGTGTTGTTTTACGTAGCTCATGGTGGATAGGAAATAGTCGAAAGCTGTCTCGAGCTTCACTCATATCATTGGAGCCCCTTGACTAAGGTTGGTAAGTAGGTACAGTGGCAGTCTTGGCAGTGAGAAGCTGGGTTGGGGTTAAGGAGGCAAGCTACACTAGATTGGTATCACAGAAAGAGGGGAACAATTCGCAAGAGGGTGTGATTGAGTGTGATTGAGTGTGATTGAGTGTGAATGTGACGGGCGTGATGGTATGGATGGTTTCAGGTAAGTTCGGGTATTGCACTGTGTACGGAGTACTTCGCAGAGCAGTAAGTAAGTAAGTACACATGGAGAGCCGGGTTTCTGACGGAGGGCGAATGCAACCACAACGTGCAGCTTCCCCGCGTTTACTGACATGCGAATGCTGTAATCTGCGAACCTTCCTATGACCAGGATCAAAATGAGGGAACTCGGACTCCCCGTGTTAACGAAGATGGGGACATTCCGGCTGCTCGGTGGATAGACTAACGACAAGCCCACCTACAGTACAGCGCGTGCCGAGGCACACCCACTCACTGTAAGTACTAGGTCTTGGCTTGGTGCTGTAGCTGTACCTCCCCCCTGTCGAGCGACGCCCAGTGTCACATGGCACGTTGCCAAAATATTGGCCGGAGCCAAGGTGCAGATATTCGTCCGTGTCTCCTCTCCAAGTCGGCGAACCCCTCATCTCCTTCCTATTGTACACCTCCTTCGGCGTTCTGCTTTGACCCGTCTAGCTTCGTCTGGTGATATATGCTGCTTGATGCGCACCTCTTCTTGAGCTGTTCATCTGTCCTCATACGTGAACCAAGCTTTCGACCCGCACTTGAAGCGTCGTCCCCGACTGAGCCGAGCAGACAAATCAATCATATTGCATCACGACCGCATTGGGACCCACGCGCCGAATAGATTGTGCACCCCAGAATCTCCTCCTTTACATCGCCTCACTTCTCTTCTTTGCTTCCTCATCACGCCAGCTTTCTCTTTTGCACCACTCGTCCTCGTCAGCTCCTAACTCCAGCTCCCTAGCTGTCGGCCCACATATCCCGTTGCACCTGCAGCTGCCCTTGTGCTAGCGATAGCACTATAATCCTCCACATCTCGACCGTTCAGCACAGCACCAGGAAGCTTCCTCTCTTTAACCATGGCTGTGGACTCTCCCGTGTCCACTATTCCGGCCTTGGAGCACACGGCGCTCGATGACATCCCAGCAAAGGTGACCCGGCTGCGTGCCACCTTCAGGGCCGGCCGCACCAAGGACATCCAGTTCCGTCTCGTGCAGCTGCGCAAGCTGTACTGGGGCATCGTCGACAATGCGCCTCTCATCGAGGAGGCTCTCATGAGGGATCTCCACAAGTGCAAGTTCGAGGCTACCCTCTCTGAGATCGACTGGTGCAAGCGGGAGTGCTTGGACATGATCAACAACATCGAGAAGTGGGCCAAGGATGAATCCGTCGTCAACGTCCCCTTGGAGTTCAAGGTCATGGGACATCGCATCCGCAATGAGCCCCTGGGCGTCATCCTCGCCATTGGATCCTACAACTACCCGTTCCAGCTCAACTTGACGCCCCTGATTGGCGCCATCGCCGCCGGTAACTGCGTCGTCCTCAAGGCCTCAGAGGCCTCGCCCTACTCGGCCATGGTTTTGAAGAAGCTCTTCGACGAGTGTCTCGATCCGGAGTGCTACACCTATGTGAACGGCGCTGTGCCCGAGACCCAGTACCTTCTCGAGCAAAAGTTCGACAAGATCGCCTTCACCGGTGGCAAGGCCATTGGCAAGATCGTTGCCCAGAAGGCAGCCGAGACCCTCACCCCCGTTCTTCTAGAACTTGGCGGTCAGAACCCGGCATTTGTCACCAAGAACGCAAATCTCAAGATGGCCGCCAGACGGTTGCTCTGGCAAAAGGTCCTCAACGCCGGCCAGGTCTGTGTCTCCCACAACTACATCCTCGTCGAGCGTAGCGTCCTTTCCCAGTTCCTTGGTGAGCTGAACAGTCAATATCGCGTCTTCATGCCCAAGGGTGCCAAGAAGAGCCCCGACTTCGCGCGCCTCGTCAACACACGCCACTTCCTTCGCATCAAGAAGATGCTCGACTCTAGCAAGGGCAAGATTGTCCTAGGTGGCTCTATGGACGAGTCCGAGTTGTTCATTGAGCCCACTGCCGTTCTTGTAGACGATATCGAGGATAGCATGATGATCGAGGAGTCTTTTGGCCCGGTGTTCGCGGTCATGGCCTTTGATACCCTCGACCAGGCCATTGAAATTGCCCACAAAGTTGACCCTACACCCCTTGCCCTGTTCTCCTTTGGTACAGATGCGGAGAGCGAGAAAGGTAAGCTTAGATCAACGTAACCTGGCATATCATAACATACTAATTCCTCCTAGTCCTGAAGAATGTCACTTCTGGCGGCGCCACTCTCAACGACTCCTTCTTCCACAACCAAATCCCACAAACACCCATGGGTGGCGTTGGACAATCTGGCATGGGTTCCTACCACGGCTACTACTCCTTCAAGACCTTCAGTCACCAGCGTACCATCGCCAAGCCCCCCTACTGGGCCGACTTCCTCATCCGGGTGCGCTACATGCCCTACTCGTGGCCTCATCTGAAGCGCCTTCACGCCATGAACGGCGTGAAGCCCAGTTTCGATCGCACCGGGAAGCAGGTCAAGGGTCTCAAGTATTGCTTCGGCCTAGTTTTCGGCCTCGGAGGCAAGAGCTCTAAGAGTGCTCTACTGAGATGGGCCATTCTCGTCATCGCAGCCGCCATCTTCGGGGCGAAGAACGGCTCCCTGAACCAATTGTTGGCCAAATGATGGCCGGCCCTTGGATCTTTAACGGCTTGAGTAGCGTCCTAGGTGATGCCATGTATAAAAGTGCTTATGACTGAGGTTGAGTTCGCAGATCGTACCTCGGCCCCCAAGCCGAATAATGTATAGTATATCTAGTTCTGGAGATTATGGATTCACCGGTTTGGGTTGAAAGACTGTAGGGATCAAGCGTCGCAATGGAGAACACAGATGTGGTGGCTTGTAAACTGGCTTCTTGCAAGCCTTAGTCTATTGGTATCTTTCGTGAAAATTTCCCTTTGTCCCAATATCCCTAGTCGTCTCTATACATCCATCCCGCTCTAGTGACCACTCAGGGCAGCGGCTAGACGCTGGCCTTTCTCACCACCAAGATAGAGATCGTCATCCGCCGACTCCCTCCCCAATTCCACAGCCTCGCTGTACCCCTTTGTAACCATCTCTTCGTCCACTTTTAGCCTGTTTTCGACCAGAGCCAGGATGACGCTGCGGATCCTCGCAATCTCCCGCATCGTCGACAAGTCGAGCGGGTCGTTCTGGCTCGAGTATACCTTGTTGCTGACGCTCTCCTCCATGCGGTTGATGCCGGCCGCCTCGGCGTTCGTGTCGCTCTCGACGTGCTTGCTGATCCAGATGTAGCCGTTCACGCCCAGGAGTACGTCGACCTTGCCGCCGGCGTTGGCCACGTCCATGGTCCAGACCTGGCGCTTGGCGCGGACGACGCCGCTGCCGCCGCCGATGCCCGAGACGCTGACGAAGACGCCGTTGCGCAGCTTGCCGTACTTGAGACTGCGGGTGTGCAGGCTGGCGGCGCCGTCCTGGTGCAGCTGCTGGACCTCGGCCACGACCAGGTCCCCCTCGGCGAAGAAGCTGCGGATCTGCAGCTCGTCCGTCTCCGTGCGCTTGCGCAGGATGCCGCCCGGCAGGTTGATGGCCGAGATCTGCAGGATGGCCAGCTGCGACGCCGCCACGTCCACACGCCATCGCTTGGCCTGCACCTCGACGATGCGGCCAACGACGAGGTCGCCGATCTCGGGCGTGTAGCGCGCGCGGAGCGGCCGCACCGAGAGCAGCTTGTTGGTCTTGGTGAGCGTGCCCGCGAGGGAGGACGTGATGGCCGTCGAGCCGGGGACGACGTAGGTGCCATGTCCGCTAAGAAGCACGGGGTCAGCATCGAACAAGAGAAGCCGGACGTGAGACTTACCGCATCCACTGAGAATTTGACGTGATCAGGGCGCCGGGTGTGAGGATATCTTCGCCGTAGACATCGGCGCCGCCGCCGGAGTCCGAGTCCGAGTCTGAGTCGACGACCGCAGCTGGCCGCTTAGCCGCGGGCTGGGGCTTGAGGACTGTGATGGGCATTGTGATGAGATGAGACGGAGGGCGAGGAGGCGGATGAAGTGAGACGAGGCTCGCGGCTGCTGCTGGCCGGCAGTCTAGGCGCTATCGATATGCCCTAGTATTTCAGTAGACCGTGGTTTGGATCCAATTCGGTTGACTCGTGTGCCTGTGTCGACGTCGAAGTTGTGGTTGTGAGGTTGGTTGAGGTTCTAGGTGGGGCCGTGAAGTCGAGATTTTAGACGTGGGATAGTGTCCGTGGTGGTACAAGAACGGCTGCAAGCGTGTTGAATGCAACGAACCGCACCAAAACCCCAGCATCAGAACCGAATGTAAGTACAAAGTACCATTTGCACGATAATTTCTCTCTTTATATGGGCACTAATGTCACACCTCATTTCTGTTTCTTATTTTACTTGTCACCACTCATCATTTCCATGCGATGACGACTCTCAATGTGTAAGAGCGGTCGAACACGTCTAGGTATTGTGAAAGCACTCAAGTTCTATCTTTAGCTTCAAAGTACACATAGATGAAACTCACTTCTCATGACCGAGAGTACTAGTAGGCATCTAAGGTGATGTATAAATAGTACATGTTACTACAACAGATCCCAACAACATTTTGGCAGAATTCTATGCACCCCCAAACGCCTCATACACGGCTTTATGTTATTTTTGGTACACTGGCTCTGCTCTGCTGTGCAGAATCGTCACAGCCTAGTCGAATATACTTCGTCAAAGGCTGTTTCAAGAGAGCCGCCAGCTCCGCAACCAACGACGTTGAGTTTGTGTAGATGGATGGAGTGGAGTTCGTTTCTTTCCAGAGGGCAGAAAAATCTGCATTACTTGAAAGCCCTCCAGAGACCCATCCAGACAAGGCTCACGGAGATGGTCGTGATGCCGAGCTTGCGGCTGCGCATGCCGAACAGGGAGTTGCTCTTCAAGATCAAAGCTCGCTGCTTCTCGAGCTGCGACATACCCGAGAAGTAGCTGTACGCTGCGAGGCCGAAGAACGCTCCGCTGCCTGTGACGGGTTAGCTGGCTGTCCCTTCGATACATAACCAGGGGCGCAAGACTGACCAACGACTTTGCAGGGCAGACAGTCGTCGCCCCGGTCCTGACGCAGGATGCTGTCGAGCTTCTCGGGCCTTTCGAGAGCCTGGATTGTCGGGATCTTGTCTCCAGCCATGGTGAAAAACTGCGACGTTGCTTGACACAGTGAGCAAGACATACAGTAATAACCCTCCTAAATTATCATCAGCCTCAACTTTTGAGAGTCGCGTGACGGGGAATGGTGATTGGACGTCGAGGCCATATTCCAGCTTAGTCATGCACACTAAGTCGGAATTTCGTCATGGCACGTTCCGCTGCCGCGCAGGTCGGCAGGGACCTGAGCTCCAAGCCCACAACCGTCAACCAGCGCTGCGACAACGGCGTTGGTCTTCACCATGAACGGCGTTATTGAGGCGCTGCACATTTACGATGATAGCAGGTATGGGAACCCACACGCCTAACACCCGTTCTCACCAACTAACCGGCCCAGGAATCCCATCCTCTCCCACACATACACCGGCAGGCCTCTGTCGGCGGCCCATCTGCTGCCCCTCTATCTCGAGTACCCAGCGCCGCGACCGAACCTCGTCTACCTCCCCAACACGAGCCCGCCGACCCTCGTCTTCAGCCTGACGCACGCGAACCTGCTGTTCCTCGTGACGGCGTCCACCGAGATCGAGCCCCTCCTTGTCTTCGAGTTCCTGCACCGCGTGGTCGATGCCTTCGAGGACTTCCTCGGCGCGCCGATCCTGGCCGTCAAGATCGAGAATAACTACGATGTCATCGCTCAGCTTCTGACGGAAATGTGCGATGCGGGCACGGTCAGTACGACGGAGCCCAATGCCCTGCGGGAGATCGTGGAACAGGAAGGCTGGGTGGGCAAGCTGTTGGGCGGCCTCAACCTCCCTGGGTTGGTGTCCCCTCTATGCTACGACGCAATATTAAGGGCGGGTCGGCTAACAGTGCACCAGTAAGCCGTCAAGTACCAACTTTTCGAACTCAAGCGCGCCGTCCCTGATGGCATCCAACACGCCGGCCTTGCCATGGAGGCGAGCAAATGTTCGGCACACGTCCAACGAGATGTATGCAGACATCGTCGAGACTCTATCGGTGACGCTCGCACCCTCGGGTAGACCATTGGCCGCCTTTGCCAACGGCACTATCGCATTCACATCAAAACTCTCAGGTCTCCCGGATATCATGCTTACCCTGACTAGTCCGTCAGGAAAGCACAACCTCGGTGGGATCTTGGAGCTACCCGTCTTCCACCCCTGTGTACGACTAAATAGGTGGAAGGAAAGACCTGGCGAGCTGAGCTTCATTCCGCCAGATGGGAGATTCATCCTGGCGGGTTACGAAGTGGATTTGCTGCCCTTTACGAGTGGGAAAAGCGGAAGCTTGAATTCGAATAATCTGAAGCTGCCCGTCAATATGGAGGTCAAGACGGGGCTTGGTGCCACAGGGTCAGACTTTGAGGTCAGGTTACAGGTGAACAAGGTACCCGGTGCTTCCTCGTCGGCCTCGTCGGGACTCGGTAGGGGTGGAGGCTCTGGGCGGCTGGAGGACCACATCCCGGGTCACCTGGGTCACCTTTGGTGGATGATTTAAACGTTATGATCCCACTTCCAGCAGATGTGAGGAACCTCTCTGAAATTCGACCAAGTCGGGGCGATGCTAGCTTCAACCCTGGAGAGAAGGTACTGGAGTGGAACATCCCCGCAAAGGAGCTATCAGGGGGAACGAGCTACTTTGGGCTGCGGTGCACCGTCGTGGGACCGCTAACGGACGATCGAGAGGATGAGCTCGACCCCAGCGGATTGGGATTCGGGACGGACTACTCTTTCAACGAGCCCTACCAAAGCGTGCCCGTGGCCAAGAGCGCGCAGCAGAAGGAGAGCGCAAGCGACGACAAGGACGTGAAGAAGATTGCACAAAACAAGATCCTGATGCCGACGTCGGCATCGGTGAGTTTCGCGGTCAAGGGATGGCTGGCAAGTGGATTAAGGGTGGAGAGCATCATGATAGATCCGAGGAAGAGTCGGGGCCTGGGAGAGAACATCAAGCCGTACAAGGGCGTCAAGTACTTGACAGTAAGCAAGGGCGGCGTTGAGATTCGGTGTTAGGAGATGGGTGGGATAGGAAGGGAGAGTGAATGAATAGAGCCAGGAAGAAATGCAAAAAATAAGATAAATGTTTACAAGAGTTGGCTATTGCTTTGGCGAGTGCTGCATGCCTTTCTTTCCATGATGATCTAGCAGGACACGAGATGTGAACGAGTCTTGTGTATTCGTGCTTGGAAGTGGTAATAGTGAGCATCTGAGTCGCCGAGATGGAAGCCGAAGACGACTCGGGACATCGGCTCTAAGCGTGGGGTACGTCCCCACTGCAGCTCCGGCACATGCGAGCATGGAGTAGCTCAGCAGCTAGCACGTCAGTTAGCACATCAGTTAGGCTAATTAGCTGGCTGGTTCGGTAGCGCTCCAAGCGGCCCAGTGCAGTTGGGTGTCACCTGCAGCTTTGCATCCAAGTACCTGCTGGGCTGGACGACGGGAACGTGACACCGACGCAATTCCACTGCAAGGCCGGGCGCGACCGGAATTCCATCCGCTTCCTCTCCTTTGTTCCATTCCCTCGTTCCGGCATTCAACATCTCTCTCCCTCTCCTCCTCTCTCCTTCTCTTTCCTCTCCCTCGAAATGAGACCGAGAGCGTCCCCGAGTCCGTCATCCCGCCCGTCTTGACACCCTCCCGGACAGGCCATGCCTTTGCTCCGGGCTGCGGGCCTGGGTCTGCATCGACCTTTAAGCGGCCCCGGCCTCCGAATACTGGCGGCTGTTGCAACGCCGCCGCCGTCATCCCCGCAGTGGCCGCCACGGTCGCGAAGATGGCTCTCCACGCATCGAGGCGGCACCAGGACGGCCCTGTTCTTTCCAGGTTTGTCGCGACCCCCTCAATTCAACTCCCTGCAACGCGATCGGAGGCAACTGACCATTGTGTGTGCGCCAGGCCAAGGTGTCCAGCGGGTGGGCATGCTAACCCCGTGGCTCGAGGCCTTCCCCGCGACGGCCTCGCAGCTCCGCGAAGAGATCGACCACCACATGGGCTACAAGCTCACCGACATCATCCAGAACGGCCCGTCCCGGATCCTCAATGAGACGCCCAACGCCCAGCCTGCCATCATGGCCACCTCCATCTTCATCCTCCGCATCCTCGAGCGCGAGTTCGGCTTCAAAGTCGTCGACCACTTCGACGTCACCCTCGGCCACTCGCTCGGAGAGTTCGCCGCCGTCGTCGCCGGCGGCTACATCTCCTTCCAGGACAGCCTGTACCTGGTGCGCAAGCGCGCCGAGGCCATGTCCGAGGCCACCCGCCGCGCCATCGACCAGTACGGCGGCGAGTACGGCATGGTCGCCGTCATCACCCACCCGGAGCACATGGCCAGCCTGGTCGGCGCCATCCGTGCCTTCGTCAGCGTCACCGGCCGCAACATGGAAGACGTCCCGCCCATCGACCAGGTCCTGATCGCCAACATCAACAGCAAGAACCAGATCGTCCTGAGCGGCAACATCGAGCGCATCAAGACCCTGGTCACCCATCTCCGCCAGTTCCTGGGCTACGACCCCCGCGCCGTCCGCCTGAAGAGCGACAGCCCCTTCCACAGCCCCATCATGAAGCCCGCCGTCGCCGTCATGAAGGACCTGCTCAACCAGAAGAGCCGCGTCGCCGGCCGCGAGACCGAGGACATCGTCACCTTCCCCGGCCAGCTCCCCCTCGTGAGCAACGTCTCGGCCCGGCCCATCTGCAGCAAGGCCGACCTCAAAGACCTGCTGGCGCGCGGCTGCCTCGACACGGTGCGCTGGTGGGACAGCATCAAGTACCTGGACCAGGAGGCGCGGATCCGGCGCTGGGTCGGTGTGGGGCCCGGCAAGGTCGGCCGGAACCTGGTCGGCAAGGAGGTGGGCATGCGAGGCAAGGACCTGGTCAAGGGTGGAGGCGTATGGGCCATTACCGACCCGTCCGAGGTCGAGGAGGTGCTGCGCGGGTTGGAGGACACGGCCGGCATCATGGAAGATAACGAGTACTCGGAATAAAAATGGGGGCAGTGAACTTGCGGAGGTGGGGACGTCATGTACGAGTCGTCGCGTGGGGACAGCGTTGTAGCATTTCGGAAATGGGAACTGGGAACTGGAATTATATATTTATCTATATATGGGAAACTAGGTAGGATGACCTGGCATGTAACTTAGGAGCCGCTGCGTGTGATTCCAGCCGGTGGCCATGCATTGGCTTTCGGTATACTCTTTAGGACTCAATCAACGCAGACGGTCGATGCGATTTAATTGATATCATGGATATAAGCGGCATCACTAGTACCATCCATGCCCACTGGGTCGAATACCTTGAAAAATCAACAGGATTACCCCGTACCTTGGTACGCATATACTTTGCATTAATCCTGCCTTCGTGATCAGTCCAAGTACTTCTCTCCATGGCCTTGATACTGCGTTTGAAAACTTCATCACGGACCACATACGTAATGTTCGCATGCCGTCAAACCGACAAGTGAGACCAACATACATGCTTTACAAAAAGTCGTAACGAGGAAATCAATATAGGACGTTCTTATACTTACTTGGGGGCAACTTTAACGGTGTCTTCTCACCCAATACATGTTTAAGGAGAGAATATTCACGTCTCAATTCCACATTATTGAAATATTCTTGCCGCTGACCAAAGGACCCTGGACTGTTGGCTCAATGCCAGCTTCAGCCCGCCCATCGACTCCTGGACGGCCGGCTCCCGCTAGTGGTGGTAACAAAAGACCATACCCCCTCTCACCAACAGCAGCAGCATTTCAGTCCGGTCTTTTTTTGGCCAGTCTGGGACCAGTAGCAGTGTCCGATCTGTCCCCCACCAGATTTTTTTCCTTTCCAGGAGCCGATCTTCGGCTCTGAGTCAAAGTGGGGACCCTGCAAGCAGGTTGTGAGTCAGGGTGCGACATCGCTTGCACACTGTGGTTTGTATCGCTGAGCGAGTGCCGAATCAGAATTTTTCGTGTAAATTGACACTGTACCTTGAACGAACGCGCCGAATTTTTACGGTACGTACTCCGTACCTACCGAGTCGAACTGTTTTGTGCCCCGCAATCTGCAATTGATATCTCCCCTCCCCTCCCACCATCTCATGACACGCTTAAATCCTCGCTCTATACCTTTCACCCGACCTCGAAAAATACAATCAACGAGACCGTCAAAGATCGCATCGTAACGAACCTTCACCATGTGCGGCGACCCCGAGACCAATGGCTCCAATGGCCAGCCTGGAGCCAAGCCCTCTGCCACCCCGGCCGTCCACGCTCCCGGTCCCCACCACTCGTCATCGCCCTACAAGCCAGTCGGCGACGCATTCTCCAACATCGACAAGTTCCAGATCATCGAGTCTACTCTCCGAGAGGGCGAGCAGTTTGCCAATGCCTTTTTTGATACTGGTACTGTTTCTGCGCCCACTTTTCCACATTGTCCCATACTTACACGTGAACAGAAACCAAGATCAAGATGTACACCTTCCACTCCCCCGTCTTCTTGGAGACATAACTAACTATTCACAGTGCCACGGCGCTGTCTGAATTCGGTGTTGATTTTATAGAGTTGACCTCACCTTGCGCGTCTCCAAGTAGCCGTGCTGATTGTGAGGCTATTTGCAAGCTCGGCCTCAAGGTAGGCCATCTGCCACTCCGTTCGTCTACGCTGGTGCTAACCTCCTCCCAAGGCCAAGATCCTAACTCGTTAGTATGGCCAAGCGCCAGGTCCTCCATTCGCTCGATCGACTCATGATATTGATCATGCCCGCTTAGATACCCGATGCACAATGGAGGATGCCAAAATCGGTAGGTTACGGACCGCGAACTACATCTTCAGACGGCGCTGAGTCTCTATAGCGTGTGACTGTGGCGTTTACGGCGTCGACGTCGTCATTGGAACCTCCAGCATCCTCCAAGAGCATTCACATGGCAAGGATATGGCTGCTATCACCAAGCAGGCCCTAGAGGTCATCGAATACATCAAGAGGTAGACCAACTTCACCCTTGGTCAATCTTACCTATCATGCTAACTTTGTTCTTAGCCGAGGTGTCCAAGTGCGATTTTCTAGCGAAGATTCATTCAGGTGCGTTTATCCTTATGGCGCTGCGAGACATGGTCATACTAACATTGACTTAGGAGCGAGTAACACCTTTCGGCGCCGCCACACACCATAATATTAACATTGATGCAGGTGACCTCGTCGACCTTCTGAGCCTATACAAGGCTGTCGATAAGGCTGGTGTGAATCGTGTCGGTATTGCCGATACTGTCGGTGAGTGTTCCACCCCAGAACAGCGTGGCGGCACAGGAACTGAAATCATAAGGTTGTGCGTCGCCGAGACAAGTGTACGATCTCGTACGAACCCTTCGCGGAGTTGTCAAGTGTGATATTGAGTGCCACTTGTAAGTGAAATTTGGGAATTGTTCTGAGTATATGTATACTAACGTGAAGCAGCCATGATGACACAAGCTGGTAAACGCAAACCTCTCGCTCCACCACAAGTCAAAAGCCATATATGTGCTAACCTTATTGAAGCGCTGTTGCTAATGCGTACTCTGCCCTCGAGGCTGGCGCCACCCGTAAGTTGTCCTCGGTGATGAAACGCCCAAGACCCATGTGGGGGTTTTAATGGTTCCTGGTTCTTCTCATCATGAAACTCACGATACCTTCACGATACATTTTCTGGCGTTATCATCTCATCCCACTTGGCTTTTTGCCTCTCTCTCTCTCTCTCTACACTGTTGCTGTGGCATTATTCCGCTAACACCCCTCCCTCTAGATGTTGATACTAGTGTGCTTGGTATTGGTAAGTACAAATGTCCTCAAATCAGCAAATCTAGACTTCCTCTAACCCGGATGGCAGGTGAAAGGAACGGAATCAGCAGCCTTGGCGGGTTTCTCGCGAGAATGATCGTGGCGGCCCCAGAATACGTCAAGGGCAAGTACGACCTTCACCGTCTCAAGGATATCGAGAACATGGTTGCCGAGGCTGTCCACAGTGAGTCCCTTTGTATCTGCGCAGAAGTCAACGTACTCACTATTTGGCTAGTCAATGTGCCCTTCAACAACCCGATTACTGGGTTCTGTGCGTTTACGCACAAGGTACGGCTGCATTCATATCAATCTTCTTTCATAACTGTATCTGTACTTACATTATTGTTCAGGCCGGTATCCACAGCAAGGCAATCGTAAGTGAGGTCCTTGAAAGGAAGCTGTTCTGTCGCGCTGACCTTTTCTTTTTTAGCTGAATGCACCTTCGTGAGTTTCCTGGAGAGCTATATCGGCTCCATGACGCGAGTCCGGTTCGCCAGAACCCACAGAGAACTAATGAGAACAGTACTTACGAGATCATCAACCCCGCGGACTTCGGCTTGGGCCGCTATGTCCACTTTGCGCACCGTCTGACGGGATGGAACGCGATCAAGAGCCGAGTCGAGCAACTAGGCCTTCACATGACCGACGCCCAAGTCAAGCTACTGTAAGTTGCTTCTTCTTCCTGTCTTGGGCAGCCAGGTGCTGACTATGTATCAGAACAAGCAAGATCAAGGCTATGGCCGACATCCGTCCTCTCGCCATCGACGATGCGGACTCAATTATCCGAGCCTTCCACCTCGATCTTCAAGAGGATGAGCCCAAGGAGACTTAGATGTGAAAACGGCTATAAATGTACATGGGGAATGATTGTATTCGACATTTGGCGTTAGATTAAAATATGGTATCAAGTCGACTTTTACACTGAACCTATAACCTTACTTTTCTCCTTCAGTCATCTCATTGTACTGTCCTAGTTGATGCGCAAGCTATGGTGCTTGACGATGCATGAGTTGGTGGGCTACTTATTGCTCGCTGATACCTGCGGGTAACTTGTCCTTACGCTTTATAATCTCGAGCTACACTCACACTGACAATAGTGGCAAGAGACTCATACTCCTTCCGAGAAGACACAATACCGATGGCATTTGAGTTTCGGGAGATGAGGAGTTGGCCAGACAGTGGACAAGGGGTTTCAAGATCGGCTTATTAGACCCTAAATTGTTTCGAGGAAGTCGAGGAGATACCTGACGTTTTACACTCACCCGCTAATGCACGACTTTTTGCACTGAATCGATAAGTCTCGCCATGAAGTTTTAGCGATCCATGGGTAATGCCTGTGTGATGTAGGCAATCTTACCCCAGGAAGACTAAGAAGAGCAAATGAAACGGCATCGCTCATGAATCGTACAGATGATCGTTGCCGTCTTGTTTCGCTACCTCGGGATGCCCGCGATTGCTGTTCTTTTGCAAGGGTCTCAGCAAGAGGTACGTTGAGAGAGGCTTTCAGCAACAGGTTTTCATCGGCATTCCATTCAAAGAAAACGTATTTAGTCAGTCTCGGTGCCAGCAAGGACAGATGGTGGAACAATCGCCGTTGTTGCCGCTAATTAGTTCAGTCGGACGTTGACTAGAGCTGAAGTCACTTCGATAAATAACGACACATCAAGACCGTGACAAGATGTGCCATTTAAATCTCGATAACTCCAGAAGCCCAAAGAATTAACTTGTCAGAAGACCGCCCGGCAGACCTCAGAAGCCGGGAATCATCTCGCCAAATTGCCAATGTCGCCCGACCCTGACTCGCATTGATGCCTGTTGTGGTGCTTTGACGAACTTGTCCAACTGCCACTCTTTGCCTCGCTTTTCAACCGGCTCGCACATATGGTCAAATGTCATACAAACCAGGCGGGTTTGCTGACAATCAACGAGCTTTGAGGGTATAGTATCGGTAACAAGACCTCAAGACTGAGCGGAAATCTCTTAAGCTCTGGGGTCCTGGGACAACCGACCCAGTCGCATGGGTATCTGCGGTTACGATGAGCATTATGAACATGGTTCGTAAGCCATCAGCTCCGGTAGCGTCTATCTTGCAGTCTCGAGAGAAGTGACAGGGTATTGGTACTCCCTGCTTCCTATGTACAGATTCAAGGTGTTATTCGCGACCTTAGCAGTAGTGAAAGTTGTTGTGCAGCCGGCCTTCCCGAAGTCCTGCGCGTGATAACAAAGGAAGAGACCGTCTTCTATCCCATGGAGGGCAATCACATTATGGTCTTGGATACCATGACATGATACCTTCTCCTGCGCATCAAAAGTCTGCTTGCACTTGTGTTTGGTGGCGTACAGGCACTCGTATTCCTACGTAGGAGCTAAAGGTCAGCATCTTCAACATCGTACCCAACGAAACAAAACCTCGTACCTTGGGTTGCATCGTAAAAGCGATAGACAGGCTCTCGATAAGAGAAAACCATGCACTTCGAGAATGCTACAGGCTATTTGGTTCGTGAGGCGTTAGAGATACCTGTGTTCAGGTGTCCGAAAAGGGGGAAGGACGAAGATAGGAAGAAGGAGGAAGAGGAGGAGAGAGAGAAGGAGAACTCGAGGGCCCACGACAGAATGTTACAAAGGAGTAGTTTAAGGTGAATTAGCAGTAGGCCCTGCCAAATATGCACCGCGCGCAGATGTTGCCAGCGGCCAGCTCCCATTTAGAGTGACCCCGTCCAGTTCCCAACGAAGAGTAAGACAAAGCTTCGGTCGTTCTGTAACAGAATGCTCCTATTGGAGAAATTAAACAGTAATAGGAAACACACTGGCTGCGATAGCGGTTCATGGTTAAATATTCTGGAAACTCTGGTCTGGGCTGGAGTGGGTGCTTGGGGAGGTTGGAGAAGGGATCGGAATATTTGCTCGAGAGTTGTGTGCCTAAGAGATACAACACAACTCATAACAAAGGGTTTCGTCTTCAATTCTAAATCATTGGCTCGACAATGTTCTCTCAAGTTGGAGATCCGTCTAAATGTCCAGGGACTCATCGTAGGTCTCACTCAGCTTTCTCAAGCTCATTCTGCAGAGTGACCAACATATCAGATTCCTTTCATGACGGATCTTGAGCGGTATACAGCCAGACTAATTTCATGTTGATTCAGCACTCTTTGTTCGCGGCTAGGCATGTGTTTCGTAGGGGGTGAAAGATCAGACCGGTATGAAAGGATGGGAGTTATGCATGGGGCCCGCTAACAGGTTTGAGCATCAGAGAAAGAATCGCATCTTACCCTGGTTCGCATCTACTAATTCGATGAAAGCTCTCCGCTGAACGCCGAGAGGACCCGAACGGAGAGGTCAAGTGGGAGAGATGTGTTGCTCTCATTTCTCGACCCGTCAGGGAACATTCCAGATTCTTGATGGCGGGTCACCATCCGTGAGAGCTTACCAAAGGGGTGTTGTGCTTGCGTCAGACGCAGCGTCGACAACAACGATATCGATAACCACTACACCCAAGCTAGCGACAATCCGACTCATGAAGAGCAGATACGCTCGCAGTCAGTGAGATGAGATAATTCTTAAAGAAACGGCAAAAAGAAACATACAACAGCGAGGATTCCCCGGTCGTCACCGACCCGAGTACTAATTCGCCGCTTCTCAGCTTGACTAAGGGAGAGCGGACGGGATCCCGTATTTTCTGAGAGCTATGGTCGTATGTGGTGGAAGTGCCGACGATGCGGCCCATGAATCCGCTGCCTACACAACCGGGTTTTTCTCAGAATAGTCTAAAAAGAATGAACAAAAATAACATACAACAGCGAGGATTCCCCGGTCGTCACCGACCCGAGTACTAATTCGCCGCTTCTTAGCTTGACTAAGGGAGAGCGGACGGGATCCCGTATTTTCTAAGAGCTATGGTCGTATGTGCTCGAAGTTGGCAACGACGATGCTTAGAAAGCCACAGGGAGCTGTTGGATCTTGCTCGAGTCTTTACCGTTTCCAACATGCTTTTTATATGCTATGAAACTGGCTCTTTTCCGTAGGTCGAGTTTCTTGATATAAACCTTTGCGACGAAGTGCCTATTACAGACTATAAAACAAGCGGTAAGATGCTCTACATTGAAGCATACCTATTGACGAAACAACGACGAGGATAATCTTCCTCCGCATCCCTGTAACTCCGGTCTAGGCTCAAGGCGGGCTTCTGGAGCAATCGGTTCTCAAACATGTTATGAACCCGTCTCTTAACAGACTTCTTTAAGTCTGTTCAGCAAGTGATCTTTCAGGCTGTCACCATCGTGTGGTTGGTCATATAAGTGTTGGTGTGGGTGGTGCGAAAATCGGCGGGTGCTAATCGAGACACAAAGATCGAACCGGGGGCGTGTGGATTTGGAGCTCGCAGCTCCAACGACAACTGCCAAGTCCAGTACTGAGCTCCCTCTCGAAACAACACTACATCCTCCAAACCTCCACAACCATGGCCACCGCGATACCCTCAATCGCTTGCCTGGGCCTCATCGGCCGTAACGTAAGCCCTTCTCTCCCTCCCCCAGACGTACTCGCGCTTTCCACCGTGGAAAACGCAGGCTAACCATCATCGCCCCCGCCAGAACAACCCCCTCCACATCTCCATCTTCCCGTCGCACGACCCAGCAACCAACACCTTCACGCCGATCCGGACGCCGCTTCAGTTCTCGCTCCTCCTCTCCTCGTCCATCGACGTCTTCGACCTGCGCGCCAAGCACAACGCCGTCTCGGGCGTCGGCCTCTCGGGCGACTTCGGCCTGCTGCACGCCGTCGACGACCGCCTCGCCGCCTACGGCTTCGAGACCAACACCGGCGTCCGCATGGTCTGCGTCGTCGACATGCGCGGCCGCCGTGTCGACAGCTCCGCCGCCGGCTCCCGCGGCGTGGGCACCGGCCTGCGCGACGCCGAGCTCAAACCCGTCTTCCGCGCCATGCAGAACGCCTACGTCCACCTGCTGCAGAACCCCTTCTACGACCCGGATGAGCATGCGCCGCTCGGCGGCATGGGCGGCAAGAAGATTACAAGCCGCAAGTTTGCCGATGACATGAAGAGGATAGGCGAGGGGTGGACGCCGGGGGTGTTGACCCTCTGAGCTGAAGCATGAAAACACATTTATGGCGTTCTGGAGTATGGAATGATGGGATATCCGGTCAAAGACATTGGTACTCGCCCATTTAGACGGCTGCTTTCTTTCAAGGAGTGGAACATTTTTGTTTCGTGATTTGACCATCTTTATTATGAATGTGCTCATTATCTGCGATGTTTCCAGGCTTCCAGCCGTCACCCGCAGTTGGACCATCGAACCAGTCCAGCCTCCCTATGTGCTCTTTTCGTTCTCAGTCTGCAAATGCTCAATTGTCCACTTGGATAATCCGGCCACTTCGTTTATTTCCAAGCTCTCCCCCATACCTTCGTTAATGTCCCGTTGAGGAATGTTCACATGCTGATCAAGTCTTTCCGAGACCAGACCTCCCTCCCAGTGCCGTGCTTCGACAGGCAGCGGCTGCCACCAGTCTCCCGTCCTAGCATGCCATTGCGAACTGCATAGTTCCCAGAGACGAGAAATGGCTCGCTTATAGGCAAACCTCTCGTCTTCACCCGTGAAAGCACTCGTTTTTCCAAAGTCGACGGCCTGCTTCTGCAGACCAAAGTCCGAATCCTGGTCGGGGTCGTACTCTGATGTACTGGATTTCGTGTCGTAATAAGAGACGTTGGGTCGGAAGGGAGACATTTGATCCTGGTAGACTTCGGCAATGGTCTCGGAGTAGGTAGCGTCGTCTGGTTCGTCGAGGTTGGCAGGCTTGCTAGCTGCCGTGCCTTTCTTCTTGGGAAAGAAAAGGGTGTCTGGAGGGTTCTGGGCCCTAAGGATCAATTTACAGCGAGCTTCGTAAGGGCATCCAGCAGGGTGATGAATCTCCGAGCCTCGTTCTTCTTCTCATGTGTCAAGATCGGGACATCGTCGATGATGAACGTATGATATGTCGAGGCCATCGTGATGTAGTCGGCAGGTCCAAATGAATCGACAAGGTCTCCGAATTTCCAAAACACAAAGCCGTTGTAGTGTTTCGGCGTATGGACCTGACGGCCGTAGACCACGAGTGTGGACGGCTCCCAGGTAGGCGGATGAGGTGCGGTCCAGGAGAGTGCCTCGTCGATCCGCTGTCGCCACGAAGCATCGTCGTCCGCTGAGAGGTAATAGTTGATGGGTTGATATCGACGCTCGGGTTTATCTTTAGGGACATTCTCCCCAACTTCAGCCAAGCCGTCGACGATGGTGTCGTCAGTGGAAATCTCCGGGCTAACCGTTTCTTCTTTTCTTCGCCAGTCCCTAGCCCCTTCCATCTGCCAAAAGTCGCATCTTGCTTTCAAGACTTCGAGAAAGTTGGCAAAGTCGCTGCTCGTTCCGAATAGTTCGCCACGCGACCTCAACGAGCCGCCGAAGAACCTCCGCATCAACCCCTTTGATGGGGCAGGCGTATAGTCGACTCCTATGGCCTTTTGCAGCTCCTCTGGCATGCGGTTTGAAGACGCAATTAGGACACCACCAAGTTGGAAGAAGGCAATAAAGAGATGGCTGAGTATCTTGCTTGCTGCCCTGTCGGGAAGTTGAAACTCGTCCAGGAACAGAATTGGCGACTCATCAACGAGCTTCTTAGCCATCCACAGGAGCGAATACTCCGACTCGTTTGCCGATGTCCCTGGATTCGCTTTCCTATACTGCTCGAGTTGCGACAGTGTGTAGAGCATGAAGGTATTAAAGTGCCATCTCCTTTTCCGTTCCGTAGGTAATCCATCAGCGAGCAGGTCAATCAGCATTGATTTTCCTGTACCAACTTCGCCAGAGAGGAAGAGCCCTTTTGGAGAGTCGATCTCAATTGCCGATTCATGGTTTGTGAGGACTCTAGTCAGTGCCAGGCTCTCCCTGCCTTCCGGTGTGGTCAAGAGGTGCTTGAATAGAGGGTTCCGCCAAATGGAATGGTTTCGACGGGCAAGCATAGTACCATCATCTTCATCTTCGGTTGGCTTGTCCCCTGTGAGACGTGCAGCTTGCTGCAACCTATGACGATATTCGGCCTGGGGGGAGTAGTCCTTGATGCGAAGGTAGATTTTATGTAAGTGCCTCGCAAGCCGATGTTGAGCCTGGTCTGGCGAGTAAAAGCCACTGGCTACATGGGTCTGATATTTGACCAAAGGGTCTGTGATTATGACGGCAGTAGAGAAACGCCTCACAGCGAAGCCCGTGGTTGCCGAGGGCAGAGGTGAGTTGCGGGGGGCTCTCATGGTTGGTCGGATGAAATCGCGGGTTACAGGGTAGCCATTCCGTGGGGTAAGGACTAGGATATCAACTCCGAGTTGCTGAGAAGAGACCTGAGTTCAGGACGATTAGGTCAAGTGGCCCGTGTAGTTAATTAAAAAGTCCGCAATTGGGCAATCAAGCCTGTGTAAAGAACCGTGCCGATGGTTGTTTATTCTCTGACGAGGGAATTGTCGAGGTTTGGTCGAGTAGAAGTCCGAGGCTGACGCGCCTGTATCGGAAGTACCGAGCTGTCGGAGACCAAGTGGTGATCTTTGCTAGAGACAACTGCATGCGGCGGAAACCGGCAGAAAAGTCTGAAGCGGAAACAGAAGAAAGGAGGATACAGAGACTGGGAGGCAATATGTAGAGAAGAAACTGTGCTATAGACGATAGTGAAGGGTTTGTGCCTTGGAAGACTGCCGGAGTTGGTGCGAATTGACGGCTCAGCGAGCAAGGGTCATCGAAGTGAGTTGAGTTGCTTGCAGTGGTGACGGGGCGAGTGCCTGCCCGAGCTGAGAGAGCCGCACTCGCTGGGGGGTACCTGACCTTAGTAAGGCGGTAGTGCGCGTCAGAGGTACCCTCGCACAGTCACGGCGGCTCTTCCACCGCCTGGCGCACGCGGCACAGCAGTACTACCCAGCGCACCCGACCTCAACGCGCAGTGGTCAGGTACCGATGGCCGGGGTACGTACCGCCCCTACAATGGAAGCACCACAGCTCCAGGTTGCCAGGTTTGCCAGGTTTGCCAGCGCAGCCTTCAACTTTTCAGGCCCCAGCCGCCCAATCACAGCGCGCAAAACACCCCCTGTAGCTTGGCGTCCCGCAAACTGCCCGCCTGTGGCCCTGGGCCATTCGTTTTGTTTTTCGCCTGGAAGCCAATAGGTGCATGCTTCGTCACTCGCTCTACTGCATTCCATTTTCTACCTTGCCTCTTTCAACAACGCCTAACAAAGTCACCGCTTCACCATCTCCCATCCTCTGCGACGAAATGCCTCTCTGATCTCGCGAGGCCGAATCCATCGCCATCCATCCCGACACGTCCCTCGCCGCTGCTGACACCACCCATCCGAGTCATCCCCTTGCGACCCGCCCGAAATGTTTTCCCCGTCTGTCGCCGACGGTGGCCCGGCGACGGCGACCCGTTCACGCCGGCGACAGCGTCCCTTGAGCTCGGAGAACCTCGCCCAGCAGCCCAAGGCCAAGAGAGCGCGCATACCTTTGTCCGAGCAGACCTTTGTCAAGCCCGATCAGGCCCAGGCCCAGGCCCAGGCCCAGGCTCAGCAGGAGATGATCGAGGTCAAGACGGACAAGGTCGCGACCCTCAATGTCAACAACGACGCCATCGAGAACACTCCTCCCACCGCGCGCAAAGAATTGAACCTTCGCGCCAAAAAGTCCAAACACGGGGACCGAGCCGCTAACAAAGGCGACGGGAGCCTTGTTTTGGTATGGAAAACATGGTTCATCTTCTGATCTCAGACGCTGATTCTCTCCAGACAAGCACAAATGCATACATTGTCAGCAAGCTTCCAGCTTTACCAGACAGGATTCGCTCCGACTGGTCAGGTAAGCCGCCCATCCTCGACGACTTTCTCACCGTTTCAGTACCCGCTCACTGTTTTTATTATAGGCAACCAAACTGCCGACATCTTCTCCACCTCTGGTTATGCCCTCACCCTGACTGCCACCCACGCCATCGTTTGGCCCTACACATCGACCTCGCAATCCCCCGAAACCTTCACATTCACCCTCCCATCAGCTTCCAAACCGACCGACCCCCTCCCTGTAGGATGCCTCGTTTCCCCCTCCGCGTCGACGACAGAGCCTGGTCTGGTCGTGGTCATGGCAGGCAGCGGAAAAGTCGTCTACTGGGAATCCATCTCTAGCGCAGCTACCTTCGCCTTCATCAAAAAGGACCGCTCTGGCGTCGAGCATATGATCACTGGAATGGCATCCGGCGAGAAGGTTGTGGCCATCACCAACGCCGAATCCGCTGGTTTCATCTTGACGTTCAATTCCGGACGACTGGCATACTTGAATGTGCGCGACGGCCACGGGCGACCATCCATTTCCGTCCAATTCCTGCGAAACAACCTTTCGACCTCAACCAGTGGAATATTTGGTAGCATTCGCCATGCGTTCTCTAACCTGTCACTTCAAGGAGACGTCGCTGCGGTCCGCGCCGATCGATCAGCCCGAGTTGGGGAGAGGAATGTCGTTGCGCTCACTGGAAAGGGCCGACTGCAGGCATGGAAGGTTCATCGGGGAGGCCACAACGAGATTATTGGGGAGGCTGATGTGCGCGACGAAATCGTCGCTGCCCTGCAGGAAACAGATCCGGTCTCTCAAGACTTTCCGGCTGAATCATTCGAGGCACTGGACTTCACTTATGTTCCTAAGGGCCTGGAACCCAAATACCTCGAGCTAACCAGGCTGAGCGAGGCCATGTCATCCGACGACTCCACGGTTCAGCACCTACTACTACTTGTCAGCCTAACTTTGCGAAGCTCTTCGCGCTACGCCTTGGTTGAAGCTGTCTTGACTCCCAAAGAATGCCAAATTGGCATGATCCGACCCATCACCTCTTACTCGACTCCGATCTCCTCGCCATCGACCACACAGACCTCTCGACCTCGTCTCTACCTTCCCCGTCCCGCTCTTGTTGCGTACATCGTCTTCGATCGAGCAACAATCATCGCGTCAATCGCAATTTCTCCCGAGTCACCAGACTCTCAGCTTCAATCCGACAACCACATCTTGCCCGCGTCCTTTGAGGATGTCGTTGACTTCCGGGAAGATGATGTTCATGAAATCGTCGGCTCTGGCTTCGAGGAAACCCCTGCCGTTCATGGACACGAAGACAATCGCCTGTATCGACCAAAGACCAAGAACCCCGCTGTGGTTCTGATGGTTCGAGGAGCGGGAGCAGTGCGGATCGTGACAACCGACGTGGACAAGTTTGCCAGTGACCAACCTCCAAAAGTTTCCGCTAAGAGCAAGCTTGAGCAG
Organism: Neonectria sp. DH2; assembly: GCA_003934905.1. Taxonomy (NCBI): domain Eukaryota; kingdom Fungi; phylum Ascomycota; class Sordariomycetes; order Hypocreales; family Nectriaceae; genus Neonectria; species Neonectria sp. DH2. The sequence continues at coordinate 1,759,199 of RQWH01000006.1, read as the reverse complement.
GCGGTCTTCTTTGGCGTGAAGCAAGATAACCCTTTGATCTTCGAGGGTCGGCAGGAAATCAAATTCTCCAAGGAGGAGACGGCACAGGCGGCCCTGGAAGTCAGCCATGAGATTCTTAGCTCAACGACTCCGTACATCTCGACGCTTCCGGCATCACTGGAGGACAATCTGCGGGCGCGCTCGAACGCACTGGAGAGGCTGATGTCCTACCTCAAAACGACAGGAGCCGACCTCGACCGAAAGACTCGATGGAATCTACTATACAATGCGGAGAAAATGCATGTGGCCGTCTTGCTCTGGAAGCGTCACGAAGCCTTCACCGCGGCACGTCCTGCCAACGACAAGAAAAGCTTGATTGGATCGATCGTGGAGTTTATCCACCAGGACCAGAAGCACAACCCTGTTGCTAACATCGGTGAGGTTGACAGGGTTCGCCACTGGTTTGTCAACGATGTTTTTCGCCTCGAACTCTTTGTCGCCTGGGCGTATGAGGTCATCAAGACCTTGTACAAGGACCACCTCCTTGACGATGCTAAGGTCACCGTCATGGTCCACGAGGCAATTCAAGTCAACATTTGCACCCATGTGGCAGCCCTCGATTTCCGAAAGAATAACCTGAACTTCTATGGCCTGGGCTTCGAAGAACTTCGCATGGGTATTCTGCGTGAAGGATACGAGGATCTTCCCGAACCCTGGACCGGCTGCCACTACATCGCGAATAATATCAAGCGCCTCGTTGACCTCTCAGACCAGTGGGTACAGAAGCACCGAGAAGGAGAGGAGAAGTCCAAGTCGGCAAACCAACCAGATCCTAAGATGATCACCAAAATATTCGAGGACCTACCCCTCCTTACCGATGGTATGCTTACATCAGTCTTGGAGTATGCTCGCTGGGCTATGAAGACTGCAGACCAGAAGACTATGGCTCAAAATTTCGCCCAAGTGTATCAGGCGGATCGGTTCGACAAACCCATTGCCCTGGCACGTGCTGGAAAGTGGGAGGAGGGAGCTAGCATCGCCGAGAAGCACGAGTCACTCGCCGCTCTAGCAGTCATCCTACTGGATCACATTGAGGAACTGGAACAACAGCTTGTGCAGCCTGGCCTTGCGCTGGTTGAGACACAAAATCTCAAGGTGATGCGACAGGCCAAGAAAACCAAGGTGGAGACCAGCTTTTCCAACTATGGTCAACCTTTCGCTTTTCCATTGTACGAGTTCTTGCTGCAGAAGCATGGAGTAGAGGCGGTGCTGGAATTTGACCTGGACAAGCTTGGCTTCAAGACGCAATTTCTCCGAAGCAAGCCAGAGCTGGCAAAAATATCATGGATCAACGATGTTCAGCAAGAAAAGGATGTCGGCCAGAGTGCTGACACACTGGTTGAACTTGCTCTCAACAAAGAGCAGCAGGTGTGGAACAAGAAGATCGAGCTGAGTCTCGGTAAACTGGCTCTTCTGGCAGAGAGAGAGGAAGGGGCTGGCAACCCTGGCGCTTTCAAAGTTGTCTCCGACGAGGCCCGTATCGAAGAAAGGTTAAAGAAAGTTGACGATGAGTTGATTGCGATCAAAATCCAGGATCAACTCTATAGTCAAATCTTCCCCAGCACCTACGACGCGGTGGACGATGCAGCTGCCCTCAACTTCGCAATGGAGGCACATAGCATGAACATCCCACGAAGGCAAAAAGCCCAGCACCAGATTTTCGAGGACGGAATGAAGCGGCTGTTACGGCACGAAGCTCTCGATGCGATGACTCTCATCGACCTACTGACGCTCGTCTCCCTCAAGCCAGAATCGAGAGACGAGATTGCACACCCTTTTTGGCTGGCCCTCAAGGTGGCGGATAGCAGCTGCCATGCCGACGAAAAGAAGGAGGCCAAGAGGCTCATCTGGAGGAGGTTGTTCATTCGTGATGACTGGGCTAAGATCAACGACACACAACTCAAGGATGACCGTGAAGTGGTGGAGCGATTGGCCGATACCGAACTCTATGCAATGCTTGCGGATTGTATCAGGTTTCGTCAGTTTTACCACCTGTCTTATTTTGAGCGGCTTGCTAACGCTATTGTAGAAGATGCCCGAGAACCTTTCCGCCCCTTGTCACCTCAGGAGGCCTTGGGCTCGTTTGTCGACCAGCTCGACCGTCGTTTCCGCGACTTCGAGACCAATTTCCGGTCTAAGTTGATCGACGCTATGAAGTACGAGGATAAGATCCTCCACCAGTACATAGAGAAGAACCGACTTGCGGAATGGGTCCGCACCACTCTTGAGGCGGCTCGAATCGAGGTCGATAGCCTCATGGATGACGCTACTAAGGCTGGCGCTGCCGTGGAGGAGGAACCGACTGGCAAGTCGCTCTTCGCGGGCAAGTCCAACGGCCTCTCAGGTGGAGGGTCGTTGTTCGGGCAGATGTAAGGATGAGGCAACACACGTCATTGGGCGGCGTTCTTTTTGTTTTTCATGTTTTCTTTGTTGATAATCGCGTGTACAATAAACCACGGGACTCGCGGTTTCCGAGCGCGGGGATAGCGACGCTGGAACCAGAGACACAGACGCACACATAAAAGGGGTCTCTTGGATTGGTTGGAGATGAATTGGACGGCACTACAAAGGGAAATGAGAAAATTTCGCCTTGGACTTGTTTTCTATTACGTTGTTCTTTGTCGTTGGTCGTGGAGATGGAATGGGAATGGATGCTAGGAGTGGCAGGACTTTGATATATCAGGGCCGAGACTGGCATTCCCCCTGGCATGAACCGAAACGGGATTTCGTTATCCGTACGCTGGTAATAAAGAACTTACGCTGAGCATGCGGCTGTTTGGCATGCGGTTCATACATTATTTGCCAAACCCCGATCTATTACGTGAACGTGGTGTGAGGAGGCTAAGGTGTGTAGGAGCACAATTTGGCATCTGATGAGACCTTCGGGGAGAGGTTACGGCCGTGGTCGTATTGTCACTATTCCGCTTCCTCCTGGCTGAGACGATAACCAACTACCCAGAGCCTCACATTCGTTGCGAACACGCATTTTGTTGTGCAGTCTTTGTCATTCCGGCATTATGTACATGTACCCATGCGCCACATCATAACCGGCACCCGAACCCATCTCCCCTCGGGCCCGAAATCATTTTTTTAAGGGACCATTCCAAGAGGAGGCCGACTCCTGGCTGGCGATGCCCGATCAAAACCGAACACCGCGCTCATCTCATTCAAGTTACCTGGCCGGGACAACCCCCCCTGCGTAGACGGCGGGGGGGCCACCCAGGCCCACGTAGTCACGACAGCATCACAAGAGGCACGGCGAAAGGGCCACCAGCTTGCAGACACCAGCCGCGACCAAAAAGAAGCCGCCTGTAGGCACAGGCGTGGGGAAGGGGAAAAAGAGGCAGGGCAGCTTAACCCTGCATCTTTCTTCGCTTGCCGACCTGGGCAGAGAAACCGGTCTTGATAGCAGTAACACTGCGTCGAGAGCCACAGTTGTTGCAGGTGATGAAGTACAGACGGTTCTCTCCCTTGTTGAGCTCGGTATCGGGCGATTTGCAGGTCTTGCAGGTGACGTATTCGACTGAAGATTTTGTTAGCATCGGAGGTGTATCGCTAAGTTGGTGGGAGTGTTGAGGGGGATGACTCACTGATGTATTTTCGGACGACGTTCTCGATCTGCTTCTGCTGGAATCGACCCTTGATAACCAATCTTCGGCTACCGTCTACGGAACCGCTGGTACCCAACTCGGCGAAGAGGTAGGCGGTAACGTGCTCCTCGGTTCGCTTCATTCGCTTGCAGATATCGGCAATGTTGGCAAAGACGGTCTTTCGGTTGCCTTCACGCATACACTGGGGCGGGGGGATCTTGTAGCTCTTGGTGCCGCTGAGGGCGTGGTCGGGGTTCTTTTGGGCGAGCTGGCTGAAGAAACGGTTGAGGAGCAGGGTGTAGCCGATGGCCTTGGTCTCGTCGTGGGCCCAGATTCCGGTGCCGACATCCATGTCGCCGTCGTCCTCCTGGACGGGCTCGTCACCCTCGTCGGTGTCCTTGACCTCGAGTTCCTTGAGCTTGGCAGTGAATTCGTCTTCCTCGGCGCCGGCTTCCTTGGCCTTCTTCTTCTTCTTCTTCTTCATGGAGAGATCGAGACCACCATCCTCGGCGGGGGCGGCGTCGTCGGCGTCGGCATCATCGGTCTTGACCTTCTTCTTCTTCTTCTTCTTGAGAAGAGTGAGGTCCAGGCCGGCGTCGTCGGCGGGGGGCGCGTCATCCACACCGGCTTCAGATTGGGGATCAGTAAAGGCTCCAAGGGCGGCAGTTAGCGGCGGCGTACGAGGCGTGTGGGACAGGGCCGTCTCCTTGGTATCGTCGGTAGCGTTGACCATGGTCACGGAGCCGTCAGCGTCGACTACGATCTGCTCGTCGGTAAAGGTAACGGATTTGCGGGATTTGCGTTGGGGGAGATCCTGCGAAGGAAAGAAAAAGAAGCAGCTTGTTAGTATCGGATGGGAGGATGCGGTCGGTAACTCGGCGGTGGGGGGTGGTTGAGGGTGGTGGAGATGGGAGGTGGAGGAGTGAGGGCTGTGGTGATGGTGGCGGATAGAAAATGTGACTCAGGCAGTCAAATCGACGCTGGGCCGGAAATGGCCACAAAGAGAAAGCGGAGGTACAAAAGGTGAGGTGAGGTGCAGTGCTGTGTTGGAGGTACCGACCGGTGCTTGTTTGTAGAGAGGGATTGACGGTGGGGTAAAAATATGGCTTTTGGAAAGGGAGGGGCAACTTTGGTGGTGCTGTTGTGCGCTGTGCGGGTGCTGCGCGGGTGCTGTGTGCGTGCTGTGCGGGTGCTGTGTGTGTGCTGTGTGTGTGCTGTGGGAAGGGAGGATGGTGGGAGGTAGCGAGAGGCGTGAAAATGGGAGAAAACAGGGCTAGACTCTCTGACTCTGGGTGTCTGTTGGGTATCTGCTGCGTGTCTCTGGGTGTACTCACTTGGACATCCATGATTGCGGTTGCAATGGCTCTGGTTGCGCGCGCGCTCCTAGTTCCTCGATCCAGGCCTTCGTTCCGGTTCCAGTCTGGGTATAGGTCTGCTCAGCCTTCTGCTTTCCTCGTTGAAGATCTCGGACGTCGATTAAATCCCGGTGTTCGTGTAGTTGGCGATGCTGGCGAGGGACGAGGGAAATCAGGCCGAACGTCATGGCCAACCCAGACACTACCTCTCCGCTGAGCCAGCTGATGACCTAAGATACCAGGGCCCCAGTCTCAGCGAACCCGGCCTCGGCTGCGCCCCGTCACGCCTATAGTCACGTGGCCTGGCAGTAGCTGGTCCTGTCCAATCACAGCGCTTCGATGCCCTCTCCAGTAGCTCCGAGGGCCAGTCCGGGGAGCCGATGCGACGACGCCTACTAGACTCGTGCTCGAGTCCCTCATCGGCAACTGTAATGTGACGGATTTCTTGCCTTGGTTGTCGCTGTCCGCTGTCTGTTTTCCGGAGGACATATCTGGGAGTCTTACACCACCTCCCGCTGGTCTCATCTCCACCTGGCCGTACACGCCCGAGTCCCTCACCCCAAGCTCTCTCCGTAACCCGTGATCCGAGATCCCGTACCTCCTCGAGCTGCCATCCGAGCTCCGCCCAAGCAAGCAACATCAACCTCCCCCGCGCCGCTCCATCCAACCGCCTCCCCCATCCGGTCGCCTCCCCTTCCGGATTACATACACATCCTTCCGACGAGTGCCGCCGCAATGGCTGCCACCGAATCCCTCGTCGACCTATTGCACGACATGTCCGACGACAAGGACGACGTCGACTCCCTCCCCTCCATGTCCACCGATGACATCTACTCCGACGTCGACTCCTCCGACGCACAAGCAGAGTGGGAGCGCAGCTTGGAGCAGCTGCAGCTCATTCTCACCATGATGATTGTACCCTGGATGGGTAAATACTTTGGCCGGAAGTTTGCGTACTGGAGTAAGATACTTCTCTCCTCCCCCACGCTCACGCCTAGTGTTCGGATCAACGCCAGTTGCTGACAGAGTATCTTTGCAGGTTGGACGCGATACATGGGATGGGTGCACAACGTCGACGTTCGATTCACCAACAAGAGGGCGTTCAATACCGCAGGAGCAGTAGAGGCAGCGGCGACATTATAGACGAGAAGATGGCGACCATCTGGCATTGTCTGAAGAATGACATGATAGAAGAGGGGATGAATCCTCCTGGGAACATATAAGGCTTCATAATGGTGTTTAGGGATCTGGGTTTGTCTCTCGACAATATATGATTTGAAACCATATTGTAGCCGTTGCAATTGCGCGAGAAGCAGGGCAGACAGCACCAAGACGAGTCGAGCACGAGCACGGATGGATGACTCGACAATCCGGGAACGAACCGAACGTCGAACGCTCTCTACGGAAAACGTCACGAGAACAGCACCAGTGTGGGGAGAAATGCCATCATGCACGAGCATGGCAGAATTGAATCAACTACATACATATTCATAACCCGTCTCTTGGTTCCCTCACGGCCTAGCCTTGCTGCCGCACACCCTTTTATACACATGAAAGCATTACTCATGCCCGAACATTAATACTTCGAAGAAAATAACCCAGAAAACCTCGCCTTGCTAACATGACATGTACTGTCTTCTTGCGCCAAAGTCCCAAATGTGCCCGGCGCTTCCCAGCGCGCCATGGGGCGGTGAACCCAACCAGCCGCGGCGTCTGCTTTGGCTCAAGGGTTCCGGATCCGAGTGCGATACAAGCAACTAACCACTAAAAAGCATGTGCTTGGTTGTTTGAATTGCGCATCGTGTGATATCGTGTGGTGTCGTCTCGTTGTTAACGGTCCTGGTCTGGCCTTAGACGCTGCTGCTGAGCTGGGACATGCTGGGCCTGGAGGCCGCTCGGAAGGAACCCCCTAGGTGCTCGCGGGCGTCCTTCAGGGTGAAGAACAAGCTGCCAGAAAAGCAGACGAGCAGGAACCAGGTGAAGACGGCGCTGGCCTGAAGCTCTCGACAGCGCTTCTCGTCGCTGCCGGACCCCCAGGCGATCCAGTCGTTGGGAAACTTCTTGTCGTCGATGTCGCCACAATCAACCATGCGCAGCTTGGCCGAGACAGCGATGGCGCCAATGAGAGTGAAGAGAACAGCCGCGCCATCGAGAGGCGTCTGGATCATGGGGTTGGCGAGGACCGAGGCGAAGAAGGCGCCGATGCCGACAATGCAGACGATCCACGAGACCACCGTCACGAACATAATGAAGTTGATAGCTGCAGTGGCAGACCCGACGCCATCGATGTTGGTGGCTATCACGTTGCCGATCATGGCCGTGAGGAGCACCGTAATCAGCAGCGCGACGCAGCGCAAGACCATCTTGATGAGGTTCATCGGTAACATCATGTTGGGCGACTTTGACGGCGGTGCCGGGGGAACCTGGAGTTGACTGGGACTGGGAGGTGTTTCGCGGGGAGTTTTGGTGAGAGATATATCTGGGTCAGGCCAGGTTGGTAGCTGAGGTTGGTTCGTCGGTGGTGAAGCTGATCCTAGAAAACCGATGATGGTGATGGTCCAAGGCTTGGCGGAGCTATGGGAGCTCGAGTTAATGGATCGACAGTTGGATAGGTTTGCTGCTCTGCAAGTTGTAACAGTAATGCCCCACGGAATGACGATGAGCTAGAGTATTGCGAATTTCAGTGGAAGAGTGGAGTTGGGATGAACGAGATGCTTGATGTATCGGGGGTTGAGAGCTCGGGGTGTGGATTGACTTCTTTCTATTGCCCAAGCAACCAAGACTAGAGTGACATTGGGGACTAAGGCAGGATCCCTCTTAATAAAAGACGTGCAGCCCCTTGCACTTGTGCCCTCTTGCGCTCCTCTTGCAGTCTTAATGCAGATCCATGCATCCAGAGAGAAACAGGATTGGAAGGCCCTTCAGGTGGCCTGCTTTATCGAACGACTTGACCTTCCCTCTTTGCGGGATGGTGATGCAGGTTCATATTGTCGTGAACCTCGCTGCATCGTAGCTACGAGCGACAACCAGGCAACCTCAGCCAACCAGCCAATACAGACCCGCGCAACTCTGCAACGAAGAAAAACAAATGCAGAGCCTCGCGGCCATTCGACAGGTTTTCCCGCATCCCGAGCATGTTTCTTCTGCCGCCTGCCCTGCGTGGATGGCCGCGTGATGTGCTGAGCCTCTTTCCCATTCTCCTATCTAGGGCGGTTGCTGGGTTGTTGTGCTGCCCCTCCATGGCGGTTGGCAGGTGGACCAGAAGCCGTGGTTGAACCATTGGCCCAATCCATGGAGTGGAGTCTGGCGGATTCGATTGGATGGCGTCACTGCGCGTGCAGGCGGCAGCTCCCTTGAGCCCTGTCTGCCCTGTAACTGGAAGAGGCGCTGTAAGCGCTATAAACCTCCCCGAACTGTTGGAGCTTCAGAGGCTCGAACCCAATCACGGTCCTGTGCGACTAGGTGCGATAAAACTGGCGGCCCCCAGGCACAGAAACCTTCCTATCTGCCTAACTCGTATATCCAATACAATCCACAGTTCCATTCCATTCATTCGGCAACTCGATGATGACGTCTTTCCCAACTGCCGTACTGCAACTTAGTGTCTCCAGGTACAGGTAGGCAGGTAAGTAAGTATGTTCTTACTTAGTCTATCTTTCGCTGTCATCGTCTTCTAGTACCATCGACATTTTGCATAGGGCTTCGTGTGCTGCGGCGGAGGATTATATCAGGCTATGCTTTGCGTCCACATGCATGACATTTTCCAAAAATCGCCACCTCTGGGGGAGTCAACGTGCAGCGCAACGCCCCGGGAAAATTTAACCAGGTCGAAGATCCCAATGCCGTTGCGGATGACATCAACTCGGAAACTTTACTCCTAGGTTCCCCCATAGTCGATCAGAGCACTCCGACTACCTACGTCAAGGTTCTCTCGGGAGGCTTCCTCCCCGCGCGGTCCTTGTGTGCCGAAGGTTCTTCAAGCGCGGGCATGATCATCACGTCCTTTTGAGCTTGAGGAACTTACCAGGAGAGAACCTTCTGTCTTGTTAACCAGTGATGTCCGGGTGTTGGAGCTGCCGGCTAACGTAGTCCCATTGGAGACCGGGGAGACAGAGTTCCGTCCATCTCTTCAACATGAGATGAAGCTCAGGTGCTAAATAGGTTAGCATGCCGCCAAGTTGAGGATGATTTCGTAGCCTCCTGCCAGGAGTTTTTTTTGCTTGCCGGTGTTGCCGGGCGTCAAATAACCTTCCGCCTCGACCCGGCTTCCTGGAAACTTTTGGTTTACTCGACCGGCTGTGAAGAAGTGAAACATTGGTTCTTCTTTCGCTAAGAACTCAAATCCACCCTCGGACGGGCCGCGCGCCGACTCCGCGATACGGTGTGCTGGTGAAATGTTCGTGGAATGTTCGTACAAGGGAAAGTTGTCCGATAAACCTTCCCACATCTCGTATTGCTGTGCCGGCTGGGGTGGGAAAGATGAAAGTGACTGAAATGCAACAAGAGACTAAAATGTGACGAGAGTCAACGGAAATTAGGAGTCTAGGAGAGATCATGTGTGAACAGTCGCCCAGAGACAATGACGGCTCTGCTACGTTACTATGTATGACATATGGGCCTCCTTCCTTTGGCACCCCTACCACCTTGGTTTGCTTGGCGCCATCTTGAATCAGCTTACAGGCTACACTTGGGTACATCCCTGCCAAGCTGTCAATCTCGTCCCTTTCAGACCCCGGAATCGATCATTGGGTAGATCCGCTGTCAAAATCGAGGGGACAAGCCTGACTGAGCCTCTTTGTCAGCGCTGACACCATCCGTGCTGCTTGACGCCGTTCGCACTTCACATACCAACGCCGCAACCTTCAACCTCGAGGCCATCACCGCCATCGTCATGTTAGCGGTCACCTCACGATGGAAGAAACTCTCACACGTGCGGAGACTACGCGGTTCTCTCATAAACTCTGCCAGCGGACCCCCCTTGACTAAAACCTAATATTACATACTGTACGAACACGAAGTCGACCACGCCCTCGGGTCGCCTGGGGGTGTCTTTTTCTCTTTCGATAACCACGTTCTTCTCCGCCACAAGCTCAAACCTACACTTCCGGTCGTCTCTTCTCTCGCACACTCCCAGCTTTCCATCGTCCATGTACCGTGTACAAGGGCTTGTTGGCGGTGTGCCCTAGCTCACACACCCCCATCTGCCATCTGCCTTCTGAACGACGGACCGCCACCGCATACGCCGACAATGGAAAACAGCGTTTGCCCGGCGGGACGCTATTGTCGTTGGACCGCCGTGGCCGGCGCCAGACCAGTCTCGAAGAAGGCCTGCTCGCGAACATACGGTTCCCATTTAGGCATTGTTCTGGAAATTCGTGCTTAAAATGACCTTTTTCGCACCCCCAAGCTCTCCATACTATTGAGTTTCGCCGACTTCTCCAACTTACCGTCTTTTTTGGGCAGCGCACGACAGAGAGAAACTTTGCACAGGGTCCGGGAGGCTTGGATTCTAGATTTATCTCCCCTTCAGAAACGACCCCTGGGCTGAACGCCGCCCAGGGGATCCGGGAGATGAGAATTCCAGACCCGTCGACGGACACGTTTCAACTCTTTTAACGTCTCGACGGCGCGCAGCCATGTCGGGGCCCCAGAGCCTCGGCGGGAGCGTCGCAGCCGGCTCGAAAAGGAGATGCCGAAAGGGGGGTGGGGAGGGTGGTCAACCTGCCATCGTCCATCATCCATCATCCAGCACCCGAGAGTGAATGCCATGTTCTGAGTTGTTTCAGGGCTCGACGGCCTCATCCCAAAGGAGAAAAGCCAACCGAGCGAGCGAGAGTTGCCCTTGCGTCGGAGAAATAGACGCCAAAGGGTCCCACCACCCAGATAGAGGGCCTTACGCAAGTCATCGTACGAAGCGCACGGCTAGACATTCAATAACACAGCCCACCATGTCCCAGAGAAGCGCTAGGCATCGCAGTTCCCCTCATCTTTCGACGCCCCCGGGGTGGAGGCCGTCCTCTCTGTTTGGATGGGGTAACAAATTTTGTTTCAAAGTTCAGGGCTACGACTATTTGCGACGGTGGTCCAGGGACAACTCACACCGCTCAAAACGCCCGCCCCGTGATTGCGCCGTGGTCGAGGTTGGCCCCGTGAGAGCAAGTACAGCAATAAACAGGTCGTCATTATGAGCATTGGCTCCTCGACGCAATGATGTAGGTGTTCCGTTTGGGCATAACGAAGTTCCGATTTAAGTTTCTGCGCTGCAGCTCCCTTTTCTTTCTTCCCTTTCTTGGCCTCTCTTCTCTGCTTTTTGTCTAGTTTGGGCATTCACATGAGCAAGCCAATGTTCATGAATGTCCATGTATTGGCTCACAACTCGACCAAGCTGTCAGCCTAGCCATAGCTCCAAAAGCCACCCACGACACACCGCCTTCAAAGGAGATGACAACCCTCCAAAAATGGAACCACAATGGCAACAATCATTGATTTGCACAAGGCTAGGCGGGCACATGCGGGACAGATCGGATAGGTTGGGTAGGGCGATGGTTGCGGGGCGTCATGGTTCAGGTTGATGGTTGACAGCAGCAGTTCATGTAACATCCGGTTTTCCTACTATTCTTTACGCGGGTAGGATGATCGCGATCGTACTCGGTAGTCTGTAGCTAAGCATTTTAGGCCTCTGCATCTAAGTCTAGAGCATAGTTCGAGCGCGTGCAACAGCGTGTTGGGCCATTCTCGTCCGAGGACGTGCATGAGCAATTCCGGCATGAACCTTAATCCCCTCCACCTTGCCCGAAAGAGCGAGCCCGCCAAGCTGCGCCTCATCCCCAAAGCCTTGACCTCGACCTACATGTCCCAGGTTGGGCCCCCCCTCCTGCGTGGCAGAGGGAGGGCATCTCCACGGTCGACCGAGGCCACGCGTGTTGTTGGCCCAGCTGGCCGCCTCGGGCGCCAACACGCCGGGCTATTGAAGGTCGAAATCCCAGCTGATCATGTAGGTTCGGTCCTTATCGCGGAGGATGCTCTCGTGATCAGCACAAGGTGGCGGTTGTGCGGCAGCGGCAGCAATATGAACGCCCTTGGATAGGTCGTTGCTGGACACGGCCCCCTCCGTTCTTGTCGTGACGTTTTACTGCATCTGGGATATTGTCTGAACCTGTTGGCCGTTGCAGGAAGAGGCTTGGGAATCGGTCACCAGACCCCCGACCGGTAGCAGACACGATGTTACCAGGATGTCGGGAGGTTCCAAATTTACCTCCCCTAACGAACGTTTGGGGCCTGGCTTGATGTTACTAGGAAAGGCTATATAGTTCTGCTAAAGTGACTAAACCTGCTCTGGATGGATTTCGCATACGTATACATGCCAAAGTCGGCAATTTGTTCCCAGAGATGTGGTGGCTTGGGTCTTACGCTGGTCAAATACTCAACCAGCATGTCGGAAAGAGCTGGCCCGTCGATAGTGGCCATCATCATGTGCATATTCCTTCCTCGGTAGGTCGAAGTGATGTCGCCATGCACCAATTTTTCTTCTCAAAGTAGACAACCTGAACGCCCATTCCAGCCCTGCGGTGGCCGAATCCAGGCCTCGGCCTGAGACGTCGGGAACTCCCGCACGTCATGGCCTGTGAATTCCAACACCTTCAAGCTCTCGGTTACACAAGCTATGGTGGGTTCTCGCACGAAGGTTCTATGAACGCCCACCCGGCATGCCACACCCAGCGTCATGGGCCCTCATAATTGAGTCTTGGGGAGATGTTGAAGCCCAAGAGCCCAGATGGTTGGGGTTTACTTTGGACCCTTTTGAGCCTGTATTCCCCTAGTGGTGTCGTCGAACTCAAACCATCTCCCGCCGTCAAAAGCTATACCGCCTTCCAGTGCTTCGCCCGGCACCCAGTACCGGGCGGTGGCATCAATCTCCCTCTCCCGGAGCCAAACGCCCGGGGCCTGGAACGGGCCGGCGGGCAGTGCGTTAACGCCGCGACCTCCCCTCCGGGCGCAAAGACGCCCGGGAGCGGCTGCAGAGGGACGCCTTTGTGTAGGAAGCGGAATACACATGTTGCCTCGTCTTCAGGGGATTTTTTTGGCCGTTGTCTAGACTTCGGTACCACGCTGGGTATTGGAATGATGGATGACGCTGGCCACGTATGCTACACCACGAGTCTTTCCGTAGTTGAGAAATGAGTAGCCCGGTGACCACGAGGGTGTTGTCGTAGAAGCCCGTGTAAGTGTCGTTGATCGGGCTTGGCAAAGCTGAAGATGGGCTCTTGGGGCAGCCTCGTGGGGTAAGACATGTTTTCATGTGCTTGTGAACATTTAGTTCACCGGCACGGTTTGGGCTGCATCGTGGGCATGCTTGAGAGCTCGAAGCCACTAGGGAACATGATTGGCTAGGTGATCGAGATGGACGCCACAAGGCTCCGATTGAAGAGGACGCCGTTGAACCTGCGGCTTGAAGTGGGGGAGGGGGGGGAGGTTACGCTGATCTTTCGTTAACACGGTAGATACAAGCTGGAATTGGGTGTTCTCTAGTTAGGAATTACGGACCAACAAATGGGCAAGCGGTCGTGGTCAACTGGTGATCAGGGAACTTGTTAGCATCATCTCCAGACGGGAGCGTGCATATGTCCCAAGGCTGGAAAGCACGAATCTGCTGTTCATAAGGTGAGAATAGACTGATTGTCGTCATTATAATGAGTTAGCAAGTCAAAGGCATTCGCTGGCTAGTGACATCGCCGAGGTATGGCTATCTTCCTGGCAGAATTTTCCCAACGCCATGGACGAAGCATCACTCCAAGATTGAGTGACTTGGGAGAATTAGTGACAACATTTTCAAGGCAATGACATGGTAGCCAATTTTTGGGTGTAAGAGTTCAGTGATGATTTGGTACAGAATCTATATAGATATGAGAAAAATAATAATGAAAAAGCACGCTTGGTGTGGTATTGTCTAATGTACAAGTTTTGAAGTGAAAAAGAAAAAAGCTTGTAAAATAAAATAAAGTAACAATGCAAACTTTCCCAACGCAGCCAAATTAACCAACTCAGAAGAAGAGTCCATAATAAGAGAACGTAAGAGAAGAAAAATTGGTCGGAAGTCAAAGCAACTTCCCCGGCCGCATGCCCGCTTGCCCCTGGCGGCAAAGGATAGATGAAGTCATCGCGTGCTTCAACTCGGATGGAGCCGACGAGTGTGCGGTGTTTTCCAGATCAGGGCCGAGGTTGGGCGCCGGCCAGCAGCGCCAGACACCCGATGATTAGTGGGTGGTGGAGTCAGGGTTATAGTGGATGTATAGTGGGAAGGGCTCTGTATTTGTAGCGGGCGCGCTCTGGTCGCCGGCGGGTGGCCCGGGAGCGTTCTGGGGGCGTGTGGGTGGTAATGGAACGGAGCGAAGGCCCCGGAGCAAGAGCCGCGGGTGTCCTGAAGGCCGTAGAATTGGGGCTGGAAGCTGTGGCTCGTGGGCCGACAAGCCGGGCACGAGTCAACTACCCATGCTGAGTGCGGCTCTTCATGACAAGTGGCGGCGGCGTCGATTCGCTGGCACCTCCAGAGGAGCAAGTCTTGGTGCATCGATTGTCCGAAGCCAAGGCCTCAAGCTGAAGGAAGGGCCCAGTGCCAGTGCCAGTGCCAGGACAGGCCTGACAGCCCGAGCAAGGTCCTCCGAGGTGGCATGGATGGGTGGTGAATAGATACCAAGGGGGGGTGGTCCCATGGTTTGGGTTCCCGGGGAAAGATCCAATGCAGCCTCGCCCACCATCTTCACCTCACTTCACCTCAGCCTCAACCTGCGGGAGCCTCAACTGGAGTTGCAGTCTTCCACTTCCATCTCCCCTTCCAACGCGGTGCATTGCATGGGCCGTATGGCTCGCCTGTGGGCCGTCGTTGATGGGCGGGGCGCCATGCGTTGTGCCCGTGCCCCGTGCCCGTGCCCGTGCTCCACAGGGCCACAGCCCGCAGGGGGCGCGCGCACCGGGGAGAGCCCCGGGACCGACCAGGGCCAGGGGCGACGGATCTCTCTCGGCGTCTGTAATCTCGTTTTCCCTCGCCGTGGCGTGCATGACGGATATGCGGATGTGCGTTTGCGAACAATTTTGCATTCCCGGATGATATCACCCCTGGGTTCGGAAGTTTTTCAAGAGAGTTCAGGTTGTTCCTGGCCCACCCTCTCCACTGTGATCATGGCCTCAGTGGAGCCCGTTTTGCTCGTCATGATGAGACGGGCACGTTGCGTGAGACCTGCCCCCGGCCGCCGGGTTTCAGCTCAGGCGTCTTGGCTGCGTTGGAGCTGTGGGCTGGAGGCTGGAGGCTGGCGGCTGGCGGCTGCAGTTGGAGTTGGACCCCTGGTGCAGAATACTCAGGTTTGGCGGGCTGACTCAGAAGACAGAAAGAAAAAAGGGAGCGCCCAAGCGGGACGGGAAGGGAGGGAGGGAGGGAGGGAAGAAGGCAGAACCGTCAAGGGACTAGAGGGCGAGAGCGAGAGGCGATAGATGAGGGTGTGCCTAGGACCATGGGATGGACGGGCGGGTGTGAGTGAGCAATGCGGAAAGCACCTCGGCGGCAAGTGCATGTTGCATGGTGTGGCGTAGGTGAACAAATTGTCATGGCGCAGTATTCGTAATAGAAAGAGTCGGATATGAACGGCCAGCGTCGTCTTGTCGTCGTTACGGAGGCGTGTCTTGTGCTGGCTGGGCCTTGGGGCCTTGGCCTGTCGTTATAAGGCATGGTTCGGATCGGAGTAGATGTCTATGAGGGGAAAGGCCCGGAACTTGGGATGGGTGGCAGTGGAAGGGGGTGGTGGACGGGATGATGATCCTGGCGGGCGATCAAGCTCGGGCGTTGTCCCAGTATCGTTTCCGGGCGCTCACCGCCGTCTTATCACCGGTGAACCGGTGCTGGAAGAAGTTGAAGACGGCAAACTCGTCGCGCGTCATGACATACGAGTTGGGCTGGGCCTGGACCTTGCCCCAGATCTGGGACAGCGCGCCCTCGAGGATCTTGCTGATGGTCGGGTCGGACGAGCCGTCGGGGCTCTCGCGGGCAATCTCGAGCGCCTGCGCGACGCTGGCGTCCTGCGCGGATCGTGCCGAGGCAGCAGCAGCCGCAGCCGCGTTGGCGGCGGCCGTCATGGTCTCGAAGGCGGGCGGGCTGCCCATGCTCGCAAAGGCGAAGAAGGGGATCTCGTGCTGTGGCTGCGAATGCGACTGCGGCTGCCGGTGCGAGTGCGGCAGCGACACGGAACGGTAGGGGAGATAGTAGTAGGGCTGGGGCTGGAGGTCCTGGGGAGTGATGGACAACATGGTAGTACTTGTATGTCTAATATACGCTCGAGACGACGAGGGAGACGGGGATGATATTGGCGCGGCGGCGGCGGGCGACTGGCGCATGTATCAAATATTCCAGGCTAGGAGCTGGAAAGGAGCGCGCGAGCAGCGACGGAAGTGGGGAGATGAGGAGATGGCGAGATGGGGAGATGGGATGGGATTAGGACGGGATGGTATGGGATCAGGATGGGATAAAGGATGGGATGGGGGAGGGGGGTGGGTGATGAGTGATGGGTGATGGGTGATGGGTGATGGGCGACTCTTTGGAAATGTATGATGCCCTGTTGGCGTTGCCCTGTTGCCCTGGTTCGGTGCGGTGACCCTGCTCTTTAAGATCTGGCACTCGAGTGGATCGGGGTACGGGGATAAGTTGACTGGGTTCCCGGGATTTTGAGTTGGCCGATGTCTTACACCGACACGGTGAGAGAGTAAGTGTGTGTGTGTGTGTGTGTGCGAGACAGCAGCAGCCGTCCGAGAGAAGACACAAATGCGAGATTGGGGCTTGGACTTTGCGACTCGGGGGCTTGAGGATCCTGGGACCAGGCGAACTCTTCTGTCTTGATGGGGTTGTGATCTGGGCAGACGAGGCCGGCCAGGGTTGTTATGTGATGCGACTGGGGTGTTTGTTGAACAAGGATGTGATGAATAAATGGGGGAATGGATAGGCGCGAGGCGGGTGGCCAAGACAGCGAAAATCCGGTACAGCAAGTACTAATTTGTACGGAGCGTTACGTTTGTTGTTTCAAGGCGTATCCAAATACGTCAATGAGTTTCCAGCAGGCGAGAGACGTTGAGGCGAGAGGCGAGAAGCGAAGGCGAGGCTGGATGATGGATGATGGTCGATGAGATGGTGAGATGGCCGGGGACCCAGAAGTTCGGACCCAACGGCTTTATACCCAGGAACCTCTGACCTTGGAAACTGAAAACGGGGAGGGAGAACCAGCATCGCGGCACTGGGTCTCGACCCAAGCCCGACAAGCTTCGCAACCGTCGTCTCATAGTGCCGGGACAATGCAAGTTTGCCGCCCAGGTCCGTCTGCTGGTCCTCTTGAACGCCGTCTCCCACTTTTCTTCTCGCACCCTCTCTCTGGGTGGCTTTCCAACTTCACTTCTCCTGAACAAGGCTGCCGCCGTCGCCGCCGGGACGGGCAGTTGAAGTCAGTTCAGGCAAGCAAAAGCCAAAGGGGGAAACAGGCAAAGCTGGGGCAACGCAGATGGATGAGGAGGGGAGGGGTGCGAACCCACATCGAGGGGCGTGCGAGCGAGGGCGTGTGAGAGAGGCGCTAAGTTCAGAGAGAAAAAGGCAGAGCAGAGAGTGTGAGAGAGTCAAGGAAACCCGAGTGAGTACCTTGGACATGGGGAGGGGGGTGCAATGTTTACACCACTCTCGGGCTTCATCTGCTGGCGGGAAAGAATCGTCAAAAGCCACGGCCCGCTGATAATTATGCCTGCTCGTACCATGGTGCTCTGTAGGCTGTAGGCGCGCGAGGGGGGTGGAAGACCCAGCAGAGAGAGACGATGCCAAAGTCTATTTGCGTGGGCATCACCAACCAAGCTCACGCCTACGCCGAACGCCTGCGCCTACTATGCAACCTACACCTACACCCACCCCCAGTCCTGCGGCGTTTGTTTTTGGGGGAGGGGGGAAGAAGTCGGGATGTGCACGCAAGAGACAAAAAAAAAAAGGTCTACGTGCCTCAGCCGGTGGCGTAAAGCAGGCTGGTGAGGTGGGTTTGCTTTCTGAGAGGCGGGCCTTTTTCGCTGTGCGAGACAACGAGACATTCGTTGCAGATGAGACGAAAAAGGCGAAACAACAAACTGGTCCCCGGAGATGGCCCATGACAGATGTGGCGGCCCAGGCTGTGAGGCTAGGGGTTTGGGGCCGGGCCGGCTGTGCGTTCCTCTTGTCTCTCTCTGTGTGTGTCGGTTTGGTCTCAGAAACATGGACTGGCAAGCCACCAGAGGGAGAGGAGAGGGGACCATTCAGTAGGGCTGCGTCACAACGCTACTTACTGAGTAGTATAGCTATACGGCGTATAACTCGACGTGGCAGCGCTACTCCTACTGCTGCAACAACAGATTGGCGGCCACAACAAAACGAAAAGCCAGTCTTCAATGAGGCAAGGGTTTGTCAGGTAGCCGCATGCCACCGGACGCTCGTGGAAGCTTTCTTTCGTTCTGATTTCCTAAAGGAGCACGCCCCCGTGGGGCGGCATGTGGGACGGATGGCGGCGGCCTAGGGCGGGAATTTTTGGAGAAAGGTGGAGAGCAGTTGGAGGGCAGCGAGAGTAAGCAAACGGCAGTGGTACGTGGTACGCAGTACGAAGTAAAGAGAGTTAATTAGTTGGTGGGCGAGTGCGAGTGCAGTGTGAGTGCCAGCGTGAGAGTGGGTGGGAATAGAAAAGGACGTGGGAATAGGAACGCCGCAGCAGCCGCCCTCCGCTGGGAGCGACAGACTTTGGTACCATCTGGGGCTCCTTCTTTCGTAGTAGGCCTCCTCTCTTTCTGGCTTTGTGCACTGGGTCCCTCGTCCTCTTTAGGCGACTGGTTCTGCGCTGGCTTTGTTGGGGCGGCCTACTTTCTGGCGTTGTCGTCTCGTCTTGTCTTAGCATGAGGCAAGACGTCATGTCTTGTTGCTGGCTGGCCGTCTATCAATCCAATGCCCCTAATTCGATGGCATCGGTGGGGGGAAGGGGGGGAAGGGGGGGTTTGCTGGCTGCCCTGGGCTGGCCACCCCTCGGTGGGCGCCGGCTAGCGCTCTTTCTCTTACACGTCTCTCAATCATCTGGGCTCGCTTTTTTACGTACGTGGGAGGCATTCAATCGAGTACGGGATGGGGGTTGGTCTGGTCTGGGCGGCTTTTCTCTCTCCCACGACGGCCACGATTGTCATCTTACGCAGTGGGACACAAATGCAAACCCAACGGCGCCCCCGGGCGGCCGGGTGTTTCTGGCGTCTCCCTTCCCCTGAGCTGGGCGGTCTTGGAGAGGCTTGGCGGATGTTCCGTCGTGTCTCCGTCTTTGTCGTGTTCATGTTGGGCATCGTACTACGCAGGTGCGGTGCGGCGGTGCGGTGCTTACTCCAACTAAACAAAACAAAACAAACCTGCGATATCAAAGGGTCATCCATTCCATCCCCGAGCATTCCCGCGCGCCGGGTACACCGCACGCCGAACCGGGCCTTGCGCAGCCCGCCCTCGGAGCCGAGTGGGAAATCACGTCAGGCAGGGTGCGTGATGCACGGGGGTACGGGCCACGGTGATGCGCGGGAAGGCGATGCACGAAGGTGCCGCAGTGCAGCAGTGCAGTGCAGGATGATGAACCTGTCAGTGGTCACAGCATCCAGATGCGGGTGGATGCGCATGCGCTGCAGCCATTTCGTGCCGCCTACAGGGCTGCGGTGCGACAGCGGGACCACGTCCACTGATTCGCAACCAGACGCCGCCAGCGGAGTGACGGACGATAGGCGACGGATGACGGGTGACGATAGCGACCCACGCCCGCGAGTTGCACACGCAAAGACACACAAAACTTACATGTGCCGGGTTTATTTGTGCTTGTCGCTCATAATGCTGGCCCATATTGCTGACCGAGGGCTTAGAGGACCGGAGACGACCTAGAGAGTCCTAGAGCTGAGCCAGCATGTTTCGTCTCAAAGTCTAAAAATCTCACCTACATAGTAGTTTCCTACATACTAACGTTAGTTGTTCGGCGAACTTCAAGTCCCCAGCGTTGCGCCCTAATTATCCTTGGGGGCCGTACTACGGATACATTTGGGTGAGCGAGGCCTTCCTTCTAAGCACGCAGCCTGCCCCGTTGGTGGGCCCTTTCCGCCCTCGAGTCAGCCCCCAGGTCGCTGGCCCCTCCAAAAACAATCCCCGACGGCCGAGGATTCCTTCTACGGGCCATCTAGAGTCATTAGCCGCGATTCTAAGAGCCTCCTTAGCCAAGGGGACCCCTACTAACGACTAAAAGAGGAAGGGCCACCTTTACCGCCTCTTTGCCTTTCGACCTGCGACGTCCTCTGACTCCATCCGTGACTCCGCGCAGCACCAACAGAGTTCGGAGAAGGGGGAAAACCGGATGACGGAAAGGCAAACAATGAAAAATAGAAGTCGTAATCAAAATCAACACTACGGCGGTCTTCCTGTTGTTTCTCACTCGGCCCCGTTGGGTTGGACCCATTTTCCCACGCGGGGCCCACTGCCCAAGCCTCTCCTCCCTGACCTGGTTCCCTGGAACCGATCATCCCTGGGCCTAGAGGTGGTGCCTTTCGGTGCTGCACCCCCATCCCAGTGCCCACTTCCCCCGTCTTCCAACGTCAGCGCCAAGCCCTCTATCTTCAGTCGTCCGCCTGCCTCCATTTCCGACCGACTCCCGAGCTGCTAGTACCTGAAAGCGCAATTCCGCCCGTCCAGAACCGGGCTTCGGCCGGACGCAACTCCGATCATGTTTCTTAGCCATCCCACCCCCGTCTCGTCTTCGTCCAGGGCTTTGGCTGCTTGCCTGTTACCAAACGACCCATCGCAGGCCCATCCCGGGGTTTGCTGCAGATCCCCAAGCGTTCGGCTGGCTGGCAGGCGCTGGGTTTGTTCGGATCTAATTGGGCCAACCGGCCTTTGAATGTGGGGAGGTTGCTTCCTACTTTTAGCCGTGCGCACTTGCAGCCGTCGCTGCATTGCCGGTGGCCGGGGCCCGGAAGGCGGAGGACAGTCAGTGGCCCCGGAATTATGGGGCTTCCTCCGTCCATGTTACCCTCGGAGCATGGGTTTCTCGTCCGAATCCTCTGTGGACGGACGAGCGCAGCGTGACAATCTCCAGCCGTGGTTCCAGGTAATACAGAATAAGTAATCAACAGGACATCGACAGGCCACAGTCATAGTGCACACAGACCACGGGCCACAGGCCACACAGCCTGCAAACCCGTGGACTTCCGTACAGCCAACCCCTCTGCATCTTTCATGCTTCGCTTCGCTTCGCTTCGACTGGCGTCACGGCATGGCGCATGCAACTCGCTCCCAATTTTGCTTGTGCTTGTGCCTGTGCTTGTGTTTGTGTTTGTGTATGTGGTTGGCCTTGCCCGGGCTGCGCGTTTGCCCGTCTACCCGTTGCCGACCACGCTGGCCACCCCTCCGGCTGATGGACTTCCACATGGTCACCCGCCTCACGCCTGAAGGCCGGCCTTCTTGCAATTTCCACGACGCTCCAAACGGGCAGCCCACCGCTGCTTCACGCAAACTCTAATTCCACCCGCCCACTTCCTCCCTCGCTCCCTCCTTCCTCCCTGTGCCAAGCCTGCCTTTTCGGCCTGCTAGATGCCGCAAGCCTGCCAACTTAATTACCTGATTATCTAGGCATCCATCATTTGACACACTGCTACAACTTGCAAGTGCGCTGTGGCCTGTAGCCTGTCGGCCGCCGGTCCACCCGCCTCTTGTGGTGGCATGGTACGAAATACGGACCAAGTCCGTTCACTTATCCCATTGTAGTCTTGTCAAGCGATCGCGGAATCGCCGCCCAAGATGAATCCCGCCATTGTCTCATGAAACAGTCCGAATCGTTGTCGTCTTCGTCACTTTGCCGACCATTGCGGACCCGCTCGTTAATATAGCCTTGTTCGAGTCATTGTCCCGTCGTTAATTTGGCATCCACCTCACTCGATGTGAGCACATCCGCTCACTCCGTATGAACGTCTCCATTTCACTCCGCGATGGCTCTGGTGAGTGCTTCCGCGCTGAGAAACCACCCGTCGGGATTGCAGCACGGATAATGGGACATGCGGCCTCCGCCAGCTCGTCATCCGTCGCTGTCAGTTGTCGTCATCGGCCGTCCGTTCACTTGAGCGGATAAACCCGCTATTCCCGGCGCGATAATCACCCGCACCCTTGCTCTTCATGCGACCAACGGATCACCGCTCAGCCCGCTCCCCAGATTTAGGTAAAGTGATGCATCGTCCGTGCTGCATAAACTATACTATCAGCCTAATCTCTCATGTCTCGTTTCTCGTCTCTCTAGGCAAGGCAGAATAACCATATCCGAGTCAATAACACTCTATTACGGAGTAGAACAACCACGCCTTGGTTGATTCCAGCGCCATTAGGCGGGCAAGGGGAAAGACAAGGTGCATGCATGTGTCAGGTTGGTCAATGGTGCAAAAACAAAACCTAAACTCACACAAAGCGCAATGATTAGCTGTTCCAGAGGCCACGACCAACACGCAGCGCTCGTCGTCACTTACTTACTACCTTGGGCACTTTGCTTTATCTGTTGGCTCCAGGCAATGATCTATTGCCTAATGTGCTCATGCCTACGTCACCTGAGGCACTCTCATCTCATTCAAAGAGCGGATGGATATTCACTCTTAAGATGACGGGGGATTTAGAGTTTTCCCCTTTTGACAAGGTAGATCCCTTCACTTCTCGCTTACCCTTCCCAACTCTCGAACCTTGCGACTCAGATTCGGATATCAGCACAGCCCGTATCACAATATCTGACTCGCATCCCTCTCGTATGAGTGAGTTTATGACAACCTTGCCATGACCCTTCTTTCGCATCTGTTTCCCGTATTTGTTGGTTCTCGGTCTTACGCATTCCTTTGTAAGGCGAAATTATACGCCAACGTCCCCGAGATACTAGTCACATTGCCACAATTCGATTACGAATTTCCTAAAACCCATTCGCCTAACCCACCTGCTACCCATTTCTTCACTTTCCCCATTACGAGTGCAACTTGGCCATGTTTTTCAAGGATTTTTGTTTCACGCGTCGACGGTGAGCCGGCGTCTTGAGAACTATCGCCACGGTTAGGCCCGATTAGCGACGATAGGTCCTTGTGCTCTTTCCTGTTTAGGAAATAAGACTCCGAGCAGCTTCGGAAGTAAAAAAGCCATGTCAGTTATCTAGATTCGAGTGATTCCCAATCGCGGCATCCTTCAGGAATCCGCCTACGACAAACACGAGCTGAGTCAGGGTGTGCATTGTTGAGTCAAGAGAGGAGACGAAAACATGATCCATCGTGGAATGCGAACCGTGGGGCTGACCGCTGACCGCTGACCGCTGACCGCTGACCGCTGCCTGCGTGGCATTGTCCGTTGATGGGAAGATTGGAGCGGTGCCTCTTGCTCGCGGCATTCTCGTGGAGATATCTCCACAACGGAAACATCTCCAGGCGGGATCCGCTCGCTTGTCCTGCCAAGCTGCGAGCCAGAAGCTCACCAAATTGTTACGTTGGAAGATGGGGAGTTTGTCGTGTCGTGGGCGGCGTTCACCATGAAGGGAAGATGGGCTATCCGCACACCTCTTGCATCTTCAAGCATCAAGGCATCCATCGGCTTTCCATGCCCCTACTCGTTGTCACTATTGAGAGTGTTGGGTCTAAAACTAGGTGGAATAAGCTTCGTCTAAGCATCGGTGTGGGGTTCGGAATGTCCAATCCGCACCAGAGAAACGCGGTCAGAAGTGGAATTCTCGCAGCGATTCAATGCCAGATGGTGCGCACCGAAGAGTCAGTTAGGTCCAAGACCCTTGGTATCAAACGTGGTCGAACCATCGAAATCCCAGGATGTTCTGCACAAACGAAGTATGGAGTATCCTTTACCCTGTTCTGCCAGCAGAGCATGTCGGTGGGCCACGCCAGTAAGCCATACAGCCAAGCTGTCAACCAACAGACAGACCCATCAACGTATTGTTTTTCGTCACCTCCCTCTGTGTCATGGTACTTCGGTCCGAGGCTTAGGTTTGAGACCTCAAACCGGCCCGTCCTCTTACATGATGGTATCCGCACAACGCCGACAGTTGGTTTGAGTCCAGAAAGAAAATGTGGGTTTCTAGCCTTCTTCCCCTCAGGGAAACCCTAATCCAAAAAGTTAACACAGAGGAGAGTATTGTTTAACGTTATGGTTCTTGCTTCGTCCGGCAGATGCGCCCAAACGAAAGCCCGCACGGGAAGCCGCGTGTGCGGCGTCTCCTCTCCTTCTAGAATTTCCGTGGAAGGGTGGGGTGGGTGGCCCGGCCCACATGGTCAGATGGAAGCCATGATGAAGCCATCTTCCTGGTTCTTGGTAACGTATTAGCTTTCTTGCCCCAGAGGAGGCACTTGGCACTACGAGCCTTCTCACTAGCAAACAGTCAAGAACCTTGTGCGCCCTGCTAAGGGAAAACCCCAATGAGCCAGAAACTCAATATCAGGAGACAATATTGCTTAGCCGTAGTGTTGGTGCATCGACTACTTTAGCGAGAAAGTAAAACAATGAATCAGCGACACATCACCAACCAGACTCATTGTGATGTCCCTGGCAAAGTCAAACTCGGCGGCAGTGAATGCCGAATTGCGCAAGAACTGCAAGCTTTTGGTGGCAGATGGATTACATAACGATACCACCAAGGAGATCCGCCTGTATTCGGACCAAGGGTCGCATCTCTGAAAGGAATCTGAGTTCCAAGCTTGCGGAATGAACCTAAGATGGATGCAGCCTGGAAAACACTCATTCCGTGTGGAACGACCAGATTCAAGGCCAACCAAAGTTTATGAACGTCCAGCATCTTTAGGAATGGCTAGCAGGACCTACTCTCACACGTTGCACATTAGATCTGCTCCGGTGGGGTTCGTGGTGAGCACAGTCAGAGTCGGACTCTGGTTGGGACAGGAATGACTGGTTCTGGTTTTGCTTAACTTCACACTTCAAGACTTAATGGCCAAATTCTACACCCTGGATGAGTCTTAATGACAATTTCAGGTTTCTCCTTGAAGGTGGAGGGTCCGGGTTGTTGGGGGTTGACGGTTTCCCGAGTAGAAACATTGTGGAATTCCCAGAGGTTTTGATTATGCGTGTGAGCCAATCATTCCATAATGTAACAGAAGGTCCTGTTGGGCGTTGTTGAGTAGTTTTCTGAATACTCTTTTGTCCGAAATCACCTTTTATTATTGGTATTCTAAGCTGTGATTTACGTGGTTCAATGGTCAAGGATGTGGTTCTCTGAAGATTTCCGTGCCTATATCCTTTCAGGTTACGACTGCAACTGGATTTCATGCGAACTCGAACTTGACCCCCTTCAGGATTGGTAAGCTTCAAGTCTCCTGTTACCATAAGGGATCGCTTTCATCCATTGTTTTGAGATGTGGAACCAAGGAGTCGAAGTTGGACAATAACCACCTCGTCAACTACCCTACAACAAGTGATAACCTCGACCCCAGCCACATATTTGATGACTACTCCTCGCTGATATGGGTAATAAACATGTCATCTAATGAAAAAGCGCGTGGATGTCAGAGTATCGGCTTCCTCTTTGACAAATCTCACTCGGTTCCTCTTACTTCATGGGATTAATCGTCTCCATATTAGCTCGTATCTCGGCTTCCTCTCTGACAAATCTCACTCGGTTCCTCTTACTTCGTGGGATCAATCGTCTCCATATTAGCTCGTATCTCGGAAAGCAATGCCCAACTTAGGCCCAGTCACCTCAATCTCGATCTGAACACCGTAGACCGTCGTACGTTTTCTGACATTGCATTAAGCGGTGGACCAAATTTTCCCGGCTATTTGATGGCTCCACTCCACATCTTGCTTGGGCTTGTCGTAGCTTACGACTGGGGACATCCATACCCACATATACTTCATTTGGTGACCCTTTGAACATCAATCCACTTGGGGAGCTGGCGCAATTGGTAGCGCGTCAGATTCCAGACCTGAAGGTTATCCGTTCGAGTCGGGTGTTCCTCAAGAGAGTGTGTTCGAGGATTAATCTCGATGACTCTATTTTTTGCTTTCACGAGGTGGGATACCTCCCTCGTAAGGCACTTTATTTTTTGCTCTACCCATCGCTACTCTGGGAACTCACATCCAGCAATGAATTGAACTGCGGCAGATGTGGGCTGCTGAGCTTCATAAGTAAGATCAAATTGCACATACGGATGTGTGATACTGTCTGTCACGTCGCATGAGGACCAAATTTGACATCTCGCCGTGCTATTTTGGACGGTTTGGACATGCAGAATTAAGAAGTGTCAAGCAAGTGGTGCCTTTCACAAGGGTTTTTGGTCCGTTGTGTCTGGTGTATGCGCACGAGCTAGGCCACGTACTTCTGTTCAAAAAGGAGCACATAATCATCATTCGGGCGTTTATTGAAACAAATTATCACAAGACAACTAAGTCTACACGTCTTGTGTTGTTGGTACATATCTCTCTACTGGTACAACAGGTCTAAGCGGAATGGTTGTGGGTGTGTTGTGAGTCCGGATGGTCTGAAGATGCATGGAGCGGAAATGTATCAGCCTCTGGTAGCATGGACCGCGCATCCGGTTATAGCCAACTCTTTAGGTTGGCTTCTTGCCGACCTTCCAGCCCCACGATTGGAGGAGTTTGGCAACCTTGGGGGTAAGCCAGGCAGTTAGGGGCACCCGAAGGAAGATAAAGCTTTTATGGATGGCATAAGCGAATGCCAGCTGAGTTGCGAGACCTGTAAAAATTTCGTTAGATTTCACAGCTGCTTGTCGTGGAGCCGACGAGTGGGTGATAACATACTAGCAGCATTGTGGTTCTGCTTCTCAGCCTGCTCAACTCCCCAGGTGGCCATCTCCATCGTGTCACTTATATCGCCATCGCCAAACGCTTTGGACTCGGCCTTCTTGAAGGACAACCAGAGCGAATGCCAGGCCTCCTTTACAGACTCAGGAATCACCTCCTTGGCAGTTGATGTGATAGAGTGCTCAACCCTGCCTAACAATCCGACCAACTCGCATTAGCCATGAAATAACCCAAGGGAGAAAGCCGAATCAACTCACCAATCGCCTCCGTGCCGACTGCCCTGACGAACAAGAAGCAGAAGGGGAAATCCAGAATCGTCAGGCCGATGTAGACACCCAGCGTGACCCAGCCATAATCCTTGATAAGCTTCTTGAGTCGCGCCTTCAATCCTGTCGGTTGCGCAATCTCCTTGACTGTCGGTCCTTTGTCTGCATTCCGCCGGGCTGAGAATCGAAATCCACGCCTCAATACACCTTGAAGTGTACCGGGGGTCGTGAACGTCTTTGGGCGGATCTTCGCCAACAGGCCCTGCCACGGGGCTGTCTTCCACCGCCACAGCTCAGACGAAACTCGGCTTTTCGTCTGAGAGGTAAACATTCTTCTCCAAGCACCGTTCCATGCCGCCTGCTGGGTTGACTGGCCGAACGCCTTTAGGGGAAGCCCCACGCCTCGGACGGATTGTCGCAACATGGTTCTCGACGAGACTGGTGTCCTTGACAGCCAGACGTGAGTCTAGACGTCTACAGAAGCGTCTTAGTATTCCCAGGGTGTTTTCGTAAACGTGTTCGGTCTGGAATGAACCGCCTCGCGAGTTCTGGCAGTTCGGAGCGGGATTCGGTAACCGAGGGGGCGAGAGGTTACCGGAGTACTCGGATGTCGTGTCGATCTCGAGGAGTCGCGGAGGAGGATAGCGGCAACAGAAACAACCAAAGAATCCTGATACAAACCTAACTACAACAATGTGCTATGCCGCTTGTCGTCCGAGAAATGGTACTCGCGCGATAACTTCAAGAAGGGAATTTTTGGAAAGGCTATGATGTAAAAACGCGCCACAGAGGGACGGACTTCCGGGGCTTGACTTTGCTGCGCCACACATACCTTTCGATGCCGTGCCATGTGCAACATCACGTGCTGGCCTGAGTGACGACGTTCAAGGAGCTGTGAAGGTCTGCTCACGATGCACGAGTTCTAAATGGGTGGTATTTGTGCACACAAAAACAAGACATTGATTCAAATTGGGAAGCCCTTGATGGTCTGTTGATCCCTTCTTCTCGACTAGTTGGCCGCTTCAGGGACTGTGTGAAAGGTTGGATTACCCTCGTTGTCATCATCAGAAACAACATACTCAAAAGGAGTAGGTGGTGTCCTTGGTCTCGAGTGTGGCCGAGCCACCAACGACCATGGTATATCCCGGAAATAATCTTTCGGCCAAGTGAGTGTGTGTCATGACTGCTATGACAAGGGCCAACGAGGAGTCTCGGGAGGCAAGCCCATCCGCCAGGCGTCAGGCATGTTGCCACTTATGTTCCAGATGGCGAGAAGCTGAGATCAGTAATGTGGCAATTTACTCCTTAATCCAATTTCCTTCTTGTTCGTACGATTTGCCTGCTCCTAGCGCTTGTTTACATACTGGCAGCCATGGCATATCTCCTTCACGGGAACCTAGACAGCTTTGAGCGGGAAGAACTTCAACGTGACGCCCCCGGCCAACGTGGAAGAAAACCACTGATGAGTAGAATTGAACAGACCCCGTATTTCTTGCAGTGGCTAAAGCGCATTTCTCGGTGTCAAATGTGAGGGCGACGATGCAATAATAGACACGGATGTCTCCATTCAACCTCCTTCTCTAGGTATCGACCATCGGAAGCACCCGAGGCTGAAACCCCAGAATTGTTCTTGTCTAACCGGTTCGATTCGGCCGCTGGCTGCCGAAGGCTTCAAGGCTTGGCTGAATGGATGGAACCCGAGAGACAGCCAACCGAGACCCTAAGAGAAGTGACCGGATCTCAAACATGGCCAGCGGTGCGACGAGCAGCGGCACTTCCAAGTCCAGTATTTGCGTAGCTGCACAACGATAGAAAGTTGCTACAGCATTGGGCGGAGACAAAATCCGAGGTAGGACGACAGCAGTGTGTGCTTCACGCAACATTATCCTGATAAGTAAGGTTCTAGGCGGTCTACGGGAACTCGCTTCTCTTTATCCATTTCCTTTGACAGCGAGCTGTCAAATTTCTGGCTGTAGGAGCTAGAGCGATGCATTTGCTATGATATTTACCCAGGGTCTCCCAAGCTTTTGTTCTCGGTGTGGTGCCCTTTCGAGTTGGTTGCCAGCATAAGACAACCATTTAAGTCCCGGTATTTCGAGAATCACGGTTCTCACAAAACCAGCCCGCTGGAGCAAAACGGAGTATTTTTCACGAATAACTCAAGCCATTTGTTTCTTGAACTTGCCCGGTGCGCACTTCGGAGCGCTTTAGAGCTCGAGGCTATCAGAACCAGCCAATCCTGCAGTTGGTACTCCTGCTCCTTCCACTGGGCAGCTGTCAACAGCAGTTGCTGCCTCCGACATCGCACACCAATACGCTGCCGCATTTGGAAACTCACTCTATTTCATCGTGACCCATTGTAAGCTCCTTCTTCTCTCATCGATACACCCTTTTGCCGCCACTTCTCCTGATTCATTTCTCTCTCACCTCTCTGAAGCCTATTCACGTTCCCCAATATCTCCCTCCCTGGGAGCTGGATCCTTACTGATGAGTCTGTGGGCAAAGAAACTCCTTCCTTCCTTTTCAGATCATCTATACGACCCCGGCGGTCGTTTGTGACAAGTCTCTTTCCCTCGCATCGAGGCTTGCTCACTGTCTGATTCACTGCACATACTGAACCCACCCACGGCCATTTCTCCCTTTACGGCCAAGCTTTCTCCAACAACCAGCTTCTTCCCGTCCACTCGTTTTTCCCACTCTTTTTGTTACTCCTTTAGTCACTCGTTTTGCAATCACCTCGGTGCCAAAAATGGCATCGACCACCGTCACTTATGGGAAGAAGAGGAGCTTGCTTAGATCGCTGGGCTCCCGTCGTCGCCAGAAACATTTGGTGGAGTCGCTTCATGCTCCAAACAACAAGAAACAAGGTCTTACCCAGCCCTGAACTCTAGAAGAAGCATACTGACATGCGCAGAAGACGCAGAGCCTCCCACAGTTCCCGCATCCGTTTCTAGCGAGGGCCCGAAGCGACCACCTCGGAAAAGGCACAGCCGCTACGCAAATAGCATCGATGAGATGGCTAGCCGTCTTTTAGACGATTCTACTCCAACACTGCGAGACCGACATAGCAACAGATTCCCAAGAGAGGATTTCAATGAAGAGCAATCACCGCTGCCATCGAAACCATACAAGACTACCATCGAATCCAGAGTTCGCCCGGCGACGTCACCCCGAAAAGTTTCGCCTCGTCTTGAAAAGTACACCACATCTCCTGATGCTCGCGTTCGAACGGCCCGGGTTGAAAAACATTCCCCAAAAAACTCAGGAAGAACATTAAGACAGAATGCCAGTACCCGATCGCGAGCAGACTCGAACCAGAAACGAAAGGAGTCTGGCTTACAACGACCTCTTCCCCAGTCTAAAACGCTTTGCCTTGACCCCCTCAAGTCCCATCCTACGGCTGGTCTGCAGGCATCGACCTCCGTTCCCCTCGGAGATGTGGACGGGAACGTGAGGTATCGAAAGACAGCGGGTCTTGGGGCCTCTGCTGCCGCTGCTGAGCCTACCAACCCCGAAGAAATCAACCAGAAGCTATATGCTATGCTGGCTGCTACCGACGCCTTGAAGCCTTCAACTCCCCAGGTGGCAAATTCATCGGCGTCTAAGCTCACACGTATGGTTTCATCTAAAATGTTTGCCAAAGTTTCCCATGCATGGGATCGCCTGCAATCAAAGAACTCATTCGAAAATGCGAAAGGTCGAGGCAAGGTTGGAGCGCAAGTCAACAACGACGGAGACGATGGGTTCGATAGGACGCCTCTTCCTTCCCCTGCAGCCATGTCCCCGATCAGCACTATCGAGATCCGGCTCAATGAAGGCGACAACCTCAACAAAAAGAAAGTGCAGCGGATCGTTGGCGGCCAGGTTGCTCGAAAGCCGGTCGCAGATGATGGCAAGTCGCTTCGGAGTGGCAAGTCTTTGGACGATCCGTTCGCCGAGTATGGAGGGTCCCGCATGCCAACAACGTTTGAAAGCCGACTGAAAATGGAAGCGGGCAATGACAGCGATACAATCCCACCAGTCCCACGCAATCCCTTTGAGTCTGAGAAAGGATTCGACAACGACATAGAAGATAGGATCTTGAATACCCCGCCCGTTGGATCATCAACCCCTCGGATTCGAGTTGAGAAAATCTCGACGTCTAGTCCCGATGAAAGCCCTACAATGAGGAACTTGAGACCTACGCATTTACTGTCGGATTCCCTGCTGGGCGGGGTCTCACTCGGGCTTGGGCGAGAGGGGTTGATGCAGGCCCGACCACTGGAGTTGATCGCCATGAAAGCAAGTGAGCGAAAACTCGTGGATCCCGTGGCACGAACACGCCACGACTTGGTCGAGATGGATACGGATACTAATAAGAGTGCATCCAACAGGGGGGTGAAGAAGCATCCATCTCCCAGCAAAGAGGCTCTCGAGGATCTGGAGATGGCATTCCGAAAGTACACCAAACTCAAGATCTCAGGGGTTAACGCAAACGAAGTGGATGAACTCGCATCCAGTTTTATTTCTGTCACACCCCCTTCTCTAACCCCACGGGACAAGAATCGATTGATTTCCAATCGCCTGTCCACATCGAATATCCAAGATCTGGTCAGTCCGTCTGCTCGCAGAGGTCACCACCGCCCTTTATCGTCGTCACCAGCAGTTTCGTTTCCCCAGATCCCTCGTGCGGCCGACAATGTGCGCAAGCTTCACGGAGAGATACGCCTTGCACCATCCTGTCGCCCAGCCGGAGTCGAAGGAGATGACGTCGACGAACTACATTAGACGGGGATGGCGGTATTCGGGGAGAACCTCGCTATGAGGAAGAGGCCGATGTTGAGTTTGAGTAACAACCTGCAAGCTCGCCGAGGCAGATTAAGCCCGGGCTTTTGAAGAGGTCGGGAGGGGACTGAGTGTCCAGCAACCTTTGTGATAGCCCTCATTGTGATAGCCCTCAATGGGGCTATTGAAGAGATGAGTACGATTGTGGGCAAAAGCAAGTCGGCAGTGATGATTTTCATTCTCAATTTTCCTTTGTTTTGGCAGGGTATAATAGACAGTAGTTGCTGGAGAGGCACGTTCAAAGGACGATTCTGCTTTGTTGAGCAACGTAATAAGATTTCATGGTCCACATCCAACGCTAGTAACAAGATAATAGTACATTCGAACTGGCCCTCCTCATATTCCTCGGGTATCTCTATTCATGTGGCCGTTCTATTTCCCCTCGTGTAAAGATCGCTTGATTGTGGATTGTTTAGATGGCACGGCGGCGAGTGCCACGACCATCGGTGCCATGCATGCGGCGAGTGCCAGCGGCCTTGACGGCTGGTCGGTGGGTGAGGCTGCCCTTGAGCTTGAGCAGGGCGCCGCTGACCTTGTCCTTCATGGTGGGCTTGCGATGTTGTTGAACAACGGTGTCACGAGTAGTTTGGGGCTTCTTGGGGCCGAAGAAGCCGCGACGGCGGGTTGTGGTTGTGGTGGTGGTTGTGGTGACGGCTTGCTGGTGGTTACGGGGAGCAGCGCGGCGACGACCGAACATGGACTTGCGAGGAGCGCGGGTGGCGCGGGGAGTGGCGCGGGTGGTGGTGGTATGGGGGTGCGTGCGTGTGATAGGCATGTTGGAGTGGTTGATGTTGAGGATTGTTAAGTGTTTGAAGGGGGTGATGTGGTTTGTAAAGTGAAGTTGTTTGCTTGTGTGTGAATGTTGATGTGGCTTGAGATGATAGGAGACTGTCTTAATGGAATGAACATGAGTATATATATTGGTTTAGATCAACATTGTAACCTGTAGGGTTCTTACCTTGGCTGACGACGTAGTTGGCAGCCACAGATGACATCTAACAAGTTGATCGCCCATGACGCCGCACCCATGGCGATGATGGCATACCAAGAGCCCTACGGTTTGCGATTGCCTGCATTGTCGATCCCAGGAAATCTGTAACGCTGTGCAAAGTGCCCAAAAACCTGCCTCAAAACAGTCCAAGACCTTCCGCGGGTGGTGGTCCGTGGGAGCGTGGGAGGGCGGATAACGTCACCGTCGTGGAGGGCACGGCCCGTCGATTGGCGGATAAAAAGAGGGGCCGGGGACGTGGCTCCAGAACCCATGCAGGGTCTCACCACGGTTGTGTCGTTTGGGGGGGGGGGGGGGGGGGGGGGGTGTGATGTCATAGAAGGCTAACTGGGAACTGGAATTGTGGGAGGAAATAGGAAAATGGGGTGGGTATCTATTGGATAAATCGGGAAGCACGAATCAGCAGGGCTGCGACGTCACAAGCAACAAGGCCATGGGCTGTCTTGTTTCTAAGTTGGGACATCGAAATAGCGTACTCTTGCGATGACGGTGCTAAATGGTCACGGCTGGCGTCTTCACACGTGCTATCCTGACTACTACATAGTAGTATCAATGAGCTCAGGGGTACTTAAGCGTCCATACAAATCTAGTGAAGACGGAAGTAGCCTCCCCCCATATACCAAGGAGGCTCTGGGTGCCACTCAAACACACAAGTTACTCCCTCAGGTTCTTCTTGATCGTCTCCAGATCCGCTTTCGAGAACCCAAGACCCTTGGTGACATAGCCCTCCCAGCCCCCATACTCCTCCTGGAGCCCCTCCATGAAGGCGTTCCAGTACGACGGCGTCAGGTTGACCAGATTCCAGAAGCCCGGGGTCTCCAGATCCGTGATGCCCACAGTGGACATGGCGAAAGCGGCGAGCCTCTCGCGCGCGACCTCGGTGCCGATGCGCGACAGCATGTAGTCGAAGACGACGTCGTCGGGGGACGTGCCGGCGAGGCTCTGCAGGAGACCGGCGACGACGCCAGTGCGGTCTCGGCCGGCTGTACGAGAAGTCTTGATCAGCATGGAACTCTAGGCTTTGGACAAGTGCCGGCTTGAGTCCACATACCAGTGCAGTGGAAGAGAAAGGGCTCGGCTGGCCGGTCCCGCACATGCTCCAGCACGGCGCGCAGGGTTGGCTTGTACAAGCGCGCAACCATCAGGTACTGGCGCTTCCAGGCATCGCTGCCCCCGCCCGCAACGAACTCGTCCAGCGCCGGCGGCGTGTGCAGGCCGTCCTGCTCGAACCAGACGTTCTCGACGCCCGGCACCGCGGGGCTGGGGCTGGACTCGCGCTCGTGGGCCTTGCGCAGGTCGAAGATGCGGCGCACGTGGGCCGCGAGCCAGGCGATGGCCTCCGGGTCGGCAGCCGCGTGGTCCAGGGCGCCGGACCGGTAGAAGCGGCCCCGCGGCAGGGCGCTGCCGGGCACGGCGCCGAGGTCGCGGATGTTGATGAGGGAGCGCGTGGGGACGAAGGGCGGCGAGGACAGGGC
Organism: Neonectria sp. DH2; assembly: GCA_003934905.1. Taxonomy (NCBI): domain Eukaryota; kingdom Fungi; phylum Ascomycota; class Sordariomycetes; order Hypocreales; family Nectriaceae; genus Neonectria; species Neonectria sp. DH2. Next base: position 1,724,800 of record RQWH01000006.1, on the reverse strand, counting down.
GCGGCTGAGGACGTCGCCGGGGATGGGCTTGCTGACGTGGATGGAGGCGAGGGCCTCCAGCTCGGAGCGGGAAAGAGGCATGATGGGTGGCTTTTCAGAAGGATTGAGGTTGTTGTTGTTGTGGTTGTGGTTGTTTTACTTGGTCTTGTGCTGCGGTGCTTGACTACTTATATTGATGAGGCCAACTGGGCTGAGGTAGAGATGAGCCGGTCGTGAGGTTTAAGTAAGTATTCGTACTCGGGAGGTTGTGACCCCGGCAGGTATTCATTCACGAGTCCACTCATGGCAATGGCAACACAGAGGAACAACAGAATCGGCTTGTTTTACTTTGGGATTGGAGGCGAACGAACGGAGATGCACAGCTACCCACAGGGCAATCGTGAAGAGCTAACCACATCCTGAGACTCACGTAGTAAGATGGGGATGAACAGGCGAGTAATAATCTAACACGCGAGAGTACCCATTCGGCGACCAACGACGGGGACCTGCGAGAGGCCACTCCCGTCCCATCTTGACCAGGAAAGACGGCGTCTTGGATTAGCCCGACCATGAAAGTATCGGTGCCTGGGTCCAAGCTCCAACAAGCTCGCCGCTTCCGACGACGGATGTGGTTCCGGGACGAGCAGCCACATGGCAGTGATGCATATTTCACATGCGAGACACGGTGAGACGGGGGGCGTCGAGACAAGGGCGTGGCAGACCACACGCTGTTAGCTCTGATGCTGTCTCAAGTTGCACCGCTCTCTGTAATTCCATGAACGCTCCCGCAGTTGAAATACGGACGAGAATCAGCCCGAGGTGCTGAACTGGTAGGGCAGCCGTTAATGGCGGTGTGGGGACGGGCTGCAATGATTTGATCGTGGACGCAAATTAGTTGCAGCCAGTTTCCTAGCTTTCATGGCGGTCACTGTGAGGAAATGGCCGACTTGTTGAAACGGTCGTTGGAATTAAGTGACGAAGAAATAGAGTCAACCTAGGAATGCATAGTAATCATACATCGGTAACCCTCAACCTTGTCCTATTCGCTGTCTTGTTTCCCCTTCCCTCCATCTGTCCAGGTTAGCAAAAGGGCAAATAAGCGAGGGAAACAAGAGCTGCAGGAGCCAGGAACACACGGACAGGTCTTCCCTTCCCCAGACTTTTCCCTCACCGATAAGGAAATACCCCACGAGGGTTCTCTATCGATAAGCTATCTCCCACCACCCCCAAGCTCGATATATCAGTCTTCAGTAGGTAGCATGGCATCTCGACCACAAACTTAACTTCATATCATGATCTCTTCAAAATAAGCCATTCCGGCGTCTTTGCTTCCCCATCTTCAGTCTCTATCTCTTCCCCTCCTTTCTCCCGCGGCTGGTGGTCCTCCCACAGAAAAGAAATCGCAAAAGGAAAAAAAAATGAGCGCCGTCGCTCTCGTGCTGAAATGGGGCTTAACCCTCCCCATTGTCGTCGTCGTCCTGGCCGTTGCATACCGCCTCCAGCAGCAGCCGCTTCTTGGCCCGTCCAGCCCAAGCCCCGGAACCTACTGCTACAAGGGCGTCCGGACCCAAGACTCGGAGCTGCCGGCCGCCCAATGCTTCTCCGTTGTCGACGGCGCCTTCACGGCGGTCTGGTCCGAAGCCGGAGCCGGAGCCGGTGATGCAACGGACAAGGTCCAGACCCGCGATGGCTACGTGATCCCGGGCCTCTGGGACGGCCATGGCCACTTGCTGCAGTACGGCGAGTTCCTGCACTCGGTCGACCTCTTTGGTTCGCAGACGCTCCAGCAGGTCCGCGACCGCGTCACGGCCTACGTCGCCGACAACCCGGGGGCCGGATCCAAGGACAACTGGGTCCGCGGCGTTGGATGGGACCAGACCTTCTTCGGCCGCATGCCCACAGCAGTGAGATGGCCCCAGTTCTCACTTGTTGTCTTTCCTTCAGGCTGACTGATACTCCCTCTACCAAGGCCGACATTGAGCAGGACGACAGCCTCCGCGGCGTCTACATGATGCTGGACCGCATCGACGTCCACTGCACCTGGGTCTCCCAAGCCGTCCTCGACCTCCTGCCCGCCGACCTCCCGGCTGTGGTCCCCGGCGGCGAGATCGTCCGCGAGCCCGGCATGGGCGTCTTCTGCGACAACGCCATGGACCTGGTCATGGACCTGTGGCCCAAGCCCGGCCCGGAGCTCAAGGCCCGCCACGTCAAGTCGGCCATGCGGAGGCTCAACGAGGTCGGCCTCGTCGGCATGCACGACGCCGGCGCCACTCCCGACACCCTGACGCTGTACTCGCACCTGGCTAACTCTGACGACTGGACCCTGCGCGTCTACGCCATGCTCGAGTGTCCCCAGCGCAACACCTACTGCCCCAACGAGGCCGTCAAGTTTTCCCGCGACGACCACCGCTTCGCCGTCCAGAGCATCAAGCTGTTTGCCGACGGCGCCTTGGGCAGCTGGGGCAGCGCCATGCTCGAGCCCTACGCCGACCACCCCTGGACCTCGGGATCTCTCCTCATCAACGCCTCCGCCCTCACCGACGTCTCTAAGCGTTGGGCCGCCGACGGCTACCAGGTCAACATCCACGCCATCGGCGACCTGGCCAACCGCAACGCCGTCGACGCTCTCGAGGCCGCCCTCTCCCAGCAGTGCCCCGACGAGGCCGACCTCCAGCAACAACAGGATCTCCGAGAAGCAGACCACCAAGACGGGGAGAACCAGCTTCACGCCCTCGCTGCCTGCCAAGCCAGACACCGCTTCCGCATCGAACACGCCCAGATCATCCATCCGCACGATCAGCGCCGCATCCACGCCCTCGGCATCCTGCCTTCCATCCAGCCCACCCACGCCACCTCCGACATGAAGTACGCCCTCGACCGCCTCGGGCCCGACCGCCTCGCCAACTCCGCCTACCGCATGCGCTCCCTGCTGCCGGCCCGCCCCGTCCTCGGCTCCGACTTCCCCGTCGAACCCCCGAACCCCTTCCAGGGCATCTACGCTGCCGTCGCCCGCCGCAGCCCCGCCACCGGCCGCGGCGCAGACGGCGGGCCCGACGGCTGGTACGCCGACCAGGCGCTGACCCTCGACGAGGCCCTGTGGGGCTTCACCGGCGCTCCGGCCTACGGCGCGTTCCTCGACGGCCGTGCCGGGGTTATCCGCGAGGGAGCTCTAGCCGATTGGGTCGTTTTGGACCGGCCGGTTGAGTCCTACGATGTGGAAGACCTGCGGACTCTGACAGTCAAGGAGACGTGGGTGGGAGGAAAGAGGGTCTATATCAGGCCGGAGCAATAGACTCGTTTACTTAGAGGAGCTAGGAGTTTCGGATATTTTGGAAAATACGGATGTGTGCAAATAGAAACATTATTTTGGAAACTTGCAGGCAATATAAAAGATAAAGGAAGCTATTTATGAACATTGCCCCCCCCCCCCCCCCCCCCCCATCTTCTCACACATCTCGCATCCTAACCGCACCACTAATATCACTACCAGAGCTTCAAAAGCCCATTGCCACATCGAGGATGAGGGAGTGTCGTCTAGGCGAGTGACTGACGTAAACCTCACCGCCTGGATATTTAAGTGCTATCTCAATGGACAAGCCAGAGACATTGTTAAGTTCCTCCGCAACACGAATAGACTAGAAGGTTGGATTTATCGTGGCCCAGAATGTTAAAACCATTCACTTTAACAGGGACATGAGAACTAAGGTAGTGTGTAACTGATATCATAGTACTGCAACTTCAGCTATATAACACTGCTGGGCGAGATTGCAACATGTGGTGGCCACGGGCCAATTGTGTAGAGCTTCTCCTCTCGCCGACCATAAGTTTGAACCTCTTGCGGCTTTCCCCGGCTAATAATATCTTCAAAAATCCCAAACACCCTTTCGGCCTCTATGTTACTAGAGCCCGACCCCGGCTTCAAACTCCTGGAAACATGTATATGCATGCTGACCGAAACAAACAAAAGGAAGATTCTCGGGAGTCAATGGAGAAATTTCTAATCGGCCTTGACAATAACCTTGCTCTCAAACCACTTAGCGAACTTGACCGTAGGGATGTCCACAGCCCGCCAAAAAACGTCGGCGCACCAGATTACCGTTGGGACACAGAAGCAAGCACCTAGGGCGAAACCGGCGTTGTACCAGTAGCCCTCAACACCAGTCAAACTGTACGCCCACTTCTCCCAATGATAACCAATTACATGCATTGCCGGCCCGTGCATGAGATACAGAGCGTATGAAAGCTTTCCGAAGTACTGGACGACGGCCGAGTTGAAGACGCGCTGCCAGAATGCTGAGTAGCCAACGGCAAAAACGAAGATGACTGCACCGGTACATTGCCAATACCGATACTGCTCACTTTCCCACCACTTGGGGATCAGAGTTGAGAGATAGATCCAACCAGGAGTGTCCTCGCCGCCGTCATCGGGCTGACACAAGAGATACAGGCCCAGGATGCTGACCAAATTCCAGAAGATCGACTTGAGAGTTTGCTGGGCGGGTCTGGCTTGTTTTTCTTCCAGCGGCAAGGCAGGGGGTGAGACATGAGCCCCGCGGATGTGATCCCACTCGGCAAGAGCCATGCCGAAGAAGAACATGACAAGTTCCCATCGGGAGTTTCGATAGGTAATGAGCGTGACGGTCGCGAGGAAGAAGAATCGGTACATGGTCCGGAGACGAGCGGTTGCTATAATAACGAGAAATAGGTAGAGCGAGCAGCGGAATTCGACAGGGATGGTCCACAAGTGAACATCGTAGTCTAGATGCTGCCGTTAGAAAAGAAAAATCGAAGTAGCAGTCAATAGTTACTTACTGGTGCTACCGCCATGGGGCTTCCAGCCGAAGACGTGAACAAAGTAGAACATGTCACCAGCCCAGTGTCTAAACTGTGCGTACCCGTCTTCCATCCGCTTAGGATGAGGTTCCACAATGTTCTTCATATAGGTCCGATCCATGGCAAATTCCCGAGTCCACTCATACACGCCCATTCGAATAAGGCAAACGATCATGAAGGTGGAGATTGCAGTCGGAACAAAAAGACGAATGAAACGTCGGAAGACCAGGGAACTCATGGTGGTGGAAAAGTCGTTGGTGTTGCGGCTCCGGATGAACTTCAGGGGTCTGTAGGAGAGAGCATAACCGGAGATGATGAAGAAGACGCAGACGGCGGGTGGTCCTTGATACCAAAGGCGCAAGAAAGGCAGCTTTAGGATATCGTAGTGGCTGTCATTGCAGCCCCAACCCTTGGCAATGGTGAAGCTTTGATAGGAATAGTGACAGAAGTAGACGAAGAGAGCAGCTAGGCCTCGCATGCCGTCAAGGTAGGCCGTGGGTGCCATTTTCGTCGGACGAATCTGCTCGCGCATGCTGCGGCCCTGAAGGAAGCTAGGGATCAAGAACCAGGCGAAACGAACGAAGATGACTCTCCATCGCATAGACCGGAGGTATTCCGCAGGGGCTAGGAGGTAGCCAGCCCATTTTGCAACGGGGAAATGCTGATCCAGATCGATTATGCCATTGTCACTGTCGGTATCGGACAGGGATGACAAAGATTGGTTATCGAGCAGGCCCATCTTCTCTTCGAACGAGAGTGATTGGCGAGTAACAGAGTGACCGTTCATTGTCCAGCAGCAACGGTGGTGAGGTATTGAGAGACGGGAAAAAGAAAAGTGTGAATTGAGGAAGAAAAAGGAAGATAGAGGAAAAGGGGGATGCCTCGCGAGGAAGAAGCGTTGGACCCGAGGAAGGAGCGTTGGACCCAGGAGTGGGCGACTGAGTGAATAAGGAAAGAGAGACCAATGGGAAAGTTGGTGCTCTCTCTTAATCGGGCGTGTCGGGATACGTCGATGTCATCGAACCGAGAGAGTGACTGGATCTTGAGTGAACTGGTATCGAAAGTAAACAAGGAACGTGGAAGAGCCAAGAGATGGTCGCCAGAGGATTTCCGGTTATATCTGGTGGTTGGCGCCGAGGAGCACAAGCAGACCCGCGAGTGGGCGAGCGGTTGATGTGCTTTTGGATGACGAGAAAAAGAACGAGGACAAGGTTGAAGGAGACGGTTGAGAGGAGAGAAGAGGAGAGGAGAGGAGAGGAGAGGAGAAATACAAAGAGTAAAAGAAGAAGCAGGAGGAGGAAGAGGAGAAGTAGTAGATGGGAATCTCTGGGGCTGGTGGAGTGGTACAGTATTGTAGATACGGTGCTGAGCTTGGGCAGGTGCCTTGCAGCCGCTCAGTCAGTCGAGTCGAAGGCTATGCAACTCACATCGAGCCTCGATCGCTCGCTTGCTCTGGCTCTGCACCAAACACTCTCTCACTCACATCCATACACATATACAGACACCACCCTCCATCAACATCAGTCTCCTTCCTACATACGCCCCTGCCCACAAAAGAATCCATAAATCAAGGAAGTCAACCGACCACCCACATCCACATACACATACACATCCACATACACATCCACCCACCGCCCTGACCGGGAGCACGGCGTCCTGGCGTCTCCAGCGCCTGCAACAAGGCCGTATAGCTTAAACAAGCACGATGCATCCCCTGCTTCGTCTGGCTCGCTCGGCTCCCGGCTCCTTGTCTACCTAGTTACAACAGTGATCTCGGGACTAATATCACCTCCAGTGCATCAGGGGGAGAGAGTTGTTCTGTGGGAGTGGAGATGTAGCCAACTAGCCATGGACGGCATGTCACCGCACTCCCCGTTGGTAAGGCATCGACCCGGTTTTCCAACGCAGGGTGGAAGCCTCAACTCTCAAGCCAGGCTCGATGAAATGGTTGGATGCGAGGCCGCCCAGCTTCATATGCATTGACATGAGTTGTGCTATTCGCACAGGCGGCACCCCGTCAAGAACCGCCGTCGCGAGCCAACCAGGAGCATTCATCGAGACAGCGGGTGTTTGTTGTACACCAAAAGGTCAAGCATATGCCTTCCCAGAATATACCGACCCTGCATAAGATCGCATAGCGTTCCATAGCGCTCTTGGCGCCCGGGGAGGAGGGCGGCGGTGGTCGGCGGTGGTCGGCGGTGGACTGGCATTGACGTGATTGTTGAATTTTGTCGATGCAGACCCGGGCCGTGGCGTTTCAAAAATAGCGGCCAGAAACGACAAGGAAACCAGACAAGCATTTTAGCCAAGACAAAGGCCACTAATGAAGCACAAAGCTTCTATTCCGGAAGATTCCCTGCCGAGGGAATCGAATCACGGAACCAAACGCTGCTTTTTCGGTTTCATTCTGTCGATATTCGCCATGACGTCCCCCTGTCTTGACATTCGGGACGTTTGGCTCGTCACATCAGCATGCCGATTGCCGTGCAAACTCGGCAGACACAGACTACAGACACAGACTACAGAATGCTACCTACGTACAGACTCCATCCTGACGTCGACAATTGTAAGGTTCTTCGACCGATCATCAGTCAGTCCTCCACCCGACCTACACTGCTCCAGTTATTCCGACAAGGGTTTCGCCAGAGAGGACATGGCAACAACGCGCGTCGCCTCTTGCACGCCCGCAAAACACAAGAAGAGGCACAAACACAAGCACAAGCACAAGCACAAGCACAACCAAGAAAACCCGGGGGGGCCCATGTCCCGTAGGCCGTGACCCGTAGGCCGTGACCCGTAGGCCGTGACCCGTAGGCCGTGGCCCGTGGTCCAAGAGGTTATTTTGGTTGTGAGTGAGTTCACACAGCAAAGGGGTCATGTTTCCTGGTGGAGTGGGGGCTCAGACGACCATGGTCCACACATGTTCCCAGTGCAGTGCTGCAGTACACTTCCCTTTAAAACGAAGGGGGAAAGGACCGAGCCGCTACGGTGATCTGGGCCATCGTCATTTCTGCTTGGAGGGTTTTCCCTTCACCATTTGGTTCATGTTCCATTTCTTTGTGTCTGTCTGGTTTCTCTCCAGGGATGGTGATGCTGCGCGCTGTGACACGCCCCCCTCCTGGCGCAAGTTACAGACTGCGGTTTCACATGGACACTCATCCAAGACAGGACCCGTCTCCATTCTCCATCCGGAACGAATGCCCAACATGGTAAGAGGTTAATCTGCGTTTTGTACCGCTGCTCAAGTGCCGAACTCCGACTCGGTTAACCGCGCCGTCATGGCCTCATCGCCAACCACGCTGAAGGCTGAATTCGGCAGTGAACTGCTGAACATCGTTTTCTTGGTTAGTGGCTAATTTACTGTAGTCTTTCATTTGGCTGATAGCTGTCGCAGAAGTGTCTCTATATCTCCCATATTGTGTCCTCGTTCGAGACAACAGATACGACCGGATCAAGAAATGGGATACTCGATGTTGGAACCAAACCATGCCGACTGAGTTGACTTTGACTTTTGCAGCAAACCATGAGATGCCTTTAACCTACGACCTAGAGCTAAACGAATGTGCCCTTGCAAACCCTCCTTGGTTGCACAATTCGCTTGTGAAAACACCCAGCAAGGAACATTGCAATCGACCGCCCATCACTTCGCTACGATGCTGCGCACACAAAGAGATGGAGAATGAGGCAGAGAAGAACCAATGGGACCCAACCAAGCATGATATCCTAATCCAGGCCCCCCTAGCCTGCTTCCCTAGCGCCAATCCCAGCACACCCACCAGCCGATCTGCAGGGGCCCAAAAAAGCTTGTCTCGTCTGCCACGATCTCCATCTCCCGCAAACCACATTCTTCGAGTTCCCCCCAGCTCGCGCTATCCCCGCGCCATACATACCGTTGGCCCCCAGCCAGCGGGTGTCGCGGACCCCGTAAAGGTACGGCTCCGGGGTCCCTTCCCTCCTGGAACTTGCCCGCGCTGGTCGCCGCGACCCCGGTGCGGTGCGATGCGGTGCGGCGCCGTGCCGTGTGAATAAAGGAAAGACGACTGGGTCTAGTGGAGTGGGAACAAGGCGCGCGCCTCGGGCGGGGTTTCCAGCCGTGCGATCAACACACAAGCTGACGACGACAGACCCAGAATTTCCATCTCCCCCCGAACCGTGATTCTTGCAAATGCGAGATAAACCCCCAGCGTCTGCCACTTCGTACTGTGCAGAACGTGTGATGTGGGAGGTGTCCATGCAGTCGAAGAGTTGCTTCTGCGTCAACAGCTCCGTCATCCGACTGCACACAACGTGTTACTGCCTATCAGTGGATTGGATGTCATCGTGCAGCCTTCAGCGGCCTTCCCTAGCCGCCGTGCCATCAATCAGTGGAAGGAGCGAACCGGTCTCCCGTCCAACTCCTTTTCCTAGCCGCCATGGCGTCAGCCGGTTGGAGGCGCGAATCCGTTCATCCCATCCTTGGTTTATTAACATCCTCCCCAGCCATTCGTGCAAAGATCCCTATATCAAGCAACCTTCATAATTGTTCATTGCGGCCTCCATGTCCTATGTGGATGTAATTGCAACCCCTATTGACACTCTTTTTACTGGAGACCACTCAAATAACTGTGGTGCCGTCACCATCGATCATCCATGTACGCATCCCCGTTCCTGAAGGATGTGTGGTCATATCGCCGAAAATTGAAACGAGTCTCTGTCATCGCGTCACACCAGAGTCGCGCCCTGAAGAAATGGCACCAGTAATAAAACTTGCATGGGAATCGTAGTGTTCTGAATCGTTTTGTAACGAGTCTTGATTGTGACCCTTCTATCTGCGCATGCAACTAGGCATGCCGTTGGTCGTCTACCAAAAGCAGCACCAAACCAGTATTTTTGTCTTACAAATCCCTCCGTAGGAGGCCGCTCAGCAGAGAAAACAAAGGACCCATTATGCGTATATCCCCATCCCAGACATTGATTCCAGCTCTAGCTCGCTTTGAGAAACAGCCCAAAGTTGCCACAAAACACAAGCACCGCCAACGCCCAAAATTGCCAACTCCTCAAATCATGATACTCGCGCTCAGCACTCCAACCAGTCGAGGAACTGGGGGTAAAGTAGCTGACCACAATGGTAGCTCCTGCACGGAGAATACCCTCGGTCGACTCAAAGGCCATGGCCTTGAGGTCGAAAACACCCGCCTTGGCGCCGGCGTGGATCATAGCGAACTCGCCACTGACCTGGTACGCGGCAACAGGCAGGTCCTTGCCAAGATCCTTGGCGTCACTGATAATGTCCAAGTACTGGCTGGCGGGTTTGACCATGATGATATCGGCGCCTTCGTTAATGTCACGAACGATCGCTCGTCGCGCCAGACCACGGCCACCGGGAGGGAGCTGGTAGCACTTCCGGTCACCAAACGAAGGAGAGGAGCCGGCCGCATCACGGAATGGTCCGTACAAGCAGCCGGAGAACTTGGCCGAGTACGACATCAGGACGACTCGGTGAGCAATGCCCTCCTCAATCAGCTTCAACTTGATACCGCGGATGCGGCCGTCGTTCATGTCTGAGGGCGCAACGCAGTGAGCACCGGCCTTGGCATATGCGATAGCGACATCAGAGATGCGGTCCACGGACAGCTGGTTGTTCAGGCTACCGTCATCGCGAAGGATACCGCAGTGACCGTGAGAGGTATATTCGCAGAGGCAGACGTCGGTGCAGATGAAGAGCTGGGGGAATCGGCGGCGGATGAGCTGGATGGCCTGGATGACGGGCCCCGAAGGATCGTCAGCAGCGGTGCCAAGGGCGTCCTTGGAACCGGGCCGCATGGGCACGCCAAAGAGCATGACGGATCGGAGGCCCTTGTGGACGAGGGGCTCGAGGAAAGACACCAATCGGCCAACGCTCAACTGGTGCTGGCCGGGGAGAGAAGGAACGAGAATCATGTCGTCGTCGCCGTCGGTAACGAAGATGGGGTAGATGAGCATCGACTAGGACAGACGCCCGTTAGCAATCCGTTTGACCCGCCGCGTCTCGAGTTTGGGGAATTGCGGTTTCGGAACATACCTTGGTCAGCTGGCGCTCGGCCTGCCAGGAGCGAGCGAGAGGATGGAAGTATCCTCCATGAAGTTGGCTGGAGATGTCGCCGGAAATGCTGACGCTGGTGGCCGAGGTGCTGGCGTAGGACATGGCCCGCGAAATATGCGAGGTTCGGTCGTCAAGGGTGGAGACGGAGGAGCGCGGGCCAGGAATCTGGGGGCGGCGGGCGGCGGCATTGGAGTCGCGCAGACTGAGGTCCTGGACGAGGCTGGAGAAGGACATGATCGCGGGTTCGAGTGGGAGCGGCTGGAGAAGAATTGAGATGGATTGATTGTTGAGAGACGAAGTCGGCGAAAGAAGGATTGGGGAGCGAGGACACTATGAGAAGGAGGGTGGCCAAAATTCGGAGGGGATCCTTGTGAGCGCGGAACCGCCCGGGTCTCGAACGAGAGGGCGGTGGTGACTTTGGACGACCGCGGGCACTGACTTGGCAGGGCACCTCAGGGCTGAAGACTACTTCGTAGAGCGAGACAGTACGTAGTAGGAGGAAGAACAGTGAGCGGGAAGAAACGAGTTTTTGGGGGTGAGAAGATGAAGTAAAAGAAGAAGAAGAAGGGTTGCAGGGAGGAGGATGCAGCAAAGAAATTCTTATGACGAAAAGGAAGAAGAGAATTGGTTGCAAGTCGGCCGCAGGGTCGGGACGGCGGATGTACCTTTGCCAATGAGCGAGTTATCATAGGTAGGTGCGAAGTACAGCACGCCAATGCGCCCGCCCTCTGCGCCTTCCGCGGAGGAGCCAGCACCCGGGACGAAGTTCGGTCAACCTCGGAATGCGGAATAGATTGCCCACCAAAGTGCGCCAAGCGACTCCGCGGCCACCTGAAAATTCGCTCTCTCCGTGCCAGCCAATCACGGCCCCTGATTTTCCAATTTGGGTGTGGTCGTGTGCCCGCGCCGTCCCCGCTCTCCGCCTTTCGCTGTCTCTCCCTCCCTGCGCTCAGCGCCTCCGTCAGTGTTTCTCAGCGGCCGACGACGCCAGCATCTCACCCCGGCCCCCCTAAAAACCTGGGCCCAGGTGCCGTCTGCCGTCCACTTTCCACCGTTCCTTTACCGTCCGCCGTTGCCATTCTTCCCGGCCGAGTTGCCGGTCACCGGACTGCACGGCTCCAACGCCTTCCGGTGAGTGAGGGGTTCTGGAGCTCTTCCACGTGAGTTGCAAGTTGGCGGATCGGCGCTTTCGCCACCCAGTCACCGTATTTCATATATGCCACTACCTCTCACCTCTGCTTCGATGGCCATCTCTAATTCGGCATCTGTGATGAAACTGCGTCCGGCTCAGTTTACCATGTTGAGACATTTTACCCTAGCCAAGTGCCCCTCCCCTGTCTGTACGTGATGCAAGGGATAATTCAAACCCACTGGGAATTTTGTTTCTCCGGCAGTTTGCTCAACTGTCATCCTCGTCGACGAGTTAGAACCGGAGGACGACCCTAAAACTTGACAAAGCTGGCAACATCATTGGCCATATGCATGTTCCGAGAGAACCCCAAGAGAAGTGAGAGGCCCAATACCGTCTCTAACCGCCAGCGGAACCCTGGATCAGCTCAATGATAAACTGGGTTACGTTGTCTGTGAAAACCCATGCGATTGATTTATGGGAATACCTCGTAGTACAATGAAGCCAGCCGGGAGTGCTGAAGAGTGCGTAGTTGCAACTTATAACCGAGTTGGTTGCCATCTGCCACTAAGAGAACTCAACAGGCCGCTGGTCACTAAATGGATCAAGGGCGTAATAGAAAGTATTTCTCGCATTCAGTTCAAAACAACTGCACGTTGCATTGCACCCTCAATTTAATCATTAGCTTTTCTATCCTACCAATCTATATTCTCGCCACAATTCGACTCGCAGGAGGCCAGCGGACCTTCAACCACATTTTCGCTGATTTGCCTTTGTTTCAGCATATTCAGTTTTCTACTTGCGCGTATCCTTTTTTTTTCTTTTTTTCTTTTTCAGCCGGCCACTGCACTCAGACGAAGCCGTGTAATATAGACTATTATCGTCAGTGGCCTCCGACTCACAGGCCTCGCTCACGGAAAAATCAAGCCGTATGATTTCTTTTTCGTCACCAGTGGCTTCGGACTCACTGGCCTCGCTCATGGAAAAATCAAGCCGTATGATTTCTTTTCCGTCATCGGTGGCTTCTGACTCACTGGCCTCGCTCACGAAAAAATCAAGCCTCATGATTTCTTTTTGGTCAGTAGTTTTCCCTCCGCAACTCTCCTCGATGGCTCTCTTGGCGACTCTATCGGCTAGCCTAATGGCGACATTCTCGAGCATCTTCTCGTCGTCGATACTTTCTTCGTTGCTATTATCCTTGCTGTCACTCCTCTCGGTTGGTTGTTTCTTGATACCTGGCTCCACGGCCTCCGGCGCGGCAGGTTTGCTCTTGGTGGGGGTTTTTTTGGTGGCTTTCTTCTTCGTTGCCTTCTTTGATGCCAAGTCCTCGGTGGTCTTCTTCTAGTTGGCCTCATTGTCGGACTCTGGCTCGTCATTCTCAATCTCCCACCTTGGTGCCACTGGAGCTTCGTCTTCTAATTCCTCCTCTGGTCTGGGTGGTTCCTCTTTCTTTGACGACTTGTGGCTCGGCCCCGAAAGGATTCGCTCTGCTCTTTTCCTGTCCAGCTCAGCCCAGGCCTTGTGTCGAGCTCGTCTCTCTTTCTCGCCCTTCTTCTTAGCGTGCTTACTGCCGAACAGAGTCTTGATAAAGGGCTCGATCCCAAAGTGAATATCTTGCTTGCGCCTTTCATGGTTCTTGATATACTTGGGGCTTGGCGATCGCTTGCGATCTTTTTCCTTTTCCTTTTCTTTGCCTTTGCCCTTATCATGGCGGCTGCTGCGACCGTGGCGATCGTGTCTGCTTTCACCTTTGCTTTCAGGATCTTTGCTATGATGGCCCATGCTGTCTGTTCAGTTCAGGCGTCGTAAGATATTGGAATCTGGCAGTAATATGAGAGTGGAAAGAGTTTATAGTTCAATTGTTCAGAAGCGCTTTTCTGAGCCCCGTTGCCCCCAAATATAGACCACAACATTTTCGTGATTTGCCCATCAACCAACCGATTGCTCAACATGCATTCACTCTAATGCCCTGACCCTTTGGTCGTATGAAGTTATCATCCAGCCCGATTTCTATTTGAGCAACTCTAGGGAATGGTGGTACACAATCAATGTACAACTAAAGGACACACACTCGTCAGAAAGACACCCCTTCGTCAGACCTGTTTACACACCCCTCAGTACTGAGTTATCCCTCTTCTCCATCGGCTTATATCGCTCCTTCAGGGCATCCTCCACAGTCTGATTCACTTGGACCTCGGGCTTCTCGAAGCGCTGGTTGAGAGCCATTTGCACGGGGCTCAAGGTTGGCACGGCACCGCCCTCCAGCTCGTTGGCAATGTCCTTGCCGTTCTCCAACGTGGCAGCAATGGCCTGCTTGCCCTTGGCCTTGGCCGTCTCAAAGGCTCCCTGGGCCGCAGCGGCGACCTGAGATCCACCCTCCTTCACAAGGGGCACAATCTTCTTCTGTGCCTGGCCCACGCTTTCGGAAGCCTCAGCGGGGACCTTGCCCAGTAGTCGTGATGCGCTGTTCTCCAGATCCTCTCGCACGCGGATCCAGTCGGTGTGCTGCACCCACCGCACAGCGTTCTCAATCTCGTGGTTCCATCGGTCCTTGGCGACCTCGACGGCGGTTGAGCGCTGGGCAGCGGCGACTTCGGACCGCGTAGGGGGCGGCAGCGGGGGGAAGGGGTCGACGAGGCCCTGCAGCACGAGGGCTTGTGAGCGGAGGACCTGGCCCTGCTGTTCGCGCGTGCGTTGGTGGGCGAGGACGGAAAGGTAGGCGAGGGAAAGGGTGAGCGTAACACCGCCGGTCTATCAGACGGAGAGTCAGAGTCAGTAAGCGAGCCGACGAGACGAGGCAGAGAAGCTCGAGAGCAAGGGAATGCGCACAAAACCCGTGGTGAAGCCCATAGCTGGAGCTTGCCCGGTCGGCCGAGGGTGAGGTAATTTGCGGGTGTTGCGTGTCGGCAGAAGCCCAATTCGAAAACGACCGTCGGGAATTGACCTAGATGCAACGTGTCATAGCGCGCGCGAGCTCCAATGGCTCCCGGATCGCGGGTAAAATGGTCGTCGAGGACGGTTTGTTGCCGGATTGAGGTTGCGGCGGGTGGTGGGTTGACGTAGCGCAGAGCCTCTTTTGCTCGGCACGGCAGAGAAAACATCCCGGCTCCGCGCCAAGCCAAAAATTTCCAAACCACCAAAAAACCGTATCTCCGGATCCGAAACGACCACGAAAAGCCGCCCGCCGACGACGACTACGACGACTACGACGACAACGACGACAACAGCGCTGTCCGCCCTTCCCACGCCCACCGCTCCTCTACCTCTCCCACAGTAGCCCGCCGCCGCGCAGCCACCGCAACAATGGCCGGCGGTCTTGTCAAGTACCGGCATCTTAGCCGCACCTCCTCGGCGCGAATGGCCTTGCTGCGTGGTCTCGTCACCCAGCTTGTCCAGTTCGAGCACATCCAAACCACCTACGCCAAGGCCAAGGAGACCCAGCGCATGGCCGAGAAGCTCATCACCTTAGCAAAGCGCGACAACGAGCCCTGCAGGCGATCAGCACAGGGAATTCTCTACGTATGTAGCCCCAATTGGCGATGGACGTTGAGCGAAGCACGGCCGGATTGCATGGCTTGAATGCAGCATAATACAGGCAGTCCAGGATGAGAAAGGGTCACGCTGACCGAAGGGAAACCTCTCCCAAAACAGACACCTCACATCCTCATGCCCAAGCTCTTCGGCGAGCTCCGACAGCGATACCTACCCCGCGAAGGCGGCTACACCCGCGTTGTTCGCACTGAGTCCAAGAACACATACGACCAGGGCGAGAGCGCCATCCTCGAGTTCGTCGACGGCCCCAAGGACTCGCGGTTCATGATGACGGCCAAGACCGTTGCCCGCGACCGCATGCTCGGCCACGAGCACACCCCCGTTACCCGCATCAACATCAAGAAGGTGACGCAATTCCGCGGCAAGGAACCCTTCGAGGCCATGGTGCAGAAGTTCATCGGCCTGCACGCAGAAAAGGAGGGCAACGCCGCCGCATTGGAGGAGGACACGCCGGCCGAGAGGGAGGCCGAGAAGAAGGCCGCCGCCGAGGAGGAGAAGAGCAGGAAAAGTGTAAACAAATTGGTGGACCAGATTCCCCCCGTTACTGTTGTCTAATTAGTAAGGCTAATGGAGCATGGAACCAGGAGAACTCGCAACAAAGGCGAGGTGTATCATTAGATGGCTGGACAAGATGACTACATGTACAAGAGCTGTACCAATTATACCATGACATATTCACTCTTGCTGGCAACTCTGCTATACGCCCTCACGTAATTGATATTTGACAAAACACAACTCATGGAACAATCGACTTTTAAGTTCCGTCCCGCGCTTTTAAGATCTAGTCATGCAAATCCCATCCAACCAGTCTTCCCATCAAATAAATACGTAGTTGCCGCCTATATAAACTCAAAGGTATCACCGCGCTCCTGAATCATCTTGCCCACCCTCTTAGAGCCCACGATCCGCTCCATCTTCATAACATCATACTTGGAGAAGACGACTCTCACATTCCCCTGACCAGGCTCAATCCTCAAGTCTTGCTCACTCTTGCTCAAGAACCCGCCCGCAATCTCATTGTAAAAGATGTGGTTATCCGGAAGTCCGTAGAAAATGACCCGCTTTACACCCCGGAACTGATATCGGCGGAAGTGGTGCGCTCGCTCCGTATAGAGCAAAAGACGATGCCGGCCATTGAGGAAGTGGGAGCGCGCGCGGGACGCCTCCGGGACGTCCGCGTACTCGGAGATGGCGCCGAAAGTGACGTCGTTGACGGCTGACGAGTTGGCGAAGTAGTTACGCACGCGGACGAAATCGAGATATGAGGGGATGAAGATGAGAGTGCCGCTGGCGTCCTTCGCCCGCTTGACCAGAGACGGGACAATGGCAGAGGTAAAGTACTCGAATCTAGCATCGGGCTCCTTATCGAGCGAAGGGGATTGGAACCGAGAAAAGGTCTGCTTTGCTCTGACGCCCAGCTGCTGCAGCGTACCGGGGTACTCTGGTTGCAGTCGAACTTTGCCAGCCCAGTTGTGGCAGTGGAGTCTCTGCAGCTCAGACAACTCGGGGGTGTTGAAGGCGGACAGGATAATAGTCTGCCTGAAATGCTTTGCCCAGTCTTCCAGATACCAGTTGCGGACACGGCTGAAGTCACAGCCGTGGGCGTCCTTGGGCTGCAGGTTCAAGTGCTCAAAGATGAACTCAACGTGCTCCCAGTTCTGCATCAGGAGAGCATCAGCCTGGTCAACAACGACCATTTCGATGGAGCTGAGAAAGTCAAAGTCAAGTTTCTTTTCCTCCTCCGAGCCGATGGCCATTCGCAGACCCAAGGGGCTGGCAAAGAGGATATCCGAGTTGTAAAACTGCGCAAAGTACTTGATGGTTTTTCGCGTGAACTTCATGCCAAGGCGGAACATGTCATCATCGTTGCCTTCGAAGAGCTCCCGGAAGTCGGCGGGTCGGTCGTCTCCGAACTTGGCATCCCTATCGAGGTAGCTTTCGTCAAAGCGCTTGCGGTTTTCCTGCTGATCTGGCTCGCACAAGTCTCGAATGATGTTGATGATCTGAAAGCACGAGTTACGAGTTGGTACGAGAAAGAGAACCTTGGGACGAGTGAATCCCTGGTCCCGGAGCTCCAAGTCGGCATTTTCTCCTCCTTTAGCCAGCTTGTAGTTGTCCTTGATGACTCGATCTCGTGTCCTGATTAAAATTAGCGACATGAACCTGGAATAGGCGGGGCCAAAGACTTACTTGAAGACGTGGTTCACAGCGTGGAGACACGTCAGCTGCCTCAACTGCTCCGCGTTTCGGACTGTGCGATCGCAATGCAGCACATCGCGATAATCAAACAACAATGGGCTAAAGTCTCGGTGAACTGCCTCGAACGAGCCAATTTTACGAGAGGCAGTTTCCTTCAGTTTCTGCTTCAGGTTGAGGTCATCGAGTTCCGACACGGGCTTCGGAAGCTCAGATCCGGCATCGGAGCTGGGATACGTGATGGTGGCTCTCCAGGACGGCGTCAACGCGCGCTTCGTCGCCCACTCGCCGTTTTCGATGGCCTTGATCCGTTTTGCGACCAGGTCATCATTGGGATGGGCAAAGTGCAGGTCGAAGGGGTCTGTCACTTCGTCTTCATCCTCCGAGTCTTCCTCTGGTTGTTCTTCGAGTGCAGCGTCCGCATCATCTTCAGGCTCCTCATCGGCGCGGTCGACATCCTTGTCGCCAGAAGCTTCGTCAGAAGAGCCATCGTCTCCTTTTGGCGAAGACGCTCGATGGTCTAATTTCCGTCGCTTGGCGTTGGGGGCATTGCTATCGTTGAAGCTTTGAAGGAGGGCCATGTACGGGCGGGAGGCGGCCTTTTCGTCATCCTCGTCGTCGTCGTCCTCGGAGTCGACATCGTTCGTAACGTCGTCTTCGACATCGGAATCATCGTCAGATCCGGAGCTACCTGACCTGCAGAAGAAAGGTAAGTATTGTGGTAGAAGGGGCAAAATTGGGATAGTTCATGAATCGTCGGGAACTTACTGGTCGTTATCTGCGAGTCGAGTTCCATCGAATCGTCTGTTGGGCCCAAAACGGCTGGTGGCTCTTCCTCGTCCTCCTCTACCACCACCTCTGCTGCCGCCTCGACCTCCCCGTCCTCCACGGCCTCCCGCTCCTCCACGGCTTTGGGAGCCGCGCCCCCTAGAACTGCCTCCTCTACCGCGAGGTGCCATTCGATCCAATTCGTGATTTAAAATAGCCTCGAAACGAACAGCGACTTGTACTTGGCGACGTGGTGGCTCTTGTGTTCTCGGGGTTGGTAGAAAAAAAGTTGCAGCTTTCAGGCTCAGCCTTGCAGAGTCAAGCCACAGATTGGTGGGGTTTCGGCTGGTTGCGCCACGTTTTGATATGTTTTGGTACGTTCCGGCGGGTTGTCGGGCTTATCAGCTAATCTTAGTGCGCACAACCCCAGGCAGTCCCGCCAACAGCAAATCACACAAAATCGGCGGCGAAAATTGGCGGAACGGCATCGCGAAGACGCCTCGAGAAGTGGTCCCTCTTTTCTTCCCCCCCTTCCCGCTGCCGCAATTCTCGCCTGAACCACCTTTCTGCCTCTTTTCCTCGCTCGCCTCTCCCTCCCAGCTTGTACGCGACAATCCCCCCCTCAGTCCTGCCCAGCATGGCTGCCGATACTGAGAGCTTCATCCACCTCTCGCGCCCTTTGGCGCCGAACACAGTTGGGCTCCAGACTAACCTTGCCCCGCTCGCCGTCAACATCCAGCCTCAGGTACGTTGCCATCCCTTCGTTCCTATCCTCGAAAAACTTGGAAGCGGAAAACTTCAACCACGCCACCAAAAGACACCATCCCGGCTGACTTGAGCCCTGCCTTACCCCCTCTCTAGGCCGTCCTCTCCATCCTCGACCACGCCGTCCGACGAGACATCCGAGACACCCAGTCCACCCGAGTCATCGGCGCCCTCGTTGGCACCCGCTCCGAAGATGGCACCGAAGTCGAGGTCCGCTCATGCTTCGCCATCCCCCACACCGAGGAGGAGGACCAGGTCGAGGTCGATGTCGAGTACCAGAAGAACATGCTGGCCCTGACCCTCAAGGCCAACCCCCGCGAGGCCCTGCTCGGCTGGTACACCACTTCCCACGAGCTCAACAGCTTCAGCGCCCTCATCCAGAACTTCTTCGGAAGCCCCGACACCGGCACTTTCCCCCACCCTGCCGTCCACATGACCATCTCCACCGAGCCCGGCGAGGACATCCAGACCCGATGCTACATCAGCGCCCCCGTCGCCGTCAACGCCGAGCGGGCTGCCGAGAGCTGCCTGTTCATCCAGGTCCCCCACAAGGTCCTCTACGGCGACGCTGACCGAAGCGCCCTCGGGACCATCGCCAGCGCAAAGGAATCCGAGTCGAGGACGGCGCCCCTCGTGTCTGATATCGAGGGTCTTGGCCGATCCATCGAGCAGACCATCAACCTGCTGGACCGCGCCAGCGAGTGGATCAACGGCGTCCTGGACGAGGACGAGGAGCCCAACAACGCCATCGGCCAGTACCTCATAAACGCCCTATCCCTGGCCCCCAAGGTCGACCCCTCCCAGATCGAGAGCGACTTCAACAACCACATCCAGGATGTTCTGATGGTTAGTTACCTGGCGAACACCATCCGCACCCAGATCGACCTGTCCCAGCGACTGGCCGTTGCCAACCTGTCCACCCCCGAGAAGGACGGCGAGGGCAAGACCGACGATAAGGGTGGCAACCAGCGAGGAGGGCGAGGAGGTGGTCGAGGTGGACGAGGTGGCCGAGGCGGCGGTCAACGGGGAGAGCCCCGGGAACCCCGCGAGCCTCGCGAGCCCCGTGAGACCGCAGAGTAAGAAGATTGTGGAATTTTCATGACAAGAGGGTAGGCCAGGTAGAAAGGAAATCCCAACGATAGAAAAGTTGGGGACAAATCCCTGGAAGGCATGTGAGAATGAGAATGAGGCATGGGTATTGTGTTACAATAAAATCATGGCGTTGTGGTAGGCTTGAGAATTCTGGCACTCCAAGCCATAGATATGAATTCAATCGTCACATAAAAACCTCATAACCGGAATGGGAAAGAAAAGGGGAATTACGTCACAATTATATTGACTCATCTAGTAAATAGGCCTTGGCCTGTAAAATTCATATCATCCATCCTGTCCACCGATAACGCCAAGATGCTAATTATGCCGTGTACGCCTGCTTCAGGCTGTCTGCCCTCGACATCGTCGTATGCTCACTTAAATTCCAGTTGCTGGCTTCTGCGGCAGGGTTGCCGGGTTGCCATATGTCGGAAGGTGAGTAAAGGGATGACTAGGCCCCTGTGGGACGTTGGGGCGATTCGGGATATGCGCTGGGAGGGTCTGGGGTAAAGGCTGGCCCGTCATGTGCTGGGGGTTTTGTAGCATAGGGGGTGGTCCATGGGGAATATGGGCAATGTTGACGTGTTGAGGATGCGGAGAGTGGTATGCTGGCATCGAGTTGCTGGATCCTTGCCGGACCATACCATATCCACCTCCATAAGGCTGCGGCATCGTCTGTTGATATCCTGGATATGCTAGGTGAGGAGATCCAACCTGAGGACTGCCATGGTGAGACCCCGGCGCGGTAAAAGGGGGTTGAGGAGGTTGCACTGGTGCCATGCCGTTTCCGCCAGGTACAAACGACTGCGTCTTGGGGTTGAAGGCGTGGTTTCGGTTGTAGCTGCCCGGGATGGGATGTTGACTCTTAGGATCATGCGGATTAATGTTCGACGGGAGTTGACCGAATGCATATGGAACTCCCATATGTCCCTGGGGGCCAACGGGAGGACCCGGAGGACCCGGAGGACCTGGGGGACCAGCTATAGGGCCAACAGGAGGTCCGACTAAAGGACCAGCCGGGGGACCGACGGGGGCAGGACCCCTCACCTGATACTGGGCGGGGGTGTAGCCTGGTTGCCAGGTTTGCTGTGGAGCGGCTGGAACTGGAGCGCCATACGCTGTCATAGGGCTCCCGCCGACTGGATACCGTGGCTGGGTGGGTTGGGGTTGATACTACAGGGAAGCGTTAATATTTCGACGAGGCTGGAAGTACCACGGAATTCTTACTGGAGGTATAGAGTATTGAGGGTACGCCTGATTTGGCATCAGGCCAGGGTGCATGTTGGAATATGCGGGGGGTTGCTGAGCGTAAACTGGAGCCATCTGTCCTTGGAACGCGGGGGGCGGAGCCTGAGTGTTGTATTGGGGATTCGGCGGTGGAACATATTGGGGCTGCGGTACCCAAGTCTGCTGTTGAGGGCCCCAGTACGGCGTGTATTGATTCCGAGAGTCAAAGCTGTCCGAATCGTCACGCCTCTGTTTGCCGGTCTTCCCTCTCTTCGCCAAGTTCGACTTGTCTTTGGCGGACGTGGAGCTAGTCCTAGACACTCCAGTGTCGCCATCGTTTTCTAGACATTACGAGTTAGTCTCGACAATATGCTCAACCGTCGGAGCACTTACCAGTTACACTCTCCTCCGAGCTACCAAAGATACGCTCTCGCGCCAGCTTGTACATTTCTTCGCGTTCTTCTCTCGTCAATCTAGTATTGATGAGTATTTGGGTTTCAAGGGCTGGTCATGGTTCACGTACTTTTGACTGGCCAAAGTGGGCTTGATTCCGTCGCTCCCATTTTCGGACGTTGCCTTTGACTGACTGGCGCTGAGTCCGCCTTCGTAATCCTCTCCACGACGCATGATCTTCCTCGGCAGAACTGCAGGGGGCGGGGTACAGCTGCTAGAGACCTCTGGGGTCGGGTTGATGAGCGCCAAAGAGACTGGGACTCGGCAAAAAGGCGTTCTAAAAATGCGTACTGATCCAACGTGAGGCTCGTAAGAATGTGTCATGTGGTAATAGTCGGCCAACTTGTGAGTCAACATCCTACAAAACGAGTTGGACGGGGGAAGATCCATATATGGTTCCCTGGTAAGTGGGTCAGTAGATGCTCGGTGACAGCTGGGCATGTAGACATACTTGGAATCCTGGACAAAGTCGATGAGCTCATTTTCTAGCCGCAAGAGGAACAATCTGTCCTTCGGGGAGGCCATGGCCTCGAGAAGCTTCTCGTCTGGCGCTTGTCGATAGATGACATTCAGGGCATCTGAAGAACCTCCAACGCCCAAAGGCATTGCGGGGTTCACACCGGGAGGCTGTTCGGAGGATGAGCTTTGGGGAGTAAGGACCCCAAGGGCTACAGAGCCCGGTACAGTTTGCGGTAGCCTGCGTTCGGGGATATCGCCAAGCGGGATACCTCGAGCTCTTGCCGCAACGTCTGAGCCCATTCGGGAGCCGGCGACAAGTGATCCCCGGATCGAAAATGTGTCGTCGTCTTCCGCTGCGGCTTTAACACTGGCACTATCATCAGGCCGAAGAGACTCCTTCTCATCTAGTGCGAAGGTTGTGCCCGAGGTGATACTCTTTCCGTCCAAGCTAGGAGGTTTCGTGCCGAGTTCGGAGCTCGAATCGGCCCTCTGAGAATCATCCGACCCACTGTCCCTACCAGTCACGAGATTCGTCCTCTCTACAGACAGTGAGCCACTTCCATTGACCACAAGGCTTGGAGCTTTCGAACCAAGGCTCAGCTCGTTCAGGGAGTCGGCAATGTTGTCCGCCGAGGCACTCCGTTCAGCCAGCCTTGAGGTATGCCTAGGCTGTGATGAGACGACTTGGGGGGGTGGCGGCTTTGCCGACCCGCCATTGGCAATGACGGGCCCCGTCGACATAGGATGCGTAGTGAAGCTCATGGGGTGCTCCTTGGAGGGTGTAGCAATGCGGCGTACTGAAGGTGTTGGCCCGGTGTCTTTAGAAATAGATGCAGCAACCTAGAGTCAAAGCAAGAAGAGAAACGGTAAGCAATTTGTAAAGGAAATGAGGGGTCATGTTCTAAGTAGGAGAAGACGGGATTATTGGGGATGGGATGGTAACTACCTTTGCAAACGAGGGCTTTGGGATATCAGGAGACAGGTGGGCCGTGGCCATGATGGACAGCGAATGGGTTGAGTACCAACGAGACAAGACAGTCGATGAAGAGCAGGCTATTCCGACAGAGAGCTTCTGGTGCCGAAGGCCAAAGTTGATATGAGGCTGCAGTTGCAGTTGCGGCTGCGGCTGCGGCTGCGGCTAGGGCTGCGGCGGTGACGACAAGGCGGCAGGACTGAAAAGGACAGGATCGGAAATCAAGAAGCAGAATCGATGGAGGCGGACCAGCAGAAAGAAAACGGAGTACCGGTGCTCATCGTCGTGACGGGAAGGTCATTGTTCTCCGGCTAACGGGGTGCTTCTGTAGGACGACGAGGAAGCCTCGTGTTGGTATGGACGTCTGGCTGCTTGCTCGTGCTGCTGTCTAAAGGACTGGCCTGGTTGCTGGGTGCTAGTTGCTGAGATGGGGATTTGAGGTCGGGGGTCGAGAGGTGAGGGACTGTTCCTGGGCCTGTGACGCGCGGGTCAGACGACGGGCGGACGGGAAAGGGTGTCGATGTGCGCGCAAACGAAAGACGGGAAGCGACACGGAAACGACGATGAAAGACGGGGGGCGCACGAGGAGGCCAGGGCGATGACGGAGGATTGGAGGGGGAGCGCGGGCGACGAGGTTGTCGTTGTCACAAGGACTGGTTGTGGACGGTGGAGGGCCCAGCAGGTGGAGGGGGGTGCGGGAAGAAAATTATGGGCGGAATTATGGGCGGGACAGGGACGACAGAACGGAGACTTACAGTGGGAGAGGGTGGGATGGTGGATGATCCAGCGGGCCGGACGGTTAGGTAAGAAAGGAACAAAGTAGGCTGGCCAAGCTGATTGAAAAAAAAACGAGGGCTCTGTTCTCTCTTGTCGCTCAGAGAGAGGGAAGAGGGGGTTGGACATGCACCAGCCAGGGGGAGGCGAAGGGGCTGCGTTGTTCGGTTCGCTCACAAAGCGGCCATACAGATCAATAGGGGCGGAAATGATGAAGAAGGAGAAGTATGCTGTCAACGAAGACGACGATGCGCCTTTGGTGCCTCGCTTTGGAGTTGCGTTGCAGTTCTGCTTACCTACCTTGGGGGACACTTGCAGCACAGTACCAGTGTCAACGTACCTACAGAGCATGCCATCGCCCGACGGACGGCCCAGCTGATCCAAAACAGCCTAGCGTCGGCAGATTCCTCAGCCTCTCCCACCGCCTCCGAGCGTCTGAGACTGTGTGGCGGTGTGCTTAGGTAACTGCGCAGCTGCACCAAAAACATATCCAATCAATGCCTGAGCCCGACGGCTAGGCGCCCATACCTAAGTAGCCTTACTGCTCCAGCCTCGGGCCAAGTCAATTAGGCCGATCCGCGTCCGCCAGGATCCAGGTCCTAGGGTAAGTGAGTTGGTACGGAAGTGAGGCCGGCATCTGCGCTGGCAGAGGAATCGCCAAGGCATTCACCTTTCTTTCCAGAATTTATCTGCCGTATGTCTTCCACTGCCCAAGAAATTGTTTCTGTTGGGCAACGATAGCCCGTTTTTCTCTCCTGATCGGTCAACAGCTCACTCTGCCTGGCTGCCTAACAACTCGGGAGTTCCGTGACTGAATTCAAGCCATTGGACGTTGCCATGTACTTAGTCACGTGACGCCAACATTCTAACAAGCCTCGTCGACTCCTGTTCGCCTTGTTTGTCGCGTCTCAAAGCCGACACCTAAGCCAGCTGATGAGCTTGCACCCCGACGACAAGTAAAAGGCGGTCCAGGTTCACTCGTTCGCCTCATTCCTCATTATCACCACCCCTTGTATCCCTCTGGTGTCTCATTGGTGCCTGCACGCTATCCCAACGCCCGCGTTGCAAGTCTGCATTTCCAGGATTGATCCACCACCCTCACCACGAAATGTTCACTTATAGAGGTCGAGGTGGGCCATCCCGCTCTACGCCCTCAAATGTCCAGTGCCAAAAGTGCTTGAAGAGAGATAGGTACCCCAGAACGGCGCGGATTGTTGTTATATAATGCTGACCGTCTTAGAACGCCACTACTCATATGAATGCAAGGCATCTTCGCAAGATCGTCCATATGTGTCTCGCCCATCTCGGTCTCAGCAGCTCCGGAACCCCAAGCTCGTTCCAAAGTTGACGAATGATGCGCCCAACCCACTGGAGAGGAAGTGAGTCACGGTGAATTGGCTTTCTACATGCTTGTACTAACTGGTCTGCTAGGCAAGGAGTCGCCGACGAGCAGCTTGCTAAGGCTGAGTCTGAACGGGCCCGCAAGCGGGAGCGTGAGGAACGCGAAGACGAGCTAATTGAATCGTCTTCGAAACGCCAAAGATCAGTGTCTTCGCATTCTGTGTCAACCATCTCAACTGGAGCGTCGAGATCGCCGTCACCTCCCAGGAGACGGTCCAGAACACCCCCTCCCCAGCGACGAGGACAGAGCCCTCGTTCGGAGACAAAGGGGAGCCTGCGAGGCGGCCGTCGGGACAACAGCCGCAGCCGCAGCCGTAGTCGCAGTCGCAGTCGCAGTCGCAGTCGCAGCCGCAGCCGTAGTTCGCAACCCCATCAAGGACGAAAGCGCTCCCTGTCCCGCGACAGTCGCTCTCCGGACCCTGGCGACCGCGAGAAGCTCTACCGGGCTCGCGATGCAGTACCTGGTCATCCCGAGCGTGACGATGCGCCTCCCAGGCGTTCGCGACGCGAGTCGCTGGGATCTAGGGATTCATTCGACTCTCGACGTCATCGTGCCCGTGAGTCGGGCTCACCAGAGCCCTTGGCCAGACAGCACCGTCGGCCAGAGCAGCACAATTCGACAAGAGGACGTGGCGGAGGCCCACGGGGACGGAACGACGGAAATGCGCCTGCATCGAGGGGCCCGCCGCCCGAGGAGCGCCCGCGAGAGCGAAGCCTGAGTCCTTTTAGTCGGCGGTTAGCTATAACCCAGGCGCAGAACATGGGTGGAAGATAGTTGGGTATCGATGTACACTTAATATCAACCGTGGTACGCGAGGCGCCAGCACGGGAATCCGCTGTAAGAAAATGAAAAGCCAACGTACAAGTGAAACTCTCAAGCATCTAGTGCCGCCTCCTCTTCCCGTTCTCGTCGCTCGTCCTCTTCCTCCTCCCTCTCCCTGACTCTAAGTCCCTCTACCAATGCCACGCCATCCATGCCTACGGCCTCTCCGTCGCCTTCTCCACCGCCCACTGCCTTGGACTTCTCAGCGACCTTTTGCGCGCCAGTGATGCGATCTCGAACCAGCCGCGCGATCGCATTGTCGGTCCGGACATTCAACACTTCCATCTTCTTGTCTAGTTCTCTTTTCAGGTCCCAATTCGGCTTCTTGGGCTGCAGCTTGAACAAGTCGATCCCCTTGTCGTCCTGCGCCTCCTCGGCGGCTTTCTGCCTGACCTGGGCTTCAAGCTCAGCGGCCTGCTCCTCCAGCGTCTGCTTCTCGAGGCCCAGGGTCGGTGGCGCCTCGAAACCGAGCTTCGGCCCTCGCGTCTCGTGGTCGTAGTTGCGGCCGGACACGTGTAACCGGGAGACATCGGGTTCTGTGGGGGGCGACGCGGAGCGCTCAGACTCGGGCGCGACGATTTCGTCGGTGGGTTGTTTTCGCTTGAGGTTCTTGAGTTTTGCGAGTCGGGCTTTTCGATCGTCCGATGCGGCGCCGAGGCCGAGCTGAGAGGAGGACATGATGGAGAAAGTTTGGGTGGCAGAAGCCCCTGAAGAACCCGCCAGAGCTACTTCAATGTGAGATCTTCTTGATGGGAGTTGTGGTTGTTCAAGTTTTGGTGGGGTGGAAAACAGAGTTGATGGAATGGAATGAACTCCAGGTTGGATGGATCCTGAGCAGAGCCGCTGCAGGGCCAGGGACCACTAAAACATCCGGGGGCTAACCACTAGACTACCCCCTGCAAAAAATAGTTGAGGCTGTCTCTATGACCTCCTAAAGATTCATAACTTCAACAGCTCCTCTACCAACGCCAGTTTCTGCGTCGCAACGACTCGCCCCCCGATCCTACCTTTTCGATATATATATATACACTTCTGAAATTGCGTCGATGCTGAGCTGGGAGAATCGCTAGCGGCTCAAATGTATCGCGCCTGTTGCATGAGGCGTGGGCCGTCTATGACCTTGTTCTTGGCACAGCGAGCATCTCCCCTGGCCCCGCGACACAACTACACACGATTTGGAACGTTCGCTACGAGACCTTACCATGCCATATCGCCGTCGCTGCCACAGTCGCAAAGTTCAAACGAGAAGCCCCAGATCTTGACTCAATTGAGCATTAAGGATGCATCAGCACAGCCGCTCAAGCCGAGCCCGGCACAGCTAGACCCCGAGTCGAGAGCATCCGAAAACCTCAACACTGAGGATGCACCTAAACCGAAACCAAACTTAAGAAAAAAGAAGGGCAAGACAGCCTCCAAGTCCCCTACAGGTGTTCGGCACTTCCCACCCAGGAGTTCTGCCAAGAATCCCGAGGAACGCGCCAAGCGCAATGCGATGTTGAGTGGAGAAAGGTTCAACTACAATCAATGGGGATATATCAGGCACCAGCACCCTCCCGAGGAAGTGGTGCCTGCTCGAAGACGATTCAACTACTGGAAGCGGAAGTTGGAAAACATCATGGAACCGAAGAATCCCAGCTCCTGGCCCTGGCGCGACGACGGTAAATGGCTGTTCGAACTCGAGGATACATCCAGTATGCGCAAGGCATGGGAAGAGCTTGACGTCGAATCTCGAACCCAACAATGGCCGAACATCATGTTGTCAACGCTCCACAATTGTCCCGACAAGGCAGTTCAGGTCATCGAGGCTACCTTGGACCCGTTGCCTCCAGGCTTTGCTATTTCTGACGCTTTATTCTACCATGTTTTGAAGCTCCCAGCGGATGCTCTCAAGACCTCTCGGGACCAAGGTTCAAAAGCTGACGAAATCGTTGAGCTGGTTACCAAGCTCCTTGTTGATCTGCCTCCCAGATACGTCCCGTTACGCCAGGAGACTCTTGGTGTCCTTGCCACAAAGCTGCCTGTTGACCAAGCAGTGGAGGTGTTCCAGCTTATCCGACAAGCTGGCATTCGCCTGCATCGAAACACCCTTTTGCATTACGCTAGCGCCATGGCTGAGAGTCACTCTCACAAGGAAAAGGCATACGACATCTTACGAAACATGGCCAAGGACAACGTCAACCTGAACAATCCCACCATTGCCAGTGTTATCACGACATTGTTGCATTCTACACAGATGGGGGATGGGTGGTCCAATTCGGAAGAGAGCACATTCTCACCACAGCGAGCGATGGAGTTCTTCCTCGAGAAGGGGTATTCTCCCAACCTCGTCAGCTTTACCGCTCTGGTCGACTCCCTCTGCAAGCAGGGAGACATTGCGGAGGCGATCCGGCTTCCGCTCCTACTCGCCGAGAATGGCGCCGATCTAGATTTGCGCTGTTACACGACAGTCTTTAGGGGAGCCAAGAATAGCCTGAAGGCGTCAAACGTGCGCCAGGCCCTCGAGGTGGCCAAGGCGGCAAAAGCCCCTTACGTCGACGTGCTCAACAACACTCTTCACAGCATTTTCTACTTTGCGGAGATGGAGTGTCGCGATAAGAAGTACCAGGCGCCGTGGGTTTTGCCGATTTTTACGCCAATGTTAGCCATATACGCCAAGAAGTTTGACTTGCAACCGTTGCAATGGCTGGTTCCAGATACTTTGCCCTTGATCCTCGAACAAGGCAATGAGGACGGCCCCGAGAAGTTCAGGTCCGGTCCTCCGAGGGAGTGGGAATTTAAACACACCATCGTGCCTGTCGTCAACGACTTCTTTGAATCAGGCGACGGGCCCCAGCAAGCCCCGAATTCGACGAGTCTAGCCATCATGCTGCGTGCATACATCAAAAGTCTCAACAACCCGTATGACATTATGGCATTCTACACGTTCTTCAAGAGTCGATTGGAGGAGGCCGATGCGGGGAAGAACTGGGCGGCTGAGATGATCAAGGAGCAGGGAAGCGTAATTCACGACACCCTTATTTTGGCCATGTTGGAGCGCAAGTCGTTGCTGCGGCCGGCGCTGCAGGTTTTTGGCGACATGCTCCGGGACACGATGAAGCCAAAAGCAAAAGAAGATGCCAAGGAAGAGCTGCCGACAGCGGAAGCGCCTGCAGTGCATCCGGCGCCCAGCCTCTTCACATTTAGCATCTTGATCCACGGCTTAATGATGCGGGGAGAGAAGATGTTGGCGGAGCAGGTCCTGCAGGTGATGCGGGAACACAATCTGGAGCCCAATCTCGTGACCTGGAACACGCTGGCCAAGGGCTACGCATCAATGCAGAACTTGTCTCAGACAGTGGGCACGCTGCAAGACCTGGAGGCTGCGGGCTTCAAACCGGACGTACACACGTTCAGGGCGTTTGCCCGGCTGAATGATCAGACGCGAGCTCTGCAGACGATGGAGAGGATCATTGACACGAACAAGAAGCGGCTGGAGCAGGACCAGTCGGTGTAAGGATGTTGGAGCAAGTCCGGACACGGAGCACTCCGTAGGGTCTGAAGGGCGTTGCCCAGGACGGCTGGCGGAGCAAGGTGGCGTCCTGTGTATATTATACATCACACGGCAGATGCCGGCACCGTACGGAGTACAGTACCTCACAACATGAACGGGCTTGTCCAAAGGGCCTCGCACGGTGAAGATGCGAATGTTGTACTGTAGTCGCCATACTGAGACCTGCCTGTTCCGGATCTTCGGGACCAAGTCTAGATGGCTTATTGAAGATGCTACGGCAGACTCTATTTGGTCAAATGGCAGCTCACGGACGGCCAACACACAAAGACGGCAAAGCCACCGCCATCAACTACCCAACAATCAAAGCTTCCCCGCATTTGGCCCATTGTGCCTTCACAGCCAAGGGCCTGAGTCTTCTGGTGGCGTCCCCGTTGGATTAATAAACCATCGCCTTCGGGTCTCACAGAGCCGGCTTCAACCTGAGCCCCTTACCTGCGACTGCGTCACTGCCAAGCTTCAGCCCTGATTGGCCGAGACTCACTCCGTCTATATTCACCGGGCTTTGTTGGACCGACCCACGGTTGTCAGGGTTGGTTCACGTCGCACATTTGCACCTTTGGCAAGACGCCTCGCCGCAGCCGATTCCAACGAAGGCCAACAGAAAGATCTCGTCGTTATCCTCGACAACCCTCCCACCTAGCTGTAAAAGGCCGTCCCGAGTACCGGGTTCTGGGGTTCTCTCGATAATCTGCCCAGTTGTCTAAGCCGCCAATCCGGCCAATTACCCGATCCGGGAACCCGCGTTCGTTTGTTCCATCCGCCATGCCGCCCGGCCCGGAGCTCGCGGCCTTCACCACCGTCTTCCGCGCCGCCGACTCGCACCGCGTTAAGCGGAACCGCCAGCCCGTCTCGTGCACCGCCTGCCAGCGCCGCAAGAGCAAATGTGATCGCCAGAAGCCCTGCGGCGCCTGCGAGAAGCGTGGTGATGCCCCCGCGTGCCGCTTCGGCTCGTCGTCGGGCCCCACCGGCCGCCTCGAGGTCCAGGCGAGGCTGGCCAAGCTTGAGGAGATGGTCAAGGATCTCGCGACGGCGGGCTCCAATGATCCGAATGGGAGCGCCGGCGACAGCGGCATGGAAGCCGACCACGGGGCTCCGCTTGGACCGGGAGGACTTGGAGATGGCATGGAAGCCGACTACCATGGCACAACATCGTGGTCGGCGTTGGTCGAGAGCATTCGCGACATCCAGAACGTCCTCGGCGGCGAAGATGACGACCTACCCCCTCAGCTAGAGGAACCGGAGAGTCTGCCAGCGCCAGACATCTTCCTCGGTGACATGACAGCCCTCACCATGAAAGAGGTCGTCAACAGCCTCCCGTCCCGCCAGGATGCCGACAAGCTTGTGACGACCTACTTCAACGCCAAGTTCCTGGCCGTGACCTTTGTTCACGTCCACCACTTCCGGCGCCGCTACGAGGCCTTTTGGGCGGACCCGTCGTCCACCAGCTTCCTCTGGCTCAGCATCATGTTCTCTATCCTCAGCATCGGTGCCATGGTCGCCAAGGTCAAGGGCCTCGTCGGGCCCTCGCTGCTCTCCGTCGCCGAGCCTAAGTTCTACATGTTCCGCGCGGCGCAGTGCCTCATCACCGGCCAGTACCTCAAGGCCAAGCCCTTCTCCGTTGAGGCTCTCATGATGTTTGCCCACTCGCGTAACGTCCAGAAGGAGGACTCGGACGCCACTATCTGGGCGTTGTTCGGGCTCGCTGTGCGCCTCGCCCAGCGCAGAGGATACCACCTCGACGCCGCCAAGGTCTCGCCCAACATCCCCTCGTTCGAGGCCGAGATGCGCCGCCGCACTTGGTTCATGATCCAGTCGTGCGACCTGCTCTTCTCCTTCCAGCTCGGTATGCCGCCCATGATCCATCAGGACGTCTGCAGCGCCGACCACCCGCGGAACCTGAGCGACGACGACTTCGACGAGGGCGCCGAGGTGCCGCCTTCGCGCGACCCGACGGACCCGACGCCGCTCCTCGCCTGGCGCATCAAGTCTTTCCTCTGCCGCATCACCCGGCGCGTCATCCAGCACGCCCTGGCCGTGGACCGGCCGCCGTACGAGGACACCATGGCCCTCAACGCCGAGCTGGAGGCCTTTCACGAGTCCATCCCGCCATGCTACCGCATCCGCTCCATTCGCAGCACCTCCTTCACCGACGAGGGCTACACCATCATGCACCGTCTTATGCTCGAGCTGATGTTCCGCAAGACGCTCTGCGTACTGCACCGCCAATACCTCAGCGTCGGCAAGGACGAGGCCCGCTTCAACGGCTCCCGCGAGATCTGCCGCAACGCCGCCATGCGCATCCTCGACTTACATCTTGAGTTTGACGTGGAGATCCGGCCTGGCGGGAGGATGTACGACGACCGGTTCATGGTGTCAAGCCTGACGTTGCATGACTTCCTCGTAGCAGCCATGGTCATTTGTCTGGACCTCAGCGAGTCCACCGATATCAGGTAAGTCAAGTCTCGTCAGCACCTCACATCTTCCACAAGCATCTCACACCTCCTCACCACCAGCCTCCACGACCGCCAACATCGCATCCGGATGCTGCAACGAGCCTACGCCATCTGGACCGAGCGCGGCGCCAAATCCAAGGACGCCCGCCACGCCTCCAAGGTCCTCGCCGCCATCCTGAACAAGGTCGATACCCCCACGGCCGCCGATACAAGCCTCTCGGACGGCTCCACGCTGGTCGCTGGCGATACCCCCAGCACGGGAGACGCATATGCGCTGCCGGACCTTAGCCCGATGCAGCTTACCGACTATCCCGTCAACTTTGACGAGCTTCCACCGCTGGAGAGCTTCTTTGGCAACAGGGAGGGACTGGATTGGGTACGTGGCGTCTCTTTGTTTCTTCTCTCGCCCGCTTCTCCGTCTTCCGGACTTTGTGGACCAGCTAGACTAACAGCCCTGGCAGAACTCCATCGATCAGTACCTCCGCCTAGGGGATGCGGACGAAGACAGGTGGAACCAGCCCTTCCCAGACATGTCGCCCTGACGACCCTAGCTTTGTATATTGAGTTTTAGGAGCACTGATGCGTTGCGGCATAATTACTTGCCATGTCTTGTTTCTTTCTACTTACATGTCGAAGAGTATGTTAGTCAGTTCGTTGTATCTCTGCTAAGAAGAGTACCCGTTGTTTGCCTTTGATACATCTAGGACGAGACAGCCAGCCGTCCAGTCAGGGCCGACTGAGAACTAACATGTACTTAGCTAGCATATTCTAGTGTGCCATATAGCAAAAACAACCCCAAGGATCGCAAGTTTCCCTTGTTGAAACAATTTGCCGACTTCTCTCTGCCCCCCGTGTCAACAAAGTTCCCTAGGGACATATGATCCTTGGATATCATGCCGACTTTTTACGTTTTCAGTAGATAGAGACGCGCATGGTCGAACAGGTGGCCGCAGAAGGCCAAGGCCGCAGAACGGCGGCCGGACAAGCACGAGGCCTCTTAAAACTGTCAACACCGATTGGTCTAGATCCAACGCGGATGCAAACATGTTCGGACACCGGGCAACGGGGAAGAGCGGGTCTAAGTTGCAGGAAAACAATAACATGGATATCTCTCTCTGCAGGCCTTCGGCCTGGCTTGTTTATCTCTCGTAAGTCATGAGCACATGCAACGACAAGTCTGCCAACCCATCCAATCCCGAACCTTGCCCTTTCGCCCATCCTTCCTGTATCCTCTACCGCTCCGATCCTACCCCCCCTCCGAAGGGCATACAATTCCTCCGACCATCGCTCCAAGAGTTCCTCCTTTTCCGCGGTCGTAGCCTATGTACCGATAACATATGCTGAAAAGCAACAAACAACAACGCCTCAACTTTTTGATATGTGATTTTTTATCTTTTTTATCTGGTAGTTGTTATGACTGAGACGTCATGTAACAAGTTGCTGAAACGAGAGTAAAGATGTATACGACAGAATACGCTGGGGTATCATGACAGGAAATGAGAAGTGTAGCGTCGCAAAAAGGTTGGTATTAAGATGCGATGCCGCGGAGAACACGCGCAGGGTTTCCGGCTACAATAGTAAAAGGTGGAACATCCTATTCGAGTCTGTTAATGTGTGTCGTCTCATGGCTATGGAAATTTGCCAAAAACATACCTTCGTCACAATGGATCCAGCACCAACGGTGCTTCCCTTGCCAATCGTCCGTCCAGGGAGGATAATGGCTCCTCCGCCAATCCAGCAGTCTTGCTCAATTGTAATTGCCTTGCCAAGCTGGGGGCCCTGTCCGCCCTGACGCTTCTTGGGGTCGATGGGCAGCGTGGCGGTAAAGATGCTGACATTCGGCCCAATGACACAGTTATCTCCAATTTTGACCTCGCAAACATCGTTGACGGTGCAGTTGCGTCCAATGACGACGTGGTGCCCAATGGTGATGTTGTAGCCGTAATCGCAAGTGAAGGGTGTCTCAACGGCTACATGCCTGCCCACACGGCCCATGTTGGTGACTGGAGAGGCCTCTGTCGGCGAGACCCGAACAGGGTCGCGAGGTTGCAATATCTCGAGAAACAGACGGGCTCGTTCCTCGGGAGACACGCCATTGGTAGGGGGCGTGGTCAAGTTGTTGAACCTCCAACACGCAGCGGCGCAGCGTTCGCGCTCTAGGCACAGTTCCTTGTCGAATGGATAGTAATGCCGCCCTGACAACATCTCCTCCTTCTGGGTCCGTCTTTGGGGGAACTGCGAGTGGGAGAGCGCCAGCTGGGCGGCGACCTGGACATTTGACGTTGGGGCCTGCGGGGGAGGCGCCGGGCTGTTCGTCCTCGTCGGGTGAAGGATGTTGATCTGGGGGAGCTGGTTCCCGGGATGAGGAGTCTCGGGTTCCGTTCTGCTGAGATCGTGCAGCGGAGGCACGCGCTGGTATTCCTTGGTCATCCTTTCTCCGAACGGCCCTTGGGTGTTGGCGCTGACTGGTGTAGGAAAGACGTTTGCGGGAGTGTAGGGCAGGGCGGAGAGTTTATTGTCGGGGCTAGTAACGGACGCGCTCGGGATTGTTGACGCTGTTGGCCGGTCATCATCGGTCACCAAAGGGCGGCCTTGTGGCGGGTCAATCCTCAAGGCCTGGCCGCGGTATGGTGGCAGGGGTTCCCGCTTCACCGGCTGGGCCCCGTAAGGATTTTGCTGCGGCATGCCATAAGCTCCCGGGGGCACGTATGTTGGGTCCTTGGACTCGAGGGGAACAGCTGAGGCTTTGTTGTCGGGCTTCTGCCATCCTGGGCCCCTCTGAGGTGGATATCCGGCGCACACAAAGCTGCCGCGGAGGCAGTTCCCGCCTGTGAGAGATCAGTATCACGTTCAGACCGTAACTCCAAATCTGCAACTTACACTCAGGCTTCTGCTCGTCGCACTTCTTCTTTCGCTTGCGACACGTCAGACAACCCGTCTTGGTTCGGTTGCTAAAATTTCGCTTCCGCTTTTTGGCGTCATGCTGCAAGACACCATCTCGCCTCTGCTCAGGAGTGTATTGGCCACCGTACACGTTGATGGAGCTGTCATCGCCTTCGGGGCTAGTTTGGGGGTAGTCGCCGTGATCCATCTGACCAGCAGCTCTTCGCAGCGCATCCCCAATCTGTTCCTCCGTCTGACCATGAGGCGTGGTAGCTGAGTTTTGCTGAGACTCGTAGCTCCGTTCATCGCGCTGTGAGTACCACCCATCCTTATCCCGCTGATCATCGCCGTAATGCCGGTAATCTCGCTGGGGTGTTCCATAGGGCTCACGGGAATCGATGACCTGATTGGGAGCCGTCGTCGCCTCTGGAGTGCGTTCCTGGACGGGAGGTTCTCGCCGTAGCTCTAACGAGTCGGAGCGTTTGCGCTTGTGAGAGCTTTCAACATCGGGATAATTTGGCGATTGAAATGCTGGTCGATCCGGATTTTGGGTTGGCCTCTGGTTCGATGAGACGTCAGGGGTGGGCTGAGGCGGAGCTGAGGCCGTGCTGTTTGCGCGTTCCTCCGAGGCAGTGCTCTTCTCGGCCGTCACAATCACAGTGGGCGGATCTGATGTTTTGGGCGAGCCCCCATTAAGAGCGGTGAAAGTTGACATGTTGAACCAACTGGGGATTGGTGAGATTTGGCGGCGCAAATTGAGCTGTTGAACAAGGAGCGCTATGTGATTAATCCCGGAGCGCACAGCAATGCCGAGATGAAATCGTCGGGGCTTCCTGCAATTCGTGTCGAAAAGTCACTGAAGCCGTTCCGGAGGATCCGCGGGTGGCCGCCTCTTGATTTCGGGCCTCGTACAATGACTGGAGCCAAGCTCGAGGTGAACCGGACGAAAGAACGGCACAGAAACTCGACCACAAGGCAAATTCGTCAAGACCTGGCGTCAAGATCTGGCGCGGGGCTGACGAAGAGATGCGCGGGGCGGGTGGCGGCAGCGTACACACGCAGCGTGGAGCTGGAACTGAGGCAGAGCAGAGCTGCTGTGGTGAAATTGCCGGAGATGCGCTCGGGTGCGCTTGTGTCAAGAAGAAAAAAAGACGAGACAGTGACCAGACTGCGCTCGCGCCCTTTTACTTGAACTACTGGGTTTCGATCCTTGGCGTTCCGGGTCGAAGAGGGTCCTCCTCGGGCTCCTGGAGGCTTCGCGCGGGTGCGCACAGAGGAAAAGAATACGGGCGCAGTGGTGGTGATGATGGCGATGATGGAGACGGCAGGTAAGTATCGCGGCGCTTGGGGCGTAGGTTTGACGCGCGATTATGGTGCTGCGCCTGTGGTCGGGAAAAAGGCTGGAGCTGGTTGGGGGTTGGTGGCGGGGAGAGAGCTCAGATCAGGTCTTGGACGGAGAGGAAGAAGCGGAGGGAGAGAGGGAGAGATGAAGATGGCGAGCGAGTGAGTGAAAGAAGAAAGAGAAAGTAGAATCGACCAGGTCAGGCAAGTCCAAGATACAGGGCGAGGCCGAGGACGGGGCGAGGGTTTGAGGGTGAGAAGAGAGGAAGAGAGGGTAGAGGTAGTGAGAGGCAGAGGGTGAGAGGAGGACTGAGGGACTGAGGAGCGAGAGCCAGGTTCAAGCTAAAAAGAAGGCGGCGGCAAGGACAATGGTAGTCTCTCAACGAAGGGGCTCGAGGGCATGGCCGGGTCTAGGCGACTTGGTCAAGGCTGAGGAACCGCCGCACCGTACGTACGTAGTACACCCACAGACAAAAGACACAGGCGCAGACGCGGATGCGGACGCGGACGCGCGCGGACACACTTCTTTCTCTCTTACACTGACTGGCACTGACTGACACTGACACGAGCTGGCCGCAAACTAGCAAGCGCGGGAGCAAGGGCCTCGGACAGACACGAACAGGCGACGTTTGGCTTTGAGGCGGAAGAGGCAACCCGGACGAGAGAGCGAGAGAGGTAAGAAATGCTCGCCCGTGGACCCTGATACTGACGGGGAGATGCTGAGATGCTGAGATGCTTGAGATGCCGGGGGGGGGGCGTGGAGAGAAGAAAAAGAGCACGGGGGACCGGGGGGGGGGGGGGGGAGCCTGGGAACCTGGGAACCTGGGACTTGGGACTCTTTTGGGGTGTGGGTTGCGGACAGGCCGCGGCTGTAGGAGATGGATGTGGTGAGGTGAGATGAGATGAGCTGAGTTGAGTTGCAAAATCCGGATCATGGAAGAATGCCAAGCCAGAGGGGATTGGATGCGAGAGAGGGCGAGACTGGGACCGAACAGAACAGGACAGGACAGAGCAAAACGGACAGGACAGATCAGACCAAGCAAAACGATGCCGAAATCAAGAGCTCCGGCGTAGCTTTGTAACAGTACCGACCGACTCTATCGCTAAGCCCGGGGACGGCCCTATCCCTTCCCCCTCCCAAATTGGGGCGGCATGGCGCTTCGGACGGCGTCAGTCGTCCAAGTGCGCTTTGTACCCTGGGTACTCGAGGTACCTAAGGGCTACCTGGCACCCTCCCT
This sequence comes from Neonectria sp. DH2, assembly GCA_003934905.1. Classification (NCBI taxonomy): domain Eukaryota; kingdom Fungi; phylum Ascomycota; class Sordariomycetes; order Hypocreales; family Nectriaceae; genus Neonectria; species Neonectria sp. DH2. The sequence goes on along the minus strand of RQWH01000006.1, from coordinate 1,686,850 downwards.
CCCGCCATGGAGCCCTTCTTCCATTTCGAGTTCCAGTTCCAGTTCCAGCGGTGGTGGGGACCGCCTGGCCTCGGTTGGATGGCCCTGCGCTGGGCTTGCAGTGTATAGTGTATGTTGGCTTGCCTCCATGCTGCTAGTACTGTACCAAGTGCTTCTAATTCTGCAGCCCTGGTATATTCGTCGAGGAAGTGTCCCATCCCGTCCGTCACACCCCTCGACGGGATTGGCTGGATCTGTCACAATACCGATGCCCAGATGCCGGAGCATTGTTCGTAAACCAGAAAACGAAGCGTCAGGCAAGGCAAGGCAACGCCGCCTTTTCACAATCACAAGGCGTGCCACTTCCTATTCGCGTGCATGAATGGATGACCTGGCGCGCGCTGTTGGGCTTAGGCTTGGGCTTGGACTCGGGCGACGCCTAGGACTCGGCCAGGCACTGGGGAACTGGGTCGGTAAGTGGTCTGTGGTCTCTTTTACTAAGGTATCCGTACTCCGTAGTCGGGCTGAGATCAGTGCACTTTGCGCCTCAGTTGCATGTCACTTTCAGTGGTCCGCGATACTCTGAAGCAAAAAAGGTACATGCCTCCGCCAGGCCCGGACCTTCACCCGCCAGTCGGGTGCCGCTCTTTGCTAGTTGAGACGAGGTGGTCGCTTGTCTTCATCGCTTCACATCGCTTCACGATTCACCTCGACAACGCCTGAGTGCCTATCCGCCCTTCACCTTGGCGCGCCGTCGGGGCCTCGCTCGTTGGCGCCGTCACTGGCGCTGGAGCCTCAGGTCTCTATCCTTCCGGGCCAGGTCGCTCGCTCGTCTCCCTGCGGAATACCGGCTGTCTCTGGTTGTTTTCCCTCCCGCTCTCACTCTTCACTCGTCTCTCTCTCGCTCGCGCAGGCGCGGATGCCCAGTCGCGCGTCGTACCAAAAAAGCTAACCACTGGCTGCACCACCACCGCCGCTTACTACGGGGCCCTGGTCCGCTCGAGTCGACAAGCGACAGGGGTCCAGCGGCAGGGGACGTGACGGTGTGGCTCGAGTAAAGTACAGTTCCAGTCGTCCCCAACGTGCCACCATTCAGGTTCTCTTCTCACTGCTGCCTCTGCCGTACTTCGCACACATGCATCGTCCTGCCGGGCCACGCCCACGCTATTGCATGCCATATTACTATACCATACCTCCCAAAGGGGCTATCTTGTCGCCCGTGGGATGCCCTGAAATGGTTCGTCTACCGTCTGGTATGGTCTGGTCTGTGGTTGTGCGCCTCTCGCCCTCTCAGTCTGGGTCACCTCGTTTATCTCATACGCGGGAACCAGACAGAGATGCACATCATTTTATCCATCCACTCTCAACCCGACCCCCCCAACCCCCTGAGCGCCATTGACAGCCAAAAAGTATCGATAGCCGCCACTACGAAGTAGATCAGCCAGCAAACCCTTCGTATCATACCTTGAACGCCGGACGGACGCCCGATATAGCATCCGAGAAGGAGAGACAAGATCTTGATGCGAGGTACGTCCTGCATTCATACGAATACTCCCTCTGTTCCGGCCGCAAGACCCATTTACCTCCCACTCCCACCTTCGATGATCGGGGATCCCAGAACAAGCGACCCATGCAAACCGCCGTCAGAGCCAGAGGAGCCGGAGAAGCCATCCTTGTGTTGGTCGGCTTCCCATCTTAAATCTATATCGGGATGCTGGAACCAACATGCTTGCTCCCTGGAATCTGCATGGAGCTCGACGTCTGTCCGAGAGTCCGTTTTTGCGCCTCCTGTCCAGGTCCGGACATGGCACTCATCATCTTCATCATCATCATCATCATCATCATCATCTTCATCACTCTGATCAAACCACAATCGGAGCAACTTTGTCAATAAACCATCAAAGGGTCCTGTCAGTGTTGTCAGGCCGCTGCTGTTACCGAGATTCCAGCTAGCGCGCCTCCACTCCCGGATGGGCAAGGGGGGCCAATCTCGTCTGTCTGGTCTGGAGTTAATGAAACTTCATCCTGTCTGCCTGCCCGGAGCTGGAGGCAGACGTGAAGCTACGCCCTTGTCTACGGTTGAGCGGCAGTCGGCTGCGCATCTCATTTCCAGATTGCCCGTGGTGGGGTCTATTTGTCTTGGAGGACACCCGCACGGCGCACCTGCACGCACACGCACCCGCACACGCACGCGCTCCCGGTTTCTTTGTACAAGGTTACACTACCGCCTCGTGTCTGTATCGAATGCCGCTCTAGATTCGCCTCGCCTCGAGCCTTTCCCTTTTGTTCGTTCACAAGTTGCCATCCCTGCAATGCCATGCCGTGCCATACCCTTCCCCGTCTGTCGTCATGCTCCCGCGCTTCCCTCACGCCGACAGTGGCGGCCATCTGATATTCGCACATTCGTGATGATATCTGCGTCATCCTTTTGAACTATGCAGCACCATTCAGTAACTCGAGGCAGTCTCATGTTGTTCCGTTTCGCTCTTGTCCTCGAGGCGAATAGGGGTTGTTTACTCCTTGATCGGTTCAGGTGTCTCTTCTCGTACGCAGTAGACGGGCAGCCTCAGGCAGAACCCTCCCTCCTCCTGGTGTTAGTGGGGGAGGAGGCCCTAACGCTCCTGCCACCACACTGCATTCTTCATCCTCAGGCTCTAGCACCAGATTGTGATCACGGGGTAGGCGGATCATGCAATCGACATGAAAAGTTGGCAGCTCTCTCTTCCTCTACTGATCACTACGTAGTAATCTACATACTCACCTTACATACCACTGTATCCTGGCCTCGGCTCTTCTCCCCCCTCTCCATTCTCGCTCTCGCTCTCCTCTCCTCTCCTACGTCGTATCCGTCTACGACCACTGATGTCTTTATTCTGTATCACACGTTGTGTCTCTTCGTCACCCTCCCTCGCACCGCCCAGGGCACATCGCGAGGTTGAGCACGCACTCTCGCCAACTCCGAATAACACCATTGAGAAGTCTCACATTTCTCATTGAGCCTTGTTTTAAGAGCCAGCCGGCAAGCTCATCTGTCCAACCACAGACCCCCTCCTCACCGATGTTGACGAGTCGGCGGATGTGCTGTTGGTCGAATATGCCCTCTCGTGCCAATGCCCAATCACACTTCCCATGCCGGGGAGGGGTGTAAGCGTAACACACCTTTAGGCGAGACAGGTCACCCTCAGCGCCCATTAACGCCGCGTCTAGCACGCTAGGACCGTTGTCTCGTATCGCCGGCCGCCGTCCGCGGCTGTGCCAGACCCGTCACGGACCAGGGCCCGAGGTACTCGCGTCCCTTGCTGTCCTCGGGTCTGGTGCGTCCGCGACTGACCGCCGACTAGACGACGCCCATCCTCTGCTAGGCTCGGCGCGGTGACGCGCAACTTACCTGAGATCCTAGAAATTCGCCAACATAGCATGTCATCATCCTTGGTTGTCCCCAGCGCGGTGGCTCAGGCTGGCGCGGCGCCCCAGGTTGATTCGCGCTTCGCTGTTCTTGGGGCTGAGAAGCTGGGAGCTGGGGCCGGCAACAGGGGGTGACCGAGACCATCACTGGCTTGTCACGGTCATCCAACCTTATCCATGCTGCCTGCTGACCGTTTCGGGATTCCACCGCGAGGGCAAGGCCATGTTTGCGGATGAGTGCATGGTGCGGTGTTGCTGTGATGTGCCCTCTCGGTCAAACGGTCCCCGATCAGGACACCGTGGACCAAACATGACGGCCTGATCCAACCCACGTAAGTAGGCCGGCATGAATGAAACAAGAGACTGACGGGCTGCCCGTTTTGATCCTCCGTCGGAGACACCCAAGCAAGCAAACATCCACCGACGATGCAACACTAATAATAAATTTAGAACCGGCTTTTCGGTCCCTGCAACCCAGGTACCCAAGTTCTTTCTTGATTTCTATCGGACCTATCAACATCACAGTCACATCAAATCAAGTCGATGAACATTCAAGGCCTTCAGAGCCGTGCTTTTCTTCGTGTTTAGACTCGGGTGTGGTGTTGGAAAGCCCGAATCTGGGCAGCAAGCCACATCCAAACGGGTGGTGCGCCTGTACCAACCTGTCACACACCCGGCTCAGATACACGCAGCCTAGTGCCGTCCCAGGAATGGGAGCGCTTGTCGCCAGATGCTGACCCGACGGAAATTATTAGTGTCCCTTGAAGGGACTTTTACCGCCGTACCTTTTCTCCTTGGGGTAACATCCCAGTCGGCCTGTGATGGAGCTAAGCGGCTCCCCGCCAGTGATTGGATACCCGGCCATGAGGGGGTTGGCCAGTTGCAATGCAAACCGTCACAATAGCTGGGCAAAAGACACAAGATATGCGTGACGAGGTGTTTTAGCGGCATCGGGATGGCCAACGGGGAAGTATTTTGAGAGTTTGTCCTGACGCACAGGCACTCTATTGCGGCACACCGCTGCTGCTGCAGCTACAGCTACTACTTCTACTACTATTACTGTTTCTCGCTCGAAGAAGCCGTGTCCTCATCACGGTAATAGTACTCTTCATTAGCACCGCATGCTGCGCGGGGAACCGACCCGCGCGGGGCGGCCTTGTTGCTCACCCAACAGACCCGGGTCCTCGCTGACAGTGGGGATGGGCAAACGGTCTTCTTGGTGGACATGACGGCATGGGACAGTGTTTGAGACGGAGAGATACGTAGAGCCGCAATCACGGATGATAACACGACCAGGGACCAGCGGTTCTGCGACATTGTGGACCGACTCCCGAGCGATGATGGACTGACACAGGCCGAGAGCCAAGCCGAGTTGACTTTTCCCACGCCAAACACGAGAAAACGCTTCATGGACTTGCGTGTGCTGGAGAGTGTGCAACATTGGCTCACCTTGAGTTTCAATCCCTCCAAAGTCTAAACTGGCCGACTGTGAGAGATTCATTCTTAGGGGATAGATGCTGATAAGTGACAGGGGAAAATCTGGGCCCTTAACAACCGCAACTCCAGAAGGATGGGGGTCGTTAAATTGTCTGCTCCTTCGAAGCGGCCCAGAAGGAACGAACTGTGCCGCCAGGTCCAGAATGGGCGAGCAGAGAGCTGGCCCAAGTAAGCGATCCATTAACGTCGTCCACCGATAGCCCCTGCTTAACGCCGGTGCCTCGCGGGGAGGGGCTGTCTACCAGGGTCTTTGTCTCTCATGCGTGACATCCCTCTTCAGTCGAGGAACTGCAGTCTGCAATTCCTTCTCTCCACCCACTCTGTTTCTCGGGCGGCAGTTGGCTTTGGCTGGCTAGCTGGCTGCAGTGGTCCCTGCTCCCTGCTCGTTGATCCCTGAAGACCCTGCTCTGACCTCGCGCACAAGGCCTGGCTGGCTGATCACAGGCACACCACGCACAAACGACGCCAAAAGGCTGTGGGAAGTACGCACAGTCCGTCCTGCACTGGGCTCCGAAGGATCATGTTCATGGGTGGATCGATGCATATACATAACCCCATCGGATGACGACCGACTCGCACCTCGCACCTGGCTCCTCGCTCCCACCAGCGGCATCAGCGTTTGCGTCTAGTTGAGCGTCTGCGTCTGTTCGTGTGGGCTTGCCTGGTTCAGCAAAACCCAGTGGGTCAAGGTACCTAGCCAGCCGGCGCTGGGCATTTCTGTTCCTCGCCATTGCCGGCGTTCCGGGCTTTACGATGCCACGGTCGAGTATTGCCTACGCGGCCCCTTAGTCTGCTTCATTCACACCTCGCGGCGTTCTGCGTTTCCCTCGCCGTCGGCCCCGTTCATGCCGTGGGCGAGAAAATATATTGGGAAAGGTATCGGTACCATGGTGGATGGCACGACGCGGTTGGCCGCGAGCCACGGCTCCCGCTCCACTTGCTCGAGGCGCTTCCATGTATTTATCGGATGGTCTCTGCCGTGGCGTCTTGCCTCCCTTGAACCCCAGCGCCAAGCGACTGGGGGGGGGGGGGGGGGGGGGGGGGGAGCCAACACAGCGGCGAGCCGGGAGTGCCGCCGCCGTCCGTCGCTTGCCCAGCTTGTCGGAAACGGGCGTTGTTGGCGCCCGAAGTTGAGCGCGATTGACGAGGACCATGCATAACCACAAATCAAGTTAAGTTTTCCATACAATTGCTTCCTAGTGGACATGATTGTGCAACGTCTGCGAAATCAGTGGGTATAGGCTGGCGTGAATTGGTCTTGAAGACTTGAAGAGGAGAAAGAGGGTAAGCCGGTTGGAACTTGGAAGGAAGCGGCATTGTGTGACACGACCTTGTTGGAGCCTCGGAGGATGGATGGGTGGACGGATTGGACGGTTGGTTGGCCAGTCGTTGGCGGTTGGTCCCATGGTTTGGCGATCCCCAGTCATTAGGCTCAGCGACCTGCTCATAATTCCGCCATTCGAGCAGATTTCCTCGCTCAGCCTTCGACCTAATCCTCCAGCCAGTTGGGTTCCCCAGACCCCCTGCCAGATACCCTCCCGGGACCCGAGAGAACTGCTCGGAATTATCAAACTCAAAGCAAAGGGACAAAGGCAAAGGAGAGGAAAGGAAAACGCCAGGGCCACGTTTGACCCCTCCCATCAAGCGCGGCCCGGTTCCAACAGGGGAGACCCGCTGTTCGCCGAGCCGTCCCGTCGCAGCATCGCCTGGGTAGTGCGCTTCGTGCCGAGGTTGGCAAACGGAGAGCTGGGATTTTTCCTGCTACCGCCCTGTTTTTTTTCCTTCTGACAGGCGCATGGGGGGGCAACGATTGCACCGAGCGCTTTGGCCAAGACGGCTTCAGGTAGGCATTTTGATACAGCCTTTTTAACATGACGTCGACACAGAACAACGTTTCCAGGTCTGTCTACAAACGATTGGGAAACATTACTCTCCCGAATCCGAAACCTGCCCAAGATCGACGTTTTCCTTCTCTCTTCCGTTTTTGTCTTCGAAGTCTTCGCCTTGGGAACGATGAAACCAAACGACATGGAAGACCCGGCCAATCACAGCGCCGTCCTGCCAACCACCCCTGCACGTCACCACTCAGAGCCTCAACACCAAACCAACGAAGCCATTCTCTACGGGATATTTCCCAAAGGCGCGTCTTCATCACATACCTCTTCCCCCATATTCGCCCCCTGAGCATCATCATCTCTCTCCCTCATCTTCCCCACGCCTAAAAATAAGTCATTTCTGTCCTTGAGAGGCAAGATTCGTCACAGATAACCGCCCAATGGCACATGCTTCCTCTAACCGCCGGCTAAGCGCCCTGACTTACACAGTCTCCCACCCCTACGTTCTGCTTCCATCCCCCAGTTTCTAGAACGCCCCCTCCCCCTTCTGCCTCCCGCAGGTACGGCGCATAGAGCTGCTATTTTTATCCCGTTCATGGCTTCGCTTCCATGCAGCGTCGAGACGTCATCTTCTCTCGGGTCGTCCTGATGGGTCCGACATGCAAGGCACGAACGAACTACACCACTGCCATGAGCTCGACGATGAACGCCGGCGGCTTCCCATGCGCTTACTTACACGCACGCCCTCCTCTTCGTGGACATCTCCATCGGTGCTGCAGCATCATTATGCGTCTTGCCGCCTCCTACACAAGACAGAACCGAACCCCCCCATCTCCGCGAACCCCAACCCATCTCGTCCCCCGCCTCTCGTCGAATCTTCGTCCTCGTCTTGACGCCCAGTGACCTCATCCTCCTGCGAGCCACCTGTGCACACGCCCCCTCCCTCACGCTTCGTTCCCAAGCACCGTCCAACATCATCCCGACCCGCCGGGCGCTCCCAGGGGTCCGGCGGCATCTGGAGATGGTCTCGTCCAGCCGATTGGTGTCCGACGTGTGTCCCGAGACGCCGGTATGGCCCTTCCTCCACCCCACGGCATGCTGCCGCCGCCCACGTCCCGGCCCAACACACCAGACGGGGGAAAAGCACAGTACATAGCCCTACAGGAGCCTAGACCGGGTGTTTCATCCCGATCTAGGTCGTCTGGGAGTTGGTTTCCACGCGCGCATGGGGTTTTGGTATTTTTAGGAACCGGTAGCTATATTAAGCCATAGCCTCACTGCAGCCGCCGATGAGCTGCAGGTTGTTTAATAGGACGACAGGTCCTAACCTCCCGCAAGTGTTCCCAGCGTCTATTCTTCCTCCACAACTGTACACTGCCCACCGCCCTTGATGATCTATCCCTGTCTTCGAAACAGATCTCCTTATACTCTTCATGTTTCCCACGTCACTGGCGTAGGCGCTCCATGTCACACACCTCCCACGGGGATATCCCCCCACCACCCGTGTTTCGTGATCCGCCATCCCACCCATCCATCTCGGGGTCGTTCTCGCTGTGGGGATGGTTTCGCTGCCAAACAGATGCAAGCCTAGACCGCCTAGGCCGCAGGAAGCTGCAAACGGTGTTCCAGCAATCACCATGCACTGCACCGTCGTGGGCGCTTCCTTCAGAGTGGACGTTCTGCTTCAGTTCCAGTATATCCCGCGTTGTCGACCTCCATCCGTCGTCATGAACCCCACCTAGATGCCCTTCCAGGTAATGGAGGACCCCGTTCCTGCTGGGGTTGGTCTGGGCTACAGATAACACCCGACAACTACCGACGCCGGTAAACTGTCGTCATATTGCCATGGGACCCTGTGTCCCCACGACATGTTTCACCACTGGTCGTCTCTTGCATCGAAAAGTCACCAGTGCATGGAGGCAAGTATAGGTGTACTTCGGTGGTACCTCCTACTTCTTCTGCCGTTTGACGCTCTTGTCGCTCGCCCCGCTAAGAACGCTTGCGCTGCGTTTCTGTGCAGCACTGCTGCTACCCGGACGGCCGTCCTTATCGGCCTCACCGTTCTCTTCCTCGGTCTTCGTCGAAGCTTCCGTCTTGGCATCTGCTGTCTCGTTGGCGTTCTTTGTCGCATCTCCGCTGGCAGGCTTGGTGGTTGCAGTAGCATCTCCCTTCTCCTTCGACAAATCGGCAGCCAGTCTAGTCACCCCCTCCGTTTCTGCGGCTTTCCTCCTCTCTATCCCCGCTTCCATGACGGCTGTCTCTTCCACAATGGCTAGCAAGTCTTCGTGCTCTGCCTTCTTGGCCTGTTCCACCTTGATCTCGGCATCAAGTTTGTCCCACACCTTGCGAGCGTCGAGCAGACTATTCACGGCTGCCAGGAGTTGCTCGTACTGATGGGTGGTCGCCGCCGTAGGCATGGCAAGCTTATTAGGCACGTCTAGTTCATTGAGGACGTTGGTGATGCGCATTTGCTGCTGATTAGACTTGTGAGAGAACAACTTATTGATCTTCTCGGTGCGGAAGGTAGGCCCAGAGCCCAGGCGGTCGTGATGGGTTACACCATATATCACTTCCTCTTGGGTGGTAAGCTTCCGCCGCTCGGGCTTCTCCTGTTGACCCTTTTTGCTGGTGGAAGTGGGCGTCGGCGCGGCGGTAACGGGCTCGCGAGGGCCAGTTGAAGTAGCAGTGCTCTCGCGTCGTCCGGCTTCCTGGGTAGCAGCAACCTGTGGGGGGCCAGGAGGAGCTGACGGGCTAGCACCTTCCAGGGGCATCAACGACTTGCGCTTCTTGGATTTGTCGGCACTCATCAAATTCTGCAGCAAGTTCTGCAAGCCGGCAGAAGACTTGAAGGCGTTGATATCCGTGTCCGCACGGGGGTAGTCAAGGCGATTGTACAGTTCCCGACGTTCGTCGTTGAACCGTTCGCTGCGTGCCAGTATTCTCTTGATTTCAAGCAGCAACGACTCCTCCTCTCGCGCCTCCTCGCGTGATCGAGTTAGGGCGTTGAGTGCAAACTCCTTTCGCAATCGCTCCTGTTGAGGGTTGAAGTGGGCCATTAGTTCGTGAAGCGCGAACTCGGGTTGTGTCATGTACTGGGCCGGCTTTTGCGCCGCCATCATTTTGGATGCCACCTCGTAGTACCGTGCCTTCAAGTCCTCCATTGAGCGGGATCGCGTTGCCGGCACGATAGCCTTACTCTCGTCGCCATCGGCGGTCGCCTCCCCGTTGGTTGCAGGCGGATTCCACTCGTATCGGTCCCAGATCACGGACCATCGCAGGTCGAAGTCGCGGGCCAGCTCCAGCAGATAGTCCGTCTCCCCCTTGGTCCAGTCGCTGTTCTGAAGTGATTGTTGATATTGGCCTTCACTGTACTGTGGCACAGACACCTGGACGTTGTATTTTGCGAAGGCACTATCTTCCATTTCGTCATTTGGGTGCTGAGCGTTCTCGTCCGTCGTTCCTGGTGCCTGCTCCTGCGAGTCTCCCTCCCCCTTATCCCCCACCCGTCTCCAGTGTCGCAGCGTCAAGGTTGGGTCCTCGCGTGCAGAATTCCGGAACGGCCGTAGTTCCCATCGTGAAGCCGGCTTGCGATTAGCAAAGCGTCGCTTCTTGAAATGAGTGACCTCGGGGACGATCGCGATCGGGTTGTCGCCGCCTAGGTTGTGCACTTCGCGCGCAAGGCCCTTCAAGTTCGGTCTAGGCGCCGCGGTCTTCTGTTTTTTTGCTGGCCGGGAGCCTGAAGTTCCGTCGTTGAGGTTGAGCACGTCGCGAACGTCGGATGTCATGATGGCGGGCGGTCGTCGGGAGGGTTGCTAAATCGCGGTTTTCATCTCAGAACCATCAAAATTGGGCTTTCTGAGAACAGATGTTGATTTCGGCAGAGTTTCGGGCTGTTACTTGTCTTGTCGAGTTTGGTTGAGGCCGGTTGAGGTTCGCCGACGCGAAATTTTGAAGTCATCGAGGTTGACGCGCAGGAGTTCAATTCCCGGATGCGTTATCACCACGTGACCTCCACCCCTGACTGACAGGCCGGTTTTCGAACGTGGCAGCTTCCCCTTGCGCCAGCGCCACGACAGCTGCGCTTCGCAACCTCACACACGACACTCTCTACGAATCTCCCACGAACGATCCTCGACACGGACGAGTGCTTCAATTGCGCCAACCGAGAGCACCCTCCACTGCACCAGTACTCGTACCGCCCATTCTTCCGGCACCCTCTCCTAAAATCGCCAAAATGAGGGGTCTCCTTCCTCTCCTCTCGCTCAGCGCCGTTGCCAACGCGCTTTACTTCTACATCGATGGAATAACTCCCAAGTGCTTTTACGAGGAACTGCCCAAGGACACCCTCGTCGTAGGACACTATACCGCGGAGGAGTACGACGACCGAGTGCAGGCATGGCAGAAGCACGACGGCATCAGCATCTATATCTCCGTTGATGTACGTTGACCTGTCCCTTCTTCCCCAAACCTTTGATCAGCTCCGATACACCTCCTCCAGGCCGCCAAAGAAGCGTATTAACTCTGATGCCTCCAGGAAATCTTTGACAACGACCACCGCGTCGTCTCTCAGCGTGGCCAGGCCTCCGGCCGCTTCACCTTCTCCGCCGCCGATTCGGGTGACCACAAGTTCTGCTTCACTCCCTCATCGTCGTCCGGTCGCGCAAACTGGCTGTCGACCAAGAATCCCAACGGCGGCATTAAGTTGACCCTAGACCTTGTTATCGGCGAGACCAACCAGATCGAGAGCAGCGATAAGAATAAAATCCAGGACATCACGACACGTGTCAAGGACCTGAATGCGCGACTGAACGATATCCGAAGAGAGCAAGTCTTCCAGCGAGTAAGTACACGTCCCACCTTTCGCATTTGTAACTATTAGTGCTCCGTGCTATACAAGTGCTGGTCCTCGAGCGATAGCTTGGCAGTCAAATCGAACGGCCTAGTATAAGATGGAAGCAAAGGGCTAATCATCGTTCATCCCCTTAGGAGCGAGAGGCTGAATTCCGAGATCAATCCGAGTCTACTAACGCTCGTGTTATTCGCTGGATCATTCTCCAGCTTGTCGTCTTGGGAATTACTTGCACCTGGCAGCTGTCGCATCTCCGATCATTCTTCATCAAACAGAAGCTGACCTAATGTCACCACTCCATGATTGGGTTTGATATCCGAATTTCAGAGGAGCAGAGAGAGCATTACGGTTGACCTTCGGTGTCGACAGAGCAGTCAAGCAGGTTAAGGCAGGGACGGCATGGTAGTCTCTGGTTTAGGCGTCTCTCAAATGGGATGCTTCTAATGTTACATAAATGTGATGATACTTGGTGTGCGGTTATTGAAAAGCAAGGGGCGATGATAATATTGGCAACGCCTTTTTTCCCATTACAAGTTGTACCTGACAAAAACTCCCTATAGTGCTCTATCTCATCTCACAAACAAATCACCAAACTTCTGTTCCCGAATCCCTCCCCACAAACTTCTTACTTCTCGCATCTGCACCCCGACACACCTCTCGCTTCGCTTCACCTCACTCCACTCTCACCGGCCCGGAATGACTTCGTCTCGGCAGGTGATCAAAGACAAGTATTATAGACAGCATCATGAGAAAGAGGAGAGGAAATAACACCGAACCAGACCCAATGCTGCCCTGCTCCATCTCCCTGCGCCGTGATGCGCTGAAGATTAAACTGGTTTTAGTATAGTTTGGTGATGGAATACCAGACATAAAAAGGAAAGCCTTCCCGATTCCCAGACCTGTATCCATCAGGCAATGCTGCTCTCTTCGATGTTGGCCGTGAATGGACATGGTCTCCCATCAGTTCCGGGGATGTCTATAGTACGTAGATGGTGTTGGCTCATTTCGACTGATGGAGATCCCAGGGCCGTGTTATCGCTCGAGATTTTCCTTCGCCGTTCGAGATCCTGAAAGCTCTTGTCACCGAATGAGGCTACTCTTCCTCAACTCCGCTTCCGTTCAACGACAAATCTTCTCCATTCAGGCATTCGCCTCCAACCATTCCTCCGGGTGTGGGATCCTCCTTGGAATCGGGTCGCCATCAATGTGAAGATCCTGAGGCAAAATCCCACAGCAATAGATACACAAACAGTCCCGATAGCCGACGAAATGCAACTAACCGCAGCACAGCGTCTTCATGAGCTTCTGGAAGCCGCTGGGCTGAGGGTCGACGGGTCGGCCGTTAGGCTGGGTTGTTTGGGTCGGCGGGCCCTGCTGGGAGGTCCTCGGCTGGGGCAGGTTCTGGGCGCTGTTCTGGAACTGGGCTTGAGTCGAGCCAGTCGGGGTAGCCATATCGCGGAGACCCCCAGCTCCGCTCCCCCGCTGCGCCGACAACGCGCCGGGGACGCTTGGCCGATCTCTCTGCTTGCCCATCTGCTTGATCGGAGACGGAGGAGGGGGTTGCGCGGCGTTTAAACGGCCGACAGTGAGGTTTTGTGCTTGTTGGTGAGAGGTGGTATTCCCGGGGCGGTGGCCGCTGTGGAGCTCCATCTGAGAGGGGCCGGGGCGCACGTTTGGGTTGTGGAGGTACGCGTTGTGGTTCTTCATGGAGTCCCATCCCTTTCCCGAATCCTTCGAGATCTTCATCCAGTCGTACTCTCCATCTTCGACCTCACCGGTGTTCTTGAGGGATTGAGTGAAGAGCTCTCGAAGATAATCGTAGTCGGGTGTGTCCTCGAAGCCGAGGTTTCGGACGTAGGTGAGGTACTTGGAGAACTCCTCGGGGAAGCCCTCGCACAGATCCTTGATAACAGTGGTCTGCTTCTTCTCGCCAATCTTCTCGTACTTCTGCTTGTTGGTGGCAGCCTTCAGGCCCTGCCAGGGAAGACCGCCGCGGAGGAAGTATAGGAAGACGTGGCCAAGGGCCTCGAGATCGTCTCGTCGGGACTGCTCACGGCCCAGATGGGTGTTGATGCTCATGTAACGGGCAGTTCCGGAAAGGGATTTTCGCTCGCGGTAAGGGATGTGCTGCTTCGTCTTAGGGTCACGGTATTGCTTGGCCATGCCAAAGTCGACGACGTGGATCACGCTGGAGGCCTTGGTACCGGGGCGGCCGATGAGGAAGTTGTCGGGCTTGATGTCACGGTAGATGAGATTCTTCTCGTGGATGGTCTGGACCCTTGACAGCATCTGCTTGGCAACCATCACAACAGTCTTGATGGAAAAGCGTCGGCCGCAGTGGTCGAAGAGATCCTCGAGCGAGGGACCAAGAAGGTCAATCACCAGAATATTGTGGAGGCCTTCCTGTCCGAAGTAGTAGACATTAGGGATGCCGGCTAAGGGTATATGTCAGTGATGCGAGGGCGGGCCGGACAGGTGAACTAATTCTTACGGCAGCCGACGAGGATCTTGTATGTTCGATATTCATCTCGCAGTTGGGGAGCATCACTCTTTCGGGGTTCCTATTGTACATTGTTAGTTGAGCACACTGGGTAAGCCGAGATCGGGGCTCAGCGGGCGCGGTGCAATAAACTCACGAACTTGATGGCAACCTGCTGGTTGTTCAACAGATTGGTGCCCTCGAAGATAACACCAAATGAGCCCTCTCCAATCTTCTTGCCGACCCTGTAGTGGACGCCGACGACGTTGGACGAGCTAGAAGCCATGGCGGCGTGGGGCGGTCACCGCAGGACCACCTTCGGGACGCGTAGGCAAGGAAACGGGTGTTCGGGACAAGGCGGGAGGTATGCAGTGATGGAAAAGCGACAGCTGGACGTGGATAATCGATGTCTGTAAACAAAGTCGAGAAAACGGCGGTCAGCGCTGATAAAAAGCGGTTAGAGTTCTGCAGCGAGTCGAGAGCGGAAAGGGGGATTAATGAAAACAAGGACGAGTGGCGTGGCGTGCGGTTGGACGAGAGAGGATGAGGCGAGGTGCCATTCTTGTCAGGGCGTTGGGTGGGATTCTGGGGGCGCGGCAAAAAGCCTCGGTGCAGGCCAGACGCAGACGCAGACGCAGCGCAACCGCAGCCGCAGGAGGCTGATGTAGGACGCGGACACGACTGCTCGCCCCTATTCCCTATAGGCCAAGCTGGGGGGGACACTGGAGACGGGCAGAAGAACCAGGGCGCGAGTGCGAGAGCTGGGCGAAGCTCCGTGGGAGCCAGCAAGCAGCAAACGGGCAGCAGCCACCTGAGGTCGAATCTGGACCTCGCAGGTCCCAACGCACCAAGTGCCTGATCTGCAGACCACCTTCGCTCCGCACGCCAACGCAACGCAGCTCCAGGGGAAACGGGATGGGATGGGATTTCGTTGCTGTTGATTCACTCACCTGCAGACGCTCAGCAGGAAGGACGGCCGAGTCGATTCGGGTCGAAGGGACGTCCAAGGAGAGCCCCCAAGGAAGTTCGACAAGAGGCAGATGAGGATGGTGGATGGCGATGGCGGATGGCGGATGGCGGATGGCGGATTGGGGAATGGAGAGATGGAATGGAGGAAAGGGGAAGAGAGATGGGATGGTCGACCGGTACGAAGTACCTGGGTACCTACGAGCAAGAGGTGCGGTAGGCCGAGCCAGTGGCCAGTGAGCAGAGGCCGGTCAGTGGAGAGCCAGGGCGCAGAGGCCACCTGCACCACGACCAAGCCCAGCCCCTAGGGCCTAGGCCAACCCGCTCCAAGTGGGCGGCCGGTTACAGTGGGCTAGCCGGTACCTTGGCGGATGTACTGCCTGTCGCGAAAACCGGGGATCCATGGGCCACGCATCCCACACCGAGTTTCGCCAACTGCGCACTGTACTACTGATCCAGGCTCTTGAGTCTGGTCCTCGGCTGCCTCAAGGCACCACGCATGGACTCGTTAAGTTGGTCTGGAACAAATGCTCAGGGCCAAGC
The DNA here is from genome assembly GCA_003934905.1 of Neonectria sp. DH2. Taxonomy (NCBI): domain Eukaryota; kingdom Fungi; phylum Ascomycota; class Sordariomycetes; order Hypocreales; family Nectriaceae; genus Neonectria; species Neonectria sp. DH2. The sequence goes on along the minus strand of RQWH01000006.1, from coordinate 1,671,297 downwards.
AACCACGGCTAAGCCGGCCCTCACAGTGCGCATTGCGAGCAAACCGCTTCTGCGACCTTGACAAGCCAAGCCAGGCGGGTACCTGGCATGAGGGTACCTCACGGCAAGGGTACCTGAGCTCCCCGTCCATGGCCCCCGACATGGGCAGAGTAGATTTGTTGATGGAGTCAGTACGAGTCAATAGCTTTCTTTGTTGGACCTCAGAGACACTGCTTTTCCACTGTCAAAAAGCAATAAATGCACCACCTAGGCTTGCCTCTCGTCGCCGTCAATCTCTGTCTGTCCGTCAATCAACCGCTAAGGAGCATCTCTTGGGTCGCTTGGGGAAACCGCATGGATGGACAGGCCGAGCCGAGATATGGCTCTGCTCACGGACCATCCAGGATCACTGGCTCAATGGATCAATGGATCAACTGGACGACGAGCCCTGGGGCCCTAGACAGGATGGAGAGGGGGATGGGATGAGATGAGATGCGCTCGACGTCCGCTAATTGTCATGGCACTGTCCATGTCCTCTGTGCCTCTCTCAACCTCTGTCGAATCCCCCGGTCGGCCGCTTGACTCGGGGGCTGTCCACTGAGGCGGCCCCGAGTGGAGTGCCCCCAGCGGCAGGCCCGGGGTACCTCAGCCGCGGCGCAATCTCCCAGCCTCTGCGCAGGTACCTGAGCCGGCAAAACAGGCGCGAGTCTTCCCGTGCAAGGCCCTGAGCTCAAGAATCAGAGCAGACAAGACAGCCAGCTGGGGATGACCCCCGGGAAACGCCCTGCAGCACAAGGCCTAATAAAGCCAGCACATTCAAATTTCAATCTCCTTGCAAAAGCCAGATGGATCGACGGCGTGCGCGGGCCCGGCTGCAGGATGCGTCGACACTGCGTGCGTTGCTGTGAATACTTGGTTTTCGATTCCATTTCGTTTTCGATTTCGTACCTGCGCAGCGAGCTCGTCTTCCCTCCTCAGCGGGACCTCCGTGGGCCATGGAAGGCACGGGAGCCGGCCCGTTCTGCATCCTCACCGCAAGCCGCCAACGCACCAGATGAGGCTCTATCGTGGACCGCATACGTACTGCGTACCACGTTGTACTCCCTACAGATGCATTAGGCGGTGCCACGACAAGGACTACAGGTCGCGCCAGAGAATCAAGACGTTGCTAGCGCCCGTCCGTGAATCGATTCCAGCCCCCATCGGCGGCGGCTCCATCAGTCCCATGCGCAGCATCTGTCTCTGCCAGTTCGTGCCGGTAATAGGTAGCAGGTAGTACTCACTCATGCAGGCAAAAAGTCCGAATACACTTCTGATCCATTTTCGACTGTTCCGACCTCCAGGCTTCACACAACAAGATATCGACCCAGCTCCCATCGCCTGATCCGTCATCTGCCTTCAGGCCTCATCTGACATGGGGCCAGACCACGGGAGGATGCGAGTCCCACGCTTCCCTGTTGCCCCCGACCCAGCCATACAGCACCCGGCCAAGAGATATCCTCTTGCCGGGTTCCACGCCAGAATCGGTTCTCTCCTTGGGCACCCTGGGCGAGACGGACTGGGGGGGACGGTTCTCATGCCCACTAAACAGACACTGGTACGCTATACGGTCGTATCCACCTCCTTGTTCGGGATCCCGTCCCTCCCTTTAAGCCCCCTGAAGGTGTGCCATACGGCCCTTACCGCATTCCTTTCACTGGAGGGCCAACAATTCTCGATCAGACCCCATCCAACTCCACAACATGAACCAACAACAGCCGGATCACCAACAAAAACTCCTGGTCGATTGACCTCATGTGCAATTGAGGTCCAGAAAATATTAATGTCGGCACCACCAAAGCGGAAATGCCAAGTTAGACGGTCCCCAGTCCCGCCCCGTTTAGCCATTGGCTTCACATCGGTAGGTATTGTGTGCGTAGCATGCATGATTCATGTCTTCACCCCAGACTCAAGATTTTAGTCTTCACTTGGTCTTCACTTGGTCTTCACTTGGTCTTCACTTGGTCTTACAGCCTGTCCAGTCTTGTTTAGAAACGCTTTAGCTAGTCATTGCGCCCGCTCGATTTCTCACAATATTCGGCTACTCGGGGTTTGCGGTCACAAGATGATTATCAACGTCTCCATCGTCTGCGACTTTGCCGGAGTCGTACAGTGTCTGTCTGACCCAGTAATGAGGAGGCTGAATCGTAACGCCTTTGGCCTTGCCTGGGCCTTAACGGCCCGCTCTCCATAGCACATTGGCAAGTCTAGTGTACACTAACAGTTGTACTCCGTGAAGCCTGTTCCGGTTGCCAGCCTCTCCAAGGCTGTAGAGGCCTCATCGTGAGTTCCTTTCCTCCAATGCTTCACTATCGCTATCCCTTACATATAGATGAATACAACACGCCTGGCCGAGAAAGTGAACCGGGCGGTCAGGTCCTCGCTTTCGGAGATTTGGTCTCCATTTAAAGTTGCTAATATCCGGGGCAAGCGCCAATCCGGCGTCTCACCACATTGCATTCATATGGCCGGCCAATCAAACGCTGTCTCCTTCATCTCATTCAACGCCGCAGTAAGAGCCTGGCCAATTGTGAGTGTCAACAGACACAGAACAGGTCAGTATTTCTTCGATTCCTTATCCCAGATCTATCTGCGTACTTTACAAGGGCCAAGCCATGTATCACCCATTCGAACTCCACCCGTCGAGTATACTAAAGTAAGGATGTTTGCTTCGGGGACCGTGCAGAAGAAGAGCCGTCGGAATGCTACGATCATGTACTTGTTACGAACAACTCCAATAGGCAGACTACACCAAACGTTTCAGGGAAGTAATTACATAGACTGCCCAGGCTATTGCGCGAGAAGTCGCCTCTTTTCCCAATTATCCTAATCGATGAGAAATGTTACATGATCCCCTCCAAGGTCACTCCAGGTTTGATCAGCTGTATGACGACCATGTGACGAAACAAGGGGAACCTAGGTTCCATACCACTGTGCATTTCGTCGGTAATTCATTATTCAAATAAGTTGTAACCTGTAGACAGACACAGTCATCCAAGCATTTACTGAACATTTCCGGACCATCGAGCATCCGGTACAGGGTAGCTTCCCTCCCCGACGAAGGATGGGACGAATTGCCAAGGATTAGTCTATTGGTGCTTGTCGCCATCATGAGGTTGACCCTGGTGTTAGTAAAGCGACAAGTAAAATGGCTTGTGACAACGTTTTAGATACGAAAAGTGACATCACTTTGAGATGTCCTCAAACGACTCATTCGCCGACTTCGGTGCAAGTCAGGACTTTCAACCCTGGGAGGTTGATCGGTACTGCAACTCGATTACAAATGTTACAAATGTAGCAAGCTAGCTGCATTTGCCGACGGCGTGACGCATAACTAGTTGACGGTAGTTGCGAGAATTACCCCGTTGAGGTCGCCGGATGGATCTAGTTTAGGATCGTCGCAGGACGTGAAACCAATGGCACGAGTTCGTGTGGTATTCCCGACCGGAAATCGGCCCTCGTTCATTGCAGCGACCTCGAAGAAACAAGCCGCCAAGACAACTATTTCCTTCTTCATACCGTCCAGATGGTGCTGTCACCGCTTCGACTGTCGACGTAACAGGGTGGGAGAGGGACACATCGCACATCATTGCCCCGCATGAGCTTCCTGTATGGGAAGCCTAAGCTATCGGCGCATTTTCTAGTTGTTATGTGAGGAACTATAAAACCCTCGAGGGGGACGATCTGAAGTATCTCGTCAAGCCCGGTATCTGTTCTTCGCATCTTGTGATTCCAGCTTCTTCCACTCCAATATCCCGTCCAACAATACCAACCGCCACCATGTCCAAGCCAGATGATGTTCCAGAGATGACCTATCGGTTCCTTGGCCGGTCTGGTCTCCAGGTTTCATCCATCGCGCTCGGTGGATGGTTGACCTACGGTGGCCATGTTGACAAACGTGAGACTTCCACGGCTTCATCGGCGATATGTGTTGCTTGCAGGTGCTAACTCCGAATAGAGGCCACCTTTAAGTGCATGAAGGCTGCCTACGACTGTGGAGTTAACTTCTTCGACTGTGCCGAGGTTTATGGCGGGGGCCAGTCTGAGGTCGTCATGGGAGAAGCCATCAAAGAGTTCGGGTGGAAGCGTAACGATTTAGTCATCTCGACAAAGGTGAGATATGCCGATGCCTGTCTGTTGAGAGACATCATGAGTTGACAAAACCGGCCTCGACAGATCTACTGGGGACAGGCTTTTGGTGACAACCCTGTCAACAACACGGGTCTTTCGCGGAAGCATATTATCGAGGGTACCGACTTCGCCCTCAAGCGTCTAGGTCTGGAGTACGTGGACCTCATCTACGCCCACCAATCTGATCGCCACACGCCCATGGAGGAGATCGTGCGGTCCTTCAACCACATCATCAACACCGGCAAGGCGTTATACTGGGGCACCTCCTCGTGGAGCGCTGACGAGATCGCCCAGGCCTGGCGATTCGCCGACAAGCTTGGCCTGATTGGCCCCGTCATGGAGCAGCCGGCCTACAACATGCTGGAACGTGAGAAGGTCGAGAAGGAGTTCTACAACTTGTACCGCGAGGTCGGCCTCGGCCTGACCGTCTTCTCGCCCATGAAGCAGGGCATCTTGTCGGGCAAGTACAAGGATGGCATCCCCGACGACTCACGCTTCGCCCAGACCGGCGTTGAGTTCATCGACGGCTGGTGGAAGGAGACTGGCAAGGAGAAGTGGGATGGCATCGTTGAGACGGTCAACAAGCTACAGCCTATTGCCGAGAAGCTCGGCGTCAAGCAGAGCCAGCTCGCCCTCGCCTGGGTGCTCAGCAACAAGAACGTCAGCTGCGCCATCACCGGAGCCAGCAGCGCCGAGCAGGTATACGAGAACGTCAAGGCCGTCGCCATCGTCGACAAGTTGACCCCCGAAATCCTCAAGGAGATTGATGAGATCCTCAACAACAAGCCTCCGACCCGGCCCCAGCGATTCTAGGTGTTTCCCCACAAGGAGCGGATGCTCTGGAACAGAAGGAATTAAAAGGAAGAAAAAAACAAGATAGAAGTATAAAATAAATCTCTCCTCGGAGATACAAAAATCAGCAAGCAAGTGATAGGCGGACGTTGGCCGAAAAGTGTTGAGCAGTGTAAGTAAGTGGGAGAGCTTTTGGTTCCATTACAAATCAGAATCTTATGTGACTGTACTACTTTTAGAGACATCGTCGGGGGTCAAGCTTACTGCCTTATATATATATATACGTGTGGCTTCCCGCTCTGGAATAGGCCTCATCGCAACGTTCACATCGCAACATTCACATCGCAACCATGACCTCATCCCAGCTTCTAAGTCGGTTTCAGTGGGCCAAGGCGCCCCTCATCATCAGCGCGCCTATGGCCGGGTCTGCAACCCCGCGCCTTGCGACGGAAGTGAGCAAGGCCGGTGGTTTAGGTATTCCCCAATCCTTTTCCACGAGTGAGACATGTAAGCTGATATCGGGGTGAGGCTTTCTTGGGTCAATCTGGGACATCGGCGCTGATGCTTCGCAACTGTCGAAACTCGATGCTGATCTGGGCGCCGCTCGCGCCCTCCTTGGAGATGACCTGCCCGCAAGCAGTCCGATTCAGATCGGCGCCGGCTTCATAACGGGCCACGCCTCGATTGCCACATTTGCGGACACGGCGCTGCCCGTCGTGGCAAAGCACCGTCCCGCGGCGATATGGCTGTTCGCGCCTGACGGCAACCTGAAGCCTCACCCAGCCATCATCAAGGCCCTCAAGAGCCTCGACCCGCCCCCGACGGTCTTCGTCCAGGTGGGCAACGTGGCTGCGGCGAGGGAGGCTGTAAACGACGGGGCAGACGTGGTTGTGGCCCAAGGCGTAGACGCCGGCGGCCACCAGTTCCGTCAGGGAACGGGCATCGTGGCCTTGGTTCCTGAAGTGAGGAGCATGCTGGACGACGAGTTCCCGGGAAAGGATGTAGGTCTCGTGGCTGCGGGAGGTATCGTCGACGGGAGGGGCGTCGCAGCGGCCTTGGCCTTGGGTGAGACCCTGAGTGGTATTCTACGCCCCTAAATAGAGTGCTGATTGTTCACAGGCGCGGATGCGGTCGTGATGGGAACAAGGGTAAGTGACGCCTCAGTCTTGCACCTGAACGAGACTCACATATAATAGTTCACCGTTGCCACAGAGTCGGCTTACCCTGAACACGGCAAGGAAACCATCCTCAAAACCGTCGATGGCGGAGTGTCAACATTGAAGTACATATCCTTCCCGAGCCTTTCATCGTCTGCCTTCGATGCTGACAACACCCAGATCGCCGTTTAATGATCAGATCAACAAGAACGACTTATGGGGTCCCCTCTACGACGGCCGAGCTGTCATCGGCCCCATCCATGAAAAGTTCCTTGCGGGAGCATCGCTGGAAGAGTGCCAGAAGAGTCTGAAGGAGGACTACTCAGAGGAAGAAGGGGGGAAGATCACCCGCACTTGGGCGTAAGTTACATATTCAAGGTGGTAATCTCGTCGCATTTACTGACGTAAACAGGGGAGCTGGCGTTGGACTCGTGAAGAAGGCACAGCCAGCTGGTGATATCGTCCGCGAGGTGCAGAAAGAGGCTGTGGCGACCATTCGGCGTCTGGCAGGTTTGATATGATTGCCGAAGTCGGAGGAATGGCAATGCAGAATGCCCTTAGTGCACATTGGGATTAAATATTAAAGGCCGAGTCTGGGGTCAAGGCCAGTCTTCGATCGACCCCAGCGTGTATTCGTCTATATGTACTCGCGTACAAGCAATAGCGCGGATGACAAACAGCATAGGTGATATCATACAAAGAAGCACACATGAGAAATTTCGCCCCTCACAGCTTGGCCTTGGTCTGGGCCTTCTTCAGAATGGGGTCCAGCTTGGTCGCCTTCATGACATCGCCCACAATCTTCAGCTTGCCCGACATGAAGAGCCGTTGCGCATTGGCCTTGCCTGTGACGAGCTTACCGAAGTCCTCATCAGAGAGTGACAGCGTAACTGCGTAGACACGTGAGTATGAGCTAAACCGTTGGGGATGAACATGGATTGCGCCGCAGGGGTAAGCAACCCCCAACAACGACGCTTTCGTCCGTACGTACCGGTGGGCTTTGCGCCAGTGCCCGTCGCAACCTGGCCCGACTCCTTGAGGTCGATGTGCCAGCTCTCCGTCTCGCCAGCCTTGTTCTTGAGGGTGAAGGCGTAGACGCCCTTGCCCTGCTTGATGGCGTCCTTGCGGTCCGCGTCGCTGGCGTTGATGGCGGCATGGATGGCGTCAAAGGCGGCCGAGGAAGGGAAGTTGTCTGCGGCGCGAAGGGATCCCGTCAGTTCACGCCAGGCTTGGAGAGGGGTGGAGGGGGAGATTTGTGTTGCGCCCGAGTGTGACAGCGGTCGGTTTTTTTCTACGTACCGTTCTTGAGAGCCATGGCTGCGATCTGGATTGATAATCAAGTTGAGAATAGGGATCTAGGAATAAAACCGTCGACAATGCAGGATTCACACACAATCAGGGGTGATTGCGTCAGGGAGCGAGGTATGAGGAAGCAAAAGCGAAATGTGTGGGAGAATTGCCCGTGTTTAAATGCGAGTGTTGGTGTTTCCTGGGGTTCGCCAATGTCCGGGGTCGTTGCATGTGATGCGAGCCTCGGCGACGGAGCTTGCGAGCTCCATGGCTGACATCATGTGCGAAGGCCTTTTCCCCACACTGGATCTGGATCTGGGCACGCAACGGGAAAACTCGTGACCGGCAAATGCAGTCCGCGGTATGGAACGTGGTAACTTGAAGACGTAAACTCTACTCACTACCGCCTGTGTTTCCGTGTTAGTGCAGTACATACCTCCGCATTTCTCTGGAGGTCATCTCTGGTTAAATGCAGTGTCCAGCATGCAGCCCTCCGTCCCAACCCATCGCATCGGATGCCGAGCTACAATACCACTCTACTACGGGGGTGGCGCACGTGCAGCTTGCACGACAAACTCATGCACCAACCGACCTCGGGAAGAGAACGACGCTACTCAGCACTGAACTGTGTCAGACATCCTACAGCACATCATCCATAGTACAACGCAGGGAGGAGAGATTTGATTAAAGGTGCCATTCTATGGGAGTGGCATCGTATGTACATACATCGTGATGTTACATCACCGGAGATGGGTGGATGAATACGCAGCATAATCGTTTTACAGTGTTTTGTTGGAGCCTTGGCGTATTTGGTAGCTCTCTTGTCACTTCTTGGCACCGGCCACCATTTCCACCCTCATTTTCCCTTACAACTGCCACTCAGGCACGCCAAAGTCTCGGTGCTGGGGCCAGTTCTCAGGTCTGTAGAAATCTGTTAGCTGTATGCTCATTCCCAGTCTTCGTCTTGCATGTACGTACCTCGTCAGCAGTAAGACGGCCATCCGCCGTCTCCTCTCCACAATGTCCTCCGCCGCGGTTAACCGTAGCCAGTCTCCAAACCAGCTCCTCAGTTCAGTCTCGCTCTTCCCAAGGGTATCGATGCCGCGATCCACACAGGCAAGCCGCAACTCATCATATTCCAGCCCCGTCGGACCGCCGTCCTCAACAATGTTCCTGTCGTCGCCCTCCAAAAAGGCCATGCGATATTTGCCCTTGGCCTGCCACATGCCCGGCGGCGTGAAGCCTAGCTTGTCCCACATTGCTCCGCTGATGTGTAGGCTCTTGAGGACGTGGGAGCGAGCCACCTCCGGCGTAACTCGGGGACTCAGCACGCCATGGGGGTACTTGTTCTCGAACTCATCAAACGCCGCTTTTCGACGCTGCTCCCCCTTCTCGAGAGCGGCAAAGATTTGGGTCGGTATCCTACAGGTGTACGGCACCAAGTGGTCGACGTAGGCAACCACTAGGACAGTGAACTCGCCGATGACGATGAGCATGAGCCCAAAGAGCGGAAGCCGGATCATGTCGTGCCGCACTCGCCACAGGAGCACCCAGTCGGCCCGCGAGAAGGTTCGCGGCACGTAGTAGGGCCTGAATATCGACGGTCGGTCGTCGTTCGGAGTCCGCTGGAGCTTCTCGCGGAGCAGACGGCGACTCGCCAAGACATTCTTCAGACCATTTTTGTAGAACGTCAAGTAGCCCTTCCCCAGTTCAAAGTAATATTTCGGGATCGACTCGTAGTCTCTGCGGCGCGGCAGTGTGAGTGGTGGTGGTCGAGACACGGCAGGCGGGTTGACGAGGGGATTGGACGTCTTGGGGCCGTCATTGTGAATGAATCGCGAGGGCACCGCAGTGACGACAGGCGCGGCTTTCGAGGCCGGCGTACGGAGGCCCGGGGGCCAATGGCCAACGGTATGGAAGTGTCGACGCGGAGCGTACGCGCAGTACCGCCATGGGGTTCGGCAGTTCATTGCATCGGCGGGTATGTTCGATGTGAGGGCGGAGATGGAGGAGAGCTTTGGTGCTGGCAACACCAAATTCAAGGCAGCACGGTGCGTCATTGGTTCTCAGGCGTGGGTGCCCAGGCTCGGTAGCTTCGGGAGTACTGCCGAGACGGAGCTCGGAGGTACCTGCGCCGGAAGAGCCCCCAAAAAGTCCGCTTTCCACCGCCAACTTACTGGCGCGTCAACAGTGAGCACCTATTGTGATTGATCCGGTGGATTGGTTGCGTATTCTTCGTATGCTGCACGAAACACAGGTTGCCACTTTGGAAGTGGAATACAAAGCTCAAAACACGGAGAATTTTGCATGCACCATGGGTTTGGAATTATGGGTAATCGGCCCATCATCACACTGAAAACCCCTGGACTTACTTGCCTTGCAGGAACCAAGACTTACAGTACGAGGGATCTTATCTTACTGCCTGGAACTGGTTCTCACCTATCCGTAGAATTGTGGTTTGATGAACAAGATACACATACGTATCTGCTAGTAGGTACTTAGGTACCGGTATTCAATGTAACCACTGAATCCACGGCATCGTCTGTTTGGTAAAGCATGCATATCCCATGTCAAAAGCCTGGGTGAGTTTGGGCCGTTGTGATGGACCCAACCGCTGGCATCAATACCGCTAAAATTGCATGGGCAGCCAACATTTTGCGGGGTGGTTCTGTCGGGTCTCTAGTAAAATCTGCGTTAGTAATGACAGGGAGCAGCAACTCATCAGAACTGTGATAATTTCAACTGAAAATTGGATACCGATGCAGCAGTAGCCCTAATTGCTCAAACGCAACCCATTGACGCAGCAGCTGTGGAACAGAGCCATTCTTAACTCTCTAAAGACTCTCTAAAGAGACCGTCCAGTTTTAAGACGAAACAATGGTATGCGATGCTGGGGGTGACGATGCTGAGTGCTTTTGAGAGGCTGAAGGTATAGACGCAAGCTCACTAAGCTGTACGAACAGGTACACGCCGATGCGTCCAACTTCGCTGAAGGCGTCACAAAGGAGGACGCCTACGAGCAAGTTCTGATGCAGGCCGAGGGTCTCTTCATTGGCCAGCGCAACTGGGTTCGATTTGCCCTCTTCCTATGCTGGGATGGTTGACTTCTTGACTTACGCTCCTGTTTTCTTCTGCACAGGTCTGGTGAGTAGTCATATCTGGCGCGCGTTGATGAAGGCTGGTTCCTGACGAAGTCTCAGCAATCTTGCAAACGTCGCGTCTCTTCTGTGGCATGCCTACAAGTCGATGGGTGCACCGAGTACAGAGGTGAACTGGGCAGGTGGGTGCTGAGCTCTGGCCAAACCAATTCTTCACCGACACGACGCTCACCGTGGACCGATGTCACTTACAGGATTCTACGTGCTGGACAAGTCCTCTCAGGAGCCGCAGCTCATCCTCGGGCCCTTCCACGGCAAGGTAGCCTGCCAGCTCATCCAGTTCGGGCGAGGAGTGTGCGGGACCGCGGCGCAGACCGGGACGACCCAGCTGGTCAAGGATGTGGACAGTTTCCCAGGGCACATTGCTTGCGACGGGGATAGCAAGAGTGAGATCGTGGTGCCGATTCTGGCTGAGCATCCCGGCGGCAATGGGGAGAAGAAAATAGTGGCAATTATCGACATTGACTGCGCCGTGTTGGATGGATTTGATGACGTTGACAAGGCGCACTTGGAGGACTTGGCGGCGCTACTTGCGAAAAGCTGTGACTGGTAGTCAGTCTGGCTGAAGGATTCCATGAGGATTTCCAAGATTCCAAGACGCAGATTAATCATTGCCCACATTCTTCCTGGATGCCTTTCGTCTCTTCTGCGATCGAAGCGGCTCGTCTTGAGGGCGGTGCCTAAATTGAATGCCCTAGGGACATGTGTGCAGTCAGCTTGCTTCTGGACGAGACTATGTTGAGACATGACTTTGCTTCTTGCGTTCGCGGCCAGCGTCCCGCTTTCAATATCCGTGCCCAATTCTAGAAACCGGCACAGGTGAAGCCCGCATACGTACCGCGTAGGTACATACGAGAGAGCAATGTGCCGTAGAGTGAAATGTGAGACCGACGCTGAGGATGGGGCTGCACTCGGGGGGGTCCCTAGCTTCAAACGATGCCATTGTCGTGGAATGGGGCTCCGTCTCCAACGGCAACATGTCGTAATCAGAACATCCACCAACTCGTTCCTGACGGTTGGAGGCACGGCGATCTGGGCTTGGCCTGGGGACGATGATGAGAATGCCGACTGCGGCCATGTGTCTTGTGGTGTCCTGGATAGTCCTTTCGTATAGCATTGGCAGGCAATATCCAACTATCCAGCATCGCGAGAGACCACCACTCACTCCGCGGTGGGTCGGATCTCGTTCACTGATTCATAGTAATCAGGGCGAGCGGGCCTCATGCAACTTCATCGTCGCCCGGGACACGGTTAAGCTCGAAACCGGGAACCTAAACAGCGGCAGTGGAGCCGTGGACCCCAGGACCTTCTGCACGAACATAGCTTTCCCATCCACTCTCCCCCACGGAATCGAGATCGGGCCATCGTCGTCGGGTCGTGTCTCTGGAGATTTTGTGTTTGGGTCCTGAACTTCTGTCTCCCAGGATACGCGGCCAGCCTCCACCATTTGGCGCTAAAGCCTGATGCCACGGTCACGGCCGTTAAGCGTTAAGACCAAGGAATGTGAGAAACCCTGCTCCGTGGTAACGCCAGGTACGGAGAGCAGTAGTCGTCAGCCATGGCTTGGCAAAGGCTCGGAGAATTTTAACTCTAGGCTTCTCTCGCACTCGTTGTGGCTGTGGAAAATACTAATAGCCCTCAGGTCTCGTCGTATTGACATGTACTTCGTACCCAAATGCACTGTTCGTATGGTCCGTACTTCGTATACACTGAGGTGGAGGCCCATAAACTAGACGCGCACTCTGGTTGCGAAAGCACCAAGGCGGTGCACCTTGGCCTCGTTATTTATGAGCATTGGATCGACCCGTCAGATATTGACACCCATGTCCCCAAGCTGACGAGGGGGGGATGAGAAAAGACGTGAAATGCCGGGCTTGGCTGGGCGAATCAGGCTTGTCTGATCCCCTGAATGCCATCGACGGACGCTCCTCGATGTCGCCTTGGCTATGTCTGTAACCATTCCATCGCCATTGATCCCGTGATGGTGACCCTGGCGACGGGCCACGCTGACAGCCCGCCAACGGGCAAACGCTCCGTGGATTCAAAAGCCCTGGCAGCGCCCCTGGAACTAGGCAGCTTCCCCTGTAACTCAGTGGATGGTGGCTCCCAACTGCCCGATACAACCCCTGCAGCAGCCTGCGCCAGCCCCCCTCGTTTTCAGCCCAGCCTCCCGCAGCGACCCACTGCTCGCAAGGTCCTTACCGCTTTCGGGCCCCCAACCACACGCAAGCCTGGGCTGTATAACGCTACGACATCTGGCCCCGTCGCACGCGCTGGGCTGCGAAACAAGGCCCCTCCATTCATCCAACCAGCCCTCCATTCTCTCAATAACAATAACGTCCTACAGCTGGCTTTGGTCCAATCCAGTGCTAACTAACTACTGCAGCTCATTCTATTCCCGCCGCCGCGCCGCCTCTTGTCTTGTCTTGTCTTATCTTGGCCTCTGTCGTGTTTCCTGCATCCGTCACCCATTATCTCCTCACACACTCCCTCATTGTCTGGCCGCCTTCAGTCTTTCTTGACTCCCTTGGTTCTATTATTTTATTTTATTTTAGTTCTCGTCATTGTTTGTTCCGACATCCCTCACTTCGTCTACAACAACCGCATTGTCGATCCTTACACACCACTGCCGAGTCGGAGACAAACGGGTGCTGCCGATGTAAACAAAACAACCCTCCCATCTCGAACTTTACGACCCCCTCCCGTGCGGCGCGCGACCTCGTCATGTCGACCAAGGCCAAGTCCCACCCTCTCAATGGCGTGCACACGGCGGGCATCTTTGCCGACTTGACCGTCGACGGGCCGATCGTCGGAACCCTCGTCGCCATCGTCGACCGAGCCAAGAACCTGCCTAACCGCAAGACCATCGGGAAGCAGGACCCCTACTGTGCTGCCAGGCTAGGCAAGGAGGCAAAGAAGACTACCACAGATATCCGCGGCGGGCAGACGCCGAAATGGTAAGTTTGTGGTGTGGGCGTCTCTGACTGAGCTCCAACTGATCGTCCATCTCTAGGGACCAGGAACTTCGGTTTACCGTCCACGATTCCCCCGATTACTACCAGCTCAAAATCTCCGTCTTCACCGACGATAAGAAGACCGACTTGATCGGCGAGTCTTGGATCGACCTCAGAGGCATCATCATCCCCGGCGGCGGTCAACGAGATGTTTGGCAGACGCTCAGCTGCCGAGGAAAATACGCCGGCGAGATCAGAATAGAAATCACCTACTACGACTCGCGGCCCAAGCCCGAGAAGCCTGCAACAGTGAAGCCGAAGCAGCCCGCTTCCGCAGAGCAAGAGCACGGCTCCGTCAAGCAGAGGACCCCCGTGAAAAGGCGCCCTCTGCCGTCTGACCCAGTCACAGGCGAAGCCCCCCCAACACCAGCTGCCCCTCCACCGGCACCTGAACAAAGCACCCCGCCGCCTCGAGCACATGCAAAGCAACTATCCCACGGAGGCTTCATCCCTAATCAATCTCCACTGCAGGTGGTGGAGTACACTACGCCTCCCTCACACCGAAGCCGCCACCCGGAGCACCACTCTCCTTCGCCAGTTGCGCCTCAGGAGTATGTCACCCCTACTCGCGGCGAGGCACCACGACAAACACGCCGTTCCATAAACCCGTCTTACGACTCATCCCCGCGACATATTGAGGACCGGGAATACAGCCCACAGTATTCTATGCAGCAACAGGACCAGCAGGATCATCGGGGCCAGTACGCTCCCCAGCAAGATCCTTATGAAGCACTGCCCATGGACGACCCCAGGCAGTTCCCCCCTGTGGAGGATGATCGTCCACCACCGCCGCCGGCGCATCGGAGCAGGCACAACAGTGGAGGCCAGGAGCTTGTACCGAGAGGCACCTTCGATGCGTCACCACCTAAGCCTTTGCACCCAATGAGACATGATGTTTTGAGGAACGAAGCTCACAGGCACTCAATGCCCTCATACCCTGGCCGACCAACATTTCGAGCCTACGACTCGGCACCTGCCCCGAATACAGTTGTTCCTCCGACTTACGATCCTTCACCGAGGCATAGTTCGTATGATGCGAACTACGATCCTCATCACCGGTCGATGCAGCCCACGGTGGAGGACGCGCCTGAGTCACCAAACCCATACCCGAATACCTACAGGCACAGCGTTGGGGCACGGCAACAACAACAAGACGAGATGGGGTTCGACGACGCTCCAGCCCCCCTCAGCCTGGGCCGATCACCAGGCGGTTCTCCGTTCCGAGACGATCGCTCACCGTCACATGGGTACCAGGATCAGAACCCGTACCAGGATCAGAATCCATACCAAATCGTTGCAATGTCGCCATCTCATGGCCGGGACTACGCTCGGAGTCCGGGGCAAGAGCAAAATACATATGATCAGAATTCCTATGATCAGAACTCATATCAGGCGGTGGCTGCATCTCCATCACACGGCCGAGACTACTCTCGGAGTCCGGCACAAGACCAGAATCCTTATGATCAAAATTCCTATGATCAGAACCCATATCAAATGGTAGCTGTATCTCAATCTCATGGGCGAGATTACTCTCGGAGTCCGGGACAGGATCAGAATTCCTACCAAATGGTCTCTGCATCTCCGTCTCACGGAAGAGAGTACTCTCGAAGCCCAGGACAAGATCAGAATTCTTATCAAATGGTGCATGTACCCTCCCATGGCCGGGACATTTCCAAAAGCCCAGGCCAAATCTCATACCATTCGCACAGCAGCCAGAGCCAGCATTCGGGTCACCACATGGAACTGGAAACCCGGCAAATACAAAGCTCATCTAGTCATGGGATTCCCGGGATGCCAGCTTCCCTCGTCCCAGGGTTAGACCCGAGTCTCTCACAAGAGATAACAGATGGCATCTATGAAGATCGCCGATCTGATAGGCGGAACCACTCACAAAGCCTGTCAACGCCTTCACGAGGACGCGCACGAACCGAGTCTTACCAGCAGGGATACAATGAATCCGCAGACATGTCTCAAAGCTACGCTATCCAACCATACAATCGAAGGGCCATCACGTACACGAGCGGACCTGAGCCCCCAGCGACGCAAACTCGAGGCGTCTCTCCCAATCCTCGAACAAGTCCAAACCCCCGGACTAGCCCCAACCCCCAACACACCATCCGACGGAAGTCGGTCAGTCCTGCCCCCCCTCCGACAGAGACTAGGAGGTTGTCTGGAGTCCCATTCGGACCCGACTCCTATGATGCGCTCAACTCTAGCCTTGTATCTGTCAAGGACGGGACTAGTCCTACACCGGATTATATGAAGCCCGAGCCGAAGAAGATTATTACGTACGATGGACGGGAAGTTGACCCGTCCGATCACCTACCTATCGAGTCGTGGGCGCCGGAACCCGAGCCGAAGCACAAGGAGCCAACTCCAGAGCCACGATCACGGCCGGCCCTATCCGGAGCTCAGCCTCTACCACCTAGTACTCGCAGGATTCCTCGTGCTGGCCGCCATAGCATGTCGGCCACTCTGCCATATGGAACCCCTGACGAACCGCGCACGCCTCCAGCGCCTGCCAGTGCAGGCCGAACTCGCCTCCAAAAGCGCAACCCGGCCTCTGTGGGAAATTCTCCGGCAGCAGCCAGCCCCTTGGCACCGATCTCACCGGACAATTATCGGGACAGGCAGAGCCCATACACTCCCACCCGAGGTCTGCCACGTGCGAGCACCTGGGATCATCAGAACGAGAACAGAGCGCCGCAATATGGCTCTGGCCCTCCGGTTCCAGCAAAGGTGCCACTTCCGCTCATGAGCGGGGCAAACAGCAGCAGTCATGAGCTGGCACTGATGGAGGAGATGCAGATGATTGATATTGGATCGGGCAGGTCACGCCGCAGGGGTGGTTACTGAAGAAATGAAAGACACGAGGGACTGAAATGTACAATACATTAACGGAACGGTTTGAATGGCGTTTTATACTATACGGAAAGGCTAGGAAGGGTCAGGCAGGATATGGGGATATTACACAAACGGATAAACGGGCTAGTTATTACCTACCTAAATCATTATCCGTCACTTCATTTGCTGTTATTTGGGTTTCAAAGCCCCGATATTTGTTGGAATGCGTTCCTTAGTATTTCGTACTGTTATGGAGACGACTGGTGGTGCTGATGTCGGCGATGCAGGGAGGCTGAAAAGATGCACTAGTCCCAATACGGCTAGGCCAAGCTTCTAGGTGCCCCGCGGTTGACTTCCGCTGCCAGCCATCCTAATCCTAATCTTATCGGCCTGGCAGAAAAAAAATATCACTGCCAACTGCTATTGACCTCGAAACTGCCACCAACGAATACCAGCAATCACCATCACGAACAATGGCAGCTCAGGTGGGCCCTCTACCACAGCTCAAGCTGCCCTCGGGGCCGTCGCCGGTCACCGCAGAGCAGCGCTACTGGAAGACGTTCAAGAACCAGCTGCTGATCACGTCGCCGACCGCGTACCCCGTCGTCCACATCTCCTCCAACAGCGACTCGTTTGCTGTCACGACGGGAACCCGCATCCAGATCTACTCGAACCGGACGCGCAAGCTGCTCAAGACCATCACGCGCTTCGGCGATGTGGCGCGCAGCGGAGAGATCAGGAAGGATGGCCGCGTGCTGGTGGCTGGTGACGACACGGGCAAGATCCAGGTCTTCGACGTCAACTCGAGGGCGATTCTCAAGACGTGGACGACGCACAAGCAGCCCGTCTGGACGACTAAGTTCTCCCCGACCGAGCTCACGACCCTCCTGAGTGCCAGCGACGACAAGACCGTCCGCCTGTGGGATCTCACCAGCAATGATCCTCTCTCAACTTTTGTCGGCCACAGCGATTACGTCCGATGTGCAAACTTCATGCCTGGCACCATGTCCAATATGATTATTTCGGGAAGTTATGATTCTACGGTGAAGCTTTGGGATCCCAGGACAGGAAGCAACACCGCCGTCATGACCTTCAAGCATGCTGCGCCAATTGAGGATGTTCTATCAATGCCCTCTGGAACGACCGTTCTGGCAGCGGCTGAAAACTCGATCAGCGTTCTCGACCTAGTTGCTGCTCGACCTCTTAATATGATCACCAACCACCAGAAGACCGTCACCTCGCTGAGCCTTGCTTCCAATGGCCGACGGCTCGTCAGTGGTGGTCTGGAAGGCCATGTCAAGGTTTTCGAGACAACTGGCTGGAACGTCGTCTCGAGTACCAAGTACCAATCTCCCGTTCTGTCTGTCAAAATCATCCCCTCAAGCGATGACCCCGAATCTAGCGACCGTCATCTTGCAGTCGGTATGCAGTCTGGTGTTCTCAGTCTCCGCACTCGCCTTACCGGCCCCGAGGCCAACCGGGAAGCCGAGCGTGAGAAGGAGATGTCGGCCCTCGTCGCCGGAACCATCGAATCGCACGATGCTAAGAAGAAGAAACGCAAGCGCAGGGTTACTGCCGCCAAGCGACTGGACATGGTCGGCGAGGGTGCAGATGTTGTCATCGCGAATGAGGCTCGCACATTCAAGAAAAAGGAGCGGGAGTGGCAGAGCGACCTGCGTCATGCCCGGTACTCGCGTGCACTCGACCTGGCCCTCGACAAGTACTCACCGGAGCACTCGCCTCTTAACGTCCTCACGCTCCTTCTCGCCCTCCGCCACCGCAGCGCGTTGCGAGATGCCCTCGAATCACGGGATGAACACACCGTCCAGCCGATCCTGAAGTGGACCTGTAGCCACATCTGCGACCCGAGATATGTCAGCGTCTGCGTCGAGGTCGGCCTCCACCTGCTCGACCTGTATGCTGAGCTTGTCGGCGGATCGGCGGAACTGTATGACGGGTTCCGGACGCTGCACCGAAGGGTCAAGGTCGAGGTGGAACGAGCGCAGGTGGCGTGCCAGACAGGAGGCATGCTCGAGAGCTTGACGGTTGGGACTCTGTGAAGGAACGGCGGATTCGGCGAAATTGTATATCCCGGGGGCTGGGTTGTTTTGCATTGCGGTGGCGTTCAGGCAGATTTCAACAAAAAAGCAGGGAGTCTTTGGACGTGGACGTGGTCGTGATATCACAGATGCAGTGGCGGTGCAGTCGATAGACTGGTTAGCACGGCCGTGCTATGGACACCAATAAAGCACACATTGCTACCATGATCATGACCGCCATGACCCATACGATGTATTGTTGTTGGTTTTCATCTGAGCATACCCAAACACAGCCTCCCTTGCCTCATTTGCGGACCCCATACTCAAGAGGTGAAATGTCGCGAATTGAATATTTACGAAACAAGAGGTTTAGTTAGTATAGCATGTAACTTTTAGTTTAGAACTCGGGATGGGACTTGGATTTAAGCAAGGCTAGTAGGAGCCTTGAAATATCAATTGAATGACCTCAGATTGGTATGGTTGTTAAGGCCCGCTCGGAGACCCAGGATTCTTCATTCAAGTATCCTCCATCTGCATCAGTTTGAAACTGTAAGATTTTTACCTTCTGGGGCAACTTTGATCTCGATTGTGGATGTTGGCCTAGGCAACATGGCTTCTTTATCGCCACCGGCCGCATTTAGACAGCCCATGCTTGTATAGATACATTGACCAGTGTTTTACAAATGAGGGAATTGTAGGATATTTGTGGGCGGCCCCCAGCGTTAGCCTCCCTCGAAGTCACTTTGTACGGCGGTCAAGTAGAGTGACCGTCCACAGAAACGCAGGAATAGATAAATTCAAATGCCAAGAGATCAACCACCAGGTATGCGTTGGCACGTTTAACTACTATAGACTTCCGCATTGCCGCATTGCGCCCGCCTGGCTACGTAGGTTAGCAGTCGGTCTCCGACAGTGAATCACGTTAGTCGCGTTTGTTTGTTTTGTCACCCACCTTTCATCCTACGTTCACCCGCTGCCTGTTCCTTCCCTTTCTTCGTCCCACTTCTTCATCTCAAATTTCTTCCATCTTTACCAATCTGCTGAACAGAAAAACACCCAAACACCTACAACGCCAGAACACGACAAGATGAGTTCAGAGGAGGATCTCCTCCAGTGGTACTCCACACTCCACACTACCAAGGTCGACATCGTCGGAGATTTTGCCGGCGGCGAACTGTTCGGTATCCATGGAGAATCCTTGATTCACTATTGCATGAAACAGTCTAGAGTTGACTTTCACGGTATGTTTCCTGGCCCGACGCAGTCAAGGCAAGGCAGTGTGCGGCGACTGACTGAATTACAGACGGTTTCCAGCTCCTCCACGCAGTTTTTGCGGTGGAGAAATTCTTGGATGACCTGCAGAAAAGGGGCTGCAACTTCGATGTTCTCTTCTTTCGAGACCTGGATGACGTATGTGTCCCAGAAGGTGCAGCGGCGGCTGATGCATACAAGTATCACCTCGCCCGGGCTGTTGTCATCCAGCATCTTTCGAGATCGAACATCCGGTCTGAGGTTCATGAATTCGACTCCTTTGAGAGCGATGACTGTAAAGAGTACCTGTCTAGTCATACCCTGCATTTCGTCCTCTGCCATGAAGGGGATGGAAACGAGGGACCGAAGATAGTCCAGCTGCGTCATCTGATCTGGAAGCTTTCCAACAGTGGGAGACATGTCGCCCTATTCAACCACATCACCTGGCAGACCTCAAAGGTATGATTCTTCAAGGTTTAGCGACCTAATACGACTGGGACTGACATAGTATAGGTGTTTGTCAATTTGCTGGATCGGACGAAAGGAGAAACTGCCTTGAGCACTATCAATTCGCCTTCGCGTCCAGTTTTGGAGCTGTCAACACTCTCAAACGCAATTCTGGATAAATTTCCCGAGCTTGACACCCATTCCCCTGACTTGACGTTGAGAGAGTGGTTTGCAGTCCATTTCTGTCGAAGCATCCTTGAGCAGCCTTCGTCAACAATAAAAGTGGACAAAGACACATTGACTCGGCTTCATGGTTTACTTCTGCACACGGCGACTCTGCGGCTGTGTAGCCTGCAAGAAAGAAGATGCGACATCAAAAACATTGGATCTGATGATGAATCCTTCCTCCAGCTGTTTTCTGAGGTCTCCAAGGCCTTGATTGAGAGAGGGTTGGAGAATTGTGAATTGGACTGGGATCTCTTCGATCTGATCGATGGGAGGATCTTCTCTTTCATGCTGGATACAATACGGACAAACAGCCCTGTCCCTGAGGAGATCGCCGAAAAGGCCAAACAACTCTGGAAGGAAGTTGTCAAAGCCAGTACTACTTATTCCGACACAGACTTCGACGTGGGCTCACGGCCTAGTTTCTCATCACCTGCACCATCCAATTCTAACGAAACACCCCCACGATCCTGTCCTTTGACCACCCCGCTTTCAACAAGTTCCTCGGAAACATCGAGGTTAAAGAAATCCAGGAAACGGCGAGTTCGGCCGCTGGCAATGTGTTTGAAGACCTGGAACACTGGCACAAGAACAAGCCTGTCACTACCGCCCCACCACTCGACTTCTATGCTAAAAGACGAAACCAAAGACAGATGGCGGACATCATCACGTATGCACAGAGCCTTCAAAGTGGAGGCGGGAAGATTCTCGAGCGGGAATCTATCGTCGTCAGGCCTCAACGTTCTCAGGGCAAAGGAACAAAGCCACTGCCCGGGAAAGATGTGCAAAAGAAGGGTGGGAAAAAGCCCGCTAAGAAGGGCGGAAAAGGCGGAAAAGAGAGTGCTTTCAAGGTTGTTCAGGAGATTCAAGACCGAAAGATCCGGGACAAGCGCGACAGTGCTATCCGGCTTTGGGCTGAGAGGTGCGCAGAGTTTCAGAAGGAACCAAACTTGGTCAGCCGCTATTTGAAAGCCGAGAAGTTCCTGTCTGAGGTATCTCGAAAGGATCGGTATCTTGATCCGGAGATTCATCTCTACTTCTGCCACATTCTGAGCTGGATATGGGTTGAAGCCCGCAAGAACGAGAGCAAGATGCCCTCTCAAGGTCAGTTGAACCCATCTGAAAGACTCAAAATCTTTCAGAGAATTGTTCTTTATCATCCCCTTTGTTATTATCGCAACCAGCACATTGCTCTCCACGAAATCACCCCTGCCGCATTGAATAAGCACATCGACGCCAAGTCTATGGGTACACTAAACATGTATCTCTGAGTGCTCGAGATTTCGGTCCCTAGCTCTCAGTGCTGAAGTATATCTCAACACATCCGCAGGTTGCGATAATAGCAAAGAGGGGTTTTCGCGCAAACTTCATCAAATACTGACTTTCCTAGGCCTTTACCTTATTGCCATGATGTGGAACTCACTGCAAGCAATCTCGAGATCGGGAGACTGTACGCCAGAAATTGCAGGTGCGGTGCAAGGCATAGTTACTAGCCTTCGGATGCCTCAGATTGATGTTACGGTCGGAAACCCGTCTCGAGCATTGCCGTTCTTTATCGACACTCAAGTGGCTAAACAAGTATCAAAACTTGTTCAAGACTACCGCATCTTGCAACTGGAACATGGTGGTCCTTACATGGAACGACGATTCGATTCGCAACCCGACCCTCGAGTACCATTCGAGCCAGACGCTTGGCAAAGAAAAGTTCTCGACTCAATTGACGCCGACGAAAGCCTTCTAGTCGTGGCTCCCACTTCAGCAGGTAAAACATTCATCTCGTTCTATGCTATGAAATGCGTACTCGAGGAAAGCGACGACGCAGTGCTGGTGTACGTGGCGCCCACGAAGGCCCTGGTCAACCAGATTGCCGCCGAGATTGAAGGAAGATTTTCAAAATCATACCACGACAAGCCTGGCAAATCCGTCTGGGCGATTCATACCAGAGATTACCGCATCAATAACCCAACTGGATGTCAGATCTTAGTCACTGTTCCTCACATACTGCAGATCATGTTGCTGGCGCCGGAGAATGGCAACAACCCCAACGCCTGGTCACGACGCGTCAAAAGAATCATTTTTGACGAGGTTCATTGCATTGGCCAGGCAGAAGATGGCGTTGTCTGGGAACAGCTGCTGCTATTGGCCCCGTGCCCCATCATCGCCCTCTCTGCTACGGTGGGAAATCCGGATGAGTTTCGAGATTGGTTAACCGTGTCAAGGACACAAAAGGACTCCAAGATGACCATGATTGTCCATGGAGTGCGATACTCTGATCTTCGAAAATTCGTATACCAGTCACCTCCTGAAGGGTTGAACTTCAAGGGGCTTGAGAAAGCCCCACGACTGCCAGTTCCTGGATTGGATGAAGGCAATGGCATCAGCCCGAGGTTTCAATTCCTGCACCCTATAAGAGCACTCAAGGATCGGTAAGTAGTCCATCTGACAAAGAGAGAAAGATGCTAATATATCACAGTAACCGCGAAACGTTGGACGACCTGAGCTTGGAAGCTAGAGATTGCCTCACCCTCTGGGAGAAGATGAACGAAAAGGTCCCACCTGGCCTCCTTAAGAAGAAAGTCGATGCTTTGAACCCAACCAAAATCCTACCACAAAATATTTCCAAGTATGACATTGTGGAGTGGGAGAAAGGTCTGAAAGCGACTCTTCGAGAGGTAATCGAGACGTCCAACCCATCCCTGGGAACGCTTCAAGTCAGCCTTGACTCGGAACCTGAGCGGGACATCTCCCAAATGATGACCACGACGGAAATCAAGAGCACGGTTCCCCTTACCCCAGAGGCTGACCATGTTGTGAGCCTATTCCCTCTGGTCTGTGAACTTCATTCACAGGACGCATTGCCAGCCCTCGCCTTCAGCTACGATCGTCTGGAATGCGAGAGAGCCGTGACCTACATTCTCGAGAAAATGGAGGAAAAGGAACTTGAATGGAAAGCCTCTGATGCTGGCTGGCTCAAGAAGCTTAAGGACTACAAAGTATGGGAGAACCAAAAGGCAAGCGCGCGCGAGGCAAGTTCATCCGCCCGGGGCAAGGCTCGAGGAGGCGATGCGGAGGGCATGACCAAACTGGAGCTTGCTCGCGAGACAGGCAGCACGGAGATCAGTGCATGGGAGAGTTTTGATCCGAATGCTCCATTGGAAGACTTCAGCTTTGCCGACTCAACCAAGATGCAGAAGTCGGAATATGATGCGATGATTCACAAGTTGAAGTGGGCGGACATCCGTCCGGAGCTGCTGAAGGCTCTGGAAAGGGGCCTGGGAGTCCATCATGAAGGAATGAACCGAAAATATCGCCAGGTGTAAGTATCAAGGTCGACATGATTGAGAACATAACTAACGGAACCTAGTGTCGAAATGCTGTTTCGGCGAGGATACCTCAGAGTTGTCGTTGCCACCGGGACTCTAGCTCTGGGAATCAACATGCCCTGCAAAACGGTCATCTTCACTGGCGACACCGTCTCTCTTACGGCCCAGAACTACCGCCAAGCTTCAGGCCGTGCCGGAAGACGAGGATTTGACCTGCTGGGAAATGTGGTCTTCAACGGCATCCCTCAAGATCGCGTGTATGAAATCATGTCTTCGCGACTTCCAGCTCTCAAGGGGCAGTTCCCTGTATCGACCACGCTGATCCTCCGTTTGCTTGGGCTTTTGCATGGCACTGAAAACTCGGAGTTTGCTATGAATGCCGCCCAGGCGCTGCTGGCGCAGACACGGCTGTACCTGGGTGGTCCGGGTGCAGAGTTATCGGTCAAGCACCACCTCCGCTTCTCTATTGAGTACTTGCGAAGACAGAACCTACTCTCGGCGCAAGGAAAACCGCTGAACTTTGCGGGCCTGGTTGGACACTTGTACTTCACGGAGAACTCAGTGTTTGCCTTTCATTCTTTGTTGCGTGGCGGCTTCTTCCACGATTTGTGTGCGGATATCGAGAGAACTCCCGAAAAAGTTCTTCCCGAGATGATGCTGGTGCTCAGTCATTTGTTTAACCGATTCCCAATCCGGCGGACCAAGGAGCTTGTCGACAGAGCCAATAAGTCTCAGTCCACTATCTTCCTTCCACGACTGCCCAAAGCAGCTGAGACGATTCTCATCCAGCACAACAAGGAAACACTGTCAATCTTCAGGGACTATGCCGATTCCTACATCAGCCAACACCTCACTGAGAAACCGGACCGGACGATGCCTTTCACGCAGACTGTTGTTGGGCCTTCAGAAGGCGCTCGAGGCGGCTTCCTTGGTCACACGCCAACTTCCATCAGATCTCCCTTCGTGGCTCTTTCCGGATTCGGAGACAAGTTCGATTCTATCCAAGATCTCTGCTCCACGGTCCGATCAGACCTCTTTCTGGAGGAGTCTACGATTCCGTACATCCCAGTCTGGCCGCATGATACCGATGTTGAGCTCAACGCCTACATCTTAGATTTCTACAAGCATGGTAGCATGCTGGATCTGGTACGGGAAAACCAAATCAAGGGCGGCGATGTGTGGTTCTACCTCCAAGACTTTTCTCGAACGCTCTCGGTCATCGAAACTGGTCTGAGGGACTTGGCTGGGTTGGAGGCAAAACTCGACGGCGAAGAGGACTCAAGTGACAGTGAGGACGAGGGGCCCGCGTCGGAGAAAGTCGAAGCGCCAAGTGTGCTGGCACCTAAGAGCTCCACCAAAGCACCGGTCAAAGCGAAGGCTAAAGTCCAGGATAGCTGGGATGATGGAAGCAGTGACTCGGAGTCAGAGGCCACTGATACAGAAAGCCCGTTGCGAGCATCACCGTTGTTGAACAAAGACCAGGGCGGTGGGTTGATGATTATTCTCAAAGCGTTTGTGATGTTGCGGGAGGAATTTGACACCAAGTTCAAGCTGGTGTGGGCTTGAAGTGGTTGGGCTGGTGGTCATTGGGAGAGGATAAGAAGAGTTGAGACAGTATTTGAGATTATTCCAGGCTGGTTTTGCTCGAGATTGATGTTTTATTCGCATGGTAGTCGTGATGATTTATGCCATCGTAACTCGGTGACAGCAGGACAGCCGGAGAGCTTTCTCCAGAAGGTCGTATTGGAACGAAGATGGGCATTTCCTCAAGTTGATGACTATCTCGTCATCACCGACTCGCACCCGCCTCTTATCGCCGCCTCCCGCCGTCAACTCCCGAGCGCCCCCGTCTCGCGTTCGGCTTCCCAAGCCCTCGGGACGCGCCAACTCGATGTAGAAATTACGACCAACCTGCAGTAGCGAGACACCGAGAAGGGGAAAAGAACGCACCCCAGGCCGCGGAAGTCGCCAGCTGCATACCCGCCTCGCCCCTTCCCCCCGTCCTTGCCTTCAGCGATCGACGATGGGCTGTCCGAGGAAATGTTCTGGAACGTGGTGGGGTGATGGGGGGGAAACACCGAGAAAAAAACACCCCCTGTTCCAATATCAGAGATGCTGCACGCGCGACAAAACGGGCACTGGCCTCGGCGGTGGTGTCATTCGATAACGGAGAACAGGGAATTACGGTGTAAGCATTATTACATGCATTTCTTCTTGGGAGGGATGCGTACCCATCACTCGGTTCGTCTCATGGCCAACATGCACGACGGTGCCGTCAACGGAACAAGGGCTTCGGCCGTGATGGACATGGGCTTCTTCGGTCGTGACGGACAAGGGGATACGCGGCCGTTTTGTTTTCTTCATCTCGTCTGCAAACCAGATTCTAATCGGATATCCGTCACCGACAGCCCTTTCCATTCTTCCACCAATAAAGCCCAGTTCGCGCCGTCGTCCGTTTATCGTGCCTCGGGTCGTCGAGTGTTCATCCAGAGCAGACATGACATCACATCACACAAGTTGCATGGAACACCAAGATGCAGTTAGGTTGCTTAAATTCTCTCATCTAAGCGTTGGCGCAGCCATCACTCCTACCCATACCACGTAACCCGGGAAATGCCTACTGTGAGCTTTCCGACGTCCCCCAATAGCGATATCCAATATTTGCCCACTGGCGACAAAGGCATTGGTGTTTCCAATGCTCTTCTCCTTCTCGTTTTCTTCCACCACTGTCCAAAGGTTGGACCCATGTTGCTCGAAACTGTCCTAGCCAATCCACAAAACAAAGCCATGCAATGCAAGCCAAATAAACAAAACAGAAAATACAAACAGATGACAGCCCTCTAAATAACCAGGAATGTATATACATGCACAAGGGAGATAATCGAGTGTCGGGTTTGCACCCGAGGGGGGAATAGTCTTCTGCCACGCGCCGTGGCTGATGGTACAATAGGTAGTCGACCAGGTGCCCCGACCAGCGAACACCAATCGTCAAGGCTACCTGACTTTTGAGTCGACAATGCAGAATCGTCTTTGCCACTCCGAAAAGAGGGGCCGAATTTGCGCAGGGGGGTATTTGCTCTATTCTGAGGGTACGTGGTCTCGGTGGCGTACTGTGCTGTCCTGGGCCACGCGACTCCGTACCCTTGATGGTAAAAGGGAAGAAAAAATATGATGTATCTGATCTCAGGTTCAAGTCGAACCATTTATCCAAACGCCGTGTTCATGATGATTAGATGGCAAGAAAATCCCCAACGCCTTGGTCAGCCGAATGTGTATGGTGGGAGCCGAGGTGGGCTGCATTCATCACTGCCCATGTGGTGCCACCTGTAAGTGATGGGGCATTGGTCGTGCGAGCATCTGATCGTTGATTGAGTGAGGCACCTGCGGAGGCGCAGCCATCGGCGCAGGCCGTGGGGTGTGGTAACCCGGCGCGCTGGTGCCACTCGAGAAGCTTGAGTTCGCCCGTGGGTCGGGGTTCTGGAAGAGATCTCTCTGGAGGCCTTCCAGGATGTGCATGTCGATTCTGAGCGAGCTTGTCGCCGTGGCCGATTGCCGCAGGAAGAGGATGGTCCTGTGGAAGAGCGACCGCAACAGCTCTTCATCAACGTACATGTGAAGGACGGGGTCCTTGAAGGCGGCCGAAAGAACCAGCAAATTGCCCCATTGGCTACGAGACTTGTCAGTTATATGAGTTACCAGTGTGAAGGAGTGGCCACTTACGCATGTGCTGTACCAAAGACGTTGGTAATGATGGGTCGCTTGTCGCCCAGTCCATGGAAAGCTCGGGTGCTCTCAATCAGAGCCTTGATTCCCTTCTTGGCAAGCTCCACAACCTGCGGGTCGATGTCGTTGTGCGTTCTCGTTTTCGGGTGGATCACAGGAGCAATCACGTCCTGTCGAAACTCGGAGCTCACTGTAGGAAAGTTGGGGCTCGAGGGGTGGTTCTTCACCGAGTGTGAGAACTGAAGAATCTGCCGCACAAAGGGCCGATACGTGATCACCTGAGCACCCCAGTACTTGGCTCGCAGTCTCGCCGCCAGAATGTCGTCCGCTGGCGCATCATCCTCTCGAAAGGCGAAGCTGGGGGCAACCCAGTGCATGCCCGAGACGGCATCAGACACAACGCCGACGTTTCTGAACTGGTCCTTTCCAACCTTGCTGGGATCTTCGGGGGCGTAAAACATTCGATGAATGCTGTTAAGATGTGTTCGAAGATACAGCTGCCCGGGGTAGCTGTCCAAGATTCGTTGGTTGTAGCCTTCAAGAAGACTCATGTTTGGATGTGGCATGTCCTCTTCGTATGACAGGAGTCCCGAAGGCGGTAACTGAAGCTCTGCAATCAGATCACTCTCAAGTTGCAGGCAAGTCCAGAAGGTCAAAGCCAGCTGGTTGTACTTCGTCTCCTGGATGAACTCGCTGTTGCGTTTGATTCTTCGCAATTTGTCCAAGCTCGGTCGCATAATCACCTGCAACTTGTGGCTGGCCTTGTGAATGAAAGCAAAGCTCTCCATTGGCCGTCCCAACTGGCCATGGTACAGGCCAGCAAAGATGTTGACGTATACATTCTTCATGTTGTTATATGCGCCGCTGTGGTTACCGAGAATGTCCGTGGCGTATGCAAAGTACTCCAGACCAGGAATCACCTCATAGTTCTTCTTCAAGCTGTACCCCGAGCGCAAGCCTCCTACGCCGTGGATCGAAGAGCGCCGGCTGTGAATACCTCGTTCCTGGTCCTTTGGGGAAGGCAGCCCCGAGGAGTGAGAGTGAGATGAGAAGGCTGGCGGAGAACCTTGGGTGGGCGATGGCGGGACACCGCCATTGCGGGTGACAGGGCTACCGTGGGGCATAGGATCTGTTGAGTGCACCACGTCGGGCACGTGTTCCCGGTAAAGGCAGATCTTGCCCAGGGCCAGGACTGTGAGAACCAGAGCGCTGTGGATCGATCGGTCCGGTCGGCCAGCCCGTTGAGGCGCGGGGGTAGGAGGCTCAGATCCATCAGGTCCTGGTGACCGCTTTCGTTTCCCCCCTGTGGTCTCCGTCGGCGTCTGTGACCCTCCTCCAACTGCGAAAGTGGGCTTCGAGGTTTGTGGCTTGGACGATCGTGGATGCGAGGCTGGAAGATTATCCAAGAAATGTCGAACCCAGTAATCAAGCAGCTTGGGCTGGATGATGGGATGCATGTTCAAAATGTTTTCCTTGAAACTCTCCACATACAACCACACCTTCGATTCGGAGAAGTCGGGGTTGCCGTCAACTGCCAAAACACCACCCTTGTACTCGACTTGGTCAGGAGGGCTAAGGCCGCCTAGCTGGCCCCAATCAGCGGCGGGTGATGGCGACGCCATATCGGATGAATCGTCGGCCATGTCAAGCGTTCCGTGATCAGTCGGTTCTCTGATATGCCGTGATGGGTGAGAGTCCTCGCCGCGTCCGTATACAATCAAAACACCTCGGTTTTGCTCCTGACTGATCGGGTATTCGCTAATGAAACGGATTCCTTCCCGCTCAAGATGATGCTTGGTTAGCTCGCGGATCGATGGCCATTCCAGGAGCAGGCCAGCGAGGGTTGTATGGTTGATTGGGATGGCAGGTTCTCCGGGAGGGACGGGCGGACCTGGCTCGACCTCCATCTCATCCTCGGCCATCATCCGCAGAGGCATATGGTCAGAAGAGGGATGGTCTCTGGGTGCTTCGTTTTGATAGTAAGTATCACCACCAGACGATCCGTTGGTGATGTAGGGTGAGGGGGGGGGTCGCTTATACTCCTCTTCCACGGCGGGTTCGGGTTTCAACTGCAAAGGAGAGTTTTTGGGTAATAGGGATTCCATCTTAACCAGCCTCTGGTCAAATCGCCCAAGGTGGTTCATAATGGTACCCAGTGTACTTTGAACGGCTGTTAGCCCGTCCAGGATGTCAGCTTGCGCTTTGTCGGTACTAATTTCAGCGTGTTAGTCATTTGTAGAGTGTCAATCGGAGGGTTGAAAGGCCTACGCTTTTGGCACGGGATCTCGGTATTTACACTCCACGCCCTTCTCCTTGCACGTCTTACACGGTTTCGTTTCATCGCACTTCGCTTTCAGTTGTCGGCAGCTGTCGCAAGCCTGTATCGATGGTCAGTATTCTTCCCACAGGCCTAAGAGAACTCAATGCTAACCTGTGATGCTCGGGTGTTCTTCTTCTTGGTCGGCGCTGATGAAGAGTAGACGCTGTAGAATGGCTCGTGACCTGAAGAATATCCTCCATGCTGCTCGTAGGGCGGTCCCTGATGGGACGCTGGGCCGGGAGTGGGCGGGGGATAGCTGGGAGCTCGGTAGCCACCCGGGGTCGGGGGCATCGACGGCGGCTGTTCGTAATTCATATGTCGTGGTTGGGCCTCCGGGTAAGAGCCCGGAGGTGGAGGAGGGTGAGGATGGGCGAGATGCGGTGTTGATGGCAAGCCTTCGGGCCCGGGCGCATGGCCCGTAGAGGTTGGCCGGCGATGGTCCTCGGAAGGGTCTCGCTTTATGGGAGGATCTCTCGAAGGATACTGTTGGTAGGGTGGATGCGCCGGCGAGGGAGGAGGCTGGTGCTGAGGTTGGTGAGGATGCGGATGCTGTGGGTGTTGTTGCTGTTGCTGTTGTTGTGGGTGTTGCTGCGGATGTTGTGGATGTTGTGGATGTTGTTGTTGCTGTTGCTGTTGTTGCTGTTGCTGTTGTTGCTGTAGTTGCTGCTGCTGGGGCGGCGGCTGCTGCTGCTGCTGCCGGTAATGATCTTGCATGGGCGCATAGGGCTCTTGCTCATGATGACGACGATCAGCTTCGGGGTGCGGCGGAGGAGCTGAGGCGGGAGCAGGCGTCGGGGGCGCAGACGAGTGTTCGGCCGATCGAGGAGGGTAATGCTGATACGGGTTCGAGGCGGGATGGTGGAGTGCGCCGGGAGGCGGCGGCGGCGGAGGCGGAAGCTGGTTCGACTGTGGATGATGGCGAGGATGCGGGAGTGATACGCCTTGCTGTGGTGCACCGGCCGGCCATGAGGAAAGGCGAGGGCGTTTACTGTCGGGAGGTGCTGGATCCATGTTTGGCCTGGTGTGCTATATATGTGTAGCAGTACCTGCACACATAATCAGGAGTGAGACGAAGAGAAAAGCAAGGACCACAGAGAGGCGGTGGCCATGGATAGCTTTGGCGGAGGCGAGGCGAGAGGGTCCCGGGGGAGTGAAGAAAGCTTCCTGGTACTTGGTAGTCGGGAGCTGGAGGGGCGGGTGGTAATTGGGCCCTTTCTCAGCAATGGCAGTTGAGAGACCGGGTCGGCATGGGGGCGGGCGTGTCCGGAACGACTGGGTACGATGACATGTAGGAAGTACCGTACTCCGTACCGTCGACACTGAGATGGTAGAGGTTGAGGAGACGAGGCGAGGCGAGACGAGAGAAAGGACGCTCGAGTGCAGTCACCAGTCAGGTGCTCAGGTGCAACTGTGCAAGCAAGCCCCAGATGGCCCCGGCGACGCGGCGGGATCAGCAGTTGGGCAGAGACGGAAATTCGACCAAGCTTCTCGGCTCAGGGACCAGCGACGGTGGGGCAAAGACGCGACGCCGCAAGGAACGAGAGAGGAGAGAGGGCGAGGGCGAGACGAGGCGAAGCGAGGCGAAGAGACGGAGGGGAATGACGGAAAAGGAGGAGATGGGGAGGTGGGAGAGAGCGAGAGGCCCGAGTTTGGCGGAATGGGCGAGTTAGGACGGAGTGTGGTTGGTACGGAACGGTATGATGTTGACGTTGAGGAGTGAGGACTGACTGAGCGCAACGCAAACCGCAAACCGCAAACCGCAACGCAGCACTGGCGCACAGGCGCACCTCCGGCTTAGGTGGTGCTTTGGGGGGGGGGACTGGGGGACTGCGGACTGGGAACTAGGCCTGAGAACTGGGCCTGGGAACTGGGGACCGGAGCAGCCTCCAGAGACAAAAAGACGGTCTGAGCCGGGGTGGGCGACCGACGAGAGGCTACTGACGACCAATTGAGGAACCGACCCTGCCGACTTTTGACAGTCGGAGGTGCTAGCAGGGCCCAGGGTATCGAAGAACCTGGCTGCTGGCGGCGACTGGGGATGATGTCGACGAGCGAGAAGACGAGGTCCCCTGCGATGCGAGCCCGTTTTTTTTCTCTGTCTCTGCCACCCACGGGCCAAGGCTTGCAAGGCAACCCACACACGCCTGCCGTTGGATAAGTCACTGTACCTGGAACCGCCTTCGCTAGGGCCCGTTAGGTACTCACTTCGGTCGGGGCCGTGGCTACAGGTGCGGAGTGCGCAAGCAAGGTACCTAGGTTGTCTAGGTGGGCTAGGTATGGTACGTAAGAGGCTGGACCGGACTGGGCTGGGCTGGACTGGACTGGACTGGACTGGCAATGGCAATGTTGTGTGCTTGCTCTGTCTGCTGGGTCTTGCTTCAATTTGTGGTCCTTCGATTAACATGACAGAACACACACAGCCTGGCTGAGAAGGGCAGGGCGGAGACTCCCAGGCGAAGGGTCCAGCGGCGGGTGGATATTAGGAGGGGTGATGAGTGACAAAGAAGTTCGGCCGGCCAGTCACTTACTGCCGCACCAAGACAAGATGGATGGAGTCAAGCCGCCTCGGGAGCTGGGAACTTGGGAGTTGAGAGCTTATTACAAGGAAGAGGGAGGGGGGGGGGGGGGGGCGTTGTCGTATGAGGGGGGAGCGCAAACAAGCAAGACACGCCCGCCAAGGGCACACAACAGAAGAATCAGAAGGCGGAGGAAAAAGCAAGCGAGCAAGCGCGAGATGCGACAGGACGCACGCCAACTCAACACCGCAAGTTTGCACGAGGCGGATATGGAGCTTGCGATGAGATGGGGATGCAAAGTGGCGGGCAAGGCGCGGCGCGGTGAAGGGCGGCCAGCTGCGCGGGCGTTTGATGCACGACGAGCAGTAAGTGATGGCACTATCCGATGTCTACTACACTACCGCATGGAGGTGGCCAAGTGCTGCACCGACTAACCAGAGAGCGCGCAGGGAACGGGAGATGGGTTGAAGAGGAGGAGGAGCGTGCAGGCGTGCAGGCAGAGTGTGCAGCGTGGAGCGCAGTAGCGGAGCGCGGAATGGGTGGGCTGGAAGGGAGGGAGAGGGCTGGTCAGTGGTAGTGGTGGTTGTGGTGGAGGAGGCCGAAATGGCGTGGAGTCCGCGCAGCACCATGGGCGTCGAGTATTCGTAGCGCGCAACGGGCCCGAGGGAAAGCTCCACCACGCTAGATGCATATGGTTTCGAAACTACGAGTGGGTACAGTGATCTCGTGGGTGAGCCACAGGTCGATTATTAGTAGGTACATAGGCAGTGAAGAGTGAGGACTCTGGGGTGCGAAACCGAGAGATGGACAGCCCAGCCTGGCGCGGCATCCATCCAGCCTTCCAGGTTCAGGTCCAGGTCTGAAGTCTAGGTTGCGGCCTAAATTCAGCCTGGGCAGATCCGTGGTACGGACACACAATGACGGGTGTGTGCTGTGCACCGTCCGTAGATCACCGGGCGGAACGCCTGGGCCCTGTTGTTGTTGTTTCTTTCCATTCCGGGAGTTGAGGTTGGTGTCATCGCGAATGGATGGGCGATACGCGGTGTTCAATGCGATGCGATGCGATGCGATACCATAGAGGGGCCGAATACTTCGCAGTGACGGAAGGAATGGGGGCCCGTCCATCCCTCAGTTATCAGCCATGGGCCATCCCACACGCAACTTGGCAGCCCACATCCCACTTTGATAGTGGCCGATATGTCATCCGTACGACGGTATGCTACATCACTACATCATTACAGCACCCTCTGCCTGGGGTCCGTGGGTACTGATCTGGGAGGGTGGTGGTGGGATGTGGGAGCTGCCGTGCCACGTGAGGGGCTGGCCTGTACAGTACAGTACCGACAGAGAAGCGGGGCCAATGCACAGAGAACCAGAGCCAGGCAAGACCCCGAGCGACGAGTTAGAGGCGGCGAAAGCTCCAGTCAATAATAAACCGCAAGAGGTTACGAAGGACAGGACAACGACCCAATCCCACCAGAAAGCCCTCCCTGGCGGAGGAAGGGGAAAACCTGAGGTGAGCCCGCGCGTGGCGGGAGCCAGTTCTGCGCTGTCTCGGGTCATGTTGTGGGCGAGGTACCTCCCAAGCCCGCCCCGTTGGAGCTGAAGTCGGAAATCCAGGTACCCGCCCGTCACCTTAGCCTGTCCGCCGCTCGCCTCATCGCCGGGCGTGCCGTTCAAGTATACGTACTGTCTTAAGTTGTTTACCCATCCACATCCACGCAACAACCGCTCACAATCCAGGGTTCGAGAAGAAGAACAAGACGCCGCATCCAAGACCAGGACCATTACTCCATCGGTCGTATAGCCTCGACATCGGCGGTGGCGAGGCAGGCCTCGCTGGCCACCGGGCGGTCAGAGCACCTCCGCTAGCTCAACCTCTTCGCAACAGTGCCCCCAAAGACCGATTCGATATCTAAATGAATCGGCCGTCAATTATCAATGTCGCAGGCCCCGAGTCAGTGCCGTGGTAGGCGCGCTCATGTGGCCGCTTAACGCAACCAACAAGCACCGAGCGGCCCAGACCGACTGCAAGAAGAAAAAAAACCCGCCGTTTGGACGCAAGTCCCAGCCCATGCTAACTGTTGCTAGCTTCGACCCAACCAACCCAGCAAACGGGCCATGTCGATCGCTCCCACTATTCCACTAACACGGGAATGCGTACATGTAGACGGACGGGCATACTACGCGCAGCTGATCAGCTATGAGCCTCATATTATCCAATCGGTATATTGCGACCCGAGCAGCGCAGTGCAGTCCCGAAACTTCCAGCGGCTTTGGCAACGACCGGCAATGACTACCTAGGCCTGTCCCTGGACAATACACGCGTTTACCAGGCAAATGCAGCACGCAGAAGCTTTCTCGTTCCTGCACCGTTGTTTGGTGACCATGCGGTGTGCGTTGCATTGCTTCCGCCCGCCGTAGGCCCAAATGAGAGCACAAGCGCTCGGCGCGGTATTCGTTCGAAAGTACTATTAATTATTGGTACTACAACTGTCTTGTGTCGTGTTTGCCGCCACAGCCAATTCCATTCAGATTGTACTGCTGGCTGGCCAATGGCTTAGCTCCCATGAATCTCAATGTCTGTTTCGGTAGACGTGGGTTGCCAAGAATAGCTACCAAGTCAGAGTGAAGGTGAAGAAAATGTCAAAAAGTTCGCCGACGAGATGAGCGTTACCTAATACGACACAGCGACGCCTGGGAGATTTCGGTGGGCCAACCTTGGCGGGAAGACCCAATGGGCGAGCAGTGGGCCAGGATGACGAGCGTCTGGAGGGCTTCCAACCTTCGACTTCGAAGCAGCGGACGGGACCATCGCTGATTGCAGGGTGCAGGGTGCAGGGTACAGGGCACAAGGGCAAAGTACGGACTTGGATTCTGGACTCTTCCAGTGGCGGAAGCTCTCCATCCACTGTGGGTAATAAACCCGCTGCCCGTAGTGACCTGCCTGTGTGTCATTGTCAAGGCTGTCATTCTCCTCTCACGGCCTGGTCCAGCAGCGCACGCGCCTCCCAGTGGCACACTCGTGAAACTAAAATCTGTTGCAACTTCAAGCTGCAGGCCAAGATGGACGTCGATTTCATCGATGGCCTAGCATTGCTCAGTAACTTGAGCGAGTAAGTCATGTAGCTTGTAGTTTTAACGACCCTAGTGAATGGTAAAGACCAACAACAACAACAATAACAACTACAGTTAGTTGTCGCTGACCGTTTTCAACTACCAACATCGGTACGTACTTTTATGTTCCGTCACTCCCAACTGGCTCCACATCTATTTGCTTCCGTTAAGACGGACCTCCAGTTGTGACTGTCGTACCTAAACGAATACCGGGACCACCTGGGCAACTCTCAGCAACCAACTACACACCTAACAACCTTATTACTAAGGCACAGCTAAAACCAAATTCATCCGCACCAACACTGACTCCTCCGAATAACATCCAGCTCACACATGCTCGTCAGCCTCCACCCGTCATCGCCCGTCACCGCTTCTTCTTCCTTCAACCATCCGTTGCGTTTTGACATCCCTTCTCGGCATCAGCGATGCATCTTCGCTTTTCTAGTGGGGTCGCCTCTGTTAGCACAGACGACGACCCCAAAGTACACGTCTCCAACTGTGCTAGCTAGCACCGGTCGTACCGACATCGATGTACCAGTACCATAGGCACTTGGGGTCTTAGATGAGCCTGGCAAGCTGTCCTGGTTTCCATGTGGCTTTGCGACTGTGTTGAGATCCACCGGCTTTTCATCTCCCACCCCCTCCCATGGAACGCGCGCGCATGGAGGGATTCAGAGGGGCCCGGGAAAAAATGCAAGACCCTCGAAGGAGGGTGGTGTCCCATCCAGGGCGCCAAGTCACCATGTAACCACTGCCCCTGCACTGAAGGTTTCTGGAACATGACTTCATCTCCGGAGTTGAGCCAGCTCGGTTCAGGTATGGCTTTTGGCCATTCCAGGACAACGACAACGGCTGCCCTCAAATGCGAATCTGCCGAATGCCATTCTTGCCAGCTGACAAGCTGACAGGCGGAGGATGCATCGCATGCATTGCGTACATCGCGTGCATTTCGGGAGACAGCAACCGACCGTCCGACATGCCGCATAAACTCTCCATGCTACGTTCGCCTTTGGCCCAGAGCCCCAGAGCCCCCGAGTTACAAGCGCAGATGGGTCCCGCGCGGCCGTGCTACACACCGACGGCCTCAAAGCTGCGCTCGATCAGAATTGCCGTATGACCCAACCCTGGCATGGGGATCCCAATCGCCCGAGTCAACCACTCAGCTCTATGACGGTGTCAGTCTGGCAAGGTACCTGACAGAGAATTCAAGGTACGAAGTACTACTACGTACAGATCCAACCATGAGGACTGGCAATCAATATTTGCTCGCTTTTCACAGCCAGGCCGCTGTACGCTTGCAAACTTTGCGGCATCGCGTATTTTCGAATGCTGCCTGATCGTCCGGATGAGTAAATTATGTCGATCCGGGGTTCCCGCGGGTTGCATCAATCGAGGTTGCCATCTCTGTGGCGTTTTTATGCCCAACTTCCCCAAGCCCGAGCCCAAATACTGGGCTTCACTCACTCCCGCCCCCGCAGAAGGACAGAGCCACTACAGCTTGGCATCTTCCCTGCTTGCCTGGCTGCCTGCCAGCCACTGACATGGGCTCTACTGAGATGTAACATCAACTTGTCGAGCACAGCAACCAACGCTGCGAGTACTTCGTGCAGTACTTCGTGGTCAACCCCTCATGCCCTACGTAGCTGTCTTCCTCCTCGTCTCAGTCGCCAGCCAAGGGACACTCGCATGTATCACGCTAGTACACTTGTCCTTTGGCGGCAAAAAAATTTGACAGCCCTGCATGGGTGCGCGGGCTGTCCAAGGGCAAGAATACCCAGTCAAGGACTTGAGCCTGCCTGAGGTTGCGGGGGCTGGTACTCTGGTCGATGTTTGACGATACCCTCGCCATCTAACCGGGGCGGCTGCACTTCTGAGTTTGGTATGGATCCCGAGTTCCGCAGGCCTAGAGCAGCACAGATATACGCAGTATGCTTGTCAAGTGACCCGCATCGCGGATCCGATGACATCTAGACAAGGTGGGAGATCACGATACGGCCGATTGCAATACTTCGAATTTCGCCGTGTTTATGCGATGGCCGGGCTCCTCTGGAGAAGGGGCAGGGCTTTCAATGACGCCACCCTTCTCGATCCATTCCAGCAAGCATCCAGCATCCCCTGAATCCTCTGGGGACTTTAAGGGATCAGGGGACTTGGGGAGCGCCTCGTGGAATGACCATTCGGTCGCCCTTTCACCCCCGATGAGGAACTGAGCCAGCAGGGACATAGGGACTTTCTAGAGGCCCTTCTAGCGTGCAACCAGGAGATGGAAGCGAACGCTCCCGACGTCAGAGGCGTGGGGATAGAGATGGTTTCCGGTTGTCAGAAGTATCAGCACGGGTACGGTGCTTGCGATTATGTCAAACATTTGCACTCTCTCTCATGAACTGACAGTATCATTTGCTTTTGATTGCTTGCAATTTGACCTAGTCTCCCTTCTAAAAAGGTGCGGGACCGACCCCCGGCGACGGCGGCCGTCAGCTTCTGCGGTTTCCAGATCTCTGGGACGCCGCTAGGTGACAGCAAGTCCGTCGACTAGTTGAATGGCGTAGCGGCCGAGTGGAACGATGACAGCGGCGACCGGGCAAGGGGAGGGAGGTAGAAATGATAGGAGGGCAAGGGGTGGAAGGGTTAATTATCAGGGTCTTGGCCGAGCGGAACAGAACAGGGAGAAATTTGCGTCGTGTTTACTCCGTAGTAGAGTTGCGGATCCATTGCGGATCATGTACCACTGGCAACAGGATGCTCCAAGCTCTTCTGATTCTCAAGGGGTCTCCTGACGACATGGCCGTCATGTGACTAGGAGTGCAACCCTGTGCGTGGAAGAAAGAAGCCAGCAGCACTGTGGTGAAGTGGAGGTGCGAGACGGGATGCAGTTTGCCCCGCGAAGCGCGCGTTTTGGAGCCAAGGGCTGTTCATGATGGACGACGGTCACTGGTTACTGGTGAGGGAGAGCCGGGAGAGCCGCCACACCCGCCACGGGGGCGACGCGGGAAGGCACCGACGACACGGGACCGGGACGGACCAGCCTCTCAGGGACGGTTCCAAGCCATGCGTTGCATCCTCCCCCAGAGCTCGGCGGCGCTGCGCTGCGCTGGCCTGCGGCGCGGATGCCCGTCGCCCGAACTCTGGGAAAAGGAACCATGGAAAGAAGGGGGAATGGCAGGAAAAAGCAAAACCTGACGAGTCAGCTCTGGGCAGTCCGCCCCTAGTAGGTGAGCAGGTGCAGGTAGTCGACGGGCCGGCGCGGCGCGGCGTCGGCTCCTTTCGTCCACTGCGGCACTCAGGACGTGAGCACCTTAGCCCTCATCAGCCCCTCCCTAGTAGGTAGTCGTTAGCAGACCGCCATCATGACCGACTTTTGCTGCAGCACGCAATCTAGTGTCTTGTGCAGACCGCACACATGCACCGCCATCGTCAGCTGCGTCTGATTCACGAGAGACAAGAGGCAGAGAAACGGCTGCGCTAGACTGGCTCGCCGTCACCGCTGTATCCTTAGAACCCGGGTGTGTGTGTGTGTCGTCACTGGTTCCTAGTGCACCTTCGCCTCATGGAGACTCCTCACTTGCGCCCGTCCACAGGGCCCCCTCCACCCCATTTCGGGAACGGATCAAGAAAATTCGACGAGAACGTCATGGCCGCCCTGAAGGTGAGCACGGCGCGGGTTAATACCACACAGCTGAAGGCTGAAGGCTGAAGCCCGGGAAAAAAACGTGGCGGGAGGGTGGCCCTGAGCTACGGTGCGACAAGGTGTTGGGGGGGTGGTTTAGCGGCCGCGCTGGTCAAGGGGCAGCAGCCGTGGGTGGCTTCTTAGCGGTCGACGTCGCTATACGAATATCCAACCCTAACCAGACCCGCGGGAAGTGGCAACGCCACCTGCGTCTGGTGTTGACTGTTGAGTCGTGTCGCGCCCCAAGTACGAATACTTGCACGCAGCCTAACTACGAAGTAGACAGGCATCTACATAGTACGAATGCACTACGTATGCTCGGGACTTACTGGACGAGGCGTCGCCAGTCGCCAGGGGTGGGCAGCGCAGAGTGCCAGAATTCCGCCTCCCCCTGAGACGCCAGAGGAGCCGAGTCCATGTCGTCGGTGACGATCCTGGGCCACGGGGACATGCATGTCGCAGCCCTCCCTCGTGCTCACTCGTTCGTCACCCACCTTTGTGGAAGGAGGAAAAAATGCCGTCTTTTTCAGCTGTTTGGGTTTCTGAGCCCCTCCTTCGGGGCCGGGCTCTTCGCAAAACGAGCCAACCAGGAGACGCGGGCGCAACCTATGCACGAGTGGTGTTGCCCGTCCACGGAAACAAGCCCATGCAAAAAGCAAAGCCCCCGATCCGTTCATGCAGTCAGCGTCGAACGGGCTTTTCTGACCGTCCAGCCACGTTTTCCGACGCGAGGTTTCGAAATGCCCTGGTCATCATTTCGCTTGTGGCCGGATGCTATAGGTACTGTAGGAAGGAAGTAATCACTAATGCTCCCTTTGGCCCGAACATGCAAAGGCCGCAGATGGACGGTGGATTGATTATCTGCCAGTCGCTGTGACATTGATTAATGCACTACGCTCGAATTGCTCGTCGTAAGTCTATGAATATTCCTACATCGCGGGTTCCACTTATCCTGCCTATGCGTCGGCGACGGCTTCCACGATGTCGCCCAGTCTTCTAGAACTATCAGCGATAGCTCAAGATGGCCTCTTTTCGATCATTTAGTTCTTGCTTGATTTGCCGTTGCGGCCCAACGGTCAGGCTTGTTGCCGAGCTCCCCCACCGTCTTAGCTTCCCAGTTTTTGACTCTCAACGGTAGTTCGGAACCTTAATTCCTCTCTCCAAGTACATTGTTCGGACGAGCATTTGCCATTATGACGTTTTCTTTTTCTCACGCGACAACTAACTCCAGAATCCCTGGGATCACCTCCCAGGTTTCAGGCCAGCTTTGCCAGGGTCCGGGGGTCGTTCTTCAATGTCATTGCTCAATAAGGGTCCCTACACCACAAGGCCGCAGGGGTCGGCTCCTTATCTAGACTCATATCGGTTGACCGATCTCTACATACACGACTTGCGGCTCGCTCGCTCTCAACACCAAGCTACGTGCTAGTTAGTTGCCTCGCAGCGGTGGCTGTTCTCTCAATCGCTGGCCCAGCTTAGCGCGGCAGAGGGGTGAGCTCGCGTTCCTGGTACTGCCAGGGTTCACGGGCAACAGGGTGAGTCGAAAGCCCCCCCCCATGATCAACGCCTCCCGGCTCGCCAGCTGCGGCGCTCCAGTCACTCGACGTCCCGGTCTGTTGGGAAGGCCCGTAAACTTGGTTCAATCGCCGGAGTCCTCTTGGTACATACAATCTGAGCCAAGATTGCTGTTTAGAGTTGAGGCTGAACTAGCTTCGCCGCTCGAAGCGTTCGCTGAACGCTGAGCGCCACCCTGCCTAAGATTCGACTTCATTTGGTTGAGAATAGGCCTAACTTCAAGCGATGCGCTTGCTCACCTCTAACTTCTTGACAAACCCCCACCGGCTTTCTTTTTCTTCCGTCGTCTTGTTTTTGCAAAACCGGCTGATTCTTCTGTACAACTCGGTACAGTGACAACCTTTCGCTGACAAGAGTAGTATCCGTAGTCGAATGGTACACAAATTGTGACCTGTCAATTTTGACACAACGGTTGGCAGGCATCGCAACCGTTTTCGGCTAAAGCCTCCTCTTTGTTACCCATGAGAAACCAGCCAGTCGCGTCCTGCCCCCGGATTCAATGGCTGAGGGCATGTTTCCCATCATCGTACGATGCCGATGTCAATGCGAAATGCCAATGCACAAATGCAGAGGGGGCTGCTTGCGAATTCCACTCGCCTTCCAAGGTGTAGACGAGACGGGCTATGACGAGGGCACCATTGACCTGGTCTCTGGGTCTTGGGGTCTTGGGATCTTGGGGTCCCCAAGTCTGGCGGCTCACCCCTCGGTTCAGTTCAACTGCCGTGAGGAGCTCAGATGGTTCCAAGCTCGGCTGATGGACGGACGTGCAGCGTTCGCACGTATACGCTGCACACACGGGCATGCATCACTGATCAGTCGAGATTGATGCACAGTCAGCACCCGCATCATCATCTCGCGCTGCTTGCATCCCAAGTACCGTGTGTACGAATACAAGGCCTAAACTCTCAAGCCACCGTATTGACGGCAGCAGCGGGCCCCGAGACCCTTCTCCTGCTCCTCAGTCGTGCGACTCGCGACTCGCGAACAACCCCAAACCTTGCCCATGCCCTGATGTCCGATCTCGACCCCATGTCAAATCTCACTGCTCTGACGAAAGACGAAAGCAGCTTCTCCATCACCTCCTCCCACGCCCCCTGCTACGGAGATGAAGACCGGTGAGAGAGCCTTTTTGCCATCACGTTGGGAGGATGATGCTTGCGAGAGACGGTCATAGGACTATAGTTACCGAGCTTCCCGTACATCATCCTCCCCTCTGGCGCCCAATAGGCAGCCTCACAGGGATTCGTTTTCGACATATCAACGCGACACATGATCAGAGGCTGATGTTGCTTACCCGTGGACCTCAGATTGGCAACTCCATACGGCCAGTGTGCGACCAACGGTGCGGTGCGGTCGTTGCCAGCGGACACCTGCAACTCTCCGATGAGGCTTGATGAAATCATCATGATACATCAGAAATGGATGTTTCCCTTGCCTGCTTGTTTTCCGCAATTGGAAGGAACCCAAGGCGGCAAAAGTGCCATCGGCGCGCCACAATGCGGCACAAAAGCAACGTTTTATCTCTTCAGCGGCCCCGTTTTGATGTTGCATCTGTCACACGTGTTGGTGATGCATGCAGCATATTTGACCCCGTCGACAACAACGCCAACAACGTCACGTCCATGGAGCAGGGCAAACTTGAGCTTCGGCGAAGCAAGAAATGTGGAGAAGGAGGAGTGATTGATTGATTGATTGATTGATTGATTGACTGACTGGGGGGAGGGACAGAACGGGCGCGCGTGCAAGCGTTGTGCACGCTCTTAGGCGGCTTCGCTGCTCGCACTTCCTTCGCTGAACAGTACGAAGTTCGCTGCACCGCACCGCACCGCACCGCACCGCACGTACGTAGTAGTATGTACGCAGAACGCGGTATGTGTGTTTTCTGTCGACAGGGGTTTGCTGTGCAGGCGCGGTGACTTCTCCATTTCCACGGCTCAGCATGAGGCCATGTCCCCGTTCCTCTGACCATGCTCCTCCTCCGACCGAGATTGAAGAGGGCCATGTGATGTGATGAGGGATTACTTGCCCCAGCAGCAAAACGCCAAGTTGTCGATAATCGCGGTTGAGCCACGAGGCAGGTGCAATTGCAACGCCCGCGATGGAGTCGCTTCTGCTCCCCATGCCGTCAACCGTCAAATTCGTGCCCGTGACCAAGCCCGTTCTCCACCTGACCTGAGCTTGACGACCAGGGACAGTTGGCCGGCTGACGATCGTGACCCGGACCATGGCGGCATGCCTGC
Organism: Neonectria sp. DH2; assembly: GCA_003934905.1. Classification (NCBI taxonomy): domain Eukaryota; kingdom Fungi; phylum Ascomycota; class Sordariomycetes; order Hypocreales; family Nectriaceae; genus Neonectria; species Neonectria sp. DH2. The sequence continues at coordinate 1,628,450 of RQWH01000006.1, read as the reverse complement.
GTCAGCGAGAGACTGCGAGACCTTGTTGAGGCGCTCGCCGTGCGCTGGTGGCTTGTTGCTTGTTGCTTGTCATGATCTGATCCTTGCCAAATGCCGTGCTCTCGCAGGTACGTACCCGTCGCCATCCTGGTCGAAACCGCACAGGACTTTTTCGAGGTCGCGGCCGGGGGTCGAGATCGCCTCAGCGAAATGGGAGGCTGGCGAAGCTGGCGCTGGGTCCAGAGAGCTTATCCGTCCGTCCCTGCTCCGCCAAGGACAGGGCCAATCCTCCACGAAGCCTCTGCCTACCAGTTACCAAATAGTGCGTAATACCGTCATGATGGCCGTCTCATCCTGCTTGCCGTCGTTGGCCGTCTCGCCGACTCGCCGCCCTCGGGCCTTCTTGTCGCCTCCATCAACCCCGGCGCAAGAGCCGTGGCGTCCAACTCGGCGGCTGAGGCTGGTAGTCTCCATAGTAAGTGGCTTGCGATGGTCGAGGGAACGATGGCCCGTTTGGAGGTTAGTCGAGACGTTGGCTTGCGGAGAATTACTCACATGTCTTGTCTTGGATGCTGGGTTTCAAGTTGAGGCCCGGGTGGCCTGTTTTTTTTTCTCATTGTTAATTTGTCGATACGGCTTACAGACGGATATCCAAGTTGAATTTGGTGTCACAAATTAATACGAGATGTGGAACACGTCACAGCGCCATGACTGGCAAAACACTATACGGCGGCTCACGGCTTCTACTAGTGCAGGTCGTGATACTTAGACACGCATGTGCGACGTGGTACTGAGAATACAATGCTGACTCCGCAGCAACTAGTTGAACAATATTGCCAGTGGCCTGGGTCCAGGGTAGCTTAGTTCAATAGTCAAAGTGTCATCAACGTGATATACTGTGGAATTCGTGCCGGACATGCGCCAGCGTACTTGGCGAAGAACCCCCAGGTCTATATCAACATGATTCCTGACTCGGCGTCGCAATTCTATTCCGTCCTTAGGGTAGGCGACTGTTCAGGATTTCCTTATCGGCTGGGGTACTAGTTCGAAAGCTTGGAGCGCCCAGTCACGACTTGACTCGAGTCCATTACCCGACAACGTTGCAACGAGGACGGATTCGAACCAAAGAAAATGAATATTTGTGTCCCTGATGTCAATCCCCCTCCCCCGCACGCGTTTCGTCGAAGAAGATCATACCCGGAACTGACATGATTGACATCCTAATGACGGTTCCAAATACTTCTCGCTCCTTCGCTTAACAGAACGGTAGCTGAGGAACCGTATTCCGAAAGCGCTCTCTCTTCCTGATTCCGATGTTGGACGGAAAAGGATCGAACCACTCTCTGGGATCTTTGGTTTTGAGGCCAACCAGCAACATCCCGGGCCAAATACATACCATCCCGACCACTTCTGTGGGATTGAAAATTTTCCATTACCACATACATGTCTCGAGTTCAGCATTCAGCCACGACGTCGGCGGGGTTTGGATAAGCCCTATGAGTCGCATGTGTTTGAGCGGTGCCTCACCAGGCAAGACGCGCGGCTGCAGGTGCGGCGGCGTGCGTGTATCCCGGGATTGGCACCTTGTGAGACTCGTTTGTTGATGAGTTGCTGCGACTCGCTGGATTATCTCGAATACATTCGGAACCCAAAGACCCGGGCCAACGGGAAGACAGGAATCTACCTGGCTCAAGACGTGATCTTCATATCACGGGGAACCTCAACAATCCCTCTGGGTAGCCGACAATGATGACTGCACTGTATTTCGCCTAGTTTAGTGCTGGATATCAAACGCGTTCAAGTGGTGGATCGGATGATGACTGTGAATATCGGCCGCCACGATTGAGTCCGTCCCGCAAGCAAGGGTTCTTGCCGACGTGTCGATCACTAACCAACACCGCAACGCCAGTGGTCGAAAAAGCTAGCGACCAACACGCAAACATCCTACCACTGCTACTGCTACCTTCGCTTCAGCCGCGGCCGCCAGTTTCAGTCCAGTTGTTTCCCTCGTTGGGCTTACTCCTCATCGGTATCGGCGACCTTCTGTCGCTTCGGTCCCCTCTTTCGGTGGAAGGTAACGTCATGGTGTCCGACGACGCGGGCTTCCTCTCGCGCCGCCTCGTCCCCGCCTGTATCCGAGCCGAGAGCATCATTTGCCCCTTCCGTGAACACTAGGTCGCCCCGTCGGCCAAGGACCTCCTTGCCCGCTTCTTCAAGCAGGATGCCAAACGCTAGGAGGGCTGTCTCGTCCATGCTCCGCGCAGCCACGCTCACATCGCTGACAGCATGGCTAGCACGGTGCTTTGAACCATAGAACGTGCTCGCATAGCCATGGATGGCCTTTAGCAGGTCGCTCTCGGGTAAGACGCCTTGGCCGGCGCGGGGAAGATCCTGTTCGTGGGCGTAGTAGATGTCATGCTCCAGGTAACGCTCAGGAGCATCTTTGCGGCGGAACAGAACCTCGTCTGGCGCCAAGGGGGTCTCCTTGGTAGAGTATTTGATGGTCCTTGGGTTGGGTGGCAGGGGCTCGGTCTGTTCATTTCGAGAACCCTGGCTATATGATACCTTTCCTGCATACGATGAGCTTCACGTGATGCCGCGAGGAAAACGCTTTGACTCACCGGCCACTGCGTCGTATACGGTTGCGTGTCGACGCTTCGTGGCGGGGGTCTGAGGGTGCTCATGATCTGAGGCGTCTGACGCCGGAGCCTGAGCTCGCTCGCTGATGGGCACGACAATTTTGCGGCCTTTGCGATCCCCCATGGCGGCCCAATATTGCGAGATGACGGCGTGTGGTTTCAGGATTGTCGATCTTGCCTAGTCTCAAGGCGAAGGCGAATAGACCGTGATGAGTTTCGCGCTTCTATGTCGAGGACGGAACATGGCTTGGTTGAGTGAGGCTGGCACACGTGGGTTGCGTCCAAGACGCGGTTGACAAAGTGTCTTCAGGGTAGGTAGTTTAGCGAGAGACCAAAATCGGGTCGAGGTCAAATAAGGCGACAAGCGTTATTCCGCCTCCGTCCTGCCCGAGTTGAAGCCTTGAAGTTGGTTGCAGCGGCAGTTGAAGGTAGAAGTTTGAGGCGGTCGATTTGAGCCAATGTGGGGTCGTCGCGAGGCCCTGTGGCAGTGCTTCGTTCTCCAGGCTGACATCACCGTCACCACTAAACCCACAATCTGGCGACTCCACGACGCCTCAACACCTCCATGATTCACCCAGTTCTGCCGTGTTGCGTGCAACTTCCAGGCGTCTTCACCACTCTCGACCCGCGCCTCGCTCACCACCTTCAGCCCAGATGAATGCAGGCCCGTCTGCTCGCTCGCGAAACGGGTGACCTGGATCCCCGAGACCTCGCCCGAACCATCACCACCGACCTCGTTCGTTCCTTTGCGCCCGCGCCGCAGTATCGCTTCAATGGCGACATCGCACCGCGACCCGACCCGGCCGGTGTAGACGAGCGCGCACACAACATCCGTGCTCATGGTGCTGGCGTCAGCGCGCTCGCGCTCGATAAGTTCGACGGGCGCATCCTGCTCTCGGGCGGCGCAGAAGGCGCCATCAAGATCTGGGATCTCGAGGCCTGCGGGAACCCTCACAAACTACACACCTTCCGGCCTGTGAGCACCATTGCACGATCGACTCGCGACCAGCATGCGGCTGGACATACCCATGGCATCACCCACCTGGCCTTCTACCCATTCGACCCAGATGCCTTCCTCTCGAGTTCCTACGATAAGAAGTTGAAGCTATGGGCGACCCAGCGTTGCGCGCTCTCGGCCAGTTTCGACCTGAATGCGACTATATACTCCCACGCGACCAGTCCTATCGCCGACCATCTTCTCGTCTCGGTTGCTACCCAGCACTCCAACGTGCGGCTCGTCGACTTGAAGTCTGGGTCCGCAGTTCAGGCTCTGGTCGCGCATGGCGGGCCTGTCTTGTCGACAGCATGGAGTCCCCGCCACGACCACATACTCGTCAGCGGCCATGCGGATGGAAAAGTTCGAGTATGGGATATTCGTCGCGCTGGCGGTGTCATCGCACAGCTGGACCAAGAGGATTCACTCGGCATCGTTCATCGATACAACCACGCCACCGCCGCCGGCATGGATTGGGACCAGATGCCGCATTTCAGAGCCTCCGCGCAGGCCCACGACGACGCGGTAAACGGCCTGCAGTGGACAGACGACGGGAGGTACATCATCTCAGCCGGACTTGACCGCCGAATTCGGGTCTGGGACGCAGCAACGGGAGCCAACACCTTGGCGAGCTTCGGTTCCCTCATCCAGAACCAGCATGCTAAAACCTCCAGCTTCCTGGTCTCGCCGTCTAGTTTATCGACTGGCAATGAACTGTTGTTCTGGCCGAATGATCAGGAAATTCTCATTCTCGACCTTCACGATGGAAACGTTGTGACTCGTCTCCGCAGCCCTGGTGTATCGAACCCCGTCGGGCCTCGCAGTGGGCAGATGGGAAGGAATCGTATAACAAGCATTGTATGGCGCGGAGCAGGCGGGGGCGGACATCAGGTTGGACCGGTCATGGGCGGTGGTAACTCAATAGGTGCCATCTATAGCTCTCATATGGATGGGCAGATTCGTGCTTGGGCGTCTCAGATTCCAGGGCCTGAAGACATAGACGAGGATGAAGAGATAGGTGAGGACGAGGAGACCAAGAGGAGGAAGAGAAAGGTGGTCAATGATGCATATAGAAGCCTTATGGGAAAGCAAATTACCTTCACTTGAAATAGAGGAGGTGTATTTGAATTGGGTTCATCCGCTAAGAAAATACATGTCATCAATTATTCATCCAAAATCAGCTCGAGAGGGTTGGCCGTCCAGATCCCAAGACGGTCCAGGTGTGAAGCCAAGACATCTTATCCTTCTAGTTGCTCCCGCATAACGCCATTCCATGTCATGCCGCACTTTGATGAGCCCTGCGCTCAGTAAACCGAATCACAACACGACGACGACAAGACACAGCCACCCATCCGGGTACGAAGCTTCCCGCATCAACTCCTCGAGCGGCGCCTCAAACGGGACAGCGGCGCCGTGCATCACAACCTTGGCCAGGATTGGATCCCGACTGCTCGGGAACAAGCCGGGCAGCAGGTCCTTGAGCGCCTGGCCCAGCAGTCTAGGTCTCCGACCGGAGCTGTTAGCTGGCACTAGGGACTGGACGACCTTGAAGGATCCGGGCTCGGAGGGCGTCGGCGACGAGTCGGTCCCGGGCGAGGTGGACGGCACGAAAATGCGGACGGGGACGTGCTTGAGGGCGGTGGGCGCGTTGAGGAGACGGGTGTTGATGCGGTTGAAGGCGGCTTGGTCGTTGTCCATGACGGAGTTCCAGAGCTGCGTGGTGTGATCTTTGGACATCTTCATGATTTGGTTGGCGTTGCCGTTGCGGATAAAGTCGGCCTAGGCAGACATGTCAGTGGACGAGTCGCTTCATACTTTAGAGAGGATAATCCTTGACTAAGTATCTAAGCAGCGCCCAATAGAGAGATACATGGCTCCCAAAGGCCAGGAGCTACCAAGAATAGGTCACAACGAGACCGTCGAGTACACGGCGAACTCACCTCTTTGACGCAGTTGAGAAAGGTATCAGCAATGTCCCAGCCGACGCCCTCATTCACCGTCAACCGCCATGGCAGCGGCGGCTGGTAGAGGTCGACGAGCAAGCCCACGGCCAGGTTCCTCAGCTGGACGTCCTCGAAGTGGAAGCTGGAGCACGGCGAGTCGAAGAAGGTGGAGAGGCGAGGCAGCAGCAGGGCCAGGTAGCTAAAGCGCGGGATGCTGGTGATGAAGGGCGTTGTCGGTGAGGACGGGTGCGTGATGTGTAACGGGATGCGGGCGTTCCAGAGGGTTTGGGGGATGGGGACGGACATTATGGCCAGTGCATCATGAAGGGAGTGCGCGGGCAGTGTATAATGTGTTCCTCAACGAGTTGGTCGCAAGTCTTGTGGATGATAGAAGAAGACTGAGGCAGCATAGACAAGGTAGAAAGGTCTAGGGTAAATGTGTTTGGGCGAGGGGCATAGGCTGATAAGATAAGCCGAGCTACCTTGTCTGTCACCTTGTGGGCTGACTGCTGTCAGCCTGTAACTGCCTGTAAAGCCTTGAACGGCTGTGACGGTTCGGTTTAGATAATTTAAGAAAGAGATTACTGTTGTTATAACCTCCTTTTAATATTGACGTAATAAGTACATTGCGCTACGTGTCCTAAGTATATTTGCAGCTGTGCTGGGAGAGCACTATTTGAGCGACCTCTTTGCAACCTTCGGCGATGCTTCGAGTGATGCCTCCTACCACGCCTCCAAGCAGACCTGTGCCGGGAACACCAATGATTGAATCTTGAATAGTCAACGAGACCATTATGATCTGGGGAAATAGGTATTGAGTGATAACCAATAATGATAGTTAGAGGGGTTGTTGAAGTATTGACGAATCTTAACTACCTATGGAGGCTGGTAAATTTTGAGAAGTTATAATAGCCTCAAGGGTTGAAAGAATGTTGTGAGATTTTCTGTTCAGTATCTTTCGAAGAAATTGAATGCCAACCAAAGGCAGATTGTTATCATTTGAAATTTATTGTAAATTACCGTATCATATTTTGTTTACATGTGCTACAAGTTCACGTTCTGGCAAGAATGATGTAATGGTTCAGTGATTGTAGGTATCTATTCATAGCCGAAATATTGAAAACCTCCCAAAAGAAATACTCATATGCTAAATACATGATTCATAATGCTCAAGCCCTCACAGACCACGGTGCTGCTCCTGGTGGGAGACACTGTGTCTTCGGGCGTGGTCGTGCTCATGGTTGTCGTGAGCGACAGTGGGCGCACCAATAGCCTTCTGCATAACGGAGGGAGGGACCTGCGCCGCGTCGGTGGGATCTTTGTGGGTATAGGCCGATGACTGGTTCCTGTTGGGTGTTAAGGAACGCCTTTTTGCTGAGGTCGTAGGAGGTCGACTTACGACTGCTGGAAGGTCTTGTCGCCGCCAAAGGTCTTGCTACCGTCGAGGTCGCTGTCGACACGGGGATCAACCTTGTTCAACAAGTCTGACTTGTGAGGACCGGTGGTGTTGGGCGCAGGGCCAGAGCCGTGGGTGTGGCTGCCAGCGGCAGTGGTAGAGCTGCCGAGGCCACCAGTGTGAGCAGTGTTGCCGTGGGTGGCGTGGGTGGTGGAGTTGTGGCCAATACCGCCGGTGCTGGAACCGAGGCCACCGGTGTGGGCAGAGGTGCCGTGGGTAGTGGTGGTGTTGTGGCCGAGACCGCCAGTGTTGGAACCGAGACCGCCGGTGTGGACAGAGGTGCCGTGGGTAGTGGTGGTGTTGTGGCCGAGACCGCCAGTGTTGGAACCGAGACCGCCGGTGTGGGCAGAGGTGCCGTGGGTAGTGGTGGTGTTGTGGCCGAGACCGCCAGTGTTGGAACCGAGACCGCCGGTGTGGGCAGTGTTGGAGGTTCCGAAGCCACCGGCGCCGGTGTGGGTACCCTGGTGGCGGTTGCTGCCGTCAAGGTCGGAGTCAATGCGGGGATCGGCGGCGTTGGCAAGGCGGCTGTTGTGGTGACCGGCAGTTCCCTCAGGAACGCCAGATGAGTACCCAGCAGTGTTGGAGCCGAGACCGCCAGTGGTGGAGCCGATGCCGCCAGTGTGGGTGCTGTGGGTGTTGGCAGAAGTTCCAAGGCCACCGGTGTGAGTGGTGTTGCCGTGGGTAGCGTGGGTGTTACCGAGGCCACCAGTGTTACCGAGACCACCGGTGTGAGTGGTGTTGGAGGCTCCGAAGCCCTCGCCGGCGCGAGTGGTCTGGTTGACATTGTAAGCACCAGTGCCCGAGGTGCCGTGAGGGTTGGCACCCAGGTTGCGGCTGTGGTCACGATCAGAGTCGACACGGGGGTCGGCCTTGTTCAGGACGTTGGACTTGTGAGGGCCATCGGTCTTGGAGGCAGGGCCGTCCGTGGTATCGTAAGCTCCTGAGGTCTGGCCGGTGTGGGTACCGTAGTTGTTGCCGGCGCCGACATGAGTGCCGGTGGTGTGGGTAGTGCTGCCGGGGGTAGTGTGGGTGTTTCCGAGGCCGCCAGTGTGAGTGGTGCCCTGGGTAGCGTGGGTGTTTCCAAGACCGCCGGTGTGAGCTGAAGTGCCAGTGGTGGTGTTGTGGGCAGCGCGGTGGTCGCGGTCTGAGTCGATGCGAGGATCAGCGGCGTTGGCAACGCGGCTGTTGTGAGTGCCGTGAGTGCCCTCGGGCTGCTCGTGGGTGGCGGACTTGTCGGAGTGGAGGACCTCCTTGACCTTGTTGACGATGGAAGACATGATGGAGAGTGTTGGATGTGTTTTGTGTTTTGAGTGTGAAGTATGGGTATCTTGAGTGTAGTGGGAGATGGGTATCTTTGGGGTATTGTTGTGATGGTGTTGTTGTGATGATGAGAAGAAGAAAGCTATGATGATTGGGATCCTTTGATCTTATATAGCTGATTCTGTATCTGTCCTACAACGGGCCCTCATTCACAAACTCACATCCAGGTTTTCCCCCTCTGCCGCCATGGTTAGCATCAAACGAGGTACAGACCTCTGGTCAGTTCCTGGAATCCTGGCCAACCACTGACTTCATCCTGCGTCATGGCGTACATGATCAAACAGATCTGTGGTTCTCGTCCAATGGCCATTGCCACGAACCCTGTCCATGGCCCGGCACGCCACTATTGGATTTCGAACATTTGGCATTGGCATTCTCCGATCGCAAATATCTCAGCGTCATTATAATCGGGTAGTGACGTTGTTGATGCACGTAAGAGCGGGCACAGATTCTCGATACGATTTCCCGCCAAGGAGACTGTGGAGTACGACGTGGTAAGGTGGAGCACGGCGTTGGTGAGCGGAGGACGGATGAGGTTTAAACGGCAATTTGATGGAGCCTAGTGACGCAGGTGCTTGCTGATCATGGCAGGCAGGGTTGGGGGAATGTGGTGCTCTGTGGCTGTGGTGGCGTAAGCTGCCACTTTCCCTGCAAGCTCTGCAAGGTTGCATCATCGATGTCGTGGCGTCGCACCTTGTGGAAGAGGGGGAAGGAGCAGAGAGCAGATTCTTCCCGTTGCGGTTTCAACAATGGCCCTCTCGGCGAATGAGGAGGACGCAATGCTGGACAGGCGGCCTCTCTAAGAAGCCAGTCAAGCCACTCGTACTGTAGAACTCTGCAGCTCGGAAGGAAAACCATGGTCACGGGTGTGCCACAATGACGGCTACTCTTCGCCTCTTGCACGCGGACTCGGCAGCTTCCCCCTCTTCCAAGGTCCTGGCGCCGGGATGAGATTTGCGCCAAGCGGCCCAAAAAGGATATTGGACGGCCTAGTGAGGGTTGGGATCTCGATGACATGGGCGGCTGCTGTAGACCCTATTTCGTGCTCTGCTCGGAACAGTACAGTCAGTGCCTATCTTCCAGTGGCTTCTGGACAGTAACCTTGAATGGCCTTTTGGACGGGACTGACATTGGCATACGGGTTTGCGGGCACACGTGAAAGAGCTCGATCGAAACAACGATCGGTATTCAGAAACTGGGTATGAGTGCCGATGGCCAGTCCTGGTCCAACTTGAGGTTGAGAGTGACGTCAGCTAAGTGCATCAAACACGAGGAAATTGTGTGACAGCAATCAAGCCATATTTCGTATTGTGGTATCATTCGGGAATTAGAACTAGGTACAGTGTAAAGAAATAAGTCATGTGCTGCAAGACGCAGTTGTGTTTCGTGAACCATCAGAAATGCCGTTTCCCGTCGTTGCCAAGTACTGAGAACGAAGCGCTCGTATCCCAAGACCAGCCAAGCTCCAAGCTCCCAACCTACCAGACCGAACCAAAACTCAAGGAAAATGCCATTCCAGTCCAGACATTGGCACACTACTTTCTATCCCCTCCACACCCAGCATGGAGTACATAGTATGTTGACCAAGTTGGAGTTGCGTTTCGTCTTTCTGGCTTAGACCAGACCGACCCGCTTAGGCACGGCTGCGGTACCAGCGGTGGCGGCGGGAGTAGGCGGCGTCGGCTCTAGCCACGCGGCGCTCGCGCTTCTGCACCCAGAAGAATCCAACAAGAGCAGAGACAAGCCACAGCAGGGCCGACAGGAAGGCAAAGGCAATGTCGGCCTTGAACTTGCCGCACTGGTCTCCGCGCGGGGCGACGTTGTTCCAGTCGAAGATGCCACCGCAACCAGTGCCGATCAGCTAACAAGCCCAGTCGTTAGCTAGGGAGTATCAAGGTGGGTTGCATAGGAGGGTGACAACTTACGTCGACCAGCAGGCCAAAGGAAACCCACCAGAGTATGCTGATGAAGATGTCCACGGGCCAGTGGATAAAAGTACCGGAGAACGGAATCAACCATATCAGAGCGAGCAGTATCGAGAGCGCGGCAACCACTTCGGTGTAGATGAAGCGGCCGAGGTCCCAGCTACTGGCGTTGGACTTGTGGAGGTATTCGCCAGTTACACCGGCGACAATGGCGGCGAAGACCAGCTCCGCGGCGCGGAGGGCCATGCTGACGATGCGATCGAGAGCCATGATGGAAGCTAGGGCGTTGTAAGTCGGAGTGCAGCGAACTTTGCTGGAAAACACAGCTCTGGGAGGGCGACTAATAGAAAAAGTCTTTTTTATTTATGGATGAGATGCTTTTTGATTGAGAGACAGCACTGCGATACTTCGAACCCCAGCTTTAGACGGGGAACACCACCCATTATTTATCCCAACCCAATAGCAAAACCCCGACCTGTCTCATGTGGCCCAGTTCTTGAAGGAACTCGTGACGCCTCAGCAGAGAACTGTTGGGAAGCCGGTTTTCCCTCTTTTTTCACAGCCCGATGGCTTGGAGGCGCGTAGATTTTTGACACGTTGACCTGGCGGCGTCGCGTTGGACGGTGGCTCATCCAAGTCACTGGGACTCGCGGGCAGAAAATGAGGTCATGCGGACAAGGGCGCGCTGGCGATGGATGGGTGTGGCCAGCGAACCAAGCAAATGCGGCCTCATCTGAAACATGAATGATGTCGCGAGGCCAAGATGGGTAATAATCCAGCCATCCATCACGCCCCAGGTTTGTGTGTAGAGGCCAAAGCTCGAACTACTTTGAGAGTGCCGCTGCAACCGTTCCAAGACCGGTTCCAACGCGCGTTCACGTTGTAGGCCATCATGCCACGCCTTTGCCGAGAAATCACACGTAGGCCAAGGTTTCTTGTTTTCGGACAAGGCGAACGAAAAACCTACCGGAATTCTTTTGCCATGCTGCGGCACCGATCAGAAGTGGAATCCCGGTCGATGATGTGCGCCATGGAACCGTGAGTAAAGTCTGGATTCTGAGCTGACTTTGGACGATGCTGAATGTCTTGCCATTCCCCAGCTCTCTACCTAATCACACGCTACAAAGCGACACATGACCACACCTTTTTGTAAGTGACACCAACACCAGGAGCTTGGACACAGTTGGCGACAGTTTGCACGTCTCCTGCAAGAACTGAAATGAACACTATCGCGTACCTCAGTATCGCCTTCGCCGAACGTCGTAATAGTCTTCATCTAGCGACTGCCGTGTCTGGAGCCGCAACTCCACTTTCAGAGTGGCTTGTGCAAGCACACGTATTCTTCCGTCTGTGCTGCAGGGAAAACCCCGCTATAGTGCCTTGTAGGCGGATTGGATTCAGCTGGTATGGGATGTCAAAATATTCGATGCTAGTTGGTCTATGAATAGAAAATACGGTTTAATGGTTGGGTGCTGTAGATGAGTGAATCAAGATGCTTCGTCTCCTTATCTTAAGAATCAAACTGCAGGGTTGGTGTCTGAGTGGTGAGTGCCTGACCCTCATCTAAAGCGGTAGCTGCTGGCTGCTGATGTTTATTCTTTCTGTTTGATGAGTTAAGGGAAAACCAATACCCACCCTGTAGGCAATTGACGAGATAACCCTGGCCCTGTAGTATAAGGCCTAACCCCAAATAAGAATGTGTCAAGTGCTATATTCTAGCTTACCTGTTCATGATATGTGACCTGCAACTCGGGGTGGACCCAAAGCGGACGCTTTCCCCGTCAATTCCGGGGTATTTCCACAAAGTTCGGGAGAAAAGTACCAGAACATGACAACCTGCATGGCCTCAAACCATCCTAGACACAAATGATAAATCCATGCCTGTCAAGGCCTCCCCCAGTTGCTCACCATGTCCCATTTTCGATGGCCTGGCTAAAGGGTGTGGCCATGTCGACGGAATTACTTCCGCCCAGCTTGCCTGGCCTGGGCGCGCGATGCCTCGGTTGAACTGAGCTTACCCCACGTCGAAACGGCGGACGGGGAACGAACTGCAAACCCCCAGACCTGTGATAGATAGACTCGGCCGTCCTACTTAAGCCAGCGCGGGACTTGTTCCTTTCGCATGGGAAATGGTAATTTCGCACCTTTTGCTCCGTTAGAAGCCTCGCCATCCATGATGGAGTCGTCAGGCGCGGACAAGGGCTTCTTTCAGAAGCCGCCCGTCCTGGAGAACCAGGTTTACGATGATGCCACCTTTCAGAGATGCTTCAAGCGTGAGAATCCCTAATTTTACCCGCAGCCAGACTTGTTCTTGCTTTTTTTCTGCAAGGAGGCCTCGTTCGCTAATTAGACTGCTCGGCCAGTCTTCCTCCCCGGAGACCTAGTCCGGAAAGTCGGGCCGGAGGTTGCTGAACTGGGAAATGAAGTCCTCTCCGACCAGGTTTTTTCCTGGGTCACCGACGCCGAGCACAACAAGCCATACCTCAAAGGTTCAGGCCGCGATGTGTTCGGGCAATGGAAGGGCGACCTTGTCACCGGAGAGGGTTGGCGTGGGCTTCAGGACTTTGGGTTTGCCCATGGGTATGTCGTATCTATCAGAGACACCAGCTGTGGATAGCCTGACACCTGCACAGATTCGTTGCTGCCGGCTACGATACACCCTACGGCTCATTCTCACGACCGTATCAGTTTCTTCGTATCCAGCTTTGGACCGCATCCTGCGCCAATGTCACATGCCCCTCGGCTATGCAGGATGGCGCTGCCCGTCTTCTACAGACGCATCTCCGCACTCCAGCCCTTGCGTCGAGGCTCTCGGCTGAGGAGCAGAGGGTCTTTGAAAACGCCTTCCGGCATCTCATCTCGCGAGACCCGAGCCATGCGTGGACCAGTGGGCAATGGATGACGGAGCGCTCCGGCGGAAGTGACGTTTCGTTGACCGAGACGACGGCCGTGTTACAGCCAAGCGCGGAGGCTCGGATTGCTTCTAAGAAAGACGACATTCCTCTTGGGCCCTGGAGCATCAACGGGTTCAAGTGGTTCTCCTCGGCGACCGATTCCAAAATGACCGTCCTCCTCGCCCGCACTTCAAAGGGCGGATTGTCGACGTTTGTAGCCCCTATGCGTAAATATGATCCCCTGGCGATTACCTCCACCGGCTTCGCCAAGCCCGACGGCGAGATACTAAACGGCGTGCGCATTCAGCGGCTGAAGAACAAGTCAGGCACGCAACCGCTTCCAACCGCCGAGCTGGCCCTCGAGGACATGCGCGGGTGGCTCATCGGCCAGGAGGGACGCGGCATCTACGAAGTCAGCACCATCCTGAACCTGACGCGAATCTACTCCACCGTGGCAGCTGTAAGTTATGTCGGTCGCGGCCTTGGCATCGCGCGAGCATACGCGCGAGTGCGGGAGATTGGCGCTGGCAAGGGCACCAGGATGAAGTTGACTGAGAACCCGCTGCACATGAGGACCCTTGCCAAGATGACGTCGGAGTACCGGGGGCTGATGCTGCTCACCATCTTCACGTCCTCGGTCCTTGGCCTCTCCGAACACCCTGCTGCCTCGAGCAACGACGACAGATCACAGGCCCTGAAGGCCTTGACGCCACAAGCGAAGCACACAGGGCCACTTCTCCGGGTCCTCACCCAGCTGGCAAAAGCCTACGTTTGCAAGCCATCCGTCGCACTCCTGTTTTCTTGCATGGAGTCGCTGGGAGGCGTCGGATACCTCCTCAACGAAGAGCAGGAGTACCTCAACGTTGCCCGGCTGCACCGCGACTGCAGCGTGCTGCCCATCTGGGAGGGAACGACGGACGTGCTGAGTACAGACTTCATTCGGGCGTTGAAGCATCCTAAAGGGGGGAGCGATGCACTAGACGCGCTCGGCGACTTCATCAAGAATGCGTTCGAGTTCCAGGGAAAGACGACGAGGCCAAGCGGCTGGAACCCTACGAAGGAATGGGAGGGACTGAGGAACCGCATCGTGCAGGAGACAACGGGGGAGCTAATGGCCGATGCGAGAGAAATCCTCTGGGCTGTAGGCGATTTGTTGGTCTCTGTGCTTCTCTATGTCGATGCCGGCAGTGATGCAGACGCTGTGTCTCAGGATATCTTCCTTCGTTTCTTGGAAAGTAAAGGTGTTGTTGGAAGGCGAGCAAAGGTCTCTGCCAGCGAGGGGCTTGCCCGGGACATCGCAGTTGTTTACGGAAGCGCCCCGAGCAAATCAACTCCGAAGCTTTGAGTTAAAATGGCAGGTTTGGGATGAACCGATTTGGTAGTAAATAACATCTTATTTTACGATTTGGCCACGACTTGTGTGTGACCGAATAAATATGTACAAGAAACCCCCAAGACGAACTCCTGCAGCTAGACTACTCATGCTGGCTCATTGCATGCAAGGGTGAATGAAAGCTCCAACTCCGTCATGCCAGCTATTTCCAATGCCCGCCTGAGCAAATCTGAGGTTCCAGCTGTTTAGTCCCGTAGCACGGAACGTCATCTTCCCGGTGGACTCTTGCAACATCTGCCAGGAGCAGTCGAATGTGCCAATCAAAACACGTTCACCCGGAACAACCTTGATTATGGACACACCAACCCAGGTGCTGTGTTCCTGGGTATCACTGAGAAGCTCCCAGGCCATGCTTGAGCCCGAAAGGGCTTGTTGCACCATGCCCGTCCAATCGTAGCAAGGATAGCCATAGGGAAGGTCGCTGCAGAAAGGGAGGTGAAAAAAAGACCACACTTGCTGACCCGGTTTGGGCTGGCTTCTTCGAAACCCAGTAGGTGTCTTTGAGAGAGAGGAAATTCAGACGGAAGTTCAAAGTAAAAGGTGGCGCTGGTGTTCCCCGAGATAACCACGAGACGATCCTGACGGAGAGATCGTGCATCACACTGCCAATCGCCCACGACGTCAATGTCGCTGGGCTGGAGCAGAAACCACCCGGGCTTGCAGAGCGCCGAAATAACAGGAGGTGTCTATTCTTCCAAAGATCGAGCCGAAAAGCTCTTGCAAGTCCCCTTGAAGCCCTTGGCCTTCAAAGTAATCTTTTTGCACTGGGAGGAATCACCAGACTTGATTCCGTATAGCAACCTGCCAGGGTTTTTGTTGGGACATGAGGTGAAAGTGGTGCTTCCGTCATGGGCAAGCAAGGTGGTGCTGCCACTTTTCTTCAAGGTCCAAGAGTTTGGACCGATGGTAGGGTCGAGACACTGGAACAGACCATCCGGGGCGAGGAAGCACGCGTTGTTGAAGTCGTCCAGCAGGATGTTTTGCGAGTTAGACAGATTGATGCAGTACCAGCCATCGGGCTTGCCTCCATTGAGGTAAAGGAAGCCATCGAGTTTGTTCTGCTGTACGATTGCACCAGTGGATGCCTCGTTGAGAGTGAAGCAACAGTGCCCGGCCGGCACGTCTTGGTTAACCCGAGGAAGGACAGCAGCCGCAGCCAAGGAGCAGAAGAGGAGGATGGGCTTGAATGAAACCATTTTGAGGTTTAGGAATGTGTTTGAGTGTGTGGAGAGAGGAGTATAGGTGAGGCGGTGAGGTGGAGGTGGAGGTGAGGAGGAATATGAGTCTAGGACAATGGAGAGTCTTGAGTTGATGGGGGACTTGGAAGATGATGTAAGTGAAGTTGAGGTAAGGAACAAAGAGTAAAGAGGGCAGGAGCAGGGTGGGTGGCGATGCAATTGAGATGATCATGGAAAGAAGAGACCAAGAGGAGCTTTAAGTATGTCACGGTCTGAGTCCCAGGCCGAGTCCCTCCCTACCTTCTTTACCCACCTGGCTATAGCCTCCTGTCGTGGTCTTAGTCTCCTACATCACATTGTGAGCTTGGACTAACTCGATTGACGAATGCCGTTGCTCCGTGGTGTTCCCCGGGTGGCATTCCCTCGAGGCATGGATGGAGGCACGGATGGCTGTTGGCTGGGTCGAGATGGGGCCATCAGGTCACAAGGTGGATGGAAACAACAGGGCTCAAACTCCCTCAACCACTGGGTCGCATAGAAGCCATGTAAGTTGGGAGAATGAGAAGGCATTGATCACCGCGAGACCGGGCTCCAAGCGCGCTTGTGCTGGAGGATGGGAGCAATTGTGACGACTGTGACGGCCGTGCAGGTGACGAGAACGGAGAGAGACGGGATGCATCCATTGGCAGCATCGCTGACTGGCACTAGAAGGTGATCAGGGGCATCGAGAGCGGGATTGGGGGCCACAGGCTCACTAGAGACGGGCAGATATCGGAGGGCAAATGGCCCATGAATCCATGCACCGGCTGAGCCGTTTTTCAGCGCTCGCTTCTGCGCTGGTTGCTGTGCTGGTTGCTGCGTTTGTTGGTTGTCTGATGTCTCACATGCTGCGTGTTCGTGCCATGCCAAGTGCGAAGAACCAACAGAGAACCACAGAAGGATCCGTTCCGCACTCTGCAGAGTGGATTCCTGTGGAGTTGAGGTGCTGCAGCAGGCACAGAAGACACAACGGTTATCACAACCGCAGGAGGAGATGCAGTAGCACGAAAGCAAGAGGGGAACCTGCGGGGGCTCGGTCATCTCACGCATCAGCCACCAACAGTCAGAAACAATGTCTCAGATCGCACATTGGTCAACGCCGTGTGACGATGTCGGTGATGAGGGGAAACTGTGATGAGTTGCGGTCAGCGAACCAGCGGCCGACTCTGGAAGATCGACAGTCGTTGGTGCGACATGGCAGGTCAAGCAGGTGCATGGTCACGTGCATCTCACGCACCAACCACACGCTCCACACCAACTCAACTCCTCCGTCCAAGCCCGAGCCCGCAAGCCGGATGTCCGCCAATTCCGTACGGACTAATTAGATAGATAACTAAGTTATCTACTTGGGTCACAACCCAAACCGTCTGGCAACCTACGTCATAACCTCTGGTTCCGTTATTCCATCTCCGTTCGCACAGTGAAGTCAGTTTCCTGCACCGTCCGTAGCTCAAGTGAGCCTCCGCAGAGCCTCAATCGCAGTCTCTCGGACCTGGATGCCTGATCTGTCAGTCTAACAGTCCCCGCTCTTTCGCCATCATCGACCTGCCCTATTGGGTTGGTGAATCGCTTCACAGCCACTTCTCTTCTTGCGGTCTGGGCCGAAGTTCGAGTGATTCCCTCCAGCAACCTTCCTCTGAGGTGACACTCTTTCCTCGTGGAACTTCGACTGCGCTCAAGTACTTGCGGGATACCTCCCCTTCCGTCACAGCGAGGTTGGCAATACGAGCATCCACAATGGCGGAGTACACAATGTCCAACGAGGAGTGGGACGAGGTCGCTCAAGAGATCCCCTCGCTCTCTGATCCCTTTCTCCAGAAATATCTTTCCGGCCGCGACAACTTGATTGCCCAAGAGAAGACAGCTCGATCTGATAAGTCCTTCAAAGCGTCTCTATCGCCCATCGCTAACCGTGCCTGCGCGATTGTCGAGCGCATCCGGGACCATGAAAACACCACCGTCTGGACACCTCAAGTTGAAGAGGATCTTGCCCGTGAAGCACACGAGAACATCTTTCCCGGAATGATGTTCATGCTTGCCAAGAACCGGATGGAGAACACCAACCTTTGGAAGATTGTTCATCGCATGCCCAAGGGCTCCCTGCTGCATGCTCACATGGATGCCATGGTCAATTTTGACTTTCTCTTGGATGAGCTGTTGCGAACACCCGGGATGCACATGTCGAGTGACCAACCCCTCACTACGGAAGCAGCAAGGGAGGATGCAGTCTTGAGCTTCCGCTTCAGAGCCAAGGAACTGACCGAGGGTTCAATCTGGGACGATAGCTATGAGCCAGAGCGCTTCTTGCTGCTTACGAAGGTGGCGGATGAGTTCCCAGATGGCGGGAGACCGGGGTTTCTCAAGTGGCTCAAGGGCAGGTGTGTTCTCTCGACCGACGATATCCATGAACAGCACCATGGAGTTGATGCAATCTGGGTAAAGTTTTCCAAGTGTTTCATGGTAGTTGCAACCATTATCCACTACGAGCCCATGTACCGGGCCTTCCTGCGTCACCTCATGAAAGCCTTAAAGGATGACGGCGTGAACTGGGCCGAACTTCGGTAGGTCCGTCGTTTTCCTATCCTTAACCTGTTCTGATGAAGTGTAGGTTTACCTGGCCTCTGAATTATTGCCGTGATCGTCGAGAAGATCCCGAAGTTGACTACATCCACATGTTCCAGGTCCTTGAAGAGGAGATTACCCGCTTCAAGAAGTCACCTGAAGGTCAAGGTTTCTGGGGATTAACGACTATTTGGACCACGCTTCGCAGCTGGCCCACTCGCCTAATCGTGGAAAGCATGGACCATTGCATTGCCACCAAGATGGCTTTCCCTCATCTCATTGCTGGCTTCGATCTCGTCGGCCCTGAAGACCTGGGTCGGCCATTGGCCGATCTACTGCCAGAGCTGTTCTGGTTCCGCAAGCAATGTGCTCAGGAGGGCGTGAATCTCCCCTTCTTTTTCCACGCCGGAGAGACTCTTGGCGATGGCACGGATACTGATTCTAATCTTTTCGATGCCATTCTGCTGGGAACACGACGCATCGGTCACGGATTCAGCCTCTTTAAGCACCCTCTCCTAATTGACATGGTCAAGGAGAAGCGCATTCTTATCGAATCATGTCCTATTTCCAACGAAGTGCTCCGCCTCTGTGGCTCCGTGATGGCCCATCCTCTTCCCGCTTTATTGGCGCGAGGAGTCCCATGCAGTCTCTGCAACGACGACCCGGCCATGCTGGGCCAAGACACAGCCGGCATGTCGCACGACTTCTGGCAAGCGCTTCAGGGCTGGCAAAACCTGGGTCTGGCAGGTTTAGGCAGTCTGGCTGAGAACAGCGTCAGATGGGCCGCTTTTGAGGACCAGGACCAGGCAGAATGGGTGAAGGGAATCAAGGAAGCCAGTTTGGGGTCTGGATTGAAGGCCAAGAGGATACAGGAATGGCAGGTGGAGTGGGAGCAGTTTTGTCTGTGGATCGTGACGGAGTTTGGAGAGGATTTCGACCCGGGAGATACAGAGGCGAAAGGCGAACAGGATGCTTAGACGTTTCTTAGATCCGAAGAGGGAACTTTAGAAAACGGGACGGCTTCATGATTTCGTTATTTTAGCAGTGCTCAACGCCTGCAACCAGCAATTAGACACTTAGTTGAGCAAGTGGCTTGGGGTTATGGTCTTCAACACTACCTAAGCAGAATATCAATTTAGACAACGACGCTTTGGAACAGATCTCCTCCAGCCGGCCTGCAGCCATAACTGCCTCACGTGAGACCATGCAGCCCGGTATCGTAGCTACTGACTGCATCCAAGAAACAGGGGTTATCGTCAAAGTGACATATACCCATCTCTTGCATTCGATCAAAGTCTTGACCGACATCTCATTGACGAGATAGTGCATCGGCTGAGACTATGAAACAAACCTTCAAATGGACTTTGGATAGTTCCTAGCCATGACTGGCTCGAGGCGAGCTAGTTAATGGGCATCGAATCACATATTGCCCTCAATGTGACCGTTAAGCGCCCATGCAACCCCGACGTTGTGGCCCCCGAGTTTGCTGTCGTGGGGGCCAGCCCTAACTGCACTTACCCGGCTTCAACAACATCACGTCACTCTGGAACGGGGAAAAGCCTTGAACGGACAATCGCACCGAGTTAATCGCCACCTGGCAGAATCCGAGCGCGAGCTCAACCCTATTGTTTCAACACCGAGTCCCAAGCCAAAGAGAGAAAGAGTAGAATGATCGCGTTGCCCTTCCCTGAGGGGCTACAAAACAGAAGCACAACTGCCACCCAATCCAATCCCGGCGCCGTTGCGCAAGCCTCCACCCGTTTTCAGAGGGTCAAACTGGGGATTGATAGACACTCGCTAGCCATTGGCGGAACGTCATGGGACGAACATCTTCGACATGGGGACTAGCGTGGATGGCCTCGTTCAAGTTCGCAGTCCCGAACTCATATCGCCCGTTGACAGTAGCGAGGAGCCGCTGGTACCTTGCAGCGGTGGCGGGGTCTCCCGCTTGGGTGTAGTAGTCTATCCCCTGCTGTAAGTCTCCAGCTTGTCTGTTCTGGATCTGGAAGGGAGCTAGATCAAAGTAAGTACAAGTTGCGTGCAACATAACTTCAATTTTACTTACTGTTTAGATATCTACTCGCGGTACCCACGACGTCACGGACCGACATTCGATCACCGCGCATCGTGAACTCGCGGGGCCAGTTTGCGGGGCCGAGATCAAGAGCGGCGACCACGAACTGTGCAAGGTCATGAACCGAAGTCATGCAGATACGAACGGTGTGTCCTCGAGAGTCCTTCTCGACAATCTCGGCCGTTGCGGTGTTGATATCGAGGAGATAGGACCCTGCGTCGGACAGATCAGAGCCGTGTCCGATGTTGAGACTCCCCCCGAGGCCGAACGGGTGGAATCTCTCCATGAAGATCCCACAGGAGAAAATGGTAAAACGAAGGGATAGCCTTCGCATCAGGGATCTTGCTTGCGATGAATATGATTCAGGGTCTAGGGGATCGTTGCGTGACGATCGTTTCTCGAGGCTTCCCTCGAATTCGGAGGGGACGAAAAGCTGTACTCCATTGGCCGCTGCTGCGTTGATCAGGTTCAGTTGCTCGTTCCCCTTCACAACAGATATGACCAGGTTCACCCCTTGCAGCGCGTAGGTCAGGATTCCAAGGTCATCATAGTTAACCTTGAGGACTTGGATGTCGAGGGGTGCATATTCCTCGCGGTCCTAGTCTAGGTTAGTGACGTCTCCGTCTATGGATATTGTGAGCATAGCACTCACGTATCTTGATAGAACAACAACATTGTGAGCACTTGGAGCTTCAGACAATGCCTTGGCAATAATGTAGCCAAGGCCACCGCCACCAGCAACAGCAATACGCATTTTGATGCTTTGAGTCAGAGAAAAGGGGAAGAGGATGGGAGGGTGAGTGATGCCTCGTCAGGCCGCGGAACCCATCGTCTAAATAGCACCCACGCCAGATTCCTGCTACACTAACGTTGCACCACACAGATGTAACGAGCAAGGAGCCGCAAACCTGGGCCAACGAATCGACTCGCGAGCCCGTGGTCTTGGAATGAATGAAGCCGGAAGCTCACACGCCCCCCTCCTTACAACCGCATATGACTCAAGGGAGAGAGAGACAGAAGCAAGAAGAGTCTGCCACAGGCAGAAACCTGCCATGGCAGGCCAGTAGCCATCCTTGCCTTGGCCAAGAGCGTTACTCGTACATCAGGTATCTCCCGTGAAGTCAATGAGTGGATACTTGATGGCCCCCAACTTCCCACAACGTCGAGAGAAGCAACATCGGTGGGGGCGCTTCAGCGGATTCAGGTTTGTCTGAACCACTTTTGGATTTGTCCATGCGCGAAGTGGGTGTGCCAGGCCAAAGTCCCCAAGTCTATCCTTAGTGTTCTTGTCGAAGAGAAGAGTCATATGATTTCACCAGCCACAAGGCTGTAAGTAACGTTGTAAATTGTAGCAAAGCGGTGGCCATGAACAAACTCTCGGAATTTACAGTTGAAGCACTGTTTGCCAAAGGAAGTGAGAGGGTAGGGACCATTGAGACCGGGTGCTCAGGCAAAGTAACTCGACTGATTTCACATGTCTACCTGAGCCAAACACACGTCCACATCCGTGCGTTTCTTAAGCCGTGGGTGATGTAACTACCATCATGAGGCCTTGACGATTCAGGCGCCACCAGGGGTGTCTCCATTTTAGCCATTCAAATGTCGAGACTATCATTGAGTCTTCCAGTGGTGGTCGAGGTGCGGGTCAAAGCATGCAACCGACTCCAGATCAGTGCTCGGCAGTGCTTATCACCGTTAATATGACTTGGCTGCCCTGCGCAAGACACTTGACTGCCAGACTTAGAGTTCCTAAACTCTCCGGACAGGAGGTCACGGACGTGAACCAGCCCCCTTTAAGGCACCCATGGCGCAAAGCTTGCAACACATGTTGTCGAACGACGGTGACAATAAAGCATGTAGTTCCTGGTCACGCCGGCGGCAGGTCACGACTCGGGTGGAGGCACGCGGAGAGCAGCAGCCCGCAAGCCCGGTGCTCGGTGTCTGAGAAGAACTGACAGTTCCCAGCCAGGTCTGCACTCTGCACAAGGCGTGACCGCGTCATCAACCTGAGAAAGCGGGATCTGTGAGCAGAGATTGGATCGTGTCCGGGACGGGAGCAAGGTGGTTTCAGTCCTCCATCTTCGGCTGACGGCGACCGCTGCCATTGGCGTCGACGGCATGCACACAACATGCAGATGCCCAGGCTACACCGGCACCAACCCAGGCAGTGACTGCAGCCTGGAGGTCTGCGTCAGGCTGGGACGAACTGGGACAGGCATGGTCCACTGGGCAACGAAGACATCGAGGTTGGAGCCGCAAGGGAGGTTGGGAGGGGCCCGAGGGGCAGATGTCTCGGCCCCGGTCCATCACCGGTCGAGCTAATGCAGCCAACCCTGTCGATTCTCGTAGGGCTGGAACAGGGTCGCAGTGGCGAATCTTTGTTATCGGGCTGCTGCAGTGTGCTCCGTATCCGTCAGGGTCCCATTGTTTAAAAGCCGATCGTCTTGGAATTATCCGCCGCAGGTCGCCCGAGGCGTCGTCGAGATGACATTCCGCCGACGCCTTGTTGCCTTGGTGCAATCCCCCCATCCATCAGCTAATGCCGACAAATTTCTCAGTCGTCTTTTGTGGGCCAGAGATGAATTCGTTGGAACCAGCGCATTGTGAACAGGGGATATTGACGGCGGAATGGGCGGGAGGCTGTGACGTTGGAGGAAGAACTTTAAGTTTAGGCCATCGAAATAGGCTCCAAGGCATCTCATCGCAACGTCAACCGCCAGCGAGCCACGTGATCCCCCCGAGATCAACAAAGTGGTGTTCTTTGGAAGTGCCTATTCAGGCTAGAGTTGGCAGGAGCAGATTAGACTAAGTTACTTACCAGGAGCAACACCCCGATTTGGCTATTCCAAAGCTCAACAGAACAGGCATCCTTCAAGCCGGAATATCGAGCAGCTGATCCTGATTCCCATCATCCCCCGCCCAATCTCATCTCACAACTACATCCTCAGAAAGTACAATCCCTGGACCCTTTTTGATTCGATTGCGTTGGAAAACCCGCCACTGCAACAATTCGCCTCGGGCAACGACAGTATAAAGTGGCGGTTTCATCATCAACCACATGTGAGTTTGCCTCCTATAGTTCCATACAAGGCAGCTCGAGCGACGGCCTCCAGCTCACAGGAGCAGCGCAACTATATCATCACGTAGCAACAGGAACTGGGATCATCTGTTGAGAAAGATAACCGGCCGAATCATACACTTTCCAGGCCTCCTTCCACTTTCATCAAATAGTTACACCGAGAATATTCCTTCAGGAGTTGGTTGAGGTTTCAGGTGATGCCGTCGACTGCTTGAAATTATTCGTCAATGTACAATGTCAACACGGGATTGGGCATCGGGACTGGGCACGGCGTATTAACACGTGGTCAGGGCATATCCAATAAGGCTTGCAAACGGCTTAAAGTCCGACCCCAGACGCTCATTGGTTTCTAATGCCAGAGTCGATTTTGCACTTTCCCGGGATGTATAATACAGTTCCGCGCGAGTGGCGCAAACCTCGGTCGACGTGATTGTCTCCCCTCCATCCTGAGAATTCGTGCCACGCGAAATATCGATCTCACAACCCCCTCCCGTGTGAAGATTCGATTTCGAATCGTATCTAAGTATAGCAGTTTCAGGTGTGCCGTAGTGTTAAGACGACACCAGGCTATCTCCTCCATACACCACGATGTCTCTCCCGCAACTCATGCCGGGGACCCCGGACAACACTTCCCCTTCATCAGAGCATCCGTCAACTTTGGATTCCCCCTCTTGAAATTTGGACAATTCTTGGGATTTGGAATATCTTGGAGCTTGGGGGAGTCAACCTATGACTCAACCATCCCGCGCTCTCGGCCAAACCACTAACACTAACCCTATTACCCGACCAGACAACTGGCTCCCGAGCCAATGCGCGTAAGGGTTTGGGTGGTGGTGAGGCTTTGCAATGATCAATCGAACGCCTCATCCAGTTACGGGCCGTGAGCGGTTTATTCCTCCCAGAGTGCCTGCCTGATCCCACGCTGCACGTCAGACGTATCTCCGTGTCGGTGACTATCCGTCGGCACTTCGCTTCTATCTCAATTCCACCCTCTACATCCAGTTCCCGGAGAGGCCGTTGTCAGATTGTTTACTACCATTGAGTCAATTTCTGTCTCGCAGAGCTTGCCTCTATTCCCCAAAATCCTTACACCTCACATGGCAACCCCGTGGTCCAATCATCCCTCATGTTTAAGCCTGTAGAGCTGCTTCTTCCCTTGCGGCGCCGCTGCCCTTGCGCCATCCTTCTGCGGGATCGACTTGATGCTTCGCCACGCTCTTGGTGCCTTCGACACCCCATCCACCACCCCCAGGAGTACACACAATGATCCTGTCACCTGCCTTCATAGCCGCGCTGTTCTTGGCCCCGAGGTTGATGTGGCGCTCCTCGTACTCCGGCTCCCCTCCCTCGTCCTTGTTGTGGAACTGCCGCAGTGACGTCTCCCAGTTTGTTTTTTCCACTCTCCGCACCCACAGGTTGAGACCACACTCCCCGTCTCCGCCTCCGGCAAGGCCGTAAGGGTGGTAGACGCGCCTCTCACTGAGGATGGACACTTGGAGCGGTATGCGGAACTCAATGTCACGGATAACCCCGTCTCCGCCGCGGTGCTGACCTCGACCTCCGGAGTTGGGTCTGATGGAGAACTCTCTGAGAAGAACAGGGTAACGTCTCTCAAAAATCTCCGAGTCCGTGATTCGTGTGTTTGTCATGTGCACATGGACGCCGCTCGTACCCTCCCAGTCGGGACCTGCGCCGCTCCCTCCCGCAATCGTCTCATAGTAGCCAAAGCCCTTGACAGCTTGCTTGCCACTCTGGTTTCCGCCAAACCCAAATGTCAGGTTGTTGCAACACCCTTGACTGGCCGCACATGCCTGGAATGCCTTGAAGATGACGTCTGTGATGCGTTGGCTGGTGAGGACGTTGCCCCCAACCACTGCTGCACCAGGAGAGGGAGAAAGGATTGACTTCGGGGGGATCTTGACGTGGATCGGTCTCAGGCATCCCTGGTTCAGGGGTATATCCTCGGAAATGAGACAACGCAAGCAATAGATTATGGCACTGAATGTGATGGCTTGCGGTGCGTTGATGTTGCCGTAGACCTCGGGGCCGGTTCCTTCAAAGTCGAACTCGGCTTCTCCCTTGTCGGGATCAATCTTGACCTTCAGGCGAATCGGAGATCCGTCATCCATGTAGTCAACTGCGGACAAATCTTTGCCTTCGAACCGTTTGTAAACTTCCTTGAGGAGCTGGCGAACACACTGCTCGGCATTCTTCTGGATGTTGACCATGTAGAACTGAACTGTCTCCTGGCCATATTCCTCAATCAGAGTCTCAATAAGGGATATTCCCTTCTGGTTAGCCGAAACTTGAGCTCTCAGATCGTTGATGTTATCGGCTAGAGTTCGAGTCCCGCTGCATTCCGGGTACTGCGCTGGCTCGTCGTAGAACAATTCGACAACTCTCTTTTCGTTGAACTTTCCTTGACTAACAAGCTTCTCGCTCCTGATAGATGCGCCCTCTTGGAACAGCTCGCGGGAGTGCGGCGGCATGCTGCCTGCGCTGATGCCGCCAATGTCCGCATGGTGTGCCCTTGAAGCGGCATAGAACAGGATGTTTTCTCCTTTTTCATCAAATGCCGGCATCAACAATGTCACATCTGGCAGGTGAGTGCCGCCGTAAGAAGGATGGTTTGAGATGATGACGTCCCCCTTCTCCAGCTTTCCCTTCCAGATCTCAGCTTGTCGTCGAACGCAAGTTGACATTGAGCCTAGATGAACGGGTAAATGAGGAGCATTGGCTACCAGTCCACCTGTGGCATCAAAAATGGCACAGGAGAAGTCTAGCCGCTCCTTGACATTGGTGCTAACGCTTGTTTTTTGCAAGGCACGTCCCATTTGTTCAGCAATAGCCATGAAGCGATGCCCAAAGATGCTGAGCATAATCGGATCAACCTCGCGGTCATTCTGACTGTGGTGTGACCTAGGACTTGTTAGGGATGTTAGAGCAATACTCAGGGTACTCACTCGTCTTTCGCGCTGGCTTTGTCAAGGTCGATGACCACATGTGTCTTCAAGATGAGTGCAGTTGCCTTTGGTGTGACAACAATTGTCTGTGTCCCATCTGCAAGCATAGTTGGCCCCCGGATGGTGTCACCAACGTTGAGATCCTCAAGCTTGTAAATGGGCGTTTCCTTTCTTCCGCCCTCAAAGTACACCTGCTTGGTACCATGCTCATTTTGCTTGGATACATCCTGCCGTTTGATGACCTTCAGTTGCTGATCTACCGTCTCCTCGTTTTGGCGGAGGCTTTTCCCAATTCCACGGATGCGGACGTCGTCGACAATAATGTCCCGGTCATCTAAAGTAAAGCCAAACTCGTAACGGTGCTGTTTCACGAAGGCTTTTCCGAATTCCCAATCATTGCCTCCAAATCTCGCCTTGGCCTCTTCCTGGCTTGGCTTGATAATCATAAGGGCTGACTCGGTACCGCGATATCGCATATTAAGGTACTCCTCGAAGGCAGTTTCGTTGTCTTGGAACCCCTGCTCCCTCAGGGAACTTCGTGATTTATCCTTGAGCTTCTGCATCTTTGCTTGCAGCTCTGCCACAACCTTTCCGCCGTCTTCCCAAACATTGGAATCGGGTTCTTGTCGCTCATCGACAACATCCGCAAGAGCCATCCCGTAGGCAGATAAAACAGAAGAATATCTATGAATCAGTATCTGCTTGATCCCTAGAGACTCGGCAATGGCCACCGCATGCTGGCCTCCTGCTCCTCCAAAGGTTGCAAGTCGATGCTTCGACGTGTCATGTCCCTTTGCCTCCGTTATCGATCGGATGGGCCTCGTCATTGTTTCATTGGCGACCGTAAGGAATCCATAAGCAACTTCGTCAGCTGTCAAGTTCTTACCTGTCTCTTGGTTGACCTGGTCTGCGAGGTCTTGCAGCACCTTCGTGCTTGCCTCCACATCCAGGCCCTCATCCTCGTTCTCCCCGAAAATCTTGGGAAAGAATTCAGGCAGCAGACGACCAAGGAATAGGTTCGCATCGGTAACTGTAGCTGGTCCGCCCTTGCGATAACACGCGGGTCCTGGGTGTGCCCCAGCTGACTCGGGTCCAACAACAAAGAGGCCGTTTCTGAAAAACAGACGCGAGCCTCCACCTGCTGCAACTGTATTAATGTCAAGCTGAGGAGACTGAATCGTTACGCCAGCTGTGGTCGTTTCGAAAACATGTTCGTATCGTCCGTCGCCATATCTGGAGACATCAGTGCTGGTGCCGCCCTAGATGAGGTCAGCAGAGGAGGTCAGAAGATGCCACAAGACTTCAGCTTCTTACCATGTCAAACCCAATGACGGGAGTTTTGGTTTCCTCGTCGTAAGATGTAATAGCATATCCAACGACTCCTCCAGCTGGGCCAGATAAGATCGCCCTCAACCCAGTGAACTTGTCCACATCGACTAGCCCGCCATCGCTCTGCATAAACTCACACCTCGCACCTCTTGTGCCATTTTCTTCCTTGACACTTCGAGTCCCCAAGCCGCCTTCAAATCCAGCTTGAAAGCCATCGATGTATTTGCGAATGGCTGGTGTGAGATATGCATCTGCGCAAACTGACGTCGCTCGTGAAACAAGCTTAATCATGGGCATCAGCTGGTGGCTCAATGAAATGTGGTTGAAACCAATCTCCTTGGCGACCCTTCCAATCAACGCTTCATGTTCAGGGAAGGTGTAGCCATGCATAAGACAGACTGCGATGCTTCTGATTCCACTCTCGTAGACTTCTTTCAGCTGTTTTCGAATGTCTTCTTCTTGAGCTCTTTTCAAGATCCGCACAGTCTCGCCTGACATCCCGCGGACAAGATCTTTTCCTTCGGCTTCTTTCGTTCCACCTTGAGCCTCGGCTTCAGTCATTGTTCTCGTCGGGTCTTCAGCATAGTCCTCGAGAGTAACGCGTTCATCCACCTCAACAACTTTCTCATAGAGAACATCCGGCTTTCGAATGGCAAGGTCAAATATCTTGGGTCGTGACTGGTTTCCAATAGTCAAGCAATCCTTAAAACCCTTGGTCACCACCATGACAATCTTCTCGCCCTTTCGTTCAAGAAGAGCATTGGTGGCAACCGTAGTTCCCATGCGGATTGAGTCGATTTGCGAAGTATCCAAGGCTTCGCCTCGAGGAATGTCTCGACCAACGAAATGGCTCATGATGCGACGAATCCCTTCTAGCGGGGCGTCCTTGTAGTTGGCCGGATCCTCCGAGAGGAGCTTGATAATGATATCATCGCCATTGCTCTCTCCAACGCAGTCAGTGAAGGTACCACCCCGGTCAATTGCGATCCGAATGCCGCGTTGCGGCGAAGTCGTAGCCATGGTCGGTTGATTTCGATGAAGGCCAAAGAGTAGAATGACAAGACACTTAGTCAGGGATGGAGATGTTAGGCATCAAATCAGTTATCCTTCTGCAGTCTGGCAAGGAGTGATGTCGCTGTGTCTTCAATATGCAATGCAGTGGGCCAAGGTCATGCGATTACAAATGCTCTTGAGACAGGCAATATTTATGTATGCCGATAAGGCTTTGAGGGTATGTCGGTTGTTGATGTCATCAGCAGTAATTACCCCACGTTCCTATTTCGGCAACGAAATCCTTACTACAGCAGATGCAACTCAATTATGGAGCAATATCAAGGATATCGAAGGTCTTACAGTAGGGATTCAACTCAAAGCAAGGAAATGAAAGGTTTTTGTTCGAGGGAAGAATGATGGTGTTTTGGCCAAGATTATAGCTGACTCCTACCTAAGTGCTTGTTGTCGATTGGTATTGGAAGACGGTCCGGAGGCTAAATAGTCTTTAGATACGGATATTACAAGGTAATCAAATAAATGACTTTAATCGTGGGAACGATTCACGACCAATTTGTTGGATGTTAATCACTAATATCTGCTCTCATGATGGAGCATTGAATTGGCGCTCTCGTTGCATCGGTGTTACTGCCGGCCATTGCCTGAATTGCTACCAGCAAAACATGAATAAAAACTCATTATCTCTTACAAAATTTGAATGTCTTGACTCTTCTTACTACACAATCGTGACGTTATTTTATCGCCGGTTTGTTCAACCCGGTCTGATGGGAAAATGCGGGGATGCTCTGGTATCCTTTGTGCATGAGTGGAGAAGCGCCCCGCTACTCAATTGGACACCAAAATAGACTGTGGAATCTGCTGTGTCATCATGCGAATCGCTTGTCTGAGTCAGTGACCAGCTAGACCAAGAAACCCCGCGAGACCGCTGGGTAGATTGAGCGATCCCACCGCAGTCAGGGGCCTTGGCAAGTATTCAAGGCAGAGGCTCTCACCGCTGAATATAGAAACTTCAGAGCGTTTCCCGTTTTCCTCTGTACTCGTATGTAGTAGTAAGTTCTTGGTTCCCATGGAACAGACCGAGACCTGGGTCTACAAGTAGCAACTGATTGCCCATTTTGGTGCAGCCGCCGGAGGCTCGGATGCGGATATGTCGGAGTGGTCAGTCGGAGGTCGTCGAAGCAATGCCAGGCGACTCCCGGTGGTGCGAGCGATAGCCCACGGGCAACCCGCTGCAACAACAACGCAATGTCTATCAAACCCAGAGCGATTGAATTACCTAGATCCAAGGTGTCAAGACATATCAAGATCCGTTACTAACCATACTTGCCCACCTAGGCGCCTTGCAAGGTTCTGAAGTCCAAGGCACTCGGCATCCGACCGACTTAACGCTCACAAACCGTCTTGGCGATCAGCTCATGATGGTCATTGGCAGCCGGCGGGTGGTTGGCGAAAGCACGCTTCCTAAACCGGCATGTCGAAATAGTGGTGTTATCACTGAAGCGGCCCCGTGAGCTTCCGCAATGTCCCGCCATTGACGTGTGGACTCACGGTTCTCGCGTCATTCCTTCGCCGAAGAAAGCGCCCACCCCACCTCGGCCATGATGAGTGCATGTGTTTTTTGGTCGGCACCCTTCTGCGAGAGTCAGACTGACTGACTGATGGGCAGCTGGCAGCCCCGGCAACGAGGGGGATACCGAAAATGCTGGCTCGGGTGGTTTCTGCTGGCGCCGCCCGTTGCATGTAGGCGCCTGAATCGCGGCGTTGGCGCTGAGCACTGTGAAGGGTGGCATGCCAGCTCCCAGCCAGCGGCGTTGAGGCGCATCCAGGCCCTGGCCTGGCGCTGGGCCATGGGGGTCTTTGGCTTGTTCCCCAAGAGTATCCAGGGTCGATTGGCTGCCGGAGATGCATTGCATGCTGCCGAGCAGCACAGGCTCACAGCAGGGCCGCGGCCACGATGGCACGAACCAGCTTGTTCTTGTTGGGGGCGATCCCAGTGCATGGGGAGAGCCCCAGTCAATCGACCACGACATGGGAATCCTGGGAACCGCTTGCAAAGTATCCGTACTCCGTACTCCGTAGCGAGACCAGCCAGACCAGCCAGCCAAACCAGCCAAGGCGGCAGCACGGACTAGCCCAGGCAAGCCTCCAACACCGGGCGAGCAGGCAGAGAGCTGTCTACGTGGACGACCGTCGAGGAGTCCAGCCAGCCAGAGCGCCAACCGCGCCAGAGCCCGAGAGGAACATGGCGGATTGTCGGTTGCGGCCATCATGGTCATCGACTCCTTGACTACGAAGTGCTTCTTGCTAGGGGCGTCTGCACCTTTGAGTGCGATAAGAGCCCGGCCCCGAAAAGCACACGCCTGTAACGAGACCCAAGACACAAGATCCTCTCCAGGTCGGGACTACATACTGTATACATGACTGTGATGGATGCTCGTCTCACCTCACTCGCGCATCGTCCTCGTGTCCGAGCTGTGCAGAACTGTGCAGCGACAACTGACAAGGCGTCTTCGGGCAGGCCGCTCTCTGAAAGGCTCTGATCGACATCAGACCGGGTCTCTCTAATCATCGTCTCCATCCCCCGTCAAACTGCAAGCCCTCGCGGGTTGACGGCGTCGCCTCCACCGCTTTCGGAGCCTCGCGGCCTTCGCCTCTCCTCCATGGAGCAACCCCGGGTCCGGACGCACCATTCCAGTCGAGGCGCCTCGGCGGGTAAAAGTGGCCCGCCCCGGGGTCTCCTGGGGCGAGTGTTTCCACGGGCTTCTGGCCGGCAGCACAAACCCAGGGCGGCAGGCGGAGACGGAGAGTGGGCGGACGGAACCAAGGAGGATGGAGGACGACAAGGACGACAAGGAAAAGGGTTCGAGAGGGCAGCCTGGAAGACGCTCAGGGAACCAAAGTCCGGGAGGGAAACTGGCGAACTGGGTCAATGAAATTGGGTCAATCTGGGGCCACCCGGCCTGGCCTGGCCTGGTCATGCTGGTCCCGTGTTTATGTGATGGTCCCGTCTACGGTCTAATTACTTGACTACTTCGCCGTACCTACAGAGTACCCATGGAGGCTTGGACGCACCTTGTGTGCCTTATTAGACCTAGCACCGCTGGGCTTTCTGGGTCTAGGTCCAGGAGGCGAACCGGCCGGGTCTCAATCCACGGCTCCACCCAGCATGATTCATTCATCAGCCTCCTCGCCGCTCGGGTCCTTATAAAGCATTCACGGCGCCCTTCCTCGCCTTGCCGCTGACGCATTATCTGTTAGTTCTGTCGTATCTCAATCTCGTCGTTCATCTCCGTCCTCCTCTGCTTTCCACCGGTTTCCACCTAAGCACGGTCACTTGCATCAACAACCAGCAAACCTTCGGCGATTCCGCCGCTGTCCACGCTTCAGACTCTCTCCTGTCTATACCTCTCACCGTCTACATCTCTCTCACCGTCTCAACCTCATCACACCATCCATCTCTCCACCTACCGTCTACCACCTACTACCAGACCTCACACAACTCCAACAACACAATCAACATGGCTCCCAAGCGAATCCGTTGCACCGCCATCCAGTGCCGCGAGCCCGCCCAGCGAATCGTCGGAGACTGCACCTTTTGCCAGGGACATTTCTGTGGCAAGCACCGCCTATTAGAGGATCACAAGTGCACTGGTCTTGAGGACGTTAGTACCCCCCCAAAACTCCACCAAACCCTCGTTGGTTCGCTCCACAGTTCACTGACCCTGCTTCCCCGTCCAGTGCAAGAAGCAGTCCCACGAGCGCAACGCCGCCCAGCTCGAGTCGGAGCGCACGCAGGTGATCCGCGGCGTATGACGAGGCCAACGAGTCCCGAGGCGCCCGAGTTCGGCGTCGCTCCACGGCTGCCGATGGAACCGATGTTGACGACCACGACGTAATGACGAGAGATAGGGGGGCAAGGGATCTACGGGAGCTGCGAGGCGATTTTCCGCCGTTGTATTCTATCAGCAGTGGCTGTTTTGCGTTGGCGTACTGGGCATTCTTTGGCAATCATCCGATCAACCGGGTTCTGAATCGACTTTGACAAATTAATCTACCAAGTTCTTCTTCTGCAGTCGAGCATCCGAGCAGGCAAGCGGAGGAAGCGGGCTTTGATGACGATGGTGACTGTGATGGCATTGGTGGCAGCGGCCGTGAGACGGTGAGAGTGACAGTGACCGGGACAGTGACGTTTGGGTTGGCTCCATCGATGAACGGGCTCATGACAAGGCATCTCACCCTGATTACGTGTTTCTGGGGTCCCAGTGTCCCTTGGCTGCTGGACCCCCCGGCTTATCTCCGATATCGTATCGTATCGGTATCGGGCCCCTGATCTCGTGAGCCGCCGCTCAATTGACAGCAGCAACTTATCAAGCCCCATGACTGCAATAGCGCACTGTTGGCTGCACTCTGCACCGCAATGGAAAGGGAATACGACGCAACGCTGAGTAGGGCAGCGCTGAGTAGGGCATCAATGGGTATTCGTGCATTTTGAGGACGCTATATTCAGGCGCCCGTCCTAGCAGCGACGTTGTTTGTTGTTCCCGCTCGCTACGTGGTCTGCCGCCCAACCACTGATTTATGGTGGGCTGGTGCCGCCGGCAGCCCCGTGTGGGATGCCGCCCAGCGCCGCCAACGATTGAGAGAACCCCCGGCGTATTTGAACCCCGGCGTGATTTGACCCCCGGCATTCGAGAACTGACCCGTCAATTATCCTCAGTCCTCGTGCTTCACCTCGTGCTTCACCCCGACGTCCTGTGTAACCTCCAGCTTGACCACCGTGCCATCCCCGTCTTCAGCCTCAACCTTTTCCGCCTTGACTCTCCGTCCCTCAGAGACCTTTTTGCGGTCCGCCGCCTTGCAGAGTCCCTCGAAGCCTAGCTCGCACTCACCGCACTTTCGCCCAACGGGGAGGCAGATGGCCTGTCCGAGCCCGACCAGCAGCGAGTTGATCTCTCGCCATCGGTCGTGCGGCAGCCAGGACTGCAGTGCGTGCCGCGTCTCCTCCGGGTTCTTGGTCTTGTTCCAGCCCCAGAGGTTCGTGATACGGTGCACATGCACGTCGACGCCGATGCCCTCGGTGCGGTTCCACGCCACCGACATGCACAGGTACGCCATCTTGGGCCCCACGCCGGGGAGAGATATGAGCCCTTCGATCGTGTCGGGGATATCGCCGTTCCATTTGTCGCGAAGAATCTCAGCCGTTTGCTTGAGGTATCTGTGTATCATCGTCAGCCATCTCGCCCCGACGTCCCAATCTTAGCGAAAACATACCGTGTCTTGTTATTGTGAAATCCCACTGCCCATATGGTCTGGTTCAATAAGGCTGGGTCCACGGCGATCATGTTGTTGATATTTAGTCCAACTGGTGCCTCGGGTTTGTACGCCGGCAGCTCCGTCTGAAGCTTCCTCATGACAACCGCAGTGACCGTGTCTTTTGTCTGGCTCGACAGCATCAATGCCACCAGAGAATGGTACCGCTGGTCCTTGGGAGAAGCGTTCTTATCCGCCAGCCGTTCGCACCCCATCGTATCGACGGCCGCACCGTACGCAGCCCCGCCAGGCGCTCGCATCTTCCTCACAACGTTGTACATGGCCTCCCAGTCGGACGGCGGTTCGATCGTGGTCTCTCCGGTCGATCGGTCAACAGCCTTTCGGGCGGGTTTGCGGGCTCGGCGCGGAGCCTTGGACGGCGGCGAGGGGATGGAGCCGAGGGAGTCTTCGATGACTTCGGACTTGATGTATTCGGATTTGATACCTTCAGACTTGATGTCGCTTGGACGCGATGTATCTTCCAGTTTGACCGCGACGACTCGCCGTCGCTTTGGAGGCGGAGGGCTGACGACATCTTCAATGTCTCGAATGTCGGCCTTGGTCTCTTCTGCCTTGGTTGCCAGAGCAAACCGAGCCAGGGACCCTCGCGTTGTTCGTCTCGGCGGCGATATGGGCTCCGACGCGCGATCAAAGAGCTTTGCTGAGTCTCTGGATACTCTTGAAGTCCGCATTTTCGGACAATGGGTTGCAGAATGGCCGGCACGGTTGAGCTGAGGCTAGCCCCTTGAGACGCGTCTTGCCCGAGACTTGCTCTCGTGGCGAACTCGTTTCCCGAAAGCCCCCCACGGCCCGCCCGGCAGCTAGTGTGGGTACCCCGGATTCCATGCACGTCCCAGACCATGGCCATTTCTAAGCAGCGCCCAGCGAGAGCCAAAAGGGATGTTCATGCCTGAGATCACGACAACTACCAGACAGAGACAGTGCTGTCAAGAAACAATCATGTAGGAAAAACAATAATTCAATAATTCAGATTCCCAATTTCTCATATGAGCTTTCATGCCACTATATACAAAATTTCTTGGTTATACAATCCCCGGTTTCACCCCTGATATAGGGTAGGCTGGGTCGAAATCGACCTGATACCTTGAGCCCAGCAACTTGACATCTAATTGCTGAATAGCAGATGTCTAGCGATATACAGTTGTTGCTCCTCCTCGATACAATCCATGGAAATCGTGGGTAATATTTTGGCGGGGCGCGTCATTAGTCCGGGTTGGGCCATCAAGGTTGCTGGCAATCGTCGCACATATAGAACGGATGCCCCGGCTTACAATTTTGATAGAGTCAATTCCCTATCCCTTAGATTATTGGACTTGACATTCATTTTACTATTTAATTTTTAAGCCGACTTACAAAGTCCGCATGTCAACAACCGCACGGATGCAGTCTCCCTGCTTCATGGTCTCGAAGGCGTCGTTCATCTCGCCCAAAGTCTTGCGGTGGGTGATGAACTCGTCGACCTTGAGAGCTCCCCGCTTGTAGTCGGCGACGAGGTCGTTCAACTGAGAGCGGCCCTTAACACCGCCAAAGGCACAGCCCTTCCAGACACGGCCAGTGACGAGCTGGAATGCTATCGAGAAGTTAGTATTTGATACCGAAAAAGAACCAGCGAAAACGGGAAGCTTACGTCGGGTAGAAATCTCCTGGCCGGCGGCGGCGACACCAATGACGATGCTCTCACCCCAGCCCTTGTGGCAGGCCTCCAGGGCAGCGCGCATGACGCTGACGTTGCCAGTGCAGTCGAAGGTGTAGTCGCAACCGCCGTCGGTCATCTCGACGAGCTTCTCGACAATTGTCTGGCCCTTCAGCTCGGTGGGGTTGACAAAGTCAGTGGCACCAAACTTCCTGGCCCACGCCTCCTTGGAAGGGTTGACGTCCACAACAATGATCTTACCAGCCTTGTTGATAACGGCACCCTGGACGACGGACAGACCGACACAGCCGGCACCGAAGACGGCAATGTTGGAGCCCTCCTCGACCTTGGCGGTGAAACGGGCAGCACCGTAACCGGTGGTGATACCGCAGCCGAGCAGGCAGGTTCGGTCAAAGGGAGCATCGTGCTCGATGGCAACGACCGAGATGTCGGCAACGACGGTGAACTGAGAGAAGGTGGAGGTTCCCATGAAATGGAGGAGATCCTTGCCCTTGCACTTGAAGCGGGAAGTGCCGTCGGGCATCAAACCCTGGCCTTGGGTGGCTCGGATTTTACCACAGAGGTTGGTCTTGCCAGACTTGCAGAACTTGCACTCCATGCACTCGGGGGTACTGTTGAGAGAAGAAAGCGTTAGCAATGTAACTCGAGGGAGATGCTCCAGGGCTAGCGGGGCTCTTACTAGAGAGCGACGACGTGGTCGCCAGGCTTCACGTTGGTGACGCCCTCACCAACAGACTCGACGATACCAGCACCCTCGTGTCCCAGGACGATGGGGAATGCACCCTCGGGATCCTTGCCCGACAGAGTGTAGGCATCTGGAGCAGTATGTCAGTAACCGTGGACGTGACTGAAGCCGCAAAGGGAGCACGTACCGGTGTGGCAGACACCAGTGTAGTAGATCTCGATGCGGACCTCGTGGGCGCGAGGAGGGCCAACCTCGATGTCCTCGAGGCTAAGCTCCTTGCCGGCCTCCCAGGCGACGGCGGCCTTGCAAGTAATGGTCTACCCGACGGATCCAGCGTCAGCAAAAGCCTCCCGAGATCGCTATGTATCGGGCGGGGTAGAACACGAAGTCGATGGAGGGGTAAATTGGAGAGGCAACGCAACGCAACGTAACTCACCTTGCCTACGGTAGAAGCCATTGTGTCGAACAGAACTGGGATGAAATCCGTGTGTAGAGAGGACAAACTGATGCAGAACTCAGTTGTTGGTTTCGATGGTCGAGAAACGCCAATTCCAATCAAGGTTGGATCGTTTATGTATGGAGACTGAAATCCGTGATGCCAGATTCCGATCCCCGAGCAACTCCGTGAACCGCCTACCCCGCAATGGACTTTGAAATCCACACAACCACGTCAGCTGAGAAAGGCAATGACATCCGATGATGAGGCTTGGCTTTAGCCCATTGGAGGAATGCCTCGCTCTTCTTGCTGGATCGGCATGGCTGTGCTCTCTGGGGAGGTTGGCTCAGTGGGTTGGAAGCCTGTGCTATTGGTACAGGCCTCGAGCATTGCGGCCCCGACCCTAGAGATGCGGAGGAACCATGACTTCTCCCGGGCAAATGACGAGGACGGGATCCGATCCGAGGTGTGGTCCATAGCTTTGAGATAGCTCGGCAGTTCCAGACATAGACGGAAGCCGTACCGTCCGCATCGGAATTTCTCCAAGCCGCGCGAGTCAGGCATTCCGGCTGTATGCGTTGGTGCAGGGCGACGAGGATGGCAAACGTCGATGCTGAATAACAAAACCCGCTTTAAGCCGTGGCATTGGCGAGTAACATGTTTGTCCTTGACCAGGTACCTATAGAAGCTGCCAGACAAAGATGGATCAGGATAGCGTAGGGATCTGAATGCCAGAGCAATGCCGAGGATTTCAGCGAGAAAAGCCCGTCGCTTACGCTAGCTTCTATTCTGCTTATCTTTTGCCGTGTGGATTTCGAGACTTGGCGGCACTAATATTAACCTCTAAGGTGAGCTTCGGTCAACGCGGGTGGGGAGCCCAGTGAATGTCGGATAAACTCCGGACCATCATCACCCGTCGCGATAGCTCCAAAAAATATCCCAAACGCGTTGGCAGCCAGCTCTGGCCAATTCCAGAGACCAAAACAATCATCAATCATCGCATTCCTGACAACGGTTATTGCATGCGACACCAACGCCTTACTCCTCTGGATGAGTGATACGCCCTGCCACCGCCGCGCCGCCCTCTCGACTTGGAGCATTCGACGCTAGGGAGCTTTCGCAGCTTCGGACGCCATCATGGCTCACAGATTCGTCGTCCCCGACTCCAGCCCGCCCAGCAGCCCGGCGCCGTCGACGCCGGATAGGAACCCGCCGCGCTCGGGGTTCTCCTTCCTTGACAACGACCCCTCGACAACCCCGGCTGGCCCCCCTCCGTCCTCCGCTGCTTCATTCACTCCTGCTGGCGCGCCCACGGCCTCATTCATGGGGAGTTCCATGATGCACGGTATGAGCGACTCGAAGCCCCTCAGCTTTGGCGCGAAACCTTCAGGAAACAACCCCAAGAGCCTCTTTAGCCAGCAGAGCATGTCAAATAATCCTCTCGGTCGCTCCATTAGAGGCAGAGCCCCACAGCCGTCTGGCCTGAGCCGCCAGTTTAGTGCTGCAGATGAGGAGGATGAAGAGGAAGATGAGGAGGACGAGGATGCTGAAGGAGAGATGGACCTACCCCCTCACCGAATTAGCCTCTTTCGAAGGTCTGCTGCTCCCGATGGCCCTCCCGAAGATGATGAGGTCGAAGCCGAAATCGAGCGATTCATCGACGAGGATATGGATGAGGATGCGTCCGGGGAGGAATACGACGAGATATACGAACGAGAAGCTTCGGAAGAACCTGACATGTTTCTCAACATGCGCCATGACGATCGGCCTTATGGGCAGCCGATGATCGGCGACGAGTCGGACCTGATGATGCTCAACACCCCGGCCGCGACTAATCGAGTTCGAAAGGAGGCAGAGGACATCTTCAAACGATCCGCCGCACACTTCGGCATGTCATCCTGGAAACGAGGCTTCCAATTCGCGGCAATCGCCAAGGACCTATACAATCAACAAGAACCAGCCCGAATCGTCGAGCCAGCCAACCTGATCTTGACGACGGAGGAACTTGTTTGCCGCCTTTACGAGGAAGGTGTCGGCACAGAGGATGATGCGGAAAAGATGGACAATTCACTGGCTAGTATCACATATCGTCTGGTTCGCCTGTGGAATGACCACGTGGACGAGCTGCCCCAGCCAGAGGGTGAAGACTTTGCGACGATTGGGCCTGGACCTGAGGCCGAGTCCTTTGAAAAGGCCGCCTACGTTGCTCACCTGATTCTCCGAATGCATCATACTCGCTTCGACAGCAATACCGAGGACGAGAAGACACCTCCCCTCCCTGAGATCCTGTTCGACTGGATGCAAACGAGCCATAACCTATACCCCGACCAGGTGCGAGAGATCAGCCGATACAAGCCCAGCCCGGCATGCCATAGCCTTTACTGGCAAACAGTTCGATGCGCATTGCTTCGCGGAGATGTCGAGGGCGCTTCGCACCTGCTAGGAAATGCTGGCTGGGAAAACGTCCGCCGAGGTCCTCGTGGGGAGTTCGCCTACACCGGCAAAGCCCTTGAGAATGTGAGACGGTTCGCCGCCGCCACCTGCGACATCCTGGATCAGTGCCCCGCCAAGAGATCGGATTGGGACATCTGGAACAGCAACTGGACTCTGTTCCGTATCCAGGCACGTGGCTCCCTGGATAGACTGACGCTCTTCGCTGAAGGCAAGGACCAAAACATGAGAGATTCCTTGGATGATGAATTTAATCCCCAGCCACAATCCATGTCGACTATGGCGAGGAAAGCATCTAGCCAGATTCCCTGGGATATTTACGAGAACTTACAAACCATTTACGGCATCATCCTCGGAAGCCATGAGGCGATTATGGAGGTGGCTCAAGACTGGTGTGAGGCAACGATCGGACTCTTCGGCTGGTGGGACGATGGCAACCAGCGTCACAAGTCGCTCAAGATGTCACACTCGCAGAGCTTCCGAGCATCGGCATCGCACTCAGCGGGCTCGGACGATTACTTTGAACGACTGGCGACCGCCTTCCACCACGTTATCGACTCCGACATGAACCCCAATTCAATGAACCCCGTTGAGGTCGCAATCGCTTCTGCCTTCGAGGGCAACGTCAATGCTGTCCTTGGGTTCCTTAGGGCATGGTCTCTACCCTTGTCCTGCACAGTGGCCGAGGTGGCGTCGTTGGGCGATTGGCTCCCTGCAACCGAGTCAGCGAATCCTCTACCCCTCGACACCTTGGACATGGACGACCTTGCTTTGTTGGGCGTAACTCAACCTGGACCGGATGAATTGGAAGGCATCAAGGACACGACGCTGGTCCTCTACGCCAGAGAGCTGGCAGGCATCGAGCAACTGTCCCCGGAGCGTGATGGATGGGAAATGGCCATTCAGGTGCTTGGCCGGATGGATTCGCCTGAGAAATCAGAACAGACTGTCGGCGAGCTTCTGCGAGATCTCCTAGCCACCCTGGATGAGCACTCGAGCCGTACTGTCGACAAGATCTGGAGGATACTGAACGATCTCGGCATGATCAACTATGCTGAAGAGACGGCAGAGGTAAGAGCCAGTTTACAGTGTCGAGGGATCCAAAAGCTAACTTTGTCCAGACTTTTGCCGAGATTCTGTCCAAGGAGTCGCACCGATATGGTGAGGCGCTGTGGTACTATGCTCTCTCTCACCGACCGGACAGCGTGCGGGCAGTGCTCAACCTCCTCATGTCATACTCGCTGGTTCAATCCACTGCGTATCCCTTGGAGAAGGATCTCGATGAAGATTTGAAGGACTTGTTGCGGAAGCGAACCGAGACGTTGGAGAAGCGAGCCCAGCAGGACTTAGAAGCGGCGCAACTCCTTGGCCGGATGCTAAGTGGGTATGCCACGCTGCGCAAGTTTTACGAGATTCGTGATTCCGAGCAGCTGGAAGACGTTTCTTCCAGCAAGGCGCTTAAGCTCAAGAAACAAGCGGCGTCTGCTTTGGTGGCGGTCATCTCCAGCGCCGACGACAACATCCGTGGTGGCCTCTATGACGATACCCGAGATGCGGTTGTCAGCGAGGACTTCCTGCTGGCTTTACTGGGCGAGGCCACGGTCTTTATTAACCAGTCGCCGGCCGTGATCACGCTGGAGCAGATCGACATTCTCCTCAAAGCTATTGAGGATATCGAGACGGTTGGTGAGCGAGTGTACTCGGCGTGTGCCGATTTCTTCGAAGTGGTGCTGGGATCGGGCCAGGCACTCAAGGGGTCGACGCCGTGGGACTTGATGCAGAAGTCGACGAGCTCACTGAGCGGGAGCAGCTACGTGATGAGCGGCAGTTCGATGCTGGTGAACCACATGCACAAGATGACGGCGGGAACCAGCGTGCAGAGAGGATGGGATTGGAGAAAGGGCTTTTTCTCGACGACCAAGGGAGAGGATGTGCTCCGAAAGCTGCGGTTGGGGCTGAACAAGGACCTGGCGACGTTATGGCTGGAGGATGCGGATGGAGTTGCCATGTTCTAGAGGGCGAGAATGTTGCCGAGGGGAGACGGACGGTGGGGATGAAGGAACACGCCGTCCTGCGATAATAACAAAACACCGGGCGATGGCTTGCACACCTTGCACTCTTTGATACAGGGCAGGGAGATAGAGAGAGGGAAGCTTGATTTATGTCATTGTTGGTGTACGTTGAGTACGTATGTATTGGTAACTGTTACGGAATGAAGAACGGAATACAGAAGGATATGGAGGGAACTAGTTACCTTCCATTACCTACCTGCCTTGGCAGTCAGGACATGATTGTGCCTACTTACACAGCTACAGCCATGGAGAGCATTTCCTGGAGAGAGCAATTGTGGTGTCACTGGGAAATGCCGAGATCCACCTCCACCTCCACTGGGCCGGTGCTCGGCGGTGGTGGAGCCCCCACATCCCCAGATCTGTCGGCCAAACTCCAATCCAATCCCGTCAATTTACAATTGCCAAAAATTTGTCCCCCGAACTCGCCCCCACCAAAAAGAATCACCAACACCAACGACTCCTGGTCCACCGCGGAAGAGTCAGAGTCATCCATCCTCCGGTACATCGTACCCGTTGCACGCAGCACCACCCGATCATGGCCTCAATTGAGCTGGCCAGCCGCTCAGGCGGCGCCATGACGGTGAGTTCCCCCCTAGCATTGAGTAATTGGGCATCGCCGCAATTGAGCATCCATCGAGAGAATCCGCCGTACTGACTCCTCGTTTCCTCCCCTCTACAGCAACTCTTGCGACGCGCCGGCCCCAGTGCCATCCGGTCTGCTGCCGCCCTCGCCGCCCGGAGGGACTTCTCGACGGTCAAGTCGCTGCCTCCGACGTACGAGAAGCTCTACACCAAGTACACCGACGTCCGCCGCGTGCTCGGCAAGCAGCGCCTGACGCTGGCCGAGAAGATCCTCTACAGCCATCTCGACAACGTCGAGGAGTCGCTGCTCACCAACACGGACAATGGGCGCGCCATCCGCGGCCAGGCCAACCTGCGCCTCAATCCCGACCGCGTCAACATGCAGGACGCCTCGGCCCAGATGGCCATCCTGCAGTTCATGTCGTGCAATCTCGCCAAGCCCGCCATTCCCGCCAGCATCCACTGCGACCACTTGATTGTCGGCTCCAAGGGTGCCGAGGACGACCTGCAGCAGGGCATCGAGACCAACAAGGAGGTCTTCGATTTTCTCGAGTCGGCCGCCCGCAAGTACGGCATGGACTTCTGGCCTCCGGGCGCCGGCATCATCCACCAGACCGTCCTGGAGAACTACGCCCTGCCCGGACTGATGATGCTGGGAACCGACTCGCACAGCCCCAACGCCGGCGGTCTCTGCACTGTCACCATCGGTGTTGGCGGTGCCGATGCTGTCGAGGCCCTTGTCGGTGCGCCCTGGGAGCTCAAGGCCCCCAAGATCCTCGGTGTCCGCCTCGTCGGCAAGTTGACCAACTGGGTGTCGCCCAAGGATGTCATCCTGCGCCTGGCTGGCGAGCTCACCGTTCGCGGCGGCACTGGCTCCATCATCGAGTACTTCGGCCCTGGTGTCGACACTCTGAGCGCCACCGGAATGGCAACCATGTGTAATATGGCAAGTTGGCTCCTTTCAGAACTTGATTTACAGTTGCACTAACTATCTATTGCAGGGAGCCGAGGTTGGCGCCACCACGTCCATCTTCCCCTACACTAGTGCTACGGCGAGGTACCTCGAATCGACCCGCCGATCTCAGGCCAACGCCAACATCGCGGCCCTAGAGAGCTTCGCTGGCAACAGCTCCGACCCCGATGCCCAGTGGCGCTTCAGCGCCGACGAGGGCGCCGAGTACGACGAGCTCATCACCATCGACCTTTCGACCCTGGAGCCCCATATCAACGGCCCCTTCACCCCCGATCTGGCCACCCCCCTTTCCAAGTTCAAGGAGGTCGTCAAGGACCAGCAATGGCCCGAGGTCCTCTCCGCCGGCCTCATCGGTAGCTGCACCAACAGTTCATACGAGGACATGACCCGCGTCGAGAGCCTGCTCAAGGAGGCTGCCGAGGCCGGCCTCAAGCCCGTCGCCGACTTCTACATCACCCCCGGTAGTGAACAGATCCGCGCCACCCTCGAGCGTGACGGCACTCTGCAGACCTTTGAGGGCGCCGGTGGCATCGTGCTCTCCAACGCCTGCGGTCCTTGCATTGGCCAGTGGAAGCGACAGGACGGCGTCACCAAGGGCACCAGCAACGCGATCCTGACGTCGTACAACCGCAACTTCCGTGGCCGAAACGATGGAAACCCCGACACCATGAACTTCCTCGCCTCGCCCGAGATCGTCACCGCCATGGCCTTTGCCGGCTCGACCACCTTCAACCCCATGACCGACTCCATCAAGACCCCCGAGGGCAAGGACTTCAGGTTCTCTCCTCCCCACGGTCTCGAGGGCCCCCCGACTCCCTTCGAGTCCGGCAACCCGACGCTGGGTGTCCTGTCCCAGGAGCCCGACGGAAACACCCAGATCGCCATCTCCCCCACATCCGAACGCCTGGCCTTCCTGGAGCCCTTCCCTCCGTTCCCCGAGTCGGACCTCTCGGGCCTGCGCGTCCTCGTCAAGGTCACCGGCAAGTGCACCACCGACACCATCTCCGCCGCCGGCCCCTGGCTCAAGTACAAAGGCCACCTGCCCAACATCAGCACCAACACGCTCAACACGGCCATCAACGCCGAGACGGACGAGGTCAACGCCGCCTATGACCTCGACGGCTCCAAGCACACCATCCCGAGCTCGGCGAGCTGTGGAAGAAGCGCGGCCAGGAGTGGCTCGTTGTCGCTGAGCACAACTACGGCGAGGGCTCCGCTCGCGAGCACGCCGCCCTGCAACCGCGCTTCCTCGGCGCCCGCGTCGTTCTCACCAAGTCCTTCGCCCGCATCCACGAGACCAACCTCAAGAAACAGGGTGTCGTGCCCCTGAACTTCGAGAACGAGGCCGACTACGACCGCATCGGCGCCGGCGACGAGGTTGCCACCGTCGGCCTCCTCGACATGCTCAAGAACGGCGGCCAGGGCGCCGTGCAGCTGCGCGTCACCAAGGCCTCGGGCGACGAGTTCCTCATCCCCACCAAGCACGCCGTCACCAAGGACCAGGCCCTTTTCATCCTCGCAGGCAGTGCCCTGAACCTGCTGTCCAAGGGCGTATAGACCGGAGAGAGCGGTGTGCCGGCGCAAAAGAACCGAGAGGTCGTAGGCGGCGCTTTATCTGTCGGGCCGTCGGTATGGTTCGGGTGCTTCTCTAGGTTTTTGGATGGGTGGCTTGTAGAAATAGTGGCGTCTGGGCGGGAAAATGTCCGAGCGATAGATCGTAAATAGCAATACCAGCTGTTCCATTTGATTTTCAGTCACATTTGGCCTCGACTATTTCCATCTGTTTGTGTTGGTCTTGGAATATGCGCTCTGGCAGTTCTTCAGGATTGCAAATTGTCTTCGAGTGATCCACGCACGGTTCTGCTGACGCTCTTTCAACTGGCAAGGACAACATGCTGACACCCTTC
Organism: Neonectria sp. DH2; assembly: GCA_003934905.1. Lineage (NCBI taxonomy): Eukaryota > Fungi > Ascomycota > Sordariomycetes > Hypocreales > Nectriaceae > Neonectria > Neonectria sp. DH2. The sequence goes on along the minus strand of RQWH01000006.1, from coordinate 1,583,581 downwards.
TTCGTCAAGAATTGGCCGAAGCCTCGTCCATTGAATATGTACTACTGTCAGAAAGCTCGGTTACTTTCCCCCCCCGATGCAGGTTACATCCACATATTTTTTGACAATCCGTAACGCCGAAACAAACATCATGCATGGGCTGTGTCTATCGTCCGAGTGCAATTCCGCCCGTATTCTGAAAGCCCTTCAGCCTGACATGCTGTAATTTTTGGCACGTCGCCATGAAACGCCGGTATGACTCTTCTGTCATCTTCTGATTCTTGCTATTGAGGAAGGCTCCTCGTCTCGCGAAACCAAGCACACGCCTTCAACCATGCCGGATTCTTTCGTACATCATCAGGGAGGTTTTCCTCAGGAACCATCCCAAAGTCTGACATTTTCTTGTGTCCGCGAGGCTGTGGATCTCGACGAGGAGGAATTACCCTAGCTTTCCGAGCCCTGTCGCGTTCCTTCTCGGCTGCAGCCTCTCTTGCGCGTAAGTACCGCTGCCTTTCGATAGTCTTTCCGAACCAGGCTTTTCGCCCGCCGCGACTTTGGATTTCTTTTGACTTTTTTTTATGCCATTCTTCCGATCGATTGTGCATTCTGTGAATGGCTGGGTTCACGTGTAAAGCAAGTCGGTCGTCTTCGCTTGAAGCTGTCGCCATTCTAGGAGAACGGAGCAGGACGGAAACAGCGCTAGGTGGCTGCAGATCAGACTGTCGGTATATCAGAGCGTCAAATGCAGCCGAGTCGAAGTCGGCTAGCCTCTTTGCCCTGCTCGCCTCATTTCTCACTTTGGAAGGGCTGATGATCGGATTTACCACAGGCGAATATTCGTCATGTGGGGAATTACTGCCGTTGACATTTTGGGCGCCATCGCTGTCCAAGTGTCGCTCTGACACAATGGGCGAATCCAAATCCATCGACAGATCTTCATCATCTGATTCTTGAGTGAGAATTCGGGAACCGTAGGACTCTGGTTCCGATGTTGGCTCAGGAGTACTTCGATCGTCATCGTCCTGCATAATGCCAAACCTGCTCTCGCAAAAGGGTGAAGGAGGAATGCGAGCTGAGTCTATCCCGAAACCAGACACGCCGTTAGAAGATGTGGTATGCTGAAAAGCTATCTGATGTGGCGAGTTGATAGGGGAAGGCGATTTGGCCAAAACTATTGTGCTGGTGGCCTGATCGTTGACTGAGAATTTTCGTGTTGGTGCTGAGACTTGCGGGGGCGCCAATGCCTGCATTCTTGTATTCTCTAAACCGGGTTGTTTAGACCCTTGAGACATCTGAGTTTCATTAGAGGTCAGAATGGAGGCGGCAAGGTCGACCTTTTCCTGGGAGCTGGAAGAGCTCTCGGCTTTTTCTTCGCTGTGATTCACGGCTGCATGATTTGAGATCTTTGCGGAGCCATTTGTCTTCAAAAGTGGAAGAGTCGAAGATAGCACAGCCTCGTTTCCTCCAAATCCGCTGTCGCACTTGGTGACATGGACCGAACCTGGCAACGCTTGCTTCTGGTCCCGTTGATGTTACCGTTGATATTAGGGGAATGGTCGGGCGGGCTTATGTTCTTGTTCTTGGGCGCAACAAGGTCTGTTACCGACTTGGGAACAAGGCCTATCAATGACTTCGGCTTCGCGTGTGCTTCCACTTTGTCTGTTTCCACTTGAGACTCCGTGGCTTTGGCCCTCTCTTGAAGCCTGCTTGGGCCCAGGGATGTTGTAGACTTCGCTGAAGAACGGCGTGCCGATGGCAATAAGAAGGGATTGCGACCTCTTTTAGCATACGGCTTGCCCGCGAAATGCGTAAGCCTAGGCAGCCCGTTTATCAAAGGACCAGAGTGAGACCTAGGTACATCATGTGCGCCGCAGAATGACGAGGGGGGCAATGGTGTGGAATCACAGTTAGGCTTAGCACAGCATGTGCTGTTGTTTAGAAGCTTTTCGTTCCGAGTCATGTCCACCTTGGATGCGGGGATGAGATGCCCAAAATGGCAGCGTTATCGAATCTGCATAGTAAAACGGCGTTCCGCGTCGTGTTCCAATTCGCCGAAAGTGGAGGGTGAATGTTGCAGCATCTAGCCCACTGACGGCCCCATATGGAGCTTGGTGTGGCGATGGGGAGATAAGATCTCGATGAATGCCAAACTAGATGAGATACCAGAAACGTCAGCTGGTTGAAAGGATCATGTCATGAAATATGCATTGATGATGAAAATTGTGTCGTCAGATCTTTTCAGTTTTAAACTTGGCCGTCAAGCTAGGCACCTCAGCGGTTACACCTTCTCTGCTGGCTCCATAGCAGACATGGGCCTGCTGTTCGTCGCGGCCTTTGGTCAAGATCCGTGGAGGTAACGAGGAAAGAGACTCCATGTTGCGACGAGTAGGTGGTAATTTACTCGAACCCAAAAACTCCGAAAACACGTGGTATTCGCGAGAGGAGAATGCGCGAGCTTGGGGACGAGGCGGCGACCTCTTGTCATAGACAAAGGTGGCCGAGGGGAACCAGAGCGGGAGATGACGTGACCGAAGGGTTCCGTTCAGTCAGACCTTTTACCATGGGCATCATTCGACACGGGTGGTTTGGTGGGAAACCAGCTGGAGACAAGTTCACGTACCGAATAAAGGCGCTGGGAGAAGTGCAAAACGCGGTGCAGAAAGCAGGGCGGAAAGCGGTTGTCGTCGTGACTGTGGGGGGGACCGCGTTCGCGTTTGCGTATGTGTGATCTTTTGACAGTCGAGGTGGAGTGCAGGCTTGCGACGTGGTTTATGTACCGCAGCCCGGGTTTGGTGAGAGGCGAGGTTCATGGAGTCGGAAGGATGCGCGGGCACCCGGTCCTCTCAGAGACAAAGATGTGGATGAAAGAAAGAAATGCATGGCAAGGCTGTGATGCATGCGCTCCATTGTCGGTTGTTGCCAGTTGGTTGGCGGCAGCTCCTCATGCTCGCCTGCTGGCAGCCGCCTGGCGGGCTGGTTCCATTGGCTGACTCCGTTGGCTGGCTATCGCGCGCGCACCTGACATCGGGCACTTTACCTCATACGGTACTGAGCGAGGGCTAAAGAAGAGTGCTGAGAGAGCTGCAGAACTGTTGGAGGTGCTGTGCTGTAGCCTGCGAGGCGAGAAATGCAACCTTACGGTGCCTTATTAATTAAGGCTGCAATGCTGTTCCGGCTCTGGTTCCGGCGCGGGAATAACAGCGAAGCCGGGCGCCCCGCCACTGCACCCTCGCGGTTCGCCACACCTGGACGGACAGCGATAGGCGACAGGCGACAGACCGACAGGCGTGGTCTATAACTGTCCGTCTTAGCGCGGGGGAGCTTGCTTCGGACAGTGAACACCACGTTGCGATTCCACATAAGGCTGGGTTACGATCGCGACTGCATCCCACGTCGTCTCTCTCCGGCTTTTGACCCGGCAGCTGTTTCGCTGTCACACGCCGTCCTTTTTTTCTCTGAGAGGCGACTCCTGCATTTGCCACCGTCATGGACTTCCTCAAGTCTGCTGTGGCCTCGGCCATCGCCAAGGGCCCTCCCTTCCCGTACAGCTTTGGCGACATTGTCGACATTGACGAGTCCATCTGGACCTTGTACAATGGCACCAAGAGGGTAATTTTACCCCCTCATGTCTATGTACTAGTTCTTGCTAATGACTTCGCCACAGGAAGACGGCTCGAACTGCAGCATTTTCTCCTTCGACATCACCGCGAACCGATCCCGACTCCCCCTTGCCAAGAACGCCCTTAAGAAGCTGAGGACACTTCGACACCCAGGCGTGATCAAAGTCCTCGATGCCGTCGAGGTACAACATGGTCTTTACGAGACTACCGAAGACATTGCGCTAACCATGCGCCGTGCAGACGGAGACCTACATCTATATTGCGACCGAGCGAGTTGTGCCCCTGAGGTGGCATGTGAAGAGAAAGAGTCTCACCCCGGAAACGATAAAATGGGGCCTTCACAGTATCGCAGTATGTTACTTGAGTATAGGGCTGGAGTTTAAATGAGGCTTATCAAAACGCAGCGCACTATCAAGTTCATCAACGACGAGGCCTCCTCCATACACGGTAGCCTCAAGGTTGGGTCGATTTACACTTCGGAGAGTGGAGAGTGGAAGCTGGGAGGATTCGATGTCTTAAGCAACGTCAAAGATGACGAGTCAATCATCTACGTCTGTATACCCGGATTTCGTGATCGGGTCTATAAACTGACAAGCGCAACAGACATACGGCAGCGTGGTACCGGATTCTGGCCGATATGCCCCTCCCGAACTGGCCCGAGGGGGATGGGAAGCAATCAAGAAGAACCCCCAAACAGCAGTGGATGCATTTAATCTCGGAGCTCTGGTGTTTGAGGTTTTCAATGGCGACTACATCGGCGCGGACCAAGCTGGCCAGACGAAGAATATCCCACCGCCGATGCAATCGAGCTACAAGCGCCTCTGCAACGCTAATCCCAAGGCTCGCATCAGCGTTGGTAATTTTCTTGACCAAGGAAGCAGGGCCGGATCCTTTTTCGATAGCTCTCTCATCAAGTTGACGGAAGGCATTGATAACCTTGACATCAAGACGGCCGAGGAGCGAGAGGAGTTCCTGACGTGAGTCGTCAAATGCACCCGTACAAGCAATGTTACTGACCATCTATACCAGTGGCCTGGACGAACTCAGCGACGACTTTCCGGAGGAGTTTTTCAAAATGAAGATCTTGCCTGAGCTGATGAAGTCAGCAGAGTTTGGCGGTGGAGGCCCAAAGGCAGTGGGCGTAGTAATGAAGATTGCTACCAAGCTCTCCAACGAAGATTTTGAATCCAGGGTCACGCCGTTCGTTGTGCGACTGTTTGGGAGCCCTGACCGGGCCATCAGAGTCTGTTTATTGGATAGCCTCCCTTTGATGATTGATCGACTTTCTCAGAAGATCGTCAACGACAAAATCTTCCCGCAATTGGTGAGGACCCAAGCCTAACCGTCGATGACCAGCTAACACGGACAGATCACCGGGTTTACAGACGCGGCGCCCATTGTGCGGGAGCAGACGTTGAAGTCTGTCCTCGTCATCATTACCAAGCTATCAGACCGAACCATAAACGGTGATTTGCTTAAACAATTGGCAAGAACTGCAAACGACGAACAACCGGGTATTCGGACAAACACTACAATTTGTCTTGGAAAGATTGCGAAGAACCTGGGGACGTCTTCTCGGTCAAAGGTTCTCATCGCCGCTTTTACTCGGTCCTTGAGAGATCCTTTCCTTCACGCTAGAAACGCTGCCCTGATGTCGCTAGGTGCCACTGCCGAATACTTCACAGAGGAAGACAGCGCATGCAGAATTATTCCTGTCTTTTCTCCCTTGCTAATCGACAAGGAGAAGTTCATCCGCGACGCTGCCAACCGGACCATGGATATCTATCTCCAGAAGATTCGGAAGGCTGCTTCCACTATGCCAGACAGCGCTCTGCCTCCACCACAGGTAGCCGATGTGGCAGCACCTCGGATGGGCACGCCGCAGCATACTGAGAATGCTGGGTGGACTGGGTGGGCCATTTCCTCTTTTACGAACAAACTGTCGGCCGCGGCAGGCGAAATGCAGACCGAACCTGCTGCCGGAGCCGTTTCTCCTAAGCCAATACCGTCCCCAGGTCTGGAGCCGAAGAAGCCGGCCATGTCCTCTGCCTCGAACCTTCATCGCCAGGCGGTAAAATCACCACCGCCAAACATCTCGCGCAAGTCATCATCAAGCATAGTTGCCGAATCGTTCTGGCCGGCAGATGGCGGCGATGACGGCGTGGACTCCTGGGGCGACATGGGAGACGATGATGGTTTTGGTGCCCCAGCCAAGGAGCCGCCAAAGCAGTCTGCAACTGCCTCGACAACTCCATTTGACGACGGTGATGAGCCAGACTTTGCTGGATGGCTGACGGCCCAGTCACAGAAGAAGTCGGGGATGGGCAAGCCACTACCAAAAGGGCTGTCAAAGTCTGCAGCAGCAAAGAAGCCACTGGCAAGACCTGCCGCCAAGCCCGTCTCCGCGAAGAAGATTGATATGAAGCCCAAACCGGCAGATGACGATGACGGATGGGGCGATGGATGGTAAGGGGGTAATAGAAAGGGGTTTTGGGGTAGTGGAAAGAAGAATAAAACCAAGCCGCCATGTTTGCCGTCATGTAAACTGGCGCTGGAGTTTAATATCAGGATAGCATTCTACATATTCGGCATGAGCGTTATGACAGCCAGGATTTTTACCCGTCCCTAGAATGGTCGAACTAATGAGTATACAACTTTTTACAACATGGTTTTGATAAGTTGCGCCGAGCTCCTTAGGATATGTTATTTTCTTCAGGAATAGCTCATTTTGGCTTCTAACGTACTGTCCGGTGAATGTGGGGGCGCCGACATTAGCTCCCCCTCTCACCATCGGTGAAAGTTCGGTGAGAGCGGGATGTTTTGGTTCCCGGGCTCTTTGCCCCACCTTGGTTTTTTTCCACCATCAACCAAGCAACCAACTTGGTTCTTCCCACGCACAAACAACCGCCGATTCGTCCTTCTCTACCGCCCAAACAACCCCCCCGAACCAAAAAACCACACTCTTCTTTCTCGCCCGCCCGCGATGGTACAGGGCGTGATCAAGAAGCTCGGGCGCCCCACGGCGCCCAAGGTGACGCACTCGAAGCGCCAGGCGGCCAAGGTGGGCAAGACCAAGAAGTCCCAGGCCAACCTCGACAAGGCGCACAAGAAGAACTTCACCAGCGGTATGGCGGCCCGCACGGAGCAGCTGCTGGGCGAGCGCGTCGGCCATCTCGAGCTCATCGGCCAGGGCAAGAAGGCCGGCAAGAAGACGACACACAGTGCGGGCTCCAAGAAGTTTGGTTAAGACGAGTAGATGGGGAGGAAGGAAGTGCGTTTCGTCGTGGGATGGCGTCACGAGCGATTCGGGATGGGCTGAGAAGGGAAAAATGATTTATTACGGATTTTATGTTGGCTTTCTTTGGCGTTTGTTCGAACTACATTGGCGACGAAATATACCCGCGACGAAATCGGCTACGTTTCAGCGTTTCGGCCCCCATGCTTCCCACGCTCACAAGGCTTGTTCGAACACCTCCAAGGAATCTCAACACGCAGCTACGACTTCTTAAGCGGGCAGCCTCTGATGTCGAACTGTTTGCCCTCGGCCACATGAGTCAAGATGGATGTCACCACCTCGTAATCCCTGGCAACATCCACCATCCAAGTCGACACCGCCATCCGCACCGCCTTCTGGCCCTTCCACCTCGTCCCGCTGACGTACATGTGCCTCGTCTCGTTGATCTTCTCGACGAGCACCTCGTTCAGCGCCGCGTCCTTTGCGCGGAACAGGACAATCATGAAGACCTCGTCCAGGTCCGCGCCCTCGTCGGGCAGCAGCTCGTAGTGCTCCGAGTCTCGCAGGAAGGCGGCCACTTTGCGCGACAGCTCGACCATGTTGGCCAGCAAGGCCGCCATGCCGGGGCGCCCCTCGCTCAGGAGCACGACGTACGCGGGCAGGGCGCGGAAGCGGCGGGAGTTCTCCAGGCCGATGTTCAGGGGCGACGGGATGGTGTCCTGCGAACCGGAGGAGAGGTATGCGGCGTTGGGGTTGGTGAAGACGGATTGCAGAGTGAGATGTGATCGGGTTAGGAACATGCCGCAGTCGTAGGGCTGGCGTTTGGAGTTAGCAACAGCTCTTGGGCTTGGAGCCAAGGGATACTCACCACGTTGAGAAGCTTGTGTCCGTCTACTGTGATGCTGTCGGCCAGCTCAAGGCCCTCGACCCGTTTGTGAAGCAACTTGTACTCTTCCTTGTCTTCGAGGGCACGCACGAAGATGCCAAAAGCTAGGCCTCGTCAGCAAACACTCCCCGTTCTCTTAGCGATCCCGCCATCTCGACTTACCGCCATCGACGTGAATCCACGCTCCGTACTTGTCGGCCAACTCCCTGACCTTTCTCATCTCGTCGACGCCGCTGATGGCGAAGCGGCCCGTGTTGACCTCGCCCGCACTGAGGGCGATGACGCTCGCGGTCCCGGGCACTTGCAGCTCCCTCTCCAGCGCCGCGAGGTCCAGCCTCCACGGCTCCTCGTCGCTCAGCCGCAGCTCCTTGACGGCGCTGCGCCCGAAGCCGACCACGCTGGCCGCCTTGGAGAGGGAACTGTGCGCGGCGCTCGTCAGGACCTGCAGCTGCGTGACGCCGGCCTTGACACAAGCTCCTAGCAAGCCTAGCTCGCCCACGCTGTCTCCGTCACCCAGCTTCTTCCCCAGCACCGCCTCTCGTCCGCACGCGAGGCCCAGGACGTTGCTGCCCGTCGCCCCGGTGGTGAAGGTCCTTCCCGTCCACGCGGCGTCGTCGCCCAGCCTCAGCAGCGCCACCAGCATGGCCAGGGCGGCGTCCTCGACGGCGGTGGCGGCCGACTGCTGGGGCAGATGCACCTGGACGTTCTGGTCCAGCCGCGAGACGACGTTGTCGGCCCACTCGGCGAGCGGCAGCACGCCGCCGGTGACGAAGCCGTAGTACCGCGAGGACAGGCCCTGGCCGTTGAGGCCCGGGATGATGTCGTCGACCACGTGCCGCACCGTGGCCTCGTCGGAGCGGCCGGCGAGGAACGACGGCGATCCGGGCTGAGGGAGCGAGGCATGGGCGGCTTGGATTTCTCCGGGGGACGACAGCGTGGTGAACTCGCGGATCCGGGGTTCACGGCGCTGGGCGAGGCGACCCTCGTGGACGTCGAAGTCGTAGATGCGGCTCATTGTTTGTTTGCTTGTTTGGGTATGTTCCCAACGCTTCAGTTCACTTCTCTCTTAGTGGGCCGCAACGGTTGGAACGCTTATTCTGCGAAATTTGGCGAACCTGCTCGGCCTTTATAGGTTTCGTTGAGCTTCTTGAGCGCGTAGGTAGATGATTCGGTTCATCGTCTTGTAAGTCGGAGGGGGGCGCGGGCCTCTTCGCCCCACCCGACGACGAAAGGGCAGGAGTTTGCGAAGCTACTGTGAGGCGACGAAGAGCTAGAGAGACGGAGCAACGCAGCTTTGGTCAAGGGAGGCCGATTGCAAGGATAATTGATGATTAAATATAGATAAAATAGGGAGGTTTCATTAGTCACCATAAATCGACTACCTGTTGCATCTTGCATCCTGGACTCATTTGCGGCGACGGCTGCTTGCTGCAGGCAGTAAGTAGGTCTGCCACCAAAGCCAACCTACTCTCTGCGCCTTACTGGGCGAGGACACCGATGATGTGAGAAACGCCAGTCACTCTAGAAAACAGATCTGTCCTTGTTTTCACGGTAATCATCCATATAATATTTCGCTACCAAGGCTGACTGATCTCGTCAGCACAGCAGGGCCCTATCGTCGGATCGTCTGTTGTCCGTCGACAGTCCAGCCAGGCGCCGGAGGAGCGGTATGTCTACACCGAAATCCAAACCAAGAAAGAGAGAAAGAAAGAAAGAAATCCACGTCGTTCTTGTACAGTTCCCAATATCACATGCGCCGCGCGAAACCCACGAAATCTTTCCATCCTTCCTTCCATCCATCCAATCATCTCTTGACCCGTCTGTCCCTCGATGCCAGTGCACTCGCGGCTCGTCTACAGCTTAGCCTTCTCCTCGACGCTGCCGATCTTGAGGTTGGCGCCGTACTTCTTCAGGACATCCTCGTTGTGGTACTTCCAGAAGGGCTTGGTGGCGTCCTTGCCGGCAAAGCGCTTGATGATCTTTGGGCCGCCGGGGTGCTCGTCCATGAACTCTGTTGGGGAAGGTTAGCAAGATGCTGGTTTGCGCGCGAAGGGGAGAGACAGAATGCCCCCAGCTCATCTCGTCTCATCGCGTCCCCCCTTCTCTCGAACCACAGATTCAAGGGAAATGTGTGACATCAGGAAGATTGAATAAAAATGAACCTACTCGTCACATCGTAGACGTCGCTCTCGACGATGAGCCAGAAGCCGTCGTCAGCGCTCTTGTGCTTCGCCACCTCGGCGGTCGAGTACTTTTCAGCCATGGCGAGATGAGAGGAGGAGAGGAGAGGAAGAGGAGCAGGGATGATCGGCTTTGAAAGGATGAGATAACAAAGAGCAGCAGCAAGACTGGTGAGCAGAGCGTGTATCGTCACTGGTTGCTTTGGTTTATGGCGTCTGTGAATGGATGGAAAGGAAAGTTGACAGTCGCAGTCGAGTGGCCGGAAAGGAGTTCTCTCCGAGGTCCACGGCACGCCTTCTCGTGCTGGGGGAAGTGGGGATTTGCCTCGGTACACCTTGTCGCCGGCACGCGGGCAGGTCGCTGTCGTGGCGTTTAGTCCGGGCTTTCTGGGGGCTCGTCTCGCGCTAAAGGGCCCCGACGTCATGCCCCGTGGGGGAGCCGCCCACAGCGTATCACAGTGAGACGATTGCTAACTGGCAGTTGGAGGGCAGTTGTCGCATCATCACGAGGGGGGCATCACGGGAATACACGTGCCAATGAGACTCATCCAACGTCCTTAATGGGGAGAGGCATGTTTTACAGTTTTCAGAGCAGAGTCTGGGTCTATCCAGTGTCCATTCCCTCTCTTTCTTCTATCTTCAACGCCGGCTTCCATTCGCCCGATGCCATCTACATCAATGAGAGTGAATCATGTCACCGCTACTAAGACTCAGCAGGCACCGCCGTTGATCCTCGTCGCATAGCCCTCCTGAACCGATCCGCAAACGCCGACGTTCCCCTGCAGTCGCTCTGCGTTCGCTTCTCCATGGCTTCTGGCATCCACTCGCCAATCTTGGAGATTCGCGAATCGTTCTGGCAACAACAAACACATTAGCCATCAACTCAATCGTGTCCGCTCCTCGGTCAAGGAGAGCCGAAGTCATTCATTCAAAAAAAGGCTCAACACAAGGACAGCTTACCGAAGGGTGCGTGCTTAGCATTTCCGGCACCTCCTGGCCGCCATGCTTCTGGATCGATTCCATCCGTTGCCAGAACCCGACCGCCTGGCGCGGGTCGTAGCATGCCTCGGCCATCATCATCAGCCCGATGTAGTCGGCCTCGCTCTCCTGCTTGCGCCCCATGGGTAGGTAGAACAGCAGGTCTTGCAGGTAGAAGCCGCCCACAAAACTCCAGATTCCAAAGAGCGCCAGCCCGGGCAGCGCGCCCGCGAGGAAGAACAGACTGCCCGCCGTCAGGTTGCCCACCCATGCTGCCGACAGGCGCTCTGCCGCGTGCGACGCCGTGTTGTGTGCGATCTCGTGGCCCAGCACCGCGGCGAGGGCGTCTTCGTTTCGGCAGACGTTGAGGATGCCGCTGTGGACGAAGACCTTGCCTCCTGGGAGGACGAAGGCGTTGGCCGTTCCTGTAGAACCCCCCGAATACGTTAGCCTACGTAGTCGAGCAAAGCCAGCCGCGCGACAAGCGACAACGTACGGTTATCGGCGATGACGAATATCTCCCAATTAAGGTCCGTCATGCCGCTCACAGGAATCAGCCTCTTCATGACCCTCTTCACCCGCATAGTCCGCGGGTCCCAGTCCGACAGGAAGTGTCCGCCTTGGGCCCTGACCTGCTCGATGATCTGCCCGGCGGCCTTGGCGTGCGCGCGCGCCACCATGGCATCCGAAAGGAAGTTGAAGCGGCGGCGGCCCGTCACGGGCACCGTCTGTGAGTTGAAGAGGTAGAAGCCTATGGCGGCGACGACGGTGGCGACGACGAAGACGCGCGAGTTGCGGCTGGTGCCGGCGCGGGTAAAGCGGCTGGCGACGCGGTTCGGGACGAGGGGCTGGGCATCGCGAAGGCGTTCGTAGGGGCCCTGCTGCTGCTGCTGCAGCTGCTGCTGGTGTTCGTGTTGGTGTTGAGGCTGGTTCTGTGGTAGTTTCTGGCTGCGGTGCGGTCGGGTTTGGGAGAGGAGGCGGTATCGGACGACGGAGGGAGCGGCTCGCAGATAGTTAGACAAGCCGGGGCGCAAGATGGCCGGCCGCATGAGCAAACGAGGGGCAGACATGGAGGGACGGGAGGCCCCCGATGGGCCTCAGCAGGGTCGTAGGGAGCGGAGCCGGAGGGAGTTTCCAGCGGAGGGTTGGCGACTGAGGGACGAGCAGCGGACGTCAGAGGCGGGTTGGTACGTTTGGTGTTGCGGCTGCCGTCGCCGTTGGAACTTCTCCCCCGGGCCGTTGACGGATGACGGATCATCATGCTCGGCACAGTTCGGAGCTGAGTTGCGTCATGGCACGGAATGCCCCAAAAAGCCCCAGGTCCCCGCCCCCGCCTCTGTAGCACTCGCTAGGCGCCTCGGTACGATTAGTAGTTAGGCGGCTCTGCCGCTCTGTGGCTTACTGCCCAGTACTACGTGCACAACTTGCTGGACGTGATGGAATTGTTACGCAAAGCTGCTGGATCAAGTCTGCGGCTTTCGCGAGAGTAAGGGCCATAGCTTCAATCCTCTCGATAAGGATTGAAACATCTCATGAGGCAGGTAGTTAGGCAGACAGGCAGGCAACCAAGCAAGGCAGGTAAAATACGGGCAAAAATACGGGCAAAGCATGGGTAGGTATGGTGACAGGGTTAGGGTTAGGAGTACGGTACTAAGGGTCAAGGGTATGGTTAGGCGCGAGAAGGTCAATGCCGGCGATATTGATGATGTTGGGTTTTTTGTGGGCGTTGAATGAGCTCTGGCAAGCTCTCTGCATGTTAAATCATCTACTCACTTTCCTGTGAACTTCACCGATCCTAAGTAATCATAGGCAACGAGGGGTTGATAGGAGAGATCAGGTTGTGCAACATGTTCGCTGAGTCACTCGACGGGTTGATAGTAAATCGATGCTGAGGTGCAGGGAAGAAGAGCGTTTACATGACTAGAATCATGAGTGGCATGGTGGGGTGTCGAAAATAGCATGCAGCCTAGCATCAACTGCGGTGGCTAGATGCTGACGCCGAAGCTTACCATGAAACCGAGCCACACATCCTGAGAGCGAGGTGAAGACGTGATGAGGATCATCGAGGTATCTTACCTCGTTAGCTTCCGGGTGTTCCGAAGTGGTGAGCTGCACCAAGCAGCCTGGAGAGCAGAGGCGCGGAAGGGGTGAGTATCGTCATATCTCGACACGTCGGCTTATCCTGGTGTTGAGCTGCCACAAGGACATCACAGTTGAACGCCTCGTTCAAACTCCGTCGGCCAGGCTGTGAAGGAAACTCACTGTCTCCTAGTACAGTAATCACAGTCCCTGGCATCCTTCGTCAGCTTGGCTCCTGCTCGCATCAGTGAATCACCCTAGTCAATCAGTCTGACGCGATAAGAGCTCTCAGAGCCCTCCTCAGGCGAACAACCTCCATCGCCTCCCAGCACGCAATCACTCACTCCTGAAGCCAGCATCTTCCAGTCTTCGGTCCCTCGAACCCAAGCCCAAACATCTTTCTACAAGTACACTGAGAACCGAAGCCATCATGGGTGATTACACGCCCCAGGAGCCGGCCCTAGGTGCCCTCAAGCCCATCTTCACCCCGTCCTCAGACCCAGAACCCGCCCATACCGCGGCTCTCATCCAAACCCTCGCCCTCATCCCGCACGTCGAGGGTGGCTACTTCAACCAGACCGACGAGGACCCCACGACGATCCCCTCGCCCTACCCGCCACCCCCCCTGACAACCTCCATGGCCGAACCGCCGCGCCCAGGCTTCGACGCCGCCGTCCGCCGCCTCTCCACCACCATCTTCTACCTGCTCACGCCGCGGCGCCCGCTGGGCCGTTTCCACCGTAACCGCAGCCGCATCATCCACACGCTGCACCGCGGGCGCGGGCGGTACGTGCTGCTGCATCCGGACGGCCGTGTCGAGAGCTTCGTCGTCGGGCCCGCCGTCGAGCGTGGCGAGCGCCTGCAGTGGGTCGTCGAGGGCGGCGTGTGGAAGGCCAGCTATCTGCTCGACGCCGAGGCCGGGGGCCTGCTCATATCCGAGACGGTCGTGCCCGGCTTCGAGTACGCCGACCACGAGTTCCTGTCCCAGCGCCGCATGGGGGCGTTGTTGCCCGAGGATAAAGCCGCCGCCTTGGGTTGGCTTGCCAGAAAGGACGAAGATGTAGTCAACATGACGGACAGCTTTGAAGCGGATGCGCCGGAGGTCAATTCAGGAGAAACCGTGGAAGTTGCGGAGAAGCCCAAGGTTGACAAAGCTGAGGGCCAGTGAAAGTGTCTTAGAAAACATGACAAAAGATCGTCATGCCACAATGCAACACGCATCTGATACAGTAGAAAGCAGTAGTCAATAGGGGGTCTTGGATAGTTGCAAGGAACCGACCCCTAAAACTAAATTAAGCAGAGTTGTTCGTCGATCGTGTCCGCAGAATCTAAAACACCATCGTCCATCTCTAATCATGCAGGTCATTCAACATTATGGATGGGTACTCATTCTCGCTCAGGGTATCATGGGCACGAATTTCCAAAATCAACCACCATGCTGGATCGAGTGCCTCTTTGCACCCTTGTCTGCCCTGTCCAACGGATGACGCCGGCCCGTTTCTCGGTTGGGCTTCTTCGTCGTCTTCACCATCGGTGTTGTTCCTCCTATCCCATCTGGCCGAGGTGTTGTCGACTCTCGAGGGATTATTATATACGTTTAAGAAAATGCCACGGGTGGTATGGGCCCTTCGCCAGGAAAAGGCTTGCGGCCAGTCACAACGTGGATGGGTATGTAGGCGTGGATACGGGTGTCGATAAGGTCGCGTCGCACATCGACGAGTGAGACCTAAAGACTCGATCAGCTGTTTATCCCGAGACGAAAAGATTTAAGAGCCTCTTGTCTTGGGCTTACCTCTATTTCAGCGGGCGTCCTCCCAAAGGCCCGGTTGAATAGCGTCAAGGAGAAGCCGCTCAGGCCAGTGAGGAAGTTCCTCTCCCACATCTTGCCTAGCTCCTTGAGGAGCTCGTCCTTGGCCCAACTGTTCATGGGCATCTTGAAGATACGCTCCTGGACGTCCACGAAGCCTGCCTCCTCGTAGTATCGACGCAGATTAGCCCCAAGCACGACAGGGCGGTCCATTATGTCCGAGGCGACTCGCATGTCACGAAACCACGTGGCCAAGGGGCCCTCCGGGTCGAGGGTTCCGTCGTCGCAGGCCACAATGGCATCATACTCTTGAGACTCGAAGTAGCAGCCAGGGTTCAGCGCCTCCAGGGCCTGTTCTGCGACCTGCTCCTTGAATGAGGACCAACAGCCGGCGGTGATACGAGTGTGGATATAATCGAATTTATCAGTGTAGTCCCATGGCTGAGACCTGCAGAAATGGGAGGGATGAGATCAGCAACGGCGCGTCAGGGGCGAGGAAACGTGGCAGGACAACGAGTCACGTACGAGTCTTCAACGTAAAAGCTGACATTCGGAGGAACATTCCGGGGCTGGATTGGAGAGAGATCTGTGGCGACGATTTCGGACTCGGGAAACTCGTCGCCCATCTTGATGGCCCAATCGCCCAGGCCCGTGGCTATGTCGAGGATATTACGAGGAGGGTTCCTTTTCGAGAGGGGCGCGAAGAAGAGTCGTCCACCAAAGAGTTTCATTATGGCATCGTTCTGAAGTTCTAGCCGGTCTTGCTCTAGCTGGTCGTTGGGGAAGGCATATGCTGAAAGAACGGTCAATCTCAGTCGATGGCAGCTTGACGTTGAGCACCAGGCAAGACTCACAGCCTGCTCTGTAGGCATGGTACGTCCTGCCAAACTCTTCGGGGAAGTTTTGAACACTGTCCGTCAAGGATTCCGAGTCGATTCTGAAGAGGATCAGTTGACAGCTCCAAACAGCGGTCATCAAGGGGGTACGAGACTCACATGTCTTGTGCATCGGGCTGTACAGGTCGGGGAAAAGAGCAATGAAAGTCAGCAAAAGATCCAGTTGGTAAACTTGCATGCACGAGACGAGACGTCGGGAGCGGTGACAGTAACGGTGACGGGCTAAACGGGCTTGGAACGAGTACACACATCAGGCTCAATGAAGCTATTCTTGGCAGAGTTTGAGGCGGAGCAGTTGAAAGTGAACTGAAACTGGCCGAAGGCGGAGGAAGAAGTAGTCGGCATGTCGTCGGGGTTGTTGGATGAAAGAGGAGGCCTGGCCATTATCTCGAGGCTGAAGCTGAGGTCAAGTGAGGCTGGCGGGAATGCTGTGCAGTTACAGAATCGGCAAAAAATACAAAGTACGAAGTACAGAGTCGAGGTTGGTCTAGGCCATTGGACGAGGGCGGTAGGATTCTGATGCAGCTCACGCAAGCGAAGGCGGAAGCGACCCGTCAGAATGGTAAACACTGAGGCCACGACCCCACACAAAGGGAAAATGGGTGGTTTCGTAATATGAGGGGGTGAACCAAAGGTGCGGGATATGGGAATATGGGGAATATTTGGGAGGGGGGGACCGCCGGAAGGCGGAAGGCGGAAGGCGGAGAAAAGTGACCCGAGGGGGCGACTTGGGAGAAAGGTGAAGTTGGGAGGATAGGGATGCGAGGGGAAGAGCCGATGACGAGCTGTGGTCGTATGTGCGGGTGTCTGTGTGGGCAGATGTGGGTGTGGATCGGCGGAGAAGTGTTGGTCGTTGTTGGTGAGAGGGCATAGACGATAGAGAGTATCGAGAGAGAACGAGAGAGAGGAAGATGGGGAGAGAAAGGAAGGATAGTGGATAGTGGGACGGGGAAGCGACAAGTGGAACCCGAAGAGGGACGGTTAGATTCAAGAGGAAGAGGAAAAGACGTCGAAACAAAAGAAGGAGTTTTGCCAAGGAGCCGGACCAGGGGGATAGGCGTTGATGAAGGAGCGCGGAAGATGGAGACGGAGATGGGGAAGAATAGACTAGGCAGTGGAGAGAGGGAGGGAAAGATGGCGATGACGATGGCGGTGATAGGATGGGATAGGGATGAGGATGGAGAATGACGATGGATCTGCACTTGTCGTCAAAGGAAGAACCTCGACCAAAACGACGACAGTGTGTCAGTGGAAGTGGAAGAGCCTAGCCTAGCCTACCAGTAAGCAGACCCTGGGAGAAAGAGATCAGACAAGACGAGACGAGGCAGGCAAGGCAAGGCAAGGCAAGACAATACAAGACAATGCAAGACGAGACAAAACAAGTCAACGCTTGGTAAGACACGACGAGACCAGAGTCAAAGAGTCCAAAGAATCAAACAAGCCAAGGCAAGACAGGAGAGAATGAACGGACAGAATCACTCCCGTCCATGGTACGTTCAAGACTACGTAGGTAAGTACAGAGTCAGACAGGTACAGCAAATGGTCAGAATTCAAGGCCCATGGAGAGCAACATCACACACGAAAAAGGGACCCAGCAGTCTGGGACGGGTATCTGACTCGGCTTTCTAGCCCAGCCTGGTGCGCCCCGCCCTCGAAGCAACCTGGTCTCTGGGTCCTGTTTTGGGTCTTGCTGGGAACCGGGGCTGGGCTCGGGGGGGCCCTTGCTGAGTGCTTTGTACCATTGTACTTTGTACCTCATCACCTCATTCGAAAAAGAACTCGACCCAGCCTGTCGGTTATTCGAGGGGGCGGCGGGAAGGGGAGGGGGGTGTGAGTGGGTTTTGCGTGGTTGGTGGTGGTGTGTATGAGACATTTGGGGCCGGGGCCGAATAGGTACCGGGCAAAGCAAAGTGAAAGATGCACGACGACAGAGCACGGGCGCAAAAAAGAAAGGAAACGAGAAGGGTGAGTGCACCGCAGGGACGCAGGTCTGGCAGCCCGAGGTGGGCAGGGAACCCGAGGGTAATGGGTGCCCTGTTGCCTGAGGTAGGTAGGTACATAGACCACATAGTGGTTGAGCTCTGGTCCCGTGGAGTCGGATCAAGCAGCAGGGGGCTTCCGGCTAAGGCTGTTTCGCCTGGGCGGGACGGACAGTGGACCAGACCAAAAGGTCCCAAGCTCGGCGACTCGCGGCAAGCAGAAGAAACAGGGGGTAGGGACGGAGCGGTCCCAAGGACCGAAAACCGCGTTTACCCTCTTGAACCCCGACGTCAAAAGGGATTAGACTGACTGGGTATTTTGTTATTTTATAACTTGCCTATTGGGTCACCGAAGACCTCTGCGTGGTGCGTGTGTTGCGTGTTACATGCGCCGTATACTTCGTGGGCTGCCCGTGCCTTTCTGATACGAGCAAGCAAGTAACAAGTGCCAGGTACTTACTTGTCCTCTACAGACCGAGGAAACCACACACCAAAGCTCGACCAATTCCAGAAACCAGCCAGCCTGACTCTTCCACAATCATCTCTTCTTCCCCCCCCCCCCCAAAGAAGGGTCGTCCCAGCTACTTGGGTAAGCTAAAACAAGGGGACTGGGGCCTGGATCCGGTGGTCTGGGTCGGGAAGCACAACCCGCTCCCGACGGCTTGGAAGTTTTGACGGGACGCTGAGATTTCCTGTGACAGACTTCGGTGAATTGTTGGTTCGGGAGGGGAGTGTGTTTAAAGACAGGGAGAGAATGAGAGATACCAACGACGAGGTTATGCGAGTGCTGTGTTTTGCTTGCGCTTCCCGGTGCTGTTGGTTGTGAGTGCAAGAAATGCCACCCGTCGATCTCGCTCCGAAGTGGCTGGCGGGCTGAGCAAGGGGGGGGGGGGCGTGAAATGGGAAATTTCAAAACGCAAACGCGAGAGCGGCAAACGGCAGTTGCGCCAAAAATCCGGCGCCCCAAATACATACACACAGCAGGAACCAGACCCGCGGGATTGGCGACGTCCTTCGTACAAGAACAATGCGCTGGAGGTGTCTGGGTTGGTTGGCCCGTCCGCGGTTGTGGGTTGTGAGAGGATGACAGCTGAATGAGATGGAGGGGGAGCTATGCTATCTAGCGGGAGGTAAGAGATGCGCGAAAGACGAGAGGAGACGAAGAAAGAACGCAGCGTGGCTTGCTAAGGCGCTCAGCAATCAAGGGTCCATGGTCCGGCCAGGAACTAGCAAGCTGCCGCCAGTATCACGGTCAACCAAAAAGCAACAACGCTTCATGCTCGTGCTCACGTTGAGGCTAAACATATGCAGCCAGCAACTAGCTGCCGAGCTTGCTCTTGGTCAACTCGCCCAGGTTTGCCGTAGCCGTCCTTAGTTCGGCTCTAGCGGCTACCTTACCTCGCAGCAAAGTACTGGGAGTAGCACTTGTACCAGAGGTAGAATCCGTTGCGTAAAGAAAAACCGGATTTTTGACTACTAACTTAACAGACCAGACAGACATAGTAACGACAGCAGGTTGTATCTACTTAGGTAGCCAGTCGCCGGTGTGCACTACAGCCGTTCTCCCGTCTTCCCGTCTTCCCCAACGCCGGGCGAGATGACATGGGTATCGGAGATCACTGATTTCTAATGTACATGCGTAGTACTCCGTGGTTTACAGCCGTTCCCGACGCTTCCGCCAGACCAGAGGCCTCTTTGCCTGACTAACAACTAGTATTCGTACTACGTAGTATCAACGCGGAATGTGCATATCTATCGCAGGCAAGCTCCCAGCGGCTTGGCCCCGCCCTGCCCTGTCCCACCTCCACACCACACACCCGTTCCCGTCGCCTTGGTTCTCCAGGGGATTGACTGATTGACTTCCCCCAACCACACCACCGCCCACACTCTCACTCACTCACTCACTCACTCACTCACGCTCACTCACACGCCCCCTTCGAACCCCAAAACCCCTTCCAACATCAACATCCGGTCCCAAAGCAGAGGAAACAGTCAATCTCTCTCTCCGAGGCCTTGGTCCTGGAGACGTCGTGCTCCCGCCCCTAGCAGACGAGATTCCGTCGGGTCGTCTCCCCCACTGTCGGTGCTACATTGCTACGTAACAACGGCGACGATGATGGATACAAGTGAACGGCTCTTGCCGTTAAAGCCCTCTTTTTTCTTTTCTTTGTTACTTCATACGGACTCCGTAGTAGCACTCATAGCCAGGATGCTTTGCTAGTGGTGGTTCCTCCGAGCTAAGGCAGGCCAAGACGCCGTTTTATTGTTTGCTTTTTCGCCAACGCCGTTCGTTTTCTTCCTCCAACTCTTCTCCCGCTTCCCCCTCCCCTCCCCTCCCCTGCGCCACTTTGATTCAGGGTTCCAAACCGCATGTGAATGTTGGCCCAGAAGGGCAGGTACCGTTATCGGAAGCGACGGTGTTAAGATGAGAGAGCAAAGCTAGGGTCTCTCTTTGGGCTGACGGCTAGACTACCTACCTAGGTACGGAAAGCCGTTGGCGGAGCGGGAGATGCTTCCATGGCCAGTTCGCAGAAGGAATGGAAGGGGGGGAAAGTACGAGGACTCATTACTACACATGCAATTACTTCATACATAGCACAGACTTGCGGATACGACAAATGCGGACGGGATTGATGATTGTGCCATCCCGACCGGTGGGTACGAACCATCCATTCCCGCAATCATGGCTTACACAGCAGGGTGACGGGCAGAGTACCCGAAGCTCCTCCAAATCCTCCTCTCCCATGCTCATCTCCGCGTGAGCAACCGTCCCGGTGGATTGGACACACTCGACAGGGGTTCCGAGGCTCCTCCCCATGGACGGACGGTTCCGTGAAGCTGATCCCGGAAGTCCTCCGTGCCACGCCGCGCAAAGAGCACAATTACCGACCATCTGGGTTCCCCTTGGGGATCACCATTGATCCCAACCTACTCCGTACGTACAGAGTCGTATCATTCGCTTTCCTAGGGTCCTTTGGGTCGGCTCTCATTACCGCCCCGGTACCGTCGGACCGAGTCAGTGGAAGGTTCCGTGTCTCCAGGACATGCCATTTCCATGCATTCATCATGGTATATCAACAAATCTCTTGGCTCGCAGTGTTGGAGGCCAACCTCGGGCTCGTCTCGAAACCGTCTCATCTCGTTTTGACCCTCGCCTATAGAATGACGATTCGATTGTTCATCCCACTCTCAAGTCGCATCTCGCTCACGATTGATCCTGGCTCGCTAGCTACCAGGTCGGAAATACATCGACGCCCCCCCCCCCCCCCCCCCCTCTCCCCGTTTGTTCCCCATTCAGACCCCGGCTCTTCTATCCCTTCACATCGCATCGCATCACATCACGACCAATCCGTTGGCCCTGTCCACCCCTCTGCTTCCAACTTCCACCCG
Organism: Neonectria sp. DH2; assembly: GCA_003934905.1. Classification (NCBI taxonomy): domain Eukaryota; kingdom Fungi; phylum Ascomycota; class Sordariomycetes; order Hypocreales; family Nectriaceae; genus Neonectria; species Neonectria sp. DH2. The sequence continues at coordinate 1,562,552 of RQWH01000006.1, read as the reverse complement.
TGCGCATCAAGGCGGGCGGGCGTCTTCCGTGTTCCGTGAAAAAAGCCACATCTACCCATCTACCTACATGGCCGCCGGCAATGGGGTTCGCGAAAGCGATACAGAGAGACTAGGAGTCCCAAGAGGAGCCCGTGTTCCCCGCTCAGACCGCACCAGGCTACATCCGCTTGCAGCTATGCACGCACAAACAACAGTCGTCCGGCCCCGGACAGACACCTCCATAGTTACTACATCTGGTAACTGCCTCTTTGCACAGGACTCTTTTCCCAGAGACGCCTTCTCTATTCAGGTAATCATTGAGCAGCACGCTGCCATTCCTGGAGCGAGGTCTTATTATCATCATGTATAGTAAAAGTAGAGTGCCATCTTACCACCATCTGTGTGCCAGGACCTCATCCAGCTCCGTCCGTTCGCCTCTTCCTAGGCCACCACCTCCTTGCTCCTGGCTCCTCTCCTACAGCGTTTGCGTATAACAAAGCGTCGGTTCTAAGCGTCGTATCGCCGTTTGCGGGCCTCCACACACTCGCTCACTTGTCGTCGTCTCTGCTCTCCTGCTTCGAATTGCAACCTGTGGCCTGACTCTGTATCTAACCTTCTGAGGCAGGCCATAAAGACACTCAGTGTACTACTATAATTTACACCCCCTTTCCCTCGTCACTATTTGGGCGCTTCCACAGCTGGATACGTTTCGGCCGCCGTCATCAGTTGCCACCTTTTCCCCTTTCGGCCGCATCCGAGAACTAGGAACCGACGACTTGCAGAACAAGCCAAAAAGAAAAAGCCCACCCAGCCAGAAAAAGGTCTCCCCCGCTTGCGCTCAGTTTGTCAAAAGCAACAACAAACGCGGAGCTACAACTTCTTCAACTCTACGCGGACTAGCTGGCAGACGGATTGTCTCGCGACTGACATGGCCTGTAGTGCAGTATAGTCCGTACTCTACAGTACTCGCAGCCCAGCGTTGTTCGTGCAGTGGGGAGTCCGTATTCCGGTTACGCGTCTTTCTGCGCAGCCATGGATATCGCCGTTTGTCTCTGCAGCCCAGACTGACAATGTGGCCTTGTTCTCCATTGTGGCTGCATGATTTGCATATGGCGGCGCCATGCACGTTTCACCCAGTTTAGATGGCAAGCAAGCAGCCACAATCGGCTGCTCTTCAAGCAATCCCTAGCATCATGTCGTGCGGCAATGCCACACACGTGCCACTCTGAGACATTACGCCAAGGCAATATCGATTCTTGACGTAGGGAATTGATCTTCGTACAAGTTGGGCCATGCGCCTTCCAAACCCCGGCTTGTCATTTATGGCTTGTCACTTGGAGCATCTAGTCTTGTGTCTGTCGAGTCGAGCTCGTCATCAATGTTCAAACCATGGAAGTAGGTAGTCTAGGTATCCAACATAGTGACACTTCTCCACATTACGAGTCCTATCAATTGGACTCCAGACTCTAGTCTTTGCCGCCTTGGGGCATGCGCCAACGTCGACATCCAGACTTCCCGGATCTACCTATATCCAGGCTCTTTTGAACAGTATTCGTACCCTACATCACTGGGGTTTCCCTCCTCATTCTGTGGGGGTATAATTCATCTCATCTAGTTCACCGCCAAACGTGACAAAAGAAAGTTATATGCCGAAATGAGAGAACGTTTCAAGTCATGTCCGCATTTACCCAATCCTCCTCCGCTTCCACATCCGCCTCCACATCCATATCCACATTCACATTCACATCCTCCCTCTTTCAATTAGTTTCCAGGGTATGGGCTGGCCACCCCGCTGCCAGGCACGCTGTCGTTGCTCGACATGAACGTCTGGTCGATCCGGAATATCCAGTCCATCTTGTCCCGCTCGCTCCGCGCTGCAAAAAGCCAAGTGTTGTCCGTCCCGTAGATGGCAAACACAGCCGACTGCATACGTTCGCTGAGACGCTGAAGTCCAGGACCTCCCGGCGAGCCTCCCGCCCCCGTCCCCGTCCAGATGGTAGAGATGACCCGGCCGGACGACGTCCGCCGATGGCCCGGCGTGAAATCGGCACCTCCGTTCTGGCCCTGTGGAGCATCGTAGTCATCCGGACCATGCAGAAGCCCCAGCACGCCTGGCTGGCTGTCTACACGCGAGTTTCGCAAACTCACCAGCGCAACCTCATCGCCGTCTGACGCAGAGTGAATGTGTAGATATGGTCTTCTCAACTCCACAAACCGCTTGACCCACCGGGTCGAATCGCTGTTCGGCACCAACAGGTAGCCTCCCTTCAACACCTTAGGGTTCTTAGGCACCCTAATGATAGTCGTGATGAGGGTGGGTGCCGGAGAATCGCCCATGACACCATTGGTGGGTGGTGCCGTGTTTTCTGGACTCAAAATGCTGGCCAGTGGATCTGGGTACTTCTTCCACAGCTTGAGGCACTTCATCAGGAGCTCCGTCTCCCTTTCGTCATATTCAGGCTTGGGTTGCTCCTCCTCCACCTTGACGGTGTCCTCCTCAGCTACATCACTTATCCCCTCAACTTCCCTATCAAGCTGGTCGTCGTCATCGAACGCAGCTTGGGATGTATCAGGAGTGTCATTGAGGAGGTCATCATCACTGGGGATGATCGGCTTCAGCTCTGGCGAGGGCTCGGGTTCGGGTTCATCTTGGGTAGCCTTGTCGTTGGTTTCATCCAGGTTGAGCTTGGAGAGAACTGCCTGAGTCGCCCCAAGCTCTGCTGTTCGTCTCTTCTTTTTGCGAGCCAGGATAAAGTCGCTCACCAGTGAAACTCCACGGGGAGTCCAGCTCGTCAGGTTTTCTTCTCCCTTGACGTAATCATGTTGGCTGTTCATTCTCCAAAGATCTCCGATTCTCTTGATTGGAGCGGGCCGCATGGTGAGCGTGAAAATACCCGTCGACGACCGAACAAATCTGACATTCTGGAAGAGGGATGAAAAGACCGAGGTCTGACGCACAAAAGACCTCGACATGATCTGGACGCAGACCTTCTGTGTGAATTTCATAGGCTCGGCAAGCTTCTCGGAACTGATCTCCCAAGAGATTGTCATCTGGACACGATACTTGTCCGCAGTCACCCTGTCGAGGAGTAGTGAATTGTGCATGCTCGAGTCCCACTGGGCATGCATTGTAATGTTTCGGGTACCGTTGGCATTCTCGCGGAAGATGGGGCTCGAGGACAGCTTCAAGGTAAGGTCAGGGTCATTCGAGGCCATGTCGGGGGTCTTTCCGGCAGAATCCACCAGCCGAATCTTCCCTACACGGACAGCAGAGACGTCTCCCCAAGGCAACGCATCTCCCGAGCTATGAGAAATGTTGATGCCGATTCTCCTCTGCAGGCCTTGATGTAACTGGAATGTCCCAGTATCCAGCTCGCTGGTCTGTGTCACCTCCACCGCGGCATACTCGCCGTTCTCATTGAGCTCCATGATCTGAACACGAGACAGCAAATCATGCTTTTCTTGTGTGAAAAACTGTGACTCGTTGATCCGAGTTCCCTGTGGGTCGTCTTTCATGGGCACCGCATCCCTCATGTCATCCCAGCTAAGGAGCTTGTCCAGGTGCATCGTCGACACCTTGACAAAGATGGCGACTCTCAGCGTCACATCTTTGGGCGCGAAAAGCGGAACGCTCATGCTATGAACGCTCTCAAATCGGATCGGTCCCTCATCGAAATCTTGGATCATCTGGGTCGTCGTAATTCCATCCTCCTCGGAAATGCCAGGGATGAACAGCTGAGCATGCACCTCGGTGCCTTCTCGCTCGGCGAAGCCGATCAGCTCATGCATGACAACGTTGAACTTCAAGGTATTCGTTGGTGCTCGTGCATGCGACGGCTCCAGGGAAAGCTTGATTATTCCAACCACGTGTGAAGTGTACGGGGAGAGAACATCGAGGGTGGTGTCCTGGACCCGGCTCTCAAAGACAGCATGCAGTGGGACGTCAACCTCGCCTACCAAGGTGTACGAGGGCATGCACGTTTCCACGAACGGATTGTCGAGACTCAGATGCTGTGCGTACTCTGGTTGGTCGAGATACTGGTGCATCTGGCGCATCTGTCGGACTCGGTCATGCAACTTCTCCAGACTCCATAGGTGGACCACGCTTTTTCGGTAGTCGACCACCCGAATACCAATGCATGGCTTTTGGGCTTCTTCCAGTGCGATATCGTCACCTTCACCTGTGAGGCCATTCAGAACCATGTCGTACGATGAGCACAGCACGTGTCCAATGTCCACGACGGTAAACTGGAAGACAACGCTCTCGTCAAGCTCGTTGCTCATGATCTGCGCCTCCTTGAGAATGGCAGCGTTCTGGAGGACGGTTTCTGCCATCTTCACAAAGTGCCGACTGCGCCATATCTTGACGGTCCTCTTGGCATCTTCAATCTCTTCGTCGGAGAGCTTGGGGTTAGTCTTAGGTCTTTTCAGAGGATCCATCTTCTCGATCTTCTCCTCGTATTGCTTCCGTTGAACAACAAGCTGCTTTTGCATGTCCTCCTTCAGCTCCTGCAAGGCCGCCTCCATTTTGACTTTCTCCTTTTTGATCTCCTCAATCTCGACGTTGGCTGCTTCCGCATTCTTGAGCTGATCTTGGTATTCCTCTTTCTGCCTCTCCAACTGGTTTTGTAGCTCTTCTCGGACCTCCTTCATCCTATCTTCCGCCTCGCCTTGCCTAGGTGTTGACGGCATAGTAAGTGCCGTATCAAGTGAGAAGTTGTCGAGGGTACCGGTTGAGAGATATTTGTCCCTGATCGGGTAAGATGTCGCAGACTCCGAATCGTCTCCGTCTTCCCGGCCGTTCACACGCTCGGCTCTGGCCTTCTGGACCTCCTCAAACAGGGCGTTCAGCTCTTCGTCTGTGAGACTTGTGAAATTCTGATCCGAGCCAAGAATTGCCCCAGCCGCTTCTCGTCTCGCCAGAGACCAGTCAGAGTCCCTGCCGCGTTGGAAGAATGCTGGGGATTCCGGCCGTGAGTCGCCGAATTCCGATACTCTACTAAAGGATCTCTCGTGACCTGGTCGAGGACTGGGCGATGGCGATGATCGATCGAGAGCCTGCAATTGGCTTGCGGTAACTGAGTGTCGTAGTAAGCTGCCGCCCACCTCTGCCCGTTCTGCTCTGGCCTCCATCGGGTGGTTGAATCTGAAGATGTGGAAATCTCCCAGGATGACGCGGTATCCCGAATGCAGGTGCTTCGGCTCTGTGATGCGCTTTCCGTTGACCATGACCGATGCTCCTTCCTGAGGAATGACCATCACTACACCATCCGCGCCGTTCTCAAAGGTGCAGTGATCGTGCAGAATCCTCGTGCCGTTCAGTCGAATGTTGGCTTGATGGTCCGCATTGGTGTCAACGTTACCGACCGTTGTCGTTCCAGGTTTAAGGTTGTACACAAGACACTCGGCAAGCAACGGGTCGTCGGACAAGTTGACCAAATGGGGCATCTTCTTTGGCGTGTGCAAGCCAACAAAGCCCTTTTCAATGCTAATGCCAAGCTCTTCCAAGGCGGCCTCACGCTCCTTGTGAATCTCTTCGGTCTTGAGGAGCTTCTCTTCCCAGGTTTGGTTGAGGTCTGTGAGCAGCTTCTCACTCTGGCTCAGCTGCTCAGCAATCTCTGCTTTTGAGACCTTTTTCACAACGCCATCTGAGCTAGTGATGCTGACCATCTGTTGTTCAAGAGGTGTGCCTTCTGCATACACCTCCTCGGGGGGGACAATGGCACCACCCACGCCACCCGGTGTACCGCCTCCCAGCTTGCTTCTCAGAACGGCCAACTCTTCCTTGAGTTCACGGATCATCCGAGCATTGGCGTCCTCGTTAACCACGGCGTGGTTCTTGATGCGTTTCGCGGAGTCGGCATATCGAAGGGTGCTCAGTGTCTCGTCGTAGTTGATGTCAGCGGGACTAATGGCTGCTATCATAGCAGTCATACTGTTTCCACCCAGAGAGTCTTTGAGCAACCATGTCAAGATACTGTCTCGGTACGGGACTTGGCTTCCACCCTTCTTCTTCTTCCCCCCCGTTGACAGATCAGCTAGAGCGGCGATGACACGGCCGAGGGTCGATAGTGAACGGTTGATTTCGGCACCCTCCTTCAATCGAGCACCCGTTGCACCAGTCGACTGAGCTCTTTCAGAACCTGCCAAATCGACCAGGCTAATCTTGGCAACCTTCTCCAGCGACATCTTCGTCTCGGCATCATACTTCTTCTGCGTTAACATGAGGGTAAAGACAGCGTGACTTCGACTGGACGTTTCGTTCATGTTGGTTGCGGCGACCGTTCTGGCCTTGTTTCCTTCGTCCATCAAGTGCTCGATTTCCTGGAAGCTGCTCACGACCAGTTTCGCGAGATCCTCGACGTATGGGCCGGTCGAGGGATGCTCGCGAACCTTCAAGTTCCCCTTGGTAGACGGGTTGAGAAGATCGCGCACTCGTTCGTTGTAGATTTCCAGATACGAGACCTCCACAGTGCACTTGGTCGTCTTATCCTGTTGGATGGCATTGATCCTCGTAAACATGTCCTGGCAAATCATGGGGATGATGCCGACTTCCTTGCCGTAACCCATCATAGAGTAAGACTTTCCGGATCCTGTCTGGCCATAGGCAAAGATACAGTTGTTGTAGCCCTGAAAAGCATTGTCCAAAAGGGGATGTCCAAGGTCGTCAAAGAGGTCGGATTGGTTGGCATAGTTGTCGTCGGCCTTGTTGAAGGACCAGTACGACCTATCGAACGCAAACGTCTTGGGAACGTTATCCTTCACACTTTTGTTGTCGGGTATTGTCAAAACCGTCTGGTTCCCCTTCATTTTAACGATTTGCTTTGCCCCTCGGTCGATTTCTAACTCGCTGTCAGCCAAAGTCGAGCAGCCGGAATTTCCGCTCGTGTTAACCTACCTCTCCCGTTGAAGGGACGCACTCTCACCACCACCTTAATGTTTCCTCCACCTGCGGGCGCCATGATTGCGGATTGGGTGAAGGAGACCTAAGCTGGTCCCCTCTCGAGAGAAGCTTCGTCGTAGGCACTGCGCGGGGTTCGGAGGCTTCAGATAGCTCGGGCGAAGCTCTCGGCTGTTGAGAATTGGTTTATCGAGGAAACCTGGTTGCAATCCCGAGACGTCACATCCAACAAAGCTCCCAGCGCATCCTCCCGTCGGTGTAGTCTGCGCTCGAAGAGTCGTTGGGTCGTCTGTTCCCCCTGGCCAGGGCGCTCGGTCTCAGGGCAGTATCCAGAAATGACGACACCGTGTCGCCCTTTGGGACCGCGGCTGCGACCTGAAGCTTTCGGCTATCGTCGTCGATCGGTTTCTCGGGCTGGACTCGGGGCGAAGGGTCCGGCGCAACGTGCCAGAGGGTTGAAGTCCAGGTCGGCACACGCAAAGTCCGTCCTGTTGTCTGGCGCAGATGGTTGCTGTCAACAAATTTCGCAGTTGACGCGGTCGCGCTGCCCTGTTCCGGGTCTCGTGCAGGTCCCGTTTGATTGGCAGTTTATGCTGGTAAGGGGACAACCGGGAGTTCACGTGCATGAGACGTACCGATCACCCAATCGGGATCCGAGCATTACCCGCAGCAGCTTATGCCGGCAATTGAAAGCCCTGCTGCAAGTTCGTGAAAGACTTCTTAACTTTTAGCTGATCATGTGCGTTTTCTCTTTAACTAAGCCAGAGGGCGTCTGCTTTGTGTGTTTCAGAGCTGTTCTGACGTATTTGCTGTCGGCTGTCATGGCCTTAGCCTGCTCTTGCGCACGTTAGCGCAAAGCATCTGTGGATCTCGTGCGGAAACATGCAGTCATCGAGGAACCCCAGAACGAGAGCACCTTAAAGGTCTCGAGGCTTCGAGTCTTCAACTACATGCAGCCCCGAAATACCAAATCGAAGAGTGAAATATGAACTTTTCTTCTCCAGTTTCAACAATGTGAGTTTCCCTCCGCCAGGTTGAGTCAGACCGTGTTCAGGGATTCTCGTCATTGCACGCTGCGTCTGTGCATGTCTTCCAGACCGTGCCATCCAGCTCAGGCCTAAGCATTGGCCAGAGTACAGTATCATGAGATGAATAAATTTCCGATAATATGGGGGATTCATGCACATGGTCACAGCTTCAAATCTTGGTTGTGAATCTACTAAGTTGTCCATACACGTCGAGGTCCTCAAGTCCTATTCACAGCAGATAGCAACGCTGGGAAGTGCCCGACCGATTGGTCCACGAAAAGTTGTGGTTGAAAATAAATTGAGAAATGGTCTCACAAGTCTTCACGTTGGAGCCTAGTCTCAGCTCCAACGCCGTGTATCGTGCCACCACTGCTCGCAGGAAGTGGTCACTGCATCATGCAAAGCTAACGATAGCTGGCGTGTACTACGCAAGTGGCCAACGAGTAACGAGACTCCTTTCTGATCACATGTTGGTCCATGGCTATGAACATTTCGCGTATCAGAACTGATTCTAAGTATGTATAAAACTCGGCTGTCTGATCCAATCCACATTAGTGTCAACTCAGTAATAGTGTGCTGTCGATATGGCATGCATAAGCCCGCCCCATGAGGTCATCTCATAGTCAATTCGGACAATCGTCAAAGGACGATCGGTGGTACGCATTTAGCCGCTGCTAAGCTCCCGTCCCTACTCGACAGTACATGAGCAAATATCCCTGCTGTTCACAGATCGACAACCCGCATGTCGACTGGGGTAGCAACGGAGCATCACGCCCCAGGTTGAGGCGATAAATGCACCTTGGCGTTTGCCCAGTCCAATAGAGCCTCGTAATTGACAAGGTTAGCTGAGCTACCGGTGCGAACCGCTCAGATCAGTTCCTTAAGCCACCTTGAGACTTCCAGAACCATGACATACTGGAAATGTTGCGTCTGCCACCTCGCCTTTTGCGGTCTGTCTGGTCCCGAATCGGCCACACCTGATCACAAGCATCACCAGGTCAGGACAGTAGACAAACCAGGTCGTTTTCTTTCTGGACACGCGCAATCTCGAGAGGCAGCGGTTGATTGACATCATTGGCAGAGCCCAGCTGATTTGGGGATTGCCACGCTGGCGAGGCGGATGGCGGATGCCCCTCGCCAATGGAGGGCCGCGTCGTTCGCCTCACTTTCACGACGGGCACCTCGAGGGTGGCGTATCGCCGGGGTTCCTGGACACAATATTTCCGGAAACATGGAACGAGCGGGACATCTCTGCATCACTGCAGTGCAGCTCACCCATGCGGAGTGGCTTTTGGAAGATGTTAGTCTGCAGGAGCGGTGAGCCCGTCACACAGGGGCATATTGGACGGCTGGCATACCTCCTAGGCACCGTGAATTTACGCACATTGCCATGAAATGCACCCTCTGGGCACATTTGTTGAGCCAGGATTCACGTACTGGGCAAGCTTAGATAAATACCCTCCCCCAGCCTAGTCTGTTTGCTCGAGGAACTCCCGGACTCAGTCATATTTCAGGGATTGCGTCGCCGCATGTAACAAGCGCCTCCATCATGTCTTCCTCTTCGATGAACAAATACTGGATTCCACATCTGGACATCCACAGAAAAGTCATTACCCAAGAGCTTCAATACTACCTGGGGCCCGAAGCCACTGTCCGCCCATATACGCTTGAGGTATCTCGTCTTTAAGTCACTGCTGAGGTTGTGCCCCGCTCATGCCCACCGGGTTAGGGAGAAGATGGGTTTCTCATCACCACCCCAGGCCCTTGTCTGACCGATGTGAGCCTCTTATCTCTGTCGAATATCATGTCCTTGATAGATTGACGACGGTGCCTTCGTCTTCTTAGGAGCAAATCGATGACATTTGCCGAAAGTCCAAAGAACTATGGGATCGCCAAACAGCAGCGAAACTTGAGCAGAATCCTGAAAGACCCCTGAAGCGGCCTTTGCATCAACCCATTGTTGTTTCCAGAGGAGCCGAACCGCCCAGAAGACGAGAGCCCCGGCGGCATCACAACGATCGTCGCCGTCGCGATGAATAATGAGTCTCAGTAGACGCAACAGCTTTTCGAATGCCCCTTTGCTCTTCTGGGTAGCAGCGCGTGCCGAAAGTTCGGCAGTTATCCAGCTCCCACCCTGAGGGGTTAGCCAAGGAATCAACAGGTCAGCTCCAAGAAGCCCGAACGTGAGAAACTCGTTGGGGTTTGAAAACTGCGGTGAGACAGGTGGCCGTGGTGGTGCACCTGTTGTGGAGAAGGTGCTGGTGTTGGGCGAATATAGAGGACGGACAAAGATACCCAATTGACCAGACGTCTAGTACGGCATCATATTGGTGGGCATATTGTCCAGCGACACGATGCCATCTGGCACCGTTTCAGCCCAATTCGAACCATGTGAGTCTGAACTCTACCCAAATCGCTTCTTCGTGTCATGTTAATGCATGCAGGTTTGTCCATCTGCACGGAGAGGTGGTGGTGGAGTTGATTAGTCCGGGTTCCGGACGATTCGCATTCCAATTGGGTTGTCAGCTGCAGTTCTTGCGAGAAACGGTAGGTGTTTTCCACCCCTTCGGCCCACTCAACGGTGAGAGTCTAGAGCCAAAGCTGTTGATTGGGGCCATGTCAACCAGGCGCAATGATGGTGCGCTGCGAGATGCCGGAGACCAAGGCTGGCAACGCAGCAGGGCGGCTAGGTGGTGTTTTTTTGGTCGGTGTGGTGGGGTTTCGCAGGCTTCAACGTCTTTGGCCGTCAGCGCCTCATCTATCCGGCAAAGTCGTGCAGCACTTGTCCGGGCCATTTTGAGAGCATGTTCTAGACGCAAGCATCCAGGGCAAGCTCGCACGCTCATAGGCGTTTCGGAGGGGGCGCAAGCATCGACGTGTCTCACACGCATTTTCATCAGCTAATGGTGCCGACATCAAATGATTTCTCATATGTGTGGACATCCATAGGGCCAGTAGACCAGAGCATCACTGCTTGAACTGAGACCTGCGGCGTCTCTCGATGTGGTATATCTTGGCCATGAAGGGACTGCTTTGACGTGATGTAGCCTATCACATTCACATATTCGCCGATGCGTGTCTTTTCCGACGTGAGTGATTCCAGGATCAAGTTGACATCCACGAGGACCGTGACATTGGTGCCTCTCGGGTAGAGATGGCCCAGAGACAGGCAACCTGAAGCGGTTGAGTAGAAAGTGACACTGCAGCCAGTCAGTATTTGCCAGCAATCAATGTGGTATTGAATATTTGAAGCCAAGCCCACTAGGCCAAGTGCTCAGGTTGCCATACCACCCCAAAAATCTGACCTTCTCACCAACAGGTCGAGACGGTAAATTTGACAACAACTGGAGGCGAGAGGGCAGGGGACCTCGCGACATTGTGGGCAACGAGCCCTTCGAAGCGTAGCTGAGTGTACTTCTCGCGTTTTATACCATGGGAAGCCGATTTCTGGAAGATATCCGATTTTAATATAGTGATCTCATGCGTTTGCAGGAGCATGTAGCCGAGGTAGTTGGGAGGTCAAAGTTCATATCACGAGCCTCGCTCTGACACAAATTGGTTCCAGTGTTCACACAGTGTGGGACTTCCTAAGGCAACGGTTTCTAGAGTGGATATATACCTCAATATACACTGTGCGCACTGTATTGGCTACCCTGGACTTTGGGCAAAAGCTGCTCCATATCATCATCAAACTCAAGAACAAAACTATGAGACATGGCGTCAATTAAATCCCCCGTTATCATATTTTATTCTAGATCCGAAAGATCTCAAACTGATAAAAGTATACCTACTATCCATTATTTTCACCACTTCCCAACCCCCGATTGACATTTAATTGATGCAGAAAGAAACCACTGTTGTAAGCCATAAGCCATAAAACGGAATAACTAAGTTACGGCGTACGGATTCGAGAAGAACTGGACGGAGTGGAGCATTACGGTGGCGACAACCAATGATGGGACAGGTCGGCGGCGTTCTTGAAGCGTGAATTCCGACATCGAGGAGGGGTTAGTGATCACATAACTTGTTTGATCGCAAGTCTTCCTCACATCCATCTAAACACCAATAAATCACTCTTTGCACTATGTCAGCCGAGGCCCCCCCCAAGTTCGTGTACAAGATCCTCCCGTCGGCCCCCCCAGAGCCTTTCCCTAAAGAGAATCCCCTGTCCGAGCTCGACCAGAAGGATGGCTTCATTCACCTGAGCATTGCCGCCCAGGTAGGAGGCTACTATCACATGGAAGATGACACTAGCTAAGAATATCTAGGTTCCTGGCACGGCTGGACGGTTCTTCAACCACACGACGTCTCTCTGGGTGGCTAAGTTGAGATTCGCTGACTTCGTTGAATTGGTCAAATGGGAGGGCGGGTTCCCCCATTTATACGGCAATTTCGGAGTGGATTGGGTTGACTCAGTTGAGAAATTCACAAAGCCCGAGGATCAAACGTGGGCCGAAGTTCTGGAGAGATCGGCATGGCTGGAGTAGAGGGCAGCTTGTAGCCTATCGGACTATGGTTCCGTTGCAGGAGTCCAAGCGGACTTGTTATCTATAGTCCCAAATCTTTTTCCACCATGCTTTTGCAGATCGGGTGGTAGAAGTCTTTGTTCTTGGTAAAGGTTTCCAGCGCAAGGTCCCTGTCCACCTTGTTAAGCCCACGGAACAACGGGCGCACAAACTTCATCCGGCCCACTCGCCCAAGAAGGTCCGCAGTACCCTCATAGCAGGTTGAGTCCTTGGCCTTGAGAGCAACGTTGTAGTATGCCGCCTTGATTTCAACGTTCTGTGATGCGGCGAAGTCATAGACCTTGCCGAGGAGCTGAGATCTCTCCGGGCTCAGGTGGCCAGCCTGTTGGACCTCCGCCAAAAAGACAAGCTTCTGGTTGGCAGTGAAGGCCTCGATATCTTTGGTGCTAGGCTCAAAGTTCTGATTTGGGTGTTAGCAATCGGGTCAAGCTACTCAAGATAGCCAACTCACCGGGTCCTTCCACTTGGTTGCCAGATCGTAACACATGTTTGCCAACGTGGTATCGAAATCCGGCTTGGGAGGAAGGCCAGGAGAATAGAATTTGTCATTCCAATCGATCTTGGAAATCTTTTGAGCGATTTCAGCATCCCCTAAACCATTAAAGAAGTCCAGGAAAGTGTCCTTGAACTCGAATGAAGTGAGGGACTTTTCAGCCCACGTGGTGAAGTAGTGAGGAATGAACTTGTCGAAGTTCTCTCGTCCAACGAGGCGCTCGAGGTAGTAGACAAGGTGAAATCCCTTCTCATAAGCCACAGTGCTGTAGACATCCTCGGGATCCAGGCCATCGTGCTTGATGATCAACTTGGTGTATTCATGGTCCTTGCCAAAAAGCTCGACAGACTCCTCTGTTATAGTTGTTAGTGTTAATCTTCAAGTTGCACGTGGAACACTCACCGAGGGATTGCCAGCCGATGATCGAGGAGAAATCAAACTCTGCATCACCATGGATAGCAGCTTGGATTCTTCGTTCGAGATACATGGTCCAGCCCTCGTTCAGCCAGCTGCGGATGGTCAGTGGACTAATACCGATATCAAAAGGCAAGTGCCACTTACAAGTGCTCCCAGCTTGCGTTGGACACCAAGTTACCGCTCCAGCTGTGGCTCAGCTCGTGGGCGATGACATCCACATTCTGTCGATCACCACTGATAATAGTAGGCGTCGCAAAGGTGTAGATGGGGTTCTCCATGCCTGTTTGTGATTAGTAAGGCTTATAGCCTTGAGTTGTGGCCAGTAGAACCTACCTCCGTACGGGAAACTGGGAGGCAAAACTAAGACGTTGTATGCGCCCCATTTGTACGGGAAGACGAGCTTTTCCGCAACCTCCATGAACTTCTCCATGTCTCGCTCAAGCTCCCATTTGCAATCTTCCAGCTCATTGGGACCAGTAGCTACGACGCTACGAGGCCCGATGGGAGCAGTTGCGATATCTCCAGATGCCACGGCGAAGAGGTAGGAAGGGATTGGGACCTTCTGCTCAAACTCATAGAGCTTCTCTACCCCGGGCGTAGCATCGTGGTTACCGACAGGAACGCCGCTGGCAACCACTGGCAAGGACGACGTGAGCTTGAAGGTGAATGTCGACTTGACATCGGGTGTGTCCTGGCAAGGGAAGATGGACCGAGCGTTGATGGCTTGGCACTGCGAGAACATGTAAGGGTGCTTCTTGTTTGACGTCTGGGCCGGAGTCAGCCACTGCAGAGCAGTGCACTTGCTAGTCGTCTGGAGGTCGATAGCAAGGTTGATGATTTCTCCCTTTGCAGCACCCTCGGGGACCGAGATGTGCAGCGGAGCACCGAGGGGAGCAGAATACTCCTTCAACTCCCAGTTGGACTTGGTAGAGTTGACGCTGACGGAGGAAACGTCCAAGAACCTCGAGTCCAGGATGATCTCCTTGCTCTCCTTGTCGGTTTGAGACTCAAGTTGCAGTACCACAGAACCCTTGAGGCACTTGTCCTCGAAGTCGATCTTGAAGTTAGCTGTGGTGTGCCTTGTCCGCCAAGCGCCGTAGTTGGACAAGGTGCTGGGATCTCGGGTGGCCATGCTGACTGATGCGAAGCTTCGTCTTAGATTGTTTGTGACGGTGATTTGAGATGTTCGAAGGTTGAATGGCCTCTTGAAGAACGAGAGCCACGACATGAGATTGTACTTCTTGGAAGCTGGATTTCTCTGTACCTCTGCCTGCCCGTGTAGTGGTGCTGTGCTGTACAGCTGTTCGCCCACGCTACCCCGCTTGGGCGACGAGGCGGGACTCTATTCGCCAATTCCGGATACAAGTCATCACGTGATACGGTGCTGAGCCCCGCCCATCAGCACTGTGGTCCGATATCCAACCACCTTCCCAAAGCTCTCTAACTCACCTAAACATCATGATAGTGAGGGCATTGCAGTTGCTCTACGCGTGACATAGACATTGAGATGAACTCTGAATGAATCTTTCCTTTGTTGACAGAAGAGAGTATTGGTCGCTTCTTACAACCTTGCCACGCCCCTCTCCCAACTTTCGGTTTGGTTATCGGAAATCCACTCCCTGGCCTCCGGCTCCCGAAGTTGGCCTGGTCGTTAAGTCACGATTCTGCTCGCCTATGCTATAACCGTTCAAACAAGGACCAGATCTCACGACTTCTAAGAAAAGAACGGGGTCCACCATCGCATCTCCAAAATGAGTTGTTCGTCTGGATCCAACCGGCGCCCGGACTCATCGTTGAGTTCCGTCCGCCTTCTGAAAGATCGCAATCTCGCCTCAGCCCCTGCGTGCTGTGTTTTTATCCGTGAAGCGTCAGACCTCATGTCCATGATATATATTATGACGGTGGTCTTCATGCTCCCATTGCCCATGCTTGACAGCGCGGCTCCCAGTCTGTGCCGAAGGTCCCGCTGCCATCGGCGCGGCCTGTGCTGAGCCTGCAACGGGCCAAGGACCTGCGTGCAGGGTCTTTCAGTTGAGCCAAGATGCGTTTCCTTCGATTACTGGCGGAGGTTTGCCTAATGACTCGTCGATGACCGCAATGACATTGACATTTCCTAGGCTCTGAGACTGCAGCCCTGTCTTCTGCAGATCAATCCTGCAGCTGGGTATCTAAGCCTCAGGGTGATGATGACAATTGCATTTGTGAACGAAAAGTCTGTGCGGGATGAAACCTGGAGATGTTGCATCTTTCCCCTTTGTGCTTGGTAGTGCCTCCTACATGCAGGTTCATCAAGTGGAGACTGTTTGCACACGAATGTATTCGCCCCGTCAAATGCGCCCGTTGAGTTGCCGAGGCCCCTGGTCTGCATAACATAGGGCTTACAGACAGTATTCTATGGAGTAGTGTCTACACGAAGTACTCTCTGCACGAAGTTATTCTCCCGCATCTCACCAAAGTAGTTGCGTTCTGTATTCGTATAGCTCCCATGCATTGCTTTTTGTCAATGAAACGCCGTTTGTACCCCGCAAGTTGTCAGTCGGCACTAGGCTTGGCCTTAACAGAACGAACAATAGCAATCTTAGTCTACTACGTACGCCGTACTAGGTGGCTGGTTCGGCATACGGGCGTGTCTCCCTTTCGAGCCAGATAAACATAGAAAAGCGTGGCAATGAGTGTTGTGGCGAAATCAGCGTCCCGGTTTCGCGGAGCCGGGACACGAGAGCCACGGCGGCGAGGCAACATCACCCCACGAAACTGAAGCGAGCAGACGCCGCTCTACGGTGGCGACGGTGTGAGTACGGGGTGGGGATTCCGGCCGTTGGGCTAACGCAGGGGCCGCCAAGGTCGACGACGGCCTGGGCTCTGCCTAGGAACCCCTGAACTGCACAGATGCGAGTAATATAAAACAAGGTATTATAGCCTTGGGAAATCGGACCCCGGCTCGATCTCGGCCGGGTGACGGTTCCAGACCCGGACTTGGAGAGACAACAAGCGGGGTTGGAGAGAACTGGAGACCAAGGCACCTGGCGGCATGTCAAATTTTGATGGGATGGAGCGAGTCATTGACGTTGAGAAGTGATTGCGACCTTGGAGTGAGGGAGGTGATTGTGACTCGGAATGAGGGCCAAAAGTCGAGGTTACTTGCATCGACGTAACCATGGGACACCCGAAATCGGCGCGCCGAGCTTCACCGCCGGCTACGATTATCTTTGCAATGTCTTCCTTCCTGAATGGGATATCAACCCTCTTTTCGGCGAACTCTAATGGTTGAAGCACCAAAGTGGTCACCTGGCATACCATTTGAGACTTAATGGCCTTTATTAATCGATGCAACGTTGGGGAACGGGGAGCCCGGTTCCTAGTAGATGAGCTCCTTACTAACTAGACGAGATAGGCCCTATTGTAGAGAGCGGTATATGAAGGGCAACTAAGAGTATATCGCATCTCTCATAATATGCAAGTGACAAGATGTCGCGCTTGGTGGCTGATCCTTGGCTCTATGACGTTTCCTGCATATCGATACCACCAGCTAGTAAGCTGGATCAATACCAGGTCGCAGTGCAGCCGTGGGAATGCAGTATTATGGTCAAACGTTGAGTGAAGGAGGTTTGTTTCGTTTCCCGAGACGTAACAAATAAGCAAGTGCTCGGCTTCCGCGTTTCAACAGGTCAGGTCGGTAGGCGAGGATCTCCATAGATTAGACGTAATTGTTCAGAAAATTCTCCGCCGTGCATTCTTTTCCATCCCATCTCTTTGGTAACCACATGGAGGTCGGTTCCGGGAGGACGGTTGGGCTCCTGCAGCGCCGGCGTTTGAGGGGGGGCTGCCTTCGCTCCATCGTAGTAGGTAGCTCGGTGCGGGGGAGCATCAACTCACTCTAGCTTACTATCGTCGCTTAGAGAAGTTTGTCTCACGAAAAGCCACCTCGCGTACGATGTGGCGAGAATGAAGGGCGAGCCTCCGATGAGACCCTAAGAGCCAACGGCGCAAGGTCGCTGCGAGGCTCGAGCGAAGTCTTAGGCAATCTGCGTGCGGATAGATCAAATGTCACCTAAGTTGACGTAGAAGATGAGGCCGGGGCCGATCTGAGGGATGGGGTCGCATTGATTCTTACGCCACGGAGCTGTCATAGGGTAAAATAATTGAACTACGTAGTAGAGTACCATTGTGGCATTGGATTCCAAGCTTCGGATGGAGGGATTCAGGGTTCCCTTCCCAGCCTCCCTGAGCGAGGGCGAAAGGGTGCAGGGAGAGAACGTCAAAGACCTCCCCCTCCGCACCTCACGTGGGTGACAGAAGGGAAGCAGCACTTCCGCGTGTGACAGCCCGGATCAGAAACACCGGCGTCTTGAGGGCAAAGCGCCGGGTTCAACTGAGAAATGAGACGTGATGGACAGGGGCCCTGGACGCCAGCATGGGGGTTTACCATGGCTCCCCGGTGGTGTGCTCCCCTTGGGCCGGGTCCATCATCCGGACGACAAGCTCGAGGAGCAAGGGGCCTTGCCCATAGAACACTAAGATATCGCTTTAAAGGTAAGGTTATCGGGTGTTGGTAAGGGAAGACGGCTATTCAGGGGACCTGGGAGCCAGAGTTCAGGTCGAAGACGCACCGCAGCAAGGGGGAACAGAGAGGGCAACGCAAAACGGCTTGGAGACATGCACAGCCTGCAGGGCATATCGGCGCTGCACAAGCGGGGATAATTTCAGATCTGGTTGGACCGTTGGCCAAAGCACAAGATGCAGTTACTTTAGGAATCGTGCATGTCTCGGGGTGCGCTGGGGGACCAGTCGGCGTCGGGGGCATGGATGCATCGAGTAAGGGTTGTTCCCAAACGGAGGAAAAAGGCCCCGACGAAAGAATGCTGATTGGGGATGGGGATCCAATCGCGGCGCCCGCACATACACATGGAAGAAGTTCCGCAATGGGCAATGCGATGGGTGCGTCAACCCGAGTTTGCTTTATCCAAGTTTGCTCAACCCAACGTGGCGGGGTGCAAAGCAGGGGAACACAAACAACGAGACCCTGGAGTCCATGACGTTGACGAGTGCCATCGTGATACAAAAAGCAAAAGGATCCAAACAATCATTGCCGCGGACCTTGATAGCGGCGTGTCTCAGCAATAACTATTGCCTACTAAGAATTTGCCACGATTCTCTTGCCCGGTCCGGAGTAGTTGAAGTAGTATTTTCGGCGGTTGGATCATCAGGACGATATGACGGGAAGCGTCGATCGCGTCTCTCGCTAGGGCTGGCTCACTAGATTGGGCCTGAACTGCGATGCTAACTTTTGTTCTGTGCTCGAGGTTAATTTCGTATTGTCAACCCGAAGGCCCGATTTACTTTTTCCATCGTGTTTATCCGTTTGTCGCGAGTAAACAAAGCACTTGTGCTGTTTTGGTTTACTGCCGAACCGCCGAGGCTCTCATCTCGGTAGCCAAGCCAAACTCCACGTTGCGAGACAAACACCACGGCGGGGAATTAATGAGAGAGTGTGCTGCAGGCTCTGTATCACTGTGACCTGGGTGATACTGGAGAAAAGAGCGGCAACTCCGCAGAGCACCTTAGTAGTTGTGACCTGCGACACGGGCACAGATGTTACAGCACGTGTAGAACCGAGTTGTGATGCTGCAGGTGCTTTGACAGAATTGGAAGAAGGTGGTGGCATGAACGAATCAGCTGGCTGGATTGGCTGCTAGGCATTTCGGAGCTTAAATCGGGATGCAACCCGGAGGAGGCTAGATTTGAAGCGAAGCAACCCAATGGAACAGATCGGCACGAAGGTTTCTCCTCTGTCTCCTACTGCCTCTGCGATGTCTCCTCATGAAACACACCTTTTCCAGGGCGAACACTGCGACCACACTACTGCACTGGGTAGTGTGCCTCCCTATTCGTACACTCCGTCCTGCACGAGACGCAGCTGAGCACTGAGCATGGGTGGACGGGTGGACGACTTACCTCAGCTGTGTCAGGCAGGAGACACCTGAGGCATTCGCTGATCATAGCTCCCATTACCTCATAGCTCAAAGCTCAACACCGTGGAACACCAAGATTGGATTACCGGTCAGAGCGCACAACCGCATTGTCTGTTCGGAGATCGTCCTCGTCGTGGATCGGATTTAGAACCACTGCAGTCACCACTGTTGCTACGTACTAACTAACCACTCGGCTCTTCTCAAAACCACCAACCAAACACCACCGCATGCAGCACGAGCCAACGCCAGAACGAAATAACGGCCCGCGCGAGCACGGCGTCCTTGCTTCTTTGCTCCTTGCTTCTTCCTCTCCTCTCCTCCTTTTGACGAGTCCTTGCTCCCAGAGAACCGGCCTTGCCAAGACAGTCCGGCCCATCTCGCAAAGCGGCCAGGAGCCCGTGAAGCTCGCCCATAATAGTGGAGCGGGCCCCTGTCCATAGTGCCAACGGGTCCGGGCTCCCAGCGCACCGCTCGCAACGGTCCCCAGGCGTGGACGGACATGGACGAGGACATGGGTTGGGAAGGGCGTGAGCGAGGAGGACCGCTGGCGAAGAACGTTGGTGACGGCCATGTTCAACGGGTGAGCAGCGACTAGCGAACTAGCGACCGGTGACTGGTCGGTCGGTGGCAACCTCCTGGACCGCCACACTACGTGCCCTCCCCTACCTTCTGACAGGCCCTCAAAGCCCCGATATACTCTTGGCCCCTTGGGTCTATCCCCATTCTGCCGTTGCCTCCGATCCTAGCCCAGCAGCCTGGGGTGTGCTGTGGCGCCCTGCGACCCGTGTCCCCAGCGAGCACCGCCCCTCCACCACACTCCCGCGGCCTTGTCTCAGGCTGCCTGTGGGCCGCGTGAAAGCTTCTCGATGCTTTTGAGACTCGACCCCGGTCGGCCTTGGCTCTGGGCTCTGCGTCCTGGGCTCCTGGCCCTGGGGACAAGGGGCTGTCAGATTGTCAGGGACAAGGGCGGCCTGGCGGCCAAGAAACGACCTGCACGCTTGCTCTCTCCCGGCTGCGCTTCCAGATATAAGCGAAGAACTCCGGTGTGCGGGTTGGATGGCTTGGCATTTAGTCCAGCGCCCAAAGTTTCATCCCGCCTCCATCGTTATATAGCTTCAGTTCCAGATTTCGACGTTGCACTCGAGTCCTGCGATCCTCGACCCGAAACGTGCCAATTCACGGTCCCGTCCATCCCGACTTCAGCGGCATCCTCACTCCGAACCAGCCCCTCCTCCTCTGATACTCGGGCGCTCTGATACTCTCGCTCCCCCTCCTGGACGCCGCACCAAACGACATTGTTTCGACCCAATGGCTCATATTGCCAAGTGCATTGTCGATGCCGACACCAGCCATATATCAAAGCAGGCCTCCCACCATCCCAATGAATTGGTATGAAGCCTGTCTCCTCAATCCAGAATAGTCTCTAGCCTCCCCCTTTGACTCCATTGCTCACCAGTTCCATCCCTCACAGAAAGAAACACCCCCTCCACTACCAGAAAAGCCCTTCACCTGGAGGATGCAACAGCCGGAGCCTCCGCGGAAGTACCAGCTCTTCCCCAAGGAGAGGAAGCTGCCGGTACTCAACAGCAACAAGCCGCCGCCGCCGCCGCCAGATGCCGAAAAGCCTCTCCCTGCGGTTGGAGGTCAGGCCAATGACAAGACCGAAAAGCAGTCAACGGGGAATTCCTTGAAGAAACGACTCAACCAGCACAGCATCGTCCGAAGACGGAAGGTCAGCGTTCCTGAACTGGGGCCTATGACTACGGTCCAGGAAGTCGCCATGGACTCTCGTAAGTTGGCTCAGAACACAAGTCTGAGTGAAAGCTAATCGAATCATAGCTACAATCCCCGGACGACCACCATTTCATGAGCGGTCAATCAGTGCTCCTGGCCACACCTCGAGAAAGCATCCCCTGGCAGACACCTTTCTTGTTACCGAGAGCGATGATGAGACCGCGGAAATCCTCTCACCCGTTGCCGAGTCACTCCACCCCAGGGGTTCTGGTCCTCTCTCGCCCAGGCAGCTCGCTCCCCTCATGATTCCCAAGCCAGATTTCGTTACTCCCAGGCTTCGAAGACAACAATCACTCAACCACTTTCCCACTCGAGGCGACTCGCTCAGACATGGCCGCGTTGAAGACTCGCCGCGAAGCCGTACCCCGTTGACTACGCCAAACTCGTCCTTGCCAGATCTCACATCGCCCCAATCGGCTTCAACTACTGCTACGTCTTGCAATACGCTAGCTACACCAGTGTCTGCACCTATCATGGAATCCCGAACGTCTTCCCCGAAACCTTGGGATGGCCGCAGCACTCCCACCAACTTGGAACCGGCTGGCCCAGCCAGAGGCCACAGGAGAGGTGGATCAGAGTCGTCTGGAATGATGGATCGGGGACGACCGCGAAAGAGGTCGGAAACTCGTGTCAACAATGGACCGATAATCCAGAGGAGCGAGTCCAAGAGAAGCAAGAGCACGGAAAAAAGTTCACAGATCGCATTCGAGCAGCTCCCCCAAGGAGTCAAGTTGTCGGACGCTGCCGACAAGTTCGAGGCCAGTGACATCGTCCTCCTCCAGAAGCAGGCGTTTGCCCAGGCCGAGCGGTTTGAGATCCTCAAGCCCGCAGACTTCGAACTGCTTTCTAGGGTTAGTCAATTATTTGAGTGAATGCAACTGAAGCCAGACTAACAAATTGATAGGAACTTCGCCACCTCGATGAGAGAACCGAGTATCTCCGCCGCACCTACAACTCACTCCGCATTGGACGGCGTAACCTCCACTCGCGCATCTGTCAGTACCTGCGCTCCCCGCGCGTGGTCAAGTTCAGCCACGAGTCCATGCTCCGACAGGAGGAAGCTCTAGCTGAGCTAGATGCTTCAATTGACGACTGGGTCAACAAGCTCGAACTGGCTGAAAACCGACGGATGCGTGTCCGCCAGAAGTTGCTTGAGCACATCGCTGCTGCTGCCGTCCTTCCTATTGGCGGGCCGGTTACCTCCCCTGAGCCTGCGCAACAATCAATGGGGACTCCCTCGTCGGGCATTGGAAACATCTCGACGCCGCCCAGGAGCCCTTCCAAGCAGGCCTTCGCCCCCACGCCTGTGAAGACCAAGTCTCCCTCACCCCAACGATCACCTCAGCGATGGGTGCCCAGCACAATATTTGAGCAGCCTATCGTTCTGGAGCCACCGGTGCAAATTACCGAGGAGCGAGTCACCAGTGGTGGGTCTTTGAGGCGTGTCGACGTTGAAAGCATCCGCATCTATGCCGGGGACGATGTTTACGCTTTATTGGAGGATGTCGAAAACGAGATCACCAAGATGAGTAACAACGTCATCGAACCAGCGTCAGACTCTTTGCTGCCCGAGACGAAGCGTATTGCACTCCATCGCCAGAGGAGCCATGAAATGCTCAACGGCTTTTCAGACACATACGCTACCAGTTCTAAGGTGGAATCGGCCAGCCCCATGTCTCTTTCTCCCCTTGCACGCACTCCAACGACGAAGAAGGATTCGCCCAGGGGAGACAGCATCCCCCCCCTCCTCGCCAACACTGTCTACAAGCCGTGAAATCTACACGGAATCACTTTGGTTACCTTTAATCTTTCAGAATCTTGTTTGCTGTCACTTTCTACGACTTACGGCCAACTTACAACAATCATTCGATACCCGACCGACATTCCTTTAAAGCGAGCATTATTATGCGGCGTTGCCATTCCCTTGTTTTTGTTTCTGTACCGAGTCTTAATCAAACGACCATCACGGCTGTCACAGCGTTTCACAAGTCGTCATCGCGACGCGACTTTCTTTCCTTATAGTGTTTTGATACGATTTCTTCTTTGAGGGACCTTGTTGAGCAGGTCGAACACCGTGGACGGTGTATTTTCTTGTATTACTCCAGGGCATGGAACAGTCTTGTTATAATTTAACCCAAGCATCATTATGGGTGCTGTGGTATTTGCTTTCTGGATTCTTTTTTCTATGCGATTTTATTCATACTCTGTACGCATGGGCGCTGCAGCTGGAACTGGAAACGGGGAAGATTGCTCAGTTTGGAAATGGATAGGAAGACATGCGTGTACCGGGATACACATGGATGTGCTTTGAGTAGAACGAATACGTGCTACAAATTCAAAAAGCCATTGAAACATAAAACCCACTCGCCGTGAATTCCGAGCACTCATTATGGAAACACTGGGGCCAGGATATCTTTGCTGAGCCTACCCCTTGATTGTCCCCGTTTGTTTAATTCCAGTGCTAATTAATGCCTACGATGGAGGGCCACCCGGTCCGCAACGATCGTTCTCTCACGAAGCAAACTTTCTTCTCGTCGGGCCGAAGCCGCGGGCAAACAACGACAGGGTCAGGCCACCCCCGGCCTAGTTGTGAACTGCTCACATTGTGTCCCGCTTGAGGCGAGAGAGCTGCAGACTCCGCTGCATATCACGCGGTGATGTCACTCCTTGGGTTGGGTTGAAGGAGGGTTTACGGATACGCATTCGCACGGGCACGGGCATGGGTTCTTGGTGTGGGCGTGTGTACTGTGGTCTGGACTCGGTATGTCGATGGCCGTTGCCCCTGAGCTGCAAGGGGAATCCTGGGAGGGGTATGGGAACAGGGGTTGGCTGGTGTGCACGCTGCGCACCGCACATCTCGAAATCCTCTGCTGTACGTATGAACTCTGTGTGAGGGCATGTGGTTTCAGCGTCTGCGTTCTGTGGTGGTGGTGATGTTACGCTGTTCGGGGTGGGCTGTGCTGTGATCCTTCACTTCAGCAGCCGTGTCGCAAGCTGCTGGCTAGATGGATCCTCTCCTGCGATGCGACAGCCCTTGAATGACGCTGGCGGATATGTAGATCTTCGCTGGTGATCCGCTCGGCTCGGCCAGATGATGGACGGGCCATCGCTTGGTCAAGAGTCGAGACCACGGGCCAGGCCATCGTCCAACGTCTGCCAGCCCTCCCTGGACGAGCAACAAGACTCACGTCAAGCCAACGGGCGTGGACGTTTAGCGTCGTCCCAACCCTAGGCGGACGATTCTGCCAAGCTAACACGTGCAGCGACATGTTTGTCGATTCCCTCGTCCTCGGCACAAATCGTACGACGGGACTCCGATGCCCCCGGGCCCGGATGAGGAAACGCAGAGAGAGAGAGAGTGTGTGTGTGTTCTTTGGTCGCCCCCTTTCTTTCTTTCTTTCTTTCCCACGACCCATCCGCCGGGTTCACCTCGTGGGACCCCCGCAAAAGGCGGACAGGCGCGCTCACAGGGTCCCGGCCGGCGCGGAGATTTGAGGACCGGTACAGGAAAGACCGCCAGCCAGGGTGGACGACAGGAGACCGCCAGGGCAGGGCTGGCTTCTTGGGAACTGGGGGACTGATGCACCCATGTCGTGAACGCTCCAAAGGCTGAGATGCAGACAAGGCCTTCCCCCCCATGTTCGTCTGCCCGGCTTGGGACGCAGACACACCGTTGGGAGCTGACGTATGCTTCGCCGGACGGACAAACTCCCTCGTTGCAGTCCGCCAGCGGCATCGGGTCCGGAGGCGACGGTGACGGGCGTTGGTGGCTTCGACCACGGGCCTCGCTTGCTATTCTAGCTCAGGTGAGAGAGAGCAGCCATTTCAAAAGGAGGAAGCGGCGGCAGCGGGTTCTTTGTACGCTTCTCTAAGCCCTATCCGTATTAATAATTCGTTGAGGTCGTCTAGGCCTGGTCGGCGACTATCTGTTGTACATGATGGTAATGATGATCATGGCAATTGCTCCGCTGGGCACAACTCCCGAGCTCGCCGTCTCTGGAAATCCCTCTAAGTCAAGTCATACAAGTTCCCTGCACCGAACACCTGGTTCATGTTTCCCCATTACGTCTGCGCATCAATGTGTCACGATCCTAACCGCCTGTAGGAGCAACCCAAAGATCAGTCCTCTGGCTACCTCCTCGATCTGCAAACAATCGAACACCCTCCCCAGGGCCTCGCCCGTCGCCGCCTGGCCCATGACGCCCATCAGAGCCGCCGGCACGCCGCTCTGGATCAGGAGCCTCCGGGCCTTAATTCGTAGCTGCTCCTTTTCCTCGGCTGTTGGCTCTGGCGGCCACTCTGCGAGCTCCGGCTCCGTTGGCATCATGTTCTCACGCAGTTTGCGAAGCTGAGCCGCAATACCAGCGTCAGACGTATTGCTGTCGATGACCGAGTTCTGGATCAGCGACTGCACTGTCAACAGAGAAGGGTTACCCGGTCTTAGGAGGAACGACTTTGCTGCCGTGAGGAGAGTGCGTCGGATGTTCCAGGCTGACGACAACGTGTACATCTCGTTGATGACTGCGAACAGAAGCTCCACCGCGACGCGCGTCTCGGTCTCAGAGAGTTGTGAGTATTGACGGCCGGGCTTCAGTGGCCCTTTCTTGCCTCCCGTCACTGACGGAGGCGGCGTTGGGACCTGCTGAGACCCGTTTCGCTCGTGCTTTTGTGTTAAGATGCTCTCATTCAGCTTGCGTTGCATGTCGCCGCCGCTCGTCGGCGAGCCGTAGTCATCGGCAATTTGATCCGGTGGAGGAGGTAGCTTCATGAACTCGAGGCTGGCCGAAGAGGGAGACCGCAGCTGAGCCAAGCTAGGTGCACGGCTGTGCTCCCGACTAGGTCGAGCGCTCGCCGGTGCTGAGCCGGGCTCCTTGCGGTCTGCTCGGCCAGGCCGGACATCCGCGTCCGATTCGCCTTGCGACTGATAGCTCGGTCGGCGCTCCATGGGCGGCATCTTGGTGGGCTGTGTAGAGATGACCGACGATCTCTGGCTGTCCAAGCTGTCTCGCGTCGACCGTGCCGGGGACTTCATGCTGTCCATTCGTGGAGGGGTCGAGATCGAGAGTCGGCTGGAGCTCGGCGTAAGATCCACAGATTGGCTTGTTGACCGCCTGTTGAGTCCAGCAATGTTCCCAAACACTCCCGTAACTCCTCCCACTAGAGTTTTGCCGCTTTCCATAGCTCCCTTGGGCGCCGTCGTGAGGGCGTCTAGCATGTTTTTTCCAACTAACTCCCAACCGAAGCCTGACTTGGAGTCGCCATGAGTGTGTCCCTGGGACTTCTCCAAGAACCGCTTCATACCCTCGCTCTCAGCCAAGCTCTTGTACCAGCAAGCATCCCGCAGGTACCTCTCAAGTTCTCCCCGAAGCGACTCCCGGGTGTGGATCTTCCAGTTTGGCAAATCTTTGTGAAGCTCCGTGAAGGCTGTTGCGCCCGAGATGTTTGCAATCCTCCTAAGAATCTCGTGGAGAGTTTCAAAGTCTGAGTACCTTCGAACAATCATCCATCCGGAGTGGCCTATGACTGAGGGCTCAACCTGGACCCAGTAATCCCAGCTGGGCTTGGTTCGGATGCGACCCTTCTCTCCCATAGCATCGTCATGTAGAGTGAGAACAGCGTTGTGAAGGGTAAGTGGCCCCTTCTGCGGCGTCTCATCATCGCCATTGTCTTCTTGGCTTGGAGGTACAATCTGGTCGAAACTCGTGAATCGGGTGCCATCGGAACCCTTGGGGGAGGAGTTGGGGCTCGAATTATCCATTGGTGAATGGGGTGTGACAGGTGTTGGAGCTGTATCGCTGTTCATAGAGAAACCATCTGTGGACGTGACCGATGGCAGCGGCCTATGCCCGTTCGACACTGTTGTGGGGGAGAGCTCGCTCACACTGATCCTCTTCTGCTTGTTATCCCTGTCACTGGAGGTTCGGATAGGACCCTGGGACGAGTCGGTGGCGGCTGAGTCTCGCTTGCGGCGAGCTTGCTCTTTGGCGATCATATCGTTCATCCTCTTCATCTCTCCCATGGCCTCTTCCAGTTCCTCTTCTGCCTTGCTGAGCTTCTTTCTATGACCGCCCATTTCCTTCCGGCGATTCCTCTCATTCTCCAGCGAGCTGCGGCCAGGTTTGGCGATGCCAATGTTGCCGACGTTTCCGTCAATGTCAGCAAAGACATTCTGAGCCGCCGAGTCAGGCCCAGTTTGCATACCGTCGTCGATGGCCTGGTTGAGATCTGGCTCTCCGGCCTCGAGGAGATACACGATCCATCCGTTAATCCACTCGGCTTTGCTGCATGTTTGTAGAGTCTTCTCGAGTACTGAATTTGCCAGGATCTCCCTGAGGAAGACTCTGAGAGGGTCGCAATTGTATGAGTTCCGGTCCAGGAAGCCAAGCAAGTCATCCGCAACCATCTTGAATTTCGCCCCCTGCTGTCGCTGGTTCAACAGGTTGGCCAAGTGGCACTCCGGGTTCGAGGCCAGGTAGTTGTACACAGCGTCGGCTGCGTTCATCTTGCTGTCGGGAGGGAGGTCCGTAAAGGCGGACGCGAGTTCCGACATGAAGACAATAACAATGGAGGATGAGTTGGTAAGGAGATCGAGGAAGGCATCGGCAGGTCGCTTCCGGCTCATGTGGTTTGAGATGGTGAGGAGATAGGAGGTCAACGTCCGCCGGCAAGCGAGAGGGAACGCATGGTCTGAAGGTATAATAGGGTTGTACCACCATTTGACGTAGTCTCTGATAACGGCATCAACGAGCCCTCCCAGAGCATCGCGGGTGTCTGGACGGAAGTCGTCGAGGCCCCTGATAGCAGTCTCCTCATCATCGCTGCTGTCGTCAGCGACCTCTCCCGCCTTGTTCTTCGTCGATTCGTGCAGAATTCGTTGTAATATATCAATGCCTCGCTCTCCTCGAACAGCCTTGGAGACCTCTGGGTTTCGCTGCTCCCACGAGATGAACCCGACGACTCCGCCGAATGCGCCGATGAGGACCAGTCCCAGCCGGCCAAGAGCAAAGTATGTGACGGCAGCGAAGCCGACGGCAACACCAGCGAGGGAGACGGGTGTCGCAGTTGCGAGGAAGTGAAGCATCTTTGCGACTGGCGTGTCATCTCCTGGCGTGGTGGTCGTAGTCGTACAATTCGTGGTTATCGTGGCAGTTGGGTTTGTGGAGGTGGTCGCGTGCGCAATTACCAGGTCCGAAGGTATCTGAGGTTGGCCACCATCCGCCGGTCTGCCGCCTAATTCGTTCATCCACGACTGCTTCTCGCTGTTGTCTGTCGCTGGCGGAGACGAAGAGCGATTGGGCTCTACACCGTTGGACTCGCGCATGTCCACGGTTGCGGCACCGAGTGGAAGCGCATCATGATCGGCAGTGGAATTCATCGGGGGTGGGAAGCTTTCGAGGTGCTTGGCGCAGAATCTGGGCAGCTTCCCTAAGGGACGAGAACAGGGACCGTGGCGTTAACGTCGTAGCAATATTCAGCATCACTCTGCGGCGAAGAGGTTTATCAGGAAGAGGAGGTTTTTGGCAACGCCGACTGTATGCAGGAATTAGGTAGGTGGCAGTCTGACAGATGCTCGGACGACGGCTGGGACAATGGGCGTCTAGACTTGCCCGTGGGTGAGGGAGGGTTCGAGGTTTCAAATTACCTGGATTGGATTGCTGCTGTCTTGTTCAACCAAAAGGTTACCCCCCATGGCCCTGTGATGTATCCTTCAGGGGGTCTAGATCCCCGTTAGCAGGCTCTCAGGGCTGGTTGGCCCCGCCGGGCCGCTGGACATTGGCTCGGCGCCTTCCGCGTTAGCGATGGTGGCTGTAATTGACACTAAATACGGAAGCCGCACAGCCAAGCAATGGAGCCCAGCTTATCCACCCCCTGGCATGGAGCATTGGAGCCCTGAAGCCGTGGGGCCACATGGACGCCAGCGCACCCGTCCAAGTCCCCAAAAACCGTGCTGCCCCATTCCCTCCACCAAGGAAACACGAAACAAGCCAGCCATGTATGGCCATTCATTGCCACCGACTGCCATTCAGTGCCATTCGGTGCCATATATTTTCCCCTGTCCGGCCCCGTTTCTCCTTGAGTGTCCTGAATACGAGCCGCCCAACCGCCCTTCCGAGACGACTGAAGCTGCTTGCTTCACAAAGGGTAGCAAACAGATTGCGTGAGCCCCTTTCCATTTACGTATTCGTAGTCAGCGAGCAAAGCAAGATTGCATAACGCCTTCGAACCAGGAACACCACAAAATACGAGTACGCCATAAATACCCCAGCGATCCCACTATCAGTTGAGATGAGGGCCCCACCAGCCTTCTCACCTCTCTGCAATGCGTGTCACGTGGATTGGCGTTTCAATATGGGAGCTTGTCTCACTGTGCGCCAACCGCGTTCCAGTGAGCCGTAGACTTTGACTCTCTCCCTTGGAGCTTGATCCGTCCACGCGAGGCATTCCATCCCACTTCTTGCGAGAATCCGTGTCGCAATCCTCCATTTAGTCTCGCTCATCTGCAGCTGTCCCACGCGACGTGACGCGACACCAGCAAAATGCCCAAGTTCTCCAAGAAGCGCAGTGCGAGCATGGTGGAGGATGACGATGCCATCGAACCCGAGATTGCGCAAAAGCCCGCCAAGAAGGCAAAGAGCTCCTCATCCGGGGCTGGCTCTCAAGGCAAAGACGACGATGGAAACCCCTTTTGGGAGGTACGCGCCGCAAGCCGAGGCCCCTGCCTATGGCCAAGCGCTAATGGATATCTCAGCTGTCAAACAAGCGTCGGGTGGGCGTATCGCAGTTCAAGACTGTGAGCTTCGTCAACATTCGAGAGTACTACGAAAAGGATGGCAAGACGCTTCCAGGAAAGAAGGTGAATGCGCTAGTGTTTCCCGATAGTTGATGAAATGTTTGCTGACGGTGCTGGTTAGGGCATCTCCCTCTCTGTTGAACAGTACATGGCGCTGCTCAAGGTGGTCCCTTCTATCAACGCCGCCTTGCGTGACCTCGGACACACTGTTGACGAGCCTGAGGAGACAACTTCGACGGCTCTTGTTCCAACATCAAAGCCCAAGAAGGACAAGTCAAAATCGTCCAAGGCCAACATCGATGCAACCAGCGACGAGGATGACGAGGACTAATGAGGCGGCCTATCAAAGCCCGTAACGTTTCGGTATGTCATGATCGGGTGGGCATGAAGGATATGGAGTATTGGAGTTGGTAGCAGTCCAGATGGATTTGCATTGATATGACCGGAATTACGAGTCGCATGAGAAGAGAGCAGTTTGCTCTGAATGGCTACGTCACTCCACTGCGATGGGAATCACAGAGCACGACAAGGATGTATTACTCACATGGCGAGATTTAATCCCGACTGTTCCTGCCAAGCCACGCCCTTTTCCCCAGACAAGATTCAAACTTGTACGTAGCTGGCGGCTCGCCCGTAGTTGTTGATTTCCATTCTCATTGACGAAGGCAATGAATGAATGGCCTGTGCCATGTGGGGGTTGAGAAAATGTGAGACACGGCGTCAGCCCAACACGAACGTCACCTCCACCATTCAACCAACAGTCAATTCCAAGGGAGAGAAAGGCACAAATCGGCTGGTTTCCATGCGAAGTATCTCGCTCTACTGCGCAGTCTTTTATACCCAAGACTGATCAATAAACGCCCAGCTTTCATCAGTAAATATTTTCCTGACGAGCGACAGGGGTCGCCCGAAAATACAGCGCCCCACAAGCAATTGGCCTGAGCATCATGAACTTGGATCAGTAGCTTGCCTGGTGCGACCTAACAGGGGCAAATCCTACGCGGCGCATCGTCAGCTGCCACGCCAAGGCATGCAAGATGGATATAGAAATCCAGATTGAAGAGAAAAGTAAGGGGCTCTTCGCACAGCGTAGAGGCCATGTTGTTAGGTTTCAAGGGCAATTGGCATCGTACCCGCCTAATCATGGACAACTACCTACTTATGATGTCCTGTAGGCCTCCTTCTGCCCGTTGCGACGACCCGAATTGCTGCAATCCATCCTGGCATCTCTTCTCTACTGTAATGAGTGATCCCCGCGCGGGCCTTGGCCACCCATCGACGGCCCCGAAGCCGAAGCCAAAGCCAGCCGCCACCGGCATGGCTCACTAGCGCAGCCAAGGCCCCCCTGACAAGATGCAGAATACGGGGGATCATCGAGCCAACTCCTATTATTACCGTCTGACTTGTCCTCTTCCACAACCCTGTTTCACCTCGCATCCACCAATTGTGCCCGTCGGTTCAACATCTCGTTCCTTCATCACGCTCTTTCACATCCCGTTCGTTCGCTCCATTACGGTCTTTATATTTGTCTCTTCGTTCTGGCTATTTAACTCAGTGCAGGGCAATCCCCCCCGCTCACATCCCATCCGTGGTGACGCTGGTGCTTCCGCACATACCTATCTTTTGACTTACTTCCACCAACCCTCACCCGTGGCCTGGCTAGAAGTGGCAGGTGGTCACGTGTGCTTCAAGGAACTTCATACATGCAGATTTCCGGTGACGCCGACTGGGACGGAATTTCACGGAAACGGTTGTAGCGATGAGGATCTCGTGGCGATTGGGCTCGGGGCACGTCGAGTCGGTTGACGACTACGTCGGGGTTCTTGTGCCCCTGGAGCAGGCCCATCTCTATAACCAATCGGCCAAGAAGGCAACGTCTCAACCCCAGGAGGATGACGAAGTCGAGGAGACCAAGGACGGAGACTATGAGATGCAAGGCATGCTCCAGAAGAATGCCGGCGAGTATACCATTGAAAGTCTGCGAAGGGAAATGAGAGAAGGGCGACAGGGGCAGTGGACGACTTATGAGAGTGAGTTGCCAACGACAAGGTGTAATGGGCTGGACTAACGGGGAACAGTCAAGTCGAAACTCATCAACAAAGCCATTGGAGACATCGGCATGGGAAGTTACAATTGGCAACTCTTTATCCTCTGCGGCTTCGGATGGTTGGCCGATAAGTAAGTCTGATGGTTCACCATGTTATTCACGGCTCTTGCTAACAAAGACACTCAGTCTATGGCTACAAGTGAGCATCTCCCTTGAACTGTCCCCAACTCTCCATCAGCAACACTAACAGACCCTCCAGGGCGTATCTCTATGCCTCCCATCCCTCTCCGCCGAGTTCGGCATCGACGAGAAGCGAGTCAGGTACACGACGAGCGCGCTCTTCGTGGGCCTCTCGGCGGGCAGCTTCTTCTGGGGCATCGGATCCGACTTCCTCGGGCGGCGCATCGCCTTCAACTCCACGCTGCTCATCACCAGCGTCTTCGGCATCATGGCCGCCTACGCCCAGAGCTGGGGCTCCGTCTGCTTCTTCTTCGGCGCCCTCGGCTTCGGCGTCGGCGGCAGCCTGCCCGTCGACGGCGCCTTGTTCCTCGAGTTCCTCCCAGACGCCTCCAGCGCCCTGCTCACCCTGCTCTCCGTGTGGTGGCCCATCGGCCAGCTCGCCTCGTCGCTCGTCGCCTGGTACTTCATCGCTCACTGGCCCGTCGACCAGGGCTGGCGGTACTTCGTCGTCACCATCGGCATCGTCACTTTTGCCATGTTCGTCATCCGCTTCTTCATCTTCCACCTCTTCGAGTCGCCCAAGTTCCTCCTCAACAAGGGCCGCCAGAACGAAGCCGTCGCCGTTGTCCACGGCATTGCCTTCCACAACCACACCAGGACCTGGCTGACGTCGGAGATCCTCGATCTGGTGGCCTACAGCGAGGATGAGCCTGCCATCGCCAAGGTTGCGCGGCAGATCCCCGCGCGCACCACCTCCGGCGTCATCGCGGCGAAGCTCAAAAGCATCTCCGCGGAGCGGCTGCGACCGCTCTTCAAGACCAAGACCCTTGGCATCACCACCTCACTCATCTGGTTCTGCTGGGCCACCATTGGTATGGGCTATCCCCTATTCAACGCCTTCCTCCCCCAGTACTTCGCCCGCGCGCACGCCGACGCCGACCCCAACTCGGTCCAGTCCGAGACGACCACCATCTCCGCCGAAACATACCGAAACTACGCCATCACCTCCGTCCTCGGCGTCCCTGGCAGCCTGCTGGCCGCCTATCTCGTCGACCACCCGTCCCCATTCCTCGGCCGCCGCGGCACACTCGCCTGCTCTACCTTCATCTCCGCCATCTTCCTCTTCCTCTTCGTCATCTACGGCACGACCCCGTCAACCCAACTTTTCTTCTCCTGTGTCGAGGCCTTCTCCCAGAACATCATGTACGGTGTCCTTTACGCCTTCACCCCGGAAATCTTCCCCGCCCCCGTCCGCGGCGCCGGCACGGGCGTCGCGAGCTTCCTCAACCGCCTCACCGGCTTGATGGCCCCCGTTCTGGCCGCTACGGTCCCCGGAGATGGCGCTACCACGCCCATCTACATGTCTGCGGCACTAATCCTGTCGGCTTTTGTTGGCATGTGCATGATCCCCATCGAGACAAGGGGTGCGCAGAGGCTATAACTGAAATGAACTTTACCATTAGACGCAGTGCCGCAACCATCGGACAGGTTGTTCAGGATGCACTGTTTGATATTGAAATAATGCATACTATGAGTGTAGAGACATGGTGGGCATAGTTGGCATGCTTTATGTAACAGGTGTACAAATTTGGGTCTTCGTGTATAAACTTGGGGGTTATTAGTCTATATAGATGTAATAGATTGGCTTCGCTAAATTCTATCGATTCCCCTTGGCGCCAGATGGAGCGTCAACTCTCCTTCGTTTCAACGACGTCCCCAGCGCGTCCCTAACCATCGGGTCTGCCCTGATGGTGTTCTGCACTAGCCACTCCCTCATCTTGCCTTGTAGGTTGGTAGTTGCCTCAGCATCACCCTTGTACGGAGCAAGTTCCATATCCAGGAGTCGCACTGCGTCGCCATCTAGCTGCTTGGCAATTGCCTCAAGACGATCCAGATTCTGTTGGAGTGCCTTCTCCTCATTCTGGGCAACGGCTTTCTGACCGCCACCAAACTGCTCCACTAGGAGCGGGCCGATCTGGGAGAGCGCGATGTAAAAGGTGATGGTGAGCTTCCGGGCCAGCGATATGATCTGGAAGGGAAGGTATGGATGGTGCGAGGTGACACGTGTGAGAACGGCGTTAATGGCCGCCACGACAGGAGGGTACTCCGGCCGCGTGACGCTGTGAAGCTCAAATGTGCAGAGAGTGAGCAGGATGAGCCAGCGGTAGTATTTTCCAAAGTCCATGTAACCGAACAGGCCGAGGACGTAGATGGAGGCTGCGGCGACACCGTAATGAGGCAGGATGCCGGAGACAACGCCGCGGGTCACGTAGTCTTTGATGGTGATGCACTTCTGCCAGCGCGCAACTTCAGGTCCAAAGCGATCGTAGGCGAAGCGCTTAGCTGCGTCCTGGAGGGTATCGCTGGCCTGCTTGAGGTGCATGAAGAAGGCGGCCGAGTCCGGGGCGTCGGCGCCGACCTTGTCCGGGTGGTGGAGAGCGGCCATACGGCGGAAGCGAGACTTGATATCGCGGTCGGGCGCGGAAAATGAGACGCCGAGGTCGGCATAGTAGGATGGGTTGCGGCGCTGGTCGTAGTCGGCCTCGTAGATGGTGTAGAGTAGGTAGGTGGCAATGACGAGGATGTGGATGGTTCGGCGGTGGGAGTTGAAGCGAGCGGAGCCGGGAGTGGGCTTTGGGTCCCCGGCGCGTATGGTGAGGCCATAGTAGATGGTCTGAATCCAGGAAGTTGCAAGCTGTCGCGGGAAACCTGTTAGCTACTGTGACCCCAAGGATATGTGTTATGTTGCCTCCAAGCTATGGAGACGGGATATGGGACAGGGTACGGAGGAGAGTGGAAGCTTACACCGGGCAGGAAGGCCCAGCCTAGCATGGAGAGATATCCGGACATGGTAGGCGCTGGGGCATCACAGGATGCCGTTGGGATACCTGAGGATCATTCAGCGCCGATGTTGTTGGTGGTTGGAGTTGTTGGAAGACAAAGGATGTGGACAGTTTGTTGAAGGATCGCGCCGTTGCAGGTTGGCGGGATGCGCCTGCGTCAGAGTGGGTCCGACAGGTACCCGACCAGTTACGAATACTCCCAATGGATGACAGCCATTATGAGAACATTAGACTTGAGGACTTTGCATATTGAATAAAGATCTTGTCCTTTATTTTGCTGGCTTGTATATAATCTTAACGCCATTCAACCGTCATTACTCGCCGTCTACAACTCTTTTTACAGAATCATTATTAATCTAATGACAACTCATGGAACCTCCATGCCGGGAATAACCAGACTGTGTTCTGTAAAACCACCATTATCACCTCAGCCCGCGGTCGAACATTGATATTCTTCACGCCAAGTTGCAAAATCGGAACCGATATTATATCTCAAGAGAGTCAATCGGTGCTTTGGAAGATGTGCAACCCGATCTCATCCAAGTATCCGTCTTGCCATTCGAGCTGATGGCATTACATGCATGAAACCTGCAAACGACCGAATGCAACACAACAACTTCATGCAACGAAACAAAATCCTACTCAATGCCTTGTCAGTCCGTGAAACATCTCTATCAGCCGACCAGTGTCGGAGCGCCCTGCCCCTGATCCTTAACCCGACCTGGTCCCCCCACGTTTCATTTTCCGCCCACCAAACATGTGGCCATCGAATCAACCCTCATAACAGCTCTGTGACGCAGCCTCGGCAGCTCAGCCACCGCGCAAATCACTCTCCTCTTGTGGCGATCATTGCAACCTCTGGTCATCAAGCACCTTCCCAAAGATCACGTTCCGCATAGAATCGCCCAGGAAGGCAGGAGGAGAAGGCAGACTGCGGCACGCCCCATGCCAACGCCAACTTATTCCGGAACATGCGAGACGGCGAGACACGTCCAGGCGGATGACCCCTAGTCTAAGGAGCGTAAGTCCAAGATCTCAGGTATCGTAGACCCTTGTTTCTGAGGATCAAAGTGAGTTGTACGTACATGATTCGCCGAGAAGACGCCTCGTCTAAGGATGTCCCAGGCTGGTGCGACAGGCGACTTGGGTGTTTAGATGGTGTCGTTTTGTATATCAGATGTCGCGGCCCGCGTGTAGAAGGGTAGATGATGGTCCAAACAATTTCCGGTTTCCGTTCTTTTCACTCTTCTCCTTATCGCTTCCAAGTATGCGTTTGCTGCAAATTACCCCCTTTGTGACAGTAGCGCTCGCCGCCTGCAACGGTCACGATGGTCTCTGTGGCCGCAAGTATTCAGACATCACTTTCGTGGGTTCCCACAACAGCGCGTTTGTCGGCGTCACCCCGGTGCACAACCAGTATAAGTCAGTTACGGAGCAGCTTGATCTGGGCGTGCGGTTCCTACAAGCCCAGACACAGGACAAGGATGGCGAGATAGAAATGTGCCACACCGCTTGCTGGGAACTCGATGAGGGCCCGTTGACGCAGTATCTGCAGGAAGTTGCCGACTGGATGGACGGCAACCCAGACGATGTGGTGACGATGCTCCTCACCAACATTGATGCCATATCGGTGACCCAGTTTGACGAGGCGTTTGAGAGCACGGGTTTGAAGCAATATGTTTTCCATCCGGAGAAGAAGATGGCTCTTGATGAGTGGCCAACGCTCTAGGAGCTTCTGGATGCCGGCTCACGTCTCATCGTCTTCATGGGTAAGCTTATATCCCGCCACACCCTTCTCGACGGTTTGGTCCCAGCTGACCGCAATGAGACTACAACATGGATGAGAGCAAAGTTGACTACATCATCAACGAGTTCGACTACTTCTGGGAGACTCCCTTTGGCGAAACCGACTCCGACTTCCCAACATGCGAAGTTGACCGGCCGGAAAACGGCGACCCAAGCGTGCTGATGGGCATGATGAACCACATGCTCAACTACGAGCTCCTCGGGATCGCGGTCCCGAACCAGGCCGATGCTGGCAAGACGAACTCGGACGAGTCCATCCAGAAGCAGGTAGATTTATGCGAGGGGCAGTGGGGGAAGAAGCCCAATGTTGTCCTGGTAAGTCATGACTCTTACACGGGGCGTCGTTCTAGGGTTTGTGACTGACGATGCCTGTGCAGTTGGATTGGATTAATGTTGGAGATGCGATGAACATGCAGGTGTCTTTGAATGGGCTGTGAACGGATTGATTGGAGTTGGTGATACCCGGACGGGTGGCTATTTTATTAGTAACCGTACATGAATACGACGGCAGGAACTTAAAGGATGCTAGTCTGACGCTCTCCTTTTAGAAATATGACGTTTGAAGCAGTCACCAAAGGAGGCGCGTATGTACAATTCGTAGTTAACAACGCGGTAATAATTACTAGGTATCATGCATTGTACGTCTCTGTAGCTATAACAGGGGTGGCTTAGAACGCCCAGGACCGAACTTCGTATTCACAAGGCCAGCTCTTAACACCGCGCTGAGACCTGTGACCCCGAGCCGCGGCGCTTAGATGCCATCCAAAGGGAGCATCTTGTACCAATCGACCCAACATGTTTGTGAATCCCAAGGACAAAGATAATTAATTACATCAATTCACTGCGCCAATCCGTGAAACTCCTTGACCAACATTGTCCATATCCCGTGACACTCACCGTCCTTGATGAGAGCTGTGCATATTACTATCCATCTCGTAAACAAAATGCGACTCCCCTTCCATCTCCGATGGCCTAGGCACAGACCCTGGCATCTCTTGAAGTGGCTGGAAATAGTATGCGGGGGGCTTGTTCTCTGGCTGCACCAGAGTTGGCGAAACCTCGACGGGTCGTCTTCGACGGATGTAGTAGAAGACGCCCAGGCCGATGAGACACACGCCGATTATGCTTGCAGCGACTGCACCGCCGATTACAGCACCAGAAGTAGATGAAGAGGGTTCTGCCTTATCAGTCTCTGCCGTAGACTTCGTCGATTCCCCTTCCTCCGTTGTCTGGGTAGCTGATGGCTGCACCACGGCAGTGGCACCGGAGCACTTCTCAGCAGTCTCCTCGTCGAATACACGTACAAGACTACTCTTTTTCGACGGATTGCCCTGCCAGAGAGTAAAGGTGTTTGCGTCGTGGTTCACCATGAGGTATGCGGACGTGAAGAAATATCGGCCTAGGGTGGCTGGCTGATTCACAACGCCATTCATGAGAAGTTCGCGGACATTGTTCTTGAAAATTCGAGACCCGTTTCGATGGATGTCGACAAATGGCACAATGTACTGATCGTTGGGAACGCGGATTTCGAGCCCAGAGTCGAGGTAGAAGGTGATATCGCCGTCGAATCTGGAATGTTAGCTGTGTTTTGTGGAATGTAGGGACGACTTACACATTGTCGGCATCAAACAGTCGTGCAGACCAATGTAGGCCGTAAGAAATATCAGTGTGATTTATTCCCGTCACCTCTTCGAACTTGTCCATGTAGCCAAGCGGAGCTTCCAACAGAAGCTGTCGGTGCGGCACCAGACAGCACGGCAGCGCAGCGTTGGACGGAAATATGCTCTCGTCAGACCCATCTCGAAAGTTGAGTTTGATGTCTGACAAGATGACCTTCATTCCGGTCCAACAGCCCTGCGTACCTGTAAAGTCGTCATAGTCGAGCGGCGCGGTGTAATTCGCGCCAATGACTTTTTCCTCGTCATATCCTCCCAAGACGAGGGACCCGTTGATGGTGTTTTCTACCCACATGCGCCCCCAGAACAACGACCACACGCGCGATCCAATCTTGCCGGCCGCTCGGAGGGCGGTGAGGTATGTCGAGTTTGACCCCAGCCCGAGGGGGTGCAGCATCGTGTACCCAGCATCCCACTTCATGCGAGGTATTCCGATGGGAAAGCCGTCCAGGGTGACGGAGCCATTCAGCGTGAGGGTGTCGGTGCCGCCGAGACTCGTTGACACAAGCTTCTTTATACCCGTTTCCGAGCCTTCGAAGGCCACTTCGTCTCCGGCGCCGCCGGCTGCGATGATATCGCTGGCCTTGTCGAAGGTACTGGACTCGTCCTCGTGGAACAGATTTCCCCTGCGAACCTCGCAGATTTGATCGTTCCAGATGATGGATTTGTCGCAGTAGGCCTGGTCATCGTAAACCCAGGTGTTATTCAGTTCACTAACACGGTCAGCGCTGCCCTGTCCCAGGCCGCGACTCAACTTACGCCCAAGGAAGCAGAACAATGTCTTGCGCTGGAGACCCAATCTGCGCGGCAATGCCCTTCATGTAAGAATCCCGCACATCTGGAAGGACTTGGACGTCTTGGATCGTGAGAACTAAAGGTTCGGCGTCGCATATCGAGGCGGCTCGCGCGGGGATGAGGAGAAATAATAACCACAACATTTTCCGCTCTCGTATTGCAAAACAGGAACAAGAGTCGAAGAGGAGCCCAACCGATAATATGAAGGGGAAAACATGCGGACCTGCCGACTCCGTCCTGGATCTCCCGACGCAACACAGACGACACAACCAACAGCTAACAACTAACAACTGTGTCAACCAACACCGACCATTAGTGCCGAACTAGGCGCTGAAACATTTCCCAAGGGCTGATTTCCACAGTATCAGACGGAAACCTGGGCTTTTGTTGGCCACTTTAAAATAGGATCTGCAGCGAAATGGAGCCAGACGACCGAGACGACACAGCCGCAACAAATGATTCGCTGGCCGATATGCAGTTGGTTGTGAATACAGGGGGCTTCGGCGTCTTAGGCCTCCAGGGCTGCCATTTCCAGCGGCTAACTCACAGAACAGGGCCGTGCCGCAGGGGCTAAAACAACCCTGTGCTCAAGCTTGTTAATATATCTACGTCGCCTGGATCACGTCCCGTCTGTCAGGTCAGCTTCATCTCGAGGTGAAAATCTCACCCATCATGGCTCGACCGTCGCGATTTATTCTGGTGACGGGCGCCCTTCTGGCGGCATTTACATTATGGCATCTGCTGGTACTGCCGGCCCCGAGGGTCAAGTTTGTGCCTAGCTCTTTCGACTGGTCTACCCCCCAGCCATTCTTCCCTCCATCCTCAATCAAGTCACTACCGGCTGGCCGGACAAAGCAGTTCCCCCGCGTACAAGCAGACGCGAGCAAGTTCAAACACTCACAGACGACAGAGACTCGGCGGAAGGCAGTGCGCGATGAATTTCTCCGCAGCTATCACTCCTACCAAAAGTTTGCGTGGATGAAGGATGAATTGGATCCCCTTGCGGCGACGGGCAAGGACAACTTTGGCGGCTGGGCGGCCACCCTGGTCGACTCCCTCGACACGCTCTGGATCATGGGCCTCAAGAAGGAATTCCACGAGGCCGCCCAGGCCGTTGCGTCTCTGAACTGGGGCAACGTCCAAGTCGGCGCCGTCAACCTGTTCGAGACGACTATCCGCCACCTCGGCGGCATCCTAGCAGCCTACGACCTCAGCGGCGAGGAAGCGCTGCTCCAAAAGGCCGTGGAGCTGGGCAACATGCTGTACGTTGCCTTTGACACGCCCAACCGCCTCCCCGGCTTCTGGCTCAACTTTGCCGATGCCGAGCACGGCAAGCAGGTGGCTGGCGTCCACGACCCGTCTGCGTCGCCGGGCTCGCTATGCATGGAATTCACCCGTCTGTCGCAGCTAACGGGGGATGCCAAGTTCTACGACGCCACAGACCGCATCACGCAATTCCTGGCGCGCATCCAGAACAAGACCATGCTCCCGGGCATGTGGCCGGTTACTCTGGACTTTATGAATGAACAGGTCAACGACAATACCTTTTCGCTGGGCGCCCTGGCTGATTCGCTGTACGAGTACTTGCCTAAGATGCATGCGTTGCTTGGCGGCTTAGACCCGACTTTTGAGATTATGTATCGCACTTCTATGGACGTTGTGGCTAAGAACCTGCTGTTCCGGCCTATGCTGGCTGATCAGGCAGACGTCTTGTTCGCCGGTGACATTCACTTCAACGAGAATGTTGAGTTTGTCACCGAGAGCCAGCACCTATCGTGTTTCGTTGGAGGCATGTTTGCCCTCGGCGGCCGGCTGATTGACAACAAGGAGCATGTCGACCTCGGAGAAAGACTCGCTCGCGGGTGTGGCTGGGCTTACAGCGCATTTGAGTCAGGCATCATGCCAGAAATCTTCAACCTGATTCCGTGCCCGACCCTCGACGCGTGCGAGTTCGACGAAGAGCGCTGGAAGCGCGAGGGCAACCAACAACTAACCAAGGGCTTCCGGCACGCGCGCGACGCGCGATACCTCCTCCGACCGGAAGCCATCGAGAGCATCTTCATCATGTACCGCATTACTGGCAACCCAGAATGGCAGGACATGGCGTGGAATATGTTCCAGGCAATCGTCAGGGAGACGACGACTGAACACGCCAATGCGGCAATCGAGGACGTGACGAGGCAAGGTTCAGCAAAGACTGACTCAATGGAGGTAAGTAAATACCACCGATTCAATGGTCTGTCATACTGACAGGTTGCAGAGCTTCTGGCTTTCCGAGACACTTAAGTATTTCTACCTTATCTTCTCACCGCCGGACCTAGTCAGTCTGGACGAGTTTGTGCTCAACACCGAAGCGCACCCATTCCGAAGGCCAAGGTCATGACATGAGCATCTCGGCTGGCTGAGAATGGAGAGCAGTAACAGAACTACCTTGGAATAATTGAAATATATCACTGAATGAACCATGACTCCTGGATGTCATCGGCGTCAGTTAGGTCTATTGTCTACATCTATCCCGGTCTATTGAATGCGTCTTAGGCCAACTCTAGAATTCCACTTACAACGGTCTCGGCATCATGCGATTTGATCAGTATATGGTACCCGCCGTCCTACTTAATGAGCCTCGTGGTGCCATATTCGCAGTACTTGTTCCTGAGCATCCAGTGAAGCTCTAACCTAGGGTCTCGGGTGCAGGCAGAGTATGCGGGGGAGGTGCAGGGCCGGCGCCGGGGCTTCGCCGTTTGTTTGCGTCATGGTGACAGTTGAGGCTGGGCGTGGATGATGGCACGATGTGTTGGAGACGTTGCGGAGGTATAAGTTAGGGCTTTAGGTATGGTAATGAATTACAAGTTCGGTCATCTCAGCCCGCAACACACCGAGTCCACCGCCCAGACCGTCGCTCGAATATTTGCGTCTCCACGATCTGACGATGCCATCCACGGCCGCGAGTCTACACGGCCTGCCACATAGTATAGAGCGTTTCCTCAGAGTCCACACCCCTCCACAGCAGCAGCTGAATAATCTTATCGTGTCTTTGAGCCGTTGCCGCCTGTAGAGCGCCGCCGAAGAATCCACCTTTCGCGTTGGCGGGTGAGCCAGCTCCGGCACAGCTCACCCGGCTCCGATTGGCTCGACGACAGGAGCAAAACACACATCTTCACGGTAATCGCTTCTGGCTGGTAACTCTAAAACCGCCCAGGGGCCGTGTTTTGGTCAGCGGTGGAATACAGGGGCCTTCGGATTGGGGGGGCCTCCAGATTCCGGATTTGCTTGTTTAATGGAGCCCGAACAACCGAGCTCCACCGTCTCAAGGTTCATGTCACTGGTTTCAAGGTTGGTTCATTAGCCAAGGTATCTTAGCAAAAAGTTGGAGGCTTGAATTGCGTTGGTCGAGGAATCCGATGCTGCCATGACGTTGTTGTTTTGTGAAGCACGCCCAGGTACGATGCACACAATCTGTATGTAACCATTGCAAGCGCTCACTCTGTCCCTCCCTCCGTCGTGTCTCGTATATCGTATTGCTCACTTGCACAGAATGATCCTGGCTAGGTAGCGAAATTAGCCATTGCTGTGAACCATCCACCAGTGCCTGCCGTAGTGGTGTGGTGCCTTGGTAGCTAGAAAGCCAGAAAGCCAGAAAGCCACTGGCCAGCTCCCATTCCAGTTCCATTTCCCTTTTAGACATCCCTTCATTCATTCCTTTTTATCTTCACTTCTCCTTCGCTGCGTGCGTTTGCGTCATCATCCCTCTCGTTCAGCTCGACTCACTCGCTCTGTCTTGTCATTGCAGCGCTGCACCGCGTCTCGATCGACCCTCACCACCACCATGTTGCTTCGCAACCTCGGGCGTCTCGCCCTGGCCACGGCAGCAGGTAGGTAGCTTGGCTCCATCCCTGATCTTTCCTGGCACGCGCCGATCTTTTCAGTGAAGCCATTGACTAACGCGTTACTCTGTCCATCAGCCCTCCTGCCGTTGCCCTCCGTCCTGGCTAAAGACGACCCCGATAACCCCAGCGGCCAGTCCACCTTCGTCTCCCCTGAGGGCGACGTCGGATTCGCCCTCACCATCGCCGAAAACAAGGGCACCGAGCTCTACTTCAGCATCCGCGCCCGCAAGGAGCTCTCCTGGGCCGCCGTCGGCCTCGGCAGCGACGACATGGCCGGCGCCCTCTACCTGATTATCTACAGGAACGAGAAGGGCACCGGAGTCACCTTCTCGCCGCGCCTCGCCTACGGCCACTACGAACCCAAGTACTACGACGGCCTGGAATACGAGGTGCTCAACGGCACCGGCATCGGCAAGAACTTCTATACATTCAGCGCCCTCTGCAAGAACTGTCGCAGCTGGGCGTCTGGGGGCTCGTCGCGCGGCTACATCGACGTCTCGTCCTCCGACTCGAGGAGCATCTACGCATATGGCCCCCGGGAGAGCTTCCAGAGCAGCAGCTACAAAGCCCCCCTCCGGTATCACCAGGGATACGGCACCTTCAGCATCGACATGAAGCGCACCGAGGGCTCCGGCGAGGCTCCTGTCCTGACTGACGGCTCCGAGCCGAGCGGCGCAAAGGTCCTCACCAGCACCAAAACCAAGAACTGGAAGACTCCTCTGCACGGCGCCGTCATGATCGTGTGCATAGCCGTCCTCATGCCGCTCGGCATCGTCCTACTGCGGTCCGGCGTCCAGGTGAAGTGGCATGCGCTGAACCAGACAGTTGCCATGCTCGGGGCCTTTGGAGCTGCTGCCCTGGGCATTGTCAACAGTTTCTACTACCAGCGGGTGAGTTATCCCCCAGAATATGTCCACTCCGCAGTTCCTAACATCAATTCCAGTCTCGCGGCTTCGCTTCTTCCCACCAGATAATCGGGTTCATTGTTGTCGCCTTGTTGCTCGCCCAATTCGGACTTGGCTTCTTCCATCACACTCAGTACAAGAAGACGCAGGGCCCTAC
Source organism: Neonectria sp. DH2 (assembly GCA_003934905.1). NCBI lineage: Eukaryota > Fungi > Ascomycota > Sordariomycetes > Hypocreales > Nectriaceae > Neonectria > Neonectria sp. DH2. Next base: position 1,518,355 of record RQWH01000006.1, on the reverse strand, counting down.
CATGTACGGCACGATTCATCTCTGGGTCGGGCGCGTCATTGTCTTCTTCGGCACGCTGAATTGCTTCATGTAAGTCTTGGTGCTTTGGCCATCTAGTCCACCTGTTGCTGACATACCCACTCACAGTGGCTTTACATTTGCCGTCAACCGCAAATACGGCATGATTCTTGCGGCTCTCGTCATCTTCGTTTGCTTCATGGGCCTCTTCGCCATATTCGGCCGAACCTATCTCAACAAGAGGAAGCAAGGCATGGGACGTGGACCCCAAGGCTACAACCCCGAGCCATGGCGACAGCCACAACAACCGCAGCAGCAACACACGGCCTACCCATCCGATCCCCCGCCAGGCTACGAAGCGTCATCGAGCCATGTCGGGCTCCGATCCGTGTCTCCGGCGACCCCTTGGCGATCGTCTGAGCGGAAAGACGACGACAACGACCTTGACTTGGGGAGTCAGCAACGACCGAGAGAGTTTACTTAATGGCTCGTACCTCCGTGCAGCCCTGGCGTTCAAAGGGTAGTGGGAAAGGTGCTTTCGTGGCGGGAAAGGGTAATGGCAAACGCAGTCGGGCAAGTGTAACATCAGGGCAACTGGGATCAAGGCTGCCCATCGGTTTAGGCGTTATGGCTCATCGATACGATTGTATGAGAAGTAAATGATGGCATGTGTTGCAGTGCCGTATTTCCGTGACTTCGTAAGCATGTCTCTATGGATATTGGTACTTACACTAGACTGCTCTTTCACGCTCGCCTGTCACAGCCTCAACGGAGGGTTCTTCCTCGTCGCCCTCGAGCCAAATCTCATGTCCATCTCCCTCCCGGACTAGCAAAGCAGCCAGAATGCCGCAAATCCCAACACCGCTCAGAATCCACCACACAAGACCCACGACTCCTTGGTTGAGGCCGTAGCCGTATATCGCTCCTCCGATCATCGGGCCGACTGTCCTCGCAGCACTGTTGACACTCTGTCCAACCCCGTGGATCGACCCCAGTATGCTGGGATGAGGCGAACAGTTGTTAACAAGGATGGTCTGGGCCGGGAGGGCGAAGGTACGCCCCAGGACCTGGATCGACAGGACGCCAATGATCGCAAGCCAGACGGCGATGCCACCCTTAGGGCCCGGCGGCTGGGACGAGTCGCTACTGGGCACGACGGAGAGATACGGGACGAGGAAGTAGGTGACGGGGAAACAGAGCAGGGAGAACCGCCACGACCTGATGGTTCCCAGGCGTCCGGAGACGCGCGGGTACAGGAACAGCTGTAGGCAGATGCCGATGACGCCCAGGATAGACATGGCCAAGCCCACGGATCGAGGGTGAAGACCCAGCCCGCCGGTGAACATGAACGGGAGCTTTTGTTTGTGCTCGGAGGTTGCTGGATCCCAAACCGGAGTGGAGAGAAAGACGAACCACAGCGAGTTGAAGCTCCCGAGGTGCACGCCCATCAGGAAGCTAGCTGCCAACGTGACGATGACATTGCGGGTGAATATGCGCCGGAACGGAAGCTTCTGCGTATACCGTCTCATGGGGCGCTTGCCCGCGGTCTCGCCCTCCACCAGCTCAACTTCCGAGCTCGGAACGGAGGAGTAGCCGCCGCCGCCGGAGCTAGAGAACCTCGTCCGGAGAAGGGCCAGCAGCTTGCGGCCAAGCCTCGAGCCCAAGTCCGGCTTCCCGTCGCGCAGCACTTCGTGGGTCTCCTCCATGCCGAGCCACACGGCCAGGGCGGAGCAGGCAAGGAAAACGGAGCTGACGATGTTGGGCGCCGCGTAGGGGAACTTGAGGAAGAAGCCGACCTTACCGAAGAGGCCGGGGTAGCTGCCCGCCGGGTCGGAGAGGATGCCGCCGAGGATGGGACCGATGATGACGCCGACGTTGAATGTCATGGGCAGCAGGAGGAACGCCCGAGACTGGAACTTTTTCTCACGGATAATTTCGCTGATCCTGTTAGAGATCCGGTGTTAGTAACTCGTACATGTCAATGGTAGCAATGGAGAGAGGAACGAACATGGTGCGCATCACGCCGACGTTACCGTTGGTCGCGCCGCCAATGGTCCGGAACAGAAGTGCCTGCCAAAAGGTCGTGGAGAAGCCAAACCCCAGAGCTGACAGGCTGGTGCCACACAGTCCGATGAGCAGGACAGTCTTACGGCCGGCACGCGGAGAGTCCGCAATACTACCCCAGAGCATTGCCGTGACGAACTGCGCCGCGGTGAAGCTAGCATACAGGATGCCGGCCTGCGTGGCAATGGCTGAGTCTGGAAGCGAGTCGTCGAACCACTTAAGCTGGTAGAAGAGATATGCCTATTCAGGGCCAGTTGGTACGTGTCTAAGAGTAGGAAGGGAGGAGTCGTGGTAGTTGTACCTGGAGCGAGGACTGAACGAGCGGTTCACTCATACGGGCCAATGTAATGATGAACAGCTGGTCCTTCCGAGGCAATTCCTTCCATTCCACGGTTGCGTTGTGGTTTCTCTTGTTGACGGGGGGGCTTGAAGGCAGCGGCTCATCGTGCTCCGTCGCTAGTCGTACCGGTCCATCGTGGTCGACTTCACGATCTGACTGAGCCTGCGACTCTCTCAAGTCCTGGTTGTCCGAGAGGTCGGATTCATCGTCGCTGTCAACCCTGTCATACACCATCTATCCCAGGTTCGCCGCAGTTGAGAGCGTACTTGAAGAAAGCTGAGAAGCGACAATACTGATTGGTCTGGCTCTAAGTTATTTGTAAGACGAGGATGAGTTTCTTGGGGGTGTGTTCCGATATGAGTGGGGTCGAAATCCGGAACTCTTTCCGTTCAAAGACCGGGTGGTGGAGAATAATGCAGTTGAGAGTTGAAGGCCATTTGGCAGCGAAGTCAACATTCGGTAAATATTCCGACTAGGAATGAGATAAGCAGCACCCCCTACAGAACGCTCTTGAGCGGCGGACTTTGGACGGATTTGGAGCTCTTCTTTTGTTTGTTCCCGGGGCTTTGCAGATCGCGGACGGTGGAACTCTTGGCGGGGGCCGGACTGGGGCTCCGATTTGAGAAGCCCGGGTATGTCGGAGCGATAGCGGAGTTCTCTCAACCAACACCGCCGCACAGGACGAAAGCCCGTTTCTTGCAGATACCCAATCGTATTGTCTGGGAATCAAAGGGCAGTTGGCTAGTAATCGAACTGCTTCGGGTTGGGTGAAGAAGACTATGTCTGTCCAGACAACCATTACAGCATCCGATCCCCATTCAAGAATACACCTAAGTTGGAGGACGGGTTTCTGGGCCAACGTACTTAAATACGTAGGTCTAATCCCAATCTTCTGGCTGCCTTCTCTACAAATTCCCATATCCCATACAACTACTGGCTTCTATCGTTATCATACTTAAATACCTTATCCTCATACAACTATCAAAGAAAAAATGACCTCGTTTTTGGATACCTTGATCGCACCCAAGTATGCATTGGTCAATGCCCCACACTGTCGAACACGACGGGAAGCATCCGCCTATTACAACAACAAAACAAAGTTCTCCGAGTCGATTCCCTGCGCAGCTGACACCAACCTAGAGGTATTACATCAGATCGAAACCCCGTTCACCAACGGTGCAGCCATTAACCGAAAGATCGTGGTCCTAAATGACGGGACGGTCCGGAAGTCAGTTCGGATTGGGGGATCCAACCTCAGCGCCGAGAAGGACTGCCTTGAACTCGTCAAAGAAAACACTCGTGTCCCAGTTCCTTTGGCGTATAAATACTACCAATCCGCCGAATTCGAGCATCTTGTCCTAGAGAAACTTCCTGGGGCGACGCTGGAAAAAGCTTGGTTGACCCTATCACCCGCTGAACGCGAGTCCATAGCCGACCAGGTCTTGTCCTTGATTGATCAGCTGCACGAGTTACGCTCCCCAGTAGTTCGTGCTGCTTTGATCCAGCGGGAGCCTCTCGCACGTAATGTTCGGAATTGCACGGATCTCTGTATGGAGAGGTTTAAAAAGTATCTATGAATAAAGCCCATCAAATCCTACATCCATAAGAGGAGCAAATACTTTGATAGCCAGCCGAACGAGCTTACCCACGGCGATCTGGACTGGAGTAACATTATGGTATTAGACAAGCAAGTTTGCGGAATCATTGATTTGGAAGGCGCTGGCTTCTTTCCTCCATACTGGGAATGGCTTGCTCATAAGCGCATGTCATCTAAAGCACCTGCTGGTTCTTGGTTCTGGGTTATGGAGAAGCGGCTTGAGAGGGCGAAATGTGCTGAATGGGATGGGATGTGGGAGGTAGAGGAGCTTTTTGTAGCACTTGATAGGTTTTCTGGTTGGGCTTTGACGCCAGAAGACCGCGAGGAAAACAGAATCGAAGGCTGGGCGGAAGTTGGTCGGATTCTTGGCATCGATATAGGCGATCCCCCCAAGGTTACATATGACCTTGCCAAAAAGCACCCTTGGTGGCTCGAGTTGGCAAGTAAGGAGGACAAGCTGGCAAGTAAGGAGGACAAGCTGGCAAGTAAGGAGGACAAGCTGGCAAGTAAGGAGGACAAGCTGGCTAGAAGTGTCCTTCAATAAGTACTTGAGCTTCATGGCGAGATTCCGTGTCAGCGACCTTTTGAAAAAGTACTTCAGAAATCTAAAGAGTTCATAGGATAAAAATAAACATAATTTACCTTTCCAGTCTATCTGCGAATACTACAGGCTACAGAGAAGCCTTAGTGCAGTAAAAGATTCCGTCGCCCCTCAGTGCAGGGTAGTTTGCGTCCTTTTCTACAGAGGCTTCTTGTCCAGAGTCCTGCTTTTGTGTACTCCTGCATGTGAAAAGGAGTCCCAGATATGAGTACTCCAATCACCAATGGAGAGAATGTCAATTGTTTGCTTCCATACATGCTGTAGTCACAGGGTTTCGGGAGGTGAGGTGTGACAATGCAATGGACATGTGTTGTTAGGCGATGCTGCCTTTTTCTTTCTCGTGTATGTCCAAGCCTGCTACCACATCCTAAAAACCATTCGATTGTAAATATTGAGGAGTAACTCTCTTAATACATCATCTGCATTCCTAAGGCTAGTACAAATATACGATCCATCTCGTTACTTACACAACACTTGCACGGCCATCTCCGCACTCCGAGACCGTGCTAGCGAGAGCAAAGCACGGTCTTATTTTCACTGTGCCAAGATAGGAACTCCCACCCTGCCCTCCACTACCCACCTCAACAACTCTCAATTCAATCACGTTGCGCAAACTCCTACACCGTTAGGATGTCTGTGGAAATCCAAATCGGCGACCTCAGTGTCCAGATCACCGCCGAGAACCTGACCCAACAAGCGTTCGCCTCGTTCGGCGACGTCATCACCAACCCTCGGCCAGAACTTCACCCCACCACTTACGCGTCCCAAGGTGGCCAGCTCCCCTACAGCGGAGTCTCCGCAAACCAAGGCACCGCGATCCAGTATCGCCATGTCAGCCGGCCCCGGAATCTTTATCCCCAAGCACCCAGCGGCGATGGCCAGCTTATTATGAGCCAGTTCGTCTGCGGGACCCGCCAGCTTGCGTCCACGAACGACCCTTCACAGGGCGAATTCACCGTCGGTGTCCTGGAGCGACACCCGTTCACGTTCCAAACGTTCTCGCCCCTGGCATCGACCGCTTCGGCTTATCTGGTCATCGTGGCACCAAGTCTAGCCCCTGGAACGTCGGATGAAGACTTGCCCGTGCCCAGCGGCGACGGCCTCCCTGGGAGGGGACTGCCTGACCTGCGAGGTCTGCGGGCCTTTGTAGCTACGAGCAAGCAGGCTGTGACTTATGGAGCTGGGACATGGCATGCCCCAATGGCCACTTTGGGCGAACCCGGGACGTCGCTGGACTTCCTAGTTGTACAGTTCTCGAGCGGAGTGGCGGTGGAGGATTGCCAGCTGGCTATATTCCATTCGAATGGTTCAGAAGAGCCGAACATCAAAGTGAGGGTTCCAGCTATCAAGGGGCGACTCGAGAAGTTATGAATCATGAGTAAATTAGAAACGTTGTATTATGTCTGTCTCTCTCATAAGTTGGGACACCTATCACATGGACCACTCGTTTCAATATCGCTCACCTCCACAGAGCGTAGAAGCTAAATTTAGCAGATCTGATATTCCCCTCAACTCTAACCGTTATACAAAATTGGGAAATTGCCAAGACAGTTTCAGGTCGTCTCGGTGTAGACTAACTATTTACAATACGAGAGGACAGTACTAGCTAGCTCTAACATTGCGGAACAAAACACGACGACTCTCATCGAGTCAACTAGCTTAGTCATCTGGCACTGCCTCGAATGGGAATCTTTGGACTCAGCATAGCCATCGCGATAATTACAAGTGTCTTTATTAATAGCTGCAACCGAGAAACCTGAGGAGACTCTAATTTCCTGAAATTGGCCAACCCCACTCCAGAGACATCGCAGCATTTCCCCCGAGCAGTATAAGTCATAACGAACGGCTTGCTGTAAACAATCTCACTGGCTCACTAACGTCTTCATTCACTCTTCACTATGGCTGGACAACTTCCTCTAACAGACGCCAAAAACAAGCTCGAGGACCTCTCAGGCATTGTCCTTAAGCCGGGAGAGAACCCTTACCTGGCTTTGATCAAAGCCTGTGACAACAACCCCGTGAGTGAAGGCCCCAAGCCCGCTTGACGCAGTGCTACCACTAACCTGAAGCCACGGTGATAGTCCGAGATCCAATCTCTCTACTCCGCCCACCGCACGAAGCGCAATGCCCAGCAAAAGGAGAAGTTTCTGGCTTCCGACTTCAAAGAATTGATCATCGACCAGTATCTTCTGAGGTTGGAAGTCCCGACTATCCAGCCGGGGTTTCGTGATGAGCGCAACTGTCTCGTTATCTGGGCTAGACCGCCTGACCACGTCATCAGGCTGGCCGCGAAGGTCCAGGAGTTGCTGAGAGAGGCTGCTCCCGGTAAGTAGGCCTAAGTGCTTCGTAACATGGCTGCTAACGTCCCTGATAGAAATTTGGCTCATGCCTGCACACAGAATGCACATGACCGCGCTGGAGGTGGCATTCTCTAAGACCCCGGAGGAGATTGCCGATTTGGTCTCTGCCTTGCGGCCACACATCGCGCATACCGTGAACTATCCGTTCTCGCATAGGTCGCGAATCGTCAAGCCCATGATCTCTTATGATCTGTCCGCCTTTGCCCTCTCTTTCGTTCCTGCTGCGGGAGAGTCCCCGCTGTCACCTGACCCTGTTGGACCCGTTATCAAGGAGGGCATCACGGAAGGCGACTCGTACACCTACCACCACCTCCGGCGCGACGTCTTCGACCAGATCCAGGGGACTGGCATTGAAGTCGGGTCGAGATACCAAGTTCCCAGTGCTCACATCACCCTCGGTCGATACCTGAACGAGAACGATCACGATACGCCCGAGAAGAGGGCGAAGTGGATCAAGGCCATAGACAGCATCAATGCGTGGCTAGAGAAGGAGGTTTGGGGTAACCCAGACTCCGAGTTTGTTGGAGAGTGGGTGGTCGGCCAAGAGAGAGGGCTTGACGCTCGAAATGGCGCCCTTTGGTATGGGGGTGGCCGCACCATAATGCTGGGAGAAGGTTTCTAGATCAGCCACGTGATAGGGCTCATAGATGAAGATAGATGTAGACAAGAGCATGAAATCACCACATCCGAATGCCGAACCAAAGCGCCAATGCTCATGAGTCTTGTTTTGTCTGCATAATAACCTTGAAGGCGAAGGGGACCTGGTCCCGACGCTGGATAGTACCGAGAAAACGCCGTTCCCTTTGATCCTAATGAACGTTGCCTCATAACCTCTCACTTCATGCATATAGGGAAGCAAGTATAAAAAATGCAGTCACAGAGATGTTTTTTTTATCCACTCCCTATGAAACACTCCTCAAACGAGGACATGTACCTCCCTTCGCCAGTGTCCATGATGCCCGAATGCCGCCAAGGAGAAGCATGAGAAATGGTGACCCCAAACAGATTGCACTCAGAACACAAGAGCAGCACCCTTCGTCTTCTTGTCACCACTAGAAAGGTTGTTAGCATCCGGGCGTTTCTCAAGTGTTCATGGATCACATACCCGAGCTCGAAGTGCTTGCAACGCTTCAGCGACAGCTGCAGCTTGGTCTTGCACTTGACGCACTCCAATCGCAGCACGACCTTCTTGGTAGTCTTGGCCTTCTTGTGGAAGACAGGCTTGGTCTGACCACCATAACCGGACTGCTTTCGGTCGTATCGTCGCTTTCCCTGGGCGAACAAGGAGGCCTTGCCAGCCTTGTACTGGGTGACCTTGTGCTGCGTGTGCTTGCGGCACTCCCGGCCCTTGCAGTAGGTGTTTCGCGTCTTGGGAATGTTGACCTGTTTGGTCATCGAGTCAGTTGCCTGTAAAATGTGCGTCCAACCAGCACGCATCCAACCCGAGTGGCCATCGCCTCCCGCACGAGACAGTCTTGAAAGGGTTGTCGAGTCAGTGATATTCGCATGCTCTTGATGGCGGAAGAGTTCAAGGCGGTATTCGTTATTCGTAGCGGGATGTTCGGTGGTCGCGCAAGATCGTTTTGTGCTGTCGCCTCAAAACTTCATCCCACTTCCCAATTCAAGACTGTCATCGTGCGGGCGGTCGACTGTCGCATTGCTCTAAAGAATGAAGGATACGTGCGCCTCTCTGTTTGAGAGTGATAGGGGCTTTTGGATGATTGTTCCAACGTACCATTTTGACGACGTTGTGCGGGTGCCGTTCCTTTGGGTGTTTGGTGATGCGAAGTTCCGAAGTCAGTGCGAAATTTGGAGGTTTTGGTGATTTCTCGCTTTGTGGGCAACTAGGGTAGGCGCCATGCCTGATCGGGCGGTGTGGTTCTCGAGTGCACCAGCCACGAGTGCGGCCTGATTTACGGGGTGTCAACGGCCGCGCCTCACCTCGGTGAGGCTACGTGCATTCCACTGAGGAAGCTCGGGCCACACGAAAGGAGGACCCCACCATTGGATCTCGCTGGCAGCATCACCAAGGTGTTCTTTAGCGACGGACGGAACCGCATTCTACCAAATACAGCCATATTCACAACCGCCGCCAAGATGGATCCCTATTCAACCGAAGGCGAATTGATCAACATCCACAACCACTTCCACCAGGGCCAGTACCAGGAAGTTCTCGATTTCGATACCTCGACCTTCTCCCCTGACAACGCCCTACCCGTGCGCATCCTCGCCCTTCGAGCTCGACTTGCCCTCGGCCAGGCCAAAGATGTTCTCGCAGATGTGAAGGGAGAGAAGGAGCCCGACCTACAGGCTCTGGGAGCTTTCGCCGAGTACAGCTTGGGCAAGACCGCCTCTGCGCTGAAGACGATTGAATCGCTGGTTTCGTCGTCATCCGACAATGCGACTGTCCAGATCGTTGGCGGAACTCTGCTTCAGGCTTCTGGCAAGCCCGAGGAAGCACTTGCGCTACTGTCGCAACACCAAGGAAGCCGTATGTTCATCATAAGCTCTGCCTCTGCGCTGACACTGGATTTGTGCTGACATATCGCCCAGTCGATGCCGTAGCCCTGGTTGCTCAGATCCACCTGCAACAAAACCGGACCGACCTTGCTATCAAGGAAGTTACCGGCGCTCGAAGATGGGCCCAGGATAGCCTGTTGGTGAACTTGGCGGAGTCATGGGTCGGCTTGAGAGTTGTACGGCTACCACCCTTCAATGATAGGCGTTTGCTAATCTCATCTAGGGCGGAGAGAAGTACCAACAGGCATTCTACGTATTTGAAGAGCTCGCTCAGGCCCCTTCGACCTCGTCAGTCCGAACTCTCGTCTCACAGGCGGTTTGCGAGCTGCACCTTGGTAGAACAGAGGAGGCCCAGGCCGCGCTGGAGCAAGCCCTCGAGAAGGATCCTAAGCACGCCGACGCCATCGCCAACCTATTGGTGTTGAACGTCATTGCCGGAAACGACGCATCGGAGCAGATTGAGTATGTTTCACAACTTGGGCTTGATGAACAGCTGCTAACATCCTCTAGCAACCTTGAGCAGGTCAGCCCTAACCATCAATTCCTGACGGACTTGCAGGAGAAGAGTGCACTGTTCGACAAGGCGGCGACGAAGTATAGCCCCAAGGTGTCAGCATAATGTGGCGCAACGGTGCATGGAATGACTATTATGATGGGCGCATGGCTGTTAGACGATCGGAACTTGGCGAGAACATGGAAATCTTCTCAAAATACTACCCTGTAGCCTGTCTTGATTTACGCCTAATTGCTAAAGACACTGCTTGTCTGGAAGCTCTGGGTTTAGAAGAGGTTGAAATTTACGTAGTTGGCGGAATAATAACTACCCTGACTCATTGGCGCACCATGGACCTATCCTTAGCTCTTGATTTGAGGTTTGAGAGGAGTGAGGCCTATCATGCTAAAAGCCAGTTGGTCAGTACTCGGCGCAAGGGGACGAAGACCCATAGATCATCAATCCAAACTAATCCGCGTTGCAATGAGACCCAAGTTTTGCTTGGCGATTGAATGTACTAGTTCCCTTCCATTGCCTCGCCGTCTTAAGCGGGGTCCTGAAATTGTATAGCTATTGGTAGCTGTCCTCAAGGGTTCTGAGACTAGAGATGAAGACAGTTGTGAAGCTGAAGTCTAGCAAGGTCTGCGGCATGAGTAAACTTGACGACTACGGCTGCGAGACCAAGTTCTATTCCGTGGTCCTTGATTGTGATTGAACATATGCAGTGCTGAGTGATTGGGTGAGTGCATTCCAGAGTCTTAATCAACCCACAGTAACTTCATGGTATTAATGACCTTCTCCTGGTTGTCGGCTTGTGAGACTAAGGATATGGACTCGTCCCCGAGTCTATCATTCCAAATGGGATGGGATACCTTTCTCGGCGTGATGTGTTTCGGAGACACCGCCTAGAGACCCTGCAGCAGCACCGCCACGAGCCTGCAGCGTATCTAAATCGAGACATCGCAGTGACGCCAGCCCAAAGTCCCATCCGTGCGGTGAGTGCCCCGCGCTGGGTGCCTAATACATGATACATCCAGGTTGAGGTTGGTGGTTGCAAGGTTGGACCCCTACTGCACCACCCAACAAATGGGCTGCAACTTTTGGTACGAACGGTTCCTGGCGGAAAAGATCTGCAGGAGATGAAGTTGTTTCTATCCGCTGGTAACAACCCTTGGACGTTCATTATTCTACGTCTTCGGCTCAGGCGTTGAGAGTACAGTGTTGCATAGAAATCACTCATTTGTATGCAGATTGTGTACGTTCGACTGGTATATTGATTCAAATTGATAGTTTGATTGAGGAGTCATCAGTGTTCCCAACAGGAGGGAGCATCTGTGCCGGGCAGCAAAAACCTGTTCCTCCTCTATCCCGATCCAACCTTACTCGTCTCATCGAGTCTCATGCACCTGTCATAAAATATCGTGACCGCCCATGCGAAACTCCCGGATTCTCAGCCAAGAATATCATTCCGCTACGCTCGACTCGGCCCTGGTGCGCTTTCTTACAGTATACATCCCGCCTTAATTGCCCGCTCATTTCTTCTTGTTGCCGAACTTGGGAGCTCCAATGTCGGTGCCGCGCAGCTTGACGTTGAGCACCCGTTCCATCGAAGCAAGGACCTTCTGGTCGGGCGTGGATGTGCCTCGCTCGAAGTCGGCGACGATAGACTGGGTGGTGTTGCAGCGGGTGGCGAGGTCTTTTTGGGTCATCTTGGGCTCCATCTTCTGTCGGGCCTGGGAGATGACATCGCCGACCTCCTTGCCAACGGTGTTGGGCTTGATGATGTCGTCGGAGCGGTCGACCTTGGTCAGACGCTGGCCGTCTCCGCCTTTGGAGACCTGCGAGCCAATGATTGTCAGTTGATTGTTTTTCGACACATGGATGGCGAGCGAAACCTCACGCATATCTTGGTGGGGCAGCGGCAATAAGGGAGGGGAACACGAGCCCACGTAAGAACGAGGGCGAGGGCATCAGGAGAGACTTACAGCGTTGGCAGAAGCGTACTTCTTCTCAGTGCCGATAACACCACCGACTCGCTGGGCAGCGTTGAGGGCAGACTTTCCTCGGACAACGGTCTCGCGGTCGCCACCGGGGCCACGAGCGCGGCTTCCAATCTTAGTAACGGCATCCCACTCCTCAGACATATTTGCGGTTGGTTGGGGGGTTGTTGGTAAGACGAAAGGGTGTTGAAGTAGATTGGGAACTGTGGCGTTCGTGAGGTCGAGTGCGAGAGTTGGAGTGGTTTTTAGAGCGGTGACGGTTGTTGATTCCGGAGGGGTTGAGGGCAAAGATAAAGGCCGAGAGGGAAGAATTTATGGAGAAGCTGATGGAATGCCTCGCGGGGGCCTGAGTCAATCGGCGGGACAGGATGGCCTGAAAGGGAATTTGGCGGGGGTGGGCGGTGGCCTCTCCGTTTGGCTGCAGTATGGCTGTGCACCGTGTTGCGCAGGGAGAGAGCAGCGCCACCGAGTGGCTGGATTTACAGGCCTTAGGCCCGGTACTTGCTGGGCTACTGGCTCGCTCTCCCGGCTGGCTCACTCATCAGACGGCAAGGCGGCCTCTGTGGAAGGTGCTGGACATGACAGCTGGGTCACCAAGTCACTCTACGCATGTCACTTGTGACGTTTGCTGGGCACTAACAAAGGGCGAAGTCCGTACGGGCTGCTTCGCCTCGCCTCTCCCGAGTCTCTTCTCTCTTTATTCGGGGCGTCGGAGATCGCATTCGGTAATGCCGGCCGTCCTAGTCCTGATCCTTGCCCTAGCAGTATTTTGCGTGTTTCTATTCTGCCCTTCCGGCGGACATAAGAAGCAATCGGGAATTCAATTCTCGGCATGACTCCCACACACAACAAGCGCCTCCCCACTGGACCCTCAAAAGTGATGACGACAAGTGCGGGACCCGCGAGTTGTGATGGGCGATGCGTTCATATGTAGTTCTGCCAGACAACCCAATAGTTGATGACTAAGTCCACTCTTGCAGCCTCCCAGTGCACATTGCACCATGGCACCTTGATGGACACATACATGCCTTAAGCCTCAGACATCTGTTGAGGAATATAGTAGCTCGCCGATTCTGGTTCGCCTTCCGACTTCTCCTCTTTGTTCTCCGCCCAAGGGCTCTCCTCCAAATTGGAGAGTTCCGTTATCCCGACTTTCCTGGATCAGTGATGCGCATGTCCTGAGAACACACTCCCGGATCTCATGGACGGAATGTCCGAGGACTTGCCGCTTCTGCCGGTGGTCCTCGCTGGAGACTACCTTGACCGGCTACTACTGAAGAACCGAACTCCGTCTACTCTGCTCGCCGGTCTTGCCTGTCTTGTATCGACCTGTTTTCTACTTTTTGGTCACGCCCTCGACCTGTGCATCGTCTTCGGTTTGGTAGGTTGGCAGCATGCTTCAGTGTTAACCTCATTCCTCCCAGAGGTTGGCATCAAAGATATTGGCCTGCCAGCCGGGATTGTCTTCGCGGCCTTGACCGTGAGCCATCAAATCCAGAGATGGGTTTCTACAAAGAGTGAGACGACGTGGGACGGCCTGGGTAGCCCGTACCTTATTCCTAGTCGTACATCGCACACCCGATTCTTCCCCAAGAAGCATTCTTTCGCGTACTCGTATCTCGTCGTGGGAGTTCCCGTCGGCTTCTCAGGAAGTGCCAATGGCATTGTTTCCGCCGATATGTCTGATGCATCCAGCTCCTGGCTTTCTTTCATCTCTGGCCCTCGAGCTTGGTTCGATGTAGACCCTGCCGACTACCTCCAGCGAGGAGATGCTGGCCTTGGTCTGCGTGACAAGTTAGATAACTACCTCCGGTCTCAGGTTCGTTAACAAACAACGCGCGCTGGAACCAAGGCTAACTTCAAATCAGCATGCCGACCCATCGCAGGTACCCCCATTCTTACCTCGTCACTGCTGCCAGGTTCCTCGGTTACCACTTCAATCCAGTTTCATTTTGGTTCCTTTACTCCCGGGAAAGGGTTCTCTCAGCAATTGTGCTCGAGGTTAACAATACCTTTGGTGAGAGGCGCCCGTACCTAGTCGAGAGAGACTTCGCGGCAGAAGCCAAGCTCGTCCGGGACCCTGCCGTAACCGACGGAGAAAGACCATCCCGTGCCCGGGTCAAGGCTGCCTGGAAGAAGGATTTCCATGTGTCCCCCTTCAATTCTCGTCAGGGATCCTACTCCCTCCTCGCGAGTGACCCTCTCGGCCCCGACATGCAAGGCTTTCTCGGGATCGATGTTACTATAAACTTGGTATCATCCAAAGGACACCCGAAACTGGTTGCGCGACTCTTCTCGGAAGGCGAAGCAATCAAGCCTAGTACTATGAGTGCTGTCCAAAAAGCGAAGTTTCTCACTAATTGGTTCTCGGTTGGATTTGTCACATTCCCAAGGATCGTCAAGGAGGCCGCCCTCTTGTTTTTCAAGCGTGGACTCCATGTCTGGTATCGGCCAGAACCGCTCAAGGAGAGCATGGGGCGCGCTGCTGATAGCACTGAGAAGAAGTTGGAGGAGGTATTTCGAAAATATCTTCAGTACCTTGTCGAAGAATCACCCAGTTCTATATCTGTCAAGTACATCCCAAGCGGGATCGCAGGACCTGCAGAGGAAACCTTCCACTCTCCGTCATCCATTACGACACCGAAGTCTGCAGAGCACATTGAGATTAAGATACTGACGCCAGTCTTTTATTCGCGCTTTGTGCATTACGCCCACGATTTCGAAGCCATGTTCAGTGAATTGGCCGAGAGCTACACTGTCTGGATCGACAAGCCGGAGGTGTTGCCAAAGATCTTCCTAAAGAAGGCCGCACCGCCATTACAGGCGTCAAACCTCGTCGACTACTTTTGCTTCCAGTTGATAAAGAATCTGCGATCTCGACCCGAGAAAATTCAGCGGCCGCTTACCTCCGCTGCAACTACCTCATCAACTACGCACATGGCGGTGGACATTCGAGACTTTCGTATCTCATCGATGGATGCGTATGTGTTGGAACATGACGATGTACGATTGAAGAGGGCGTACAGATCGGCCGTGACTCGCCTGTTTGTCGCCGATCGCGTTGCCTTTGGGAGCATAGAACTGCTTGGCTTGATGGAGTTTATCGCAAGAGGCGGCGCATCATGGATGCTTGTGTCTCTTATCAACGAGACGATCAACAGCTTCTCCTGAAAAGCGTGCGAGGAGAGCAACGCTCGATCTGGCAATTGGATGCGCCCCCACTGGATTTAATCGCTTCGCTTGGGATCGCTAAGCTTGGCGATGACGAACCCCCCCGCTTAGGACGGTCAGCCATGATGGCTGCTTACAGACGCCTTCGATCATCATCAGCAAGCAGTTAATTGGAATTATTCTTGTCCCATGTGTACAGTGCCACGAGCACACGGATTCCCCGGAACACATGCCATGTTGTAAGGGAGCAGAGCTGGACGAAAGGAAGGGAAAGACAGCTACCCCCCGGCGGCATCGTCCTTCAGCCACTAAAAAGAAAAGCTCCGTTGGTGTTGGATCGATAATTCCAAATTATGCGCCCCGCACCTTGCCGTTCCCAAGGATGAGAGAGAATGGTTGGCTGTGGACAATGGCTTCGACGCAATTGACACATGGCTGGCCTCGCTTGTTTCTTGTCCGACACAGCGGGCTGTTAGGCAAATACTTGTATGACATCTTCTTATAAATCCCAGCACAGGGCTTAGTGGGTGAGTGTCCCAAGAATGCCTCTTCAGACAAGCTGTACCAGCACTAACACTCGAGATCTAGCGGAGGTGTCTTTCGACCGCCCCGACTCGCTCCTGCAGCTACATTCCAAATCATCACCTTCCAAGCTAGAGTAATGCTGGGTCGTCGTGTGGATACAATGAGCTCAGGCTGACGAAAGGAACGAGCGGTCCCGTCGCAACCGCAGCTCGAACCAGGACTTCCCGATGGGCCGATACAGCGACGACTTCATAAAAGCAGGCCATCTCCTCAAACTGAGTTCGCACCCACGCCTATCTATTTCCATCTTGAGTCGAGACCTGCAGCTCCACCATCCATCCGCCTCCCAACTCTCGCGTCCTCTCCATCCTCTCTCTCGCCCAATCGTCAACAGCCCAGTCTACCGCTTGCTGTGTCACCGTCGTTTTTGAGCCGGACTCCTCAACGTCATCCAATCGCTGCCCCACCGTTCTGAGCTTCCAATCGCTCACTGCAGTCTCATCAGGTAGACTACACTTACCCCGCTAGAGCCCCTCAAAAGCTTCACCTGGAGCTCTCCCCTAGCTCTCTCTCTCTCATCCTTTCCACCTTTCATTAATCTCTTGAAACATTTTACACCATTGTTGACTCTTTTCTCTCTTCCAAACAGCTTCTTCCTTGTTCAAGGACCTAGACAATCAACATGACTATCGCCGGACACTGCCTCTGCAAGGCCGTCACCTACACGGTTGACATGGAGGAGCCTCTCCTCGTCGGCTACGATCACTGCGACGATTGCCAGCGCCAGAGCGGTTCTACCTATTGTACGTGCTCAACCACAGAGGCCCCTGGGTTATAGCCATTTGTGGCTGCTTTGTGGTCTTAAGAGTACACGCCGACTAACCCGCCTATTTCCAGCCCTCGTCGCCGTCGTCCTCAAGGACAAGCTCACCATCAACGGCCCCGTCAAGACCTATTCTGGCTCTAAGGGCTCTTCGGGCAAGATCGTCCACCGCCTCTTCTGCTCCGAGTGCGGCTCTCCCATCGCCCACGACCCCGATGCCGCCCCCGAGATCATTGCCCTCAAGGCCGGCACCTTTGAGACCGAGCTGAAGCAGAAGCTCAAGCCTGTATGTTTCCCCCCCTTGATGCTATTCTCCAACGAACCTTCGAATTATACTAGATGATACTAACGTCGTCTACCAGGACACCGAGATCTGGACTGTCGGCAAGCTCCCCTTCTGCCAGGAGCACCTGGAGAAGCCCTTTTCTCACATGCCCGAGTGAAGAATGGTCTACGAAAAGGACGCATCCCTGGGGCGTATTTGATGATGTTGATGAACGATGACGACCGAGAACGGTGGAGATTGCAAAAACGGACTATTCACATATCGAGAAGAGGATGATGGGTGCAAGTAGCCGATCGATTGTACAGAAACCAAAGGTCCTAGCTACGTCAATGCAACGAAGGTGATACATTGTGCCAATTGGAGTCTACTCGAGTGAATCGTGATCTATCTACTACTCTAGGCACATGTCTGCCATGTACAATGGTGCCTCTCATCTATTGTCTTGATACGTGGGTATCATAGTCTTGTCAAACATAATTCATCCCAACATCACCCAGCCCGACCCCACCCGGTTCCCTCGAGCCCATATTTACCTGTATGTGACGATGCCTGTCCTCAATATTCTAGAATTCATCTCTCTGCCCTTTACATTGCTACCAGGAGGCACAACGCTCCTGTGATACCTCCCAGCATTACCCACGGACTGCTCCCCCGCGCAGCCGAGTCATCTTTCGGAAACTCCTTCTGGACTTTGCCCGTCTGGCTGGCTGAGGATGTAAAGCAGCTCGCAGTGCCGCAATCGTAGTCGCTGGGGCAACACCCTGCCACGGTGCCCGCGTCTCTCCCGCAAAGGAACCAGCCGTCCGCGCAGGTGGACGTGGAGTCGGCGGCGGGCGGCGCATCGGTGGCGAGGATCACGATGGTGACGCCGCCGGAGACGATGGTGGTAGACGGCGCCGGGCAGTTGTACGTATTGCAGTCCCGGTCGGTGCGGCAGCAGCCCCCGCCGTGCGTGGCTAGACAGCCGTAGTAGCCCGTGGGACAGCCGGTCTGCGTGTCGGAGCTATCGGTTTCTGAGGCCGTCGCTGAGGAGATTGGACGGTACGGTGCTGCGCCTGTGGCAGTCCGGGTAGCAGTCCTGGTGGCGGTCTCGGTGGAAGTCGTTTCCCCCGAGGTTGTCTCGACCTCGGTTGTCTCGGCCTCAGTTGTCTCTACTTCGGTGGTACTCTGCGTAGTAGTTGGCTCCTCAGATTCCTCAGAAGACTCGGACGCCTGCTCGGTGGTGCTTACCCGAGTCGCCTCTTCGGTCGAGGTCTGGACGACTGTGCTGCGTGTTGCGGAGGCACTTGGGACGCCTGGATCTAGTTAGTATTCACATCAAGACGGAGCAATATGAAGGCAACTCACAACCGAGACCCTCGCATACGTATCCCGGGATGCAACATCCACCACCGAGCTCCTCGGAGCAGCTCGTCGCACCAGAAGGACAAGCACCAACACCTCCCCCGCAGGACGCTTCTTCAGGGCAGCAAGCGACGCCGCCGACGCTCGAGTCTTCGACCGCAACGCAGTACGTCCCGTCCTGGCAGCACTTGTTGGAGGCCTCGATATCGGAGCAGCTGTTGAAGCCGTTCGGGCACGCCTCCCTCCTTTGCAGCAGCGCCAACGCCTCGGCGGCGCGGCGCAGCACGTTGTACTCGGTGTCATCGAAGTGGCGGGCGAAGGCAGGTTGATAGCGGGTCGTGCCGTCGGCGGCTTCTTGTTGCGAGTCGAGGAACGAGATGGCGGCTGCGGCTGCGTCGCGGGGGGAGAGGATGGGGATGGCGGCGAAGGCGAGGTGCTCGGCTAGCAGCTTGTCGTTGGAGCTGGGCGGGAGCTTCTTGATCGCGGTTGGCGCGGAGTTATCGGCTGCGACTTGCGATATAAGGATGAGGAGGGATGTCGGGAGCGCGAACAGCGTTGAAAAGGTCTTCATGGTTGCGGCGTCTTATTCTGACGCAGCCCAACGAAGTGTTTTGGACAGCCCGTCTCGAAGTCCTGGCGACGTTGCACCAGTTTTCGCGACCTCCAAACTCGACGCGCTCACTGTCTCGGGACCGCTGAATTTGGTAGCCTTGTCTCGGCGTGAAAAGAAAAAAAACGCAGCTTCTTTTCGCTCCAAAATATCTATATCATGACAGTGGGGGAATCGTCTGACGTCGATGTCTTGCCTGCTGATGTGGCGGCATGGCCGCTCGTGTCTAGTTGGTAAACAATTGGGTGGCTGGGCGACGGTCGAACCTGGAGCCCTGCGTCACAGAATAGGTGTGTGGTGTGTGGTGTTCACCGCCGAACAAACGCGCAAAGTAGCCTGAGAAAAATAGCCGGGAACTGGGAATGGCTTCCTTTTTGCCGTTGCGAGCCGGAGTCAATTTGCCAAGAAAAGGGCCACCGACGATGCGACGTGAAAGCGAAAGTCAGTCCATGTTTGGTCTCGTGGGGACAGTTCTGGCGACGTCATGCACGCTGTCGTCGTGGTTGGGTCGGCCTGAACGGGTAATATTCCAGAATGCAACGCCCAGTGCCGGGGTCTGCAGCCACACCTTGATCCAGACGAGGATTAGAACATCAGTCAGTGTTTTGGAGTTGTATTTATTACGTAGCTGCTCCCGAGATGTCCTTCAAGCGGATATCTATACATAGCTGTCCTACTATTGTACAAGATTTTACTCTACATAAGCGCGGCTCATCCCTCATGCATGAGTATAGGCCGACTAGATCCTGGATATTGTACATGGGTGTGTAGTGTTGTCATGATGTGTGGTGGTACATGTTGGTTTAGAAGCCCAAGTCTGTTTCCTTCTCAGACTTCTTGACCTCGGGCTTCTTTTCCTCCCGAGTCGTCTCTTCCTTTTCCATTTTAGTCGTTTCTTCCCTTTCCACTTGAGTCGTTTCTTCCGTGTTCTTTTCCATGGTGTTTTCCTTTTCCACTTGAGTCGTTTCTTCCGTCTTCACTTCGGTAGTGTCATGATTTCCCTCTTGAGTCACTTGCTCCTTGTCCTGCGGTGCCTCTTCCGTCGTCTCTTTCAACCCCAACTTCGCCACCAGATCGATAATCTGTTGTGTCTTGCCGGTGACGCCCTTCTTGACGCTCTTCTCTTTGATCTTGTCCTCGGACTTTCCTCCAACCTCAACGTCCTTGACAAAGGAATGGCACAGGATTCCAGTGGCAACGCTGACGTTCAGACTGTCCACGCAGAGGCCTTGGACGAATCGTGGGATGGACAACTCATAATCAGCGGCCACCTTGAGATCCCTGGGCAAACCATGTCCCTCGTTGCCCATGATAAGGAGGCACGGGTGCTGGTTGAGCGGGCTCTTGGCTTCGATCGCATCGGTGGACATGAACTTGTTGCCATGCTTTCGGACCAGTTTCCGGTCTGGTGGCGCGACGGCGGCAAAGCTCCTCCATCCAGCCCTGGCTGACTCCTCGATGAAGGTGAGGGGATCCTCCACAGTGAACAGCGAGATTTCCTCCACAGCGCCAGCGGCTGACTTGAGCACGATGGGCGTCAGAGTCGAGGAGCCACGAGTGGTAATACCCACAGCATCGATGCCTAGATAACTTGCGGTACGGAGGATGGCTCCAAGGTTTCCAGGGTCGATGATCTCGTTCAACAACAGGACAAAAGGCTTCGGCATGACATCGTTGACCCGTTGGACGAAAGTGTTTGTCCCGTTAATGGCCTCGTCCTCCTTCATCTGGAAGCCCAGCTCAACGTGGAATCCCGATCGAGTCGGAGTCTCCTCCAATCTGCCCAAAGACCTGATGGGCAGCTGCGGAAGGGGCGATGCCTCGAGGACGAATCCGTTGTGAGGCCGACCCATGCTCATCTTGTCCATGATGCGTTGCTCGTGGTTAGGCACAATGGTGACGGGGACCCCGTGTTTCCTAGCCAGTCTAGTCATGGTTGTGTTGTCCTTGTTGTCCATTCGGTTCTCACCGCCGTAGATGTAGAGGTTGTAGAGTTTCCGTCTCGCTTGTTCGAGGGCTGCCTTGACAACATTTCTCCCGTATAGGAACTGCGATGCAGCAGTGGTGTATTTGAGTGTCATTGGCATCATCTCCTTCTTGCGTCCATGAGCCGGGGCCCATTCGTCACCATGTTCCCGATCGCCCTCGCTTCGTCGTTCCGATTGTCTTGGACGCATGGAAGCTGATGCATCGCGAAATCCCCTATCACCATCGTTTCTTCGCTCGAACCGCCCAGGCTCCCGGAACGAGGCACTGCGGACTCCCCCGTCACGGTCGCTTCTGCGCTCAGTTTGTCTGTCATCGTCCCGATCGCCTCTGCGCTCAGGTCGCCTATCATCACCTCGATCGCTTCTGCGCTCAGTTCGCCTGTCATCATCTCGGTCGCTTCTGCGCTCAGGTCGCCTATCATCACCTCGATCGCTTCTGCGCTCAGGTCGCCTGTCATCATCTCGATCGCTTCTGCGCTCAGGTCGCCTATCATCACCTCGATCATTTCTGCGCTCAGTTTGCCTGTCCTCATCTTTGTCGCTTCTGAGATCCGGTCTCTTGGATTCTTGGTCGAAAGGAGAATTGGCGTTGATGAGTGCCTTTCGCGTCGTATCACGTTTTGCGTCCCGAAACGATACAGGTCTGACAAATTCCTGTACTTCTAGGTTGGCGGCCGTTTCTTTGAGATCGCCGTACTTTAGTCGGTAAACTAAGCTCTTCTTGCCAAAAGAGGACTCAGAGTCGGTGAACCGCTTTCTTCGGGTTTTGCGGTAGTCTTCGTCCTCTGCTTCCTCTTCCTCCTTCTTCTTTGTAAGTTTCTTCCGTAGCTTTTGTTGCTGGCGCCAGCCAGAGGCACCGTCCATGGCTTTTGTGAATCTGGGGCCCAAGTCATCTCGGGGGGTTCGACCAGCGGAGCCTCCCCTTCTTGGCGCAACACCGGATCGAGTGTTGAACTTTGATGCAAAAACATCCTCAGGCTCTCGACTGAAGGATGCTCGGCCACTCGTCCTGCCCTCGGATCGACCTGCAGACCTCGACGCAACCCGTCGGTCCCGACCCGTGGCCTCCATCGCCCTTGGCTTCATCCCTGGTTTATCATGCCGACGATCGGTTGAGTCTCCGGAAGGACGCGGCCCGCCGTACTGGACTCGCTCGGTTTGGCGTATTCCTCGATGAATTGCAGAGAGGCTTGCGGCGCGAGACAGGACTCGGGATGGGTTTTGGTTGCCACGAAGTATTGTTGCAAGCGGACGGCGCAAGGCAGCTGCCTTCAGTTGTGCCGGGTATAGCATTGCACAATGTATTCGTGGTAAGAAACCAGCGATAATTGTGTTGGGATGGTATTAATTAACAACTGTCTTGCTGAAGGCTTGTGAAGTTCTCGCACTAGTATTGTCTAAACTTTTTCTGCCTGATGTTACAGGGGCCCCGGCGAGCGGTGA
The DNA here is from genome assembly GCA_003934905.1 of Neonectria sp. DH2. Lineage (NCBI taxonomy): Eukaryota > Fungi > Ascomycota > Sordariomycetes > Hypocreales > Nectriaceae > Neonectria > Neonectria sp. DH2. The sequence goes on along the minus strand of RQWH01000006.1, from coordinate 1,496,193 downwards.
GGCAACATTCAGGGCCCTGATTGGCTGTGGTATTCAAGATCGCCTGGACAATGCGACAGCTTTGTTAATGGGCACAAACGCGTGGGCTGGCCACAAGTCGCGTTTCCCTAACCAGTCCGGAGTGAATCTTTTCCACGACATTCAAGGGAAGTTTCCCATTGCTTTCTGCCTGCACAAAACATGCTGCCTGGAGCTCTTTTCCAGTACCCTGGCAACTGACGATCCTCCGGCCTCCCACCGAGCTCCTGTGACTACCCGCGCAACCCGACGAAAACGCCCAGACCCCGCCGACGTCCCTGGAACCCTCGATACACCACCCGGTTGCGCCGCAAGCGATGGACAGCGAGGATGACTTCTACGAATCTCTGGAGCCTCTCAACGGCGATCACAATGACCTGGAAGCGGCTATCAACCAGTCGATGGACGCCTTAATGGCAGACTTTGGTAGTACCCTGGAGGAGGATATCCCAATCGTTTTCCAGGAGGAGGACCAGATGCAACTCGATGGCAGCCCTTCCGACCAATCTGCTACCGTCCCCCAATTAGCCCCTATCAGTCGAATCGAGGTCGCCGTCCCGGAGGTCCCTATAGAGAAGCGCGAGGAGTATGCTGTCGTGCGCAGCGAGGTCGTCGAGCTTGTCTTGGAACAGCATTCGGACGGGAAGGGTCATATAAGCTGCCAGGTTGAGTTTACAGATGGAAGGGAAGAGCTGGTAAGTAGGAATACGCCTCCTAAATCTTTGAATACCTGTCCCGTTGTGCTCTACACCTTATCCTGCGAGCCTATTGTTTCAGTGCCCGCACCTCCTGCCAGTGCCGGCTATTCAGCTGTTTGTCAAAGTCATCTCGGCTTGGACCTGTTGAGCTCCGCGTGACCCTAAGCCGCATATCATTCTTCAGTTCCCCCAGCCCTTCTAAGGCAAAGATCGGTGCTATTGATGCGGGCTTGTGTTATTCACTGCCGAATTCCAACAGGCCAGCTCTGCCTATTTGAAGGCAACTCTCACTCTGACTTCTCACTTCTACACATCACTCTCATCTCTACCATCTCTTTATCGTTGCATCCCCTGCCATCCTTATCCTTACATCTTCATATCATTTCTTTTTCATCTTCAAGAAATCGAGGGAACCTCACTAACTCTGTGCAAGCTCTCTTTTCCCGAGCTCATCAAGCTCGAGAACGGCAAAACCGCTTTCGTCCGGTTTAGCCAAGGCGAAGGGCTACACAACGGAGACATGGCCGAGTCTAATCACAAACGGAAGCGAGTTTCAGAGGATGAGTGGGATACTGATATAAACTCTGTCTCATCGGACCACATGGACGTCGATCAAGATGATACCGAGGAACAACCTACCCGCTCTCAGCGCACATCCGGTCGTCCGCGTCGTTCTCGAGAGTCAACAAGACAGTCAACTAGACAAAGCTCTCGGCACATCTCTCTCGTCTCAGATGACGACGAACTCGATGAACTCGACAAGCTCGAGGACACCAAGCCAGCTCCGCCCCCTGCCCCGACCCGATCGCTCAGAACACGACCACCGAGACAGCGTACCTTGACCAACATGTCGTTTGCCGGTCAAGCGGATTCCCAAGACCAGGACGAATTGCTTCACGAACCTCACCCTGTGTCGTCGGACGGCGACGATGGAGATTTCCAAATGGTGACTTCGGACATTGTTCCCAAGAAGGGCCGCCTAAGCAAAGCACGACAGAGATTGCAGGCACGGCAAGGCCGTCTTCGGGCACGACCCTCTGCGGTATCTCGACATAAGTCTGACTCCGATATTGAATTCGAGGCACCTCGAAGGTCGGTCAGGTCTACCAGAAACAAGTTCAGCATGCAAGATGACGCTCTGATGGACGAGGACTCGTTCTATATTGTCGACGACAAGGCGCCAGGTATCCCCAAGGCCATTTCTGTCAGAGAAATCTTCCAGTTGCCTCCTTTTGACTCGGCATTTGCCTCGATGCACATGGAAGCCTGCCATACCTGCGGGGGTTCGAGGAACCGAGGCCAAATCGTCTACTGCCAGGGATGCACACTATCATATCACAAGAACTGCCTTGGCTTTCGCAGCGCGCGAGATCACCTGGTCACAAAGGTTGGAGAAGACGACTTCGTGTTGCAATGCAAGTTCTGCGTCGGCGTATACAAGAAGAGGGACCGCAACGCCCCAGCACATAGCATGTGCCAGGGCTGTAAAACCGACGGCCGTGCTTGCACTCCATTCGCTGAAAAGAAAACCGCCCGACAAGAAGAGAAGCTTCGCGAGGAAAACGATGGCGTGGACCCGATTACAACCGTTTCCGCCGATCTCTTGAACAATGCAGAAATTGTTCTCTTCCGTTGCGTCACATGTCATCGAGGCTGGCATGTTGAGCACTTGCCCGGAACAGGTGGCGATGCCGCCGATGATGGAATTGGCACAGATCTCAAGTCAGAGCGCCTCAAGGACTACTCCATCGATTGGCAATGTGATGGCTGTGTCTCCGTGAAACACAAAATCCATCGCCTTGTCGCTTGGCGACCTCTGGACTGTGAGCTTCTTGAGCAGTCTTACAGACCTGCCTGCAACCAAGTCAAGGAGGATGACAAGGAGTATCTCGTCAAATGGGAGAGTCTTTCATACGCTCATTGCACATGGAAGCCAGGGGCCTGGATCCACGGCGTGGCAGCATCCACGATGCGAGTTTCCTTTGGAAAACGGGACTTGGAGGAGGACCTTCTCAAAGCCGACGAAAAGGAGGCGATTCCGGATGAATTCATCATACCTGACATCATATTCAACGTCAAGATGCATCATTCTGCTCCACGTCTCAGCAGCAAAGAGGCCGAGCTCGCCAACATGTCCAAAATCAGCAAAGTCTTTATCAAATTTCAAGGTCTCGGCTATGATGATGTTGTGTGGGATTCACCACCGAAACAAAACATGGGGAGTATTCATAGCGCTTTTGTGGACGCCTACTATGAGTATGTGGAAGGCAAATACTTCAAGAATGACTCGCAAGCCAAAGTTCGAGAACGTATCAAGGCATTCAAAGCGGCACCATTCGTCGAGATTGAGGAGCAACCAGCGGGACTCAAGCGAGGCAAGCTCATGGGATATCAAATTGAAGGAGTTAATTGGCTTCTGGGGAACTACCACTCGGGTCGGAGCGTCGTCTTGGCAGACGAAATGGGCCTGGGCAAGACGGTCCAAGTTGTCGGCCTGGTCACTTCCTTGGTCCAGGACAAAGCCAAGGTAAGCATTCTTTTCGAGCAATGATGCTTCTTGTACTAATTTCATGACAGGTCTGGCCGTTCCTCGTTGTCGTTCCCAATGCTACATGTCCCAACTGGCGCCGCGAGTTTACACAGTGGGCACCGGACTTGCGAGTTGTAACCTATCACGGCGGGAAAGAACCTCAGGAACTCGCCTACAAATACGAACTATTCCCCAATAATTCCGTCGACATGAAGGCACACGTGGTCATCATGTCATACGATTCCGCGGCAGACCCTCGGACCAAAGGTCTCTTCAAGTCTGTCAACTGGACAGGTCTCGTTGTAGATGAGGGTCAACGATTGAAGAATGATCAGAATCTCCTTTACCTCGCACTGCGGGCTATGAAGATCCCTTTCAGGCTCCTTCTTACAGGAACCCCCTTGCAGAACAACAAACGAGAACTCTTCAACTTGATCCAGTTCATCGACGAGACACAGGACGCAGTTAAACTTGATGTGGAATACAGCGTCCTTGACAAGAAGACTCTCCCAAGGCTACACGAGAAAATTCGGCCATACTTCCTCCGACGAACCAAAGCTGGCGTTCTCAAGTTCCTCCCTCCTATGTCTCAAATTATCCTCCCAGTCACCATGACGGTGATTCAGGAAAAGCTTGCCAAGAGCATCATGGCCAAAAACCCCAGCTCATCAAGGCCATGTTTTCTAACAGCAAAATGAACAAGAAGGAGCGGGGAAGCCTCAACAACATTTTGGTGCAGTTACGAAAGTGCCTTTGCCACCCGTTCATCTATTCCGAGGCTATCGAGGAGAAGCATCACGACCCCACCGTCTTGCATCGCAACCTTGTGGAGGCGTCGTCCAAATTACTCTTGTTTGAGACGATGTTTCCCAAGCTCAAGGAAAGAGGACATCGACTCCTCATCTTCAGTCAGTTCCTGGGGCAGCTGGACATTATGGAGGATTTCTTGACAGGTATGGGTTTTGAGTATCGCCGACTTGATGGCCAAATCGGAAGCTTAGAGAAACAACGACGCATCGACGCCTTCAATGCGCCCGACTCGCCCATCTTTGCATTCCTGCTATCGACACGAGCCGGCGGCGTGGGCATCAATCTTGCCACGGCAGACACAGTCATCATCCTCGATCCCGACTTCAATCCACACCAGGATATCCAGGCTCTGTCTCGTGCTCACCGTATTGGGCAAAAGAAGAAGGTTCTCTGCATTCAACTGGTGACCAAAGACTCCGTGGAGGAGAGGATAATGCAAGTTGGCCGTAAAAAGATGGCGCTTGATCATGCCCTGATCGAGAGCATGGACGACGATGACCTTGCTGGCGATGACCTGGAATCTATTCTCAAACATGGTGCGCAGGCGTTGTTTGACGAAAACTATGAAAAGAAGGCCATTCATTACGACGCTGCTTCAGTTGACAAGCTCCTAGATCGTACCGAAGAAGAGGAGTCCACGGGAGCAGAGGCGGGCGCCGGGGACCAATTCTCGCATGCCCGGGTCTGGGCCAATGATAAGTCAGGCTTTGAGAACGGTCTTGCTACTGAGGAAGAGAACGAGCCGATGCCAATCAACTCAAGCGTCTGGGACCGGATCCTGGCGGAACGGGAGGAACAGGCACGGAAAGAAGCTGAAGCCAATCGAGAGGTGCTTGGGCGAGGCGGTCGACGGCGAATGGTGAGTGTTGCACACGCAGATGTTGGTTCCCGACTAACAGCTTTCTCAGACGGTCAACTACAAGACGAACGTCGCGGACAATGTACCTCTACTTGGGGACATCGAGGCGGAATCATCGGAGTCTTCCGACGACTTCGCCGGCGCAGACTCTCCAGAGGAGTCTGATGAGGAAGACGACCCGTCGGCAAAAGGTAAACGCCAGAAATGCTCTATTACTCAAACAGAGACTCCAGCTTCAACCCCGACCAAGAAGACAATGAAGAACACCCCTATTAACAGACGCACTGCGCAGACGCCCCAGAAAACCTCGAAAACCTGGAAGCGGAAATCCAACCCTCCGACTCCCGCAACACCAAAGCGCGGAAAGCAGACCGCCACAAAGGCCCCAACTCCGGCCTCGAAGGCCAAAAAGGCGGCCAACAACGCCAAGCAACAAACACAGAAAAAACAGCGCCCTCCAACCCCGAGCCGCAGCTCCCAAAACCCGGAAGCCCGAAAATCCGCCTTCGACTCGGGCCACGCGAAACCAGAGACTTCCCAATCCTTGGCAGCAGCGGCAAAGGAACCGTCCCAAGCCAGTCCGCCAACCAACCCCAAGGACTCCGAATCGGGGCTCCGCTAGCCAACGGCAAACCGAATCCAAACTTCTCCAACTTTGTACACAGTAACTATTTCTTCCAGGGCAATCAGGCGAAGCCCTTGCAGGCGCAACAGCGACGGGCTCTTCCCGACACGACCGACTACAGGAGGGTGCACCTGGCCACGGAGGCTGAGGTGCGGGTAGCCCTGGACCGGGTGCAACACTCAGCATCAAACACGAAAACCAAAGCGCTACAGAGGTCCGTCTTGCTTAGCAAACTCAGCGTGTTTATCGGACAAAGCGGGTCCTGATCAAGATGATTTGCTCCAAGGGAAGCACGACGAGACGAAGGCGAGTGAGTGGCTGTTTCGCCTCTCAGGCATTCGGGTATCCAGGTATTCAGGACCTTGTTTAGACGCTTGGAAGCAAGGTGGAAATCATGCAGCGGGCACGCGCCTTCAGCTTCCCTGCCACGGCGGAACAACAAATATTAGACGGACAGCACAATAGCTACATAGGCAACGGAAACATGCCAACGGGCCACATGATCCCCGTATTCTACTGCAGTTATCCTTTGATGTCTCTGTTGTTGTCAAGTCACCGAGCTTCTGTCACGTGGGGAGACACAAACTTACACTGCAGGTAGCCGTCGATGAGCGTGCAGAGTACACACACACAACGCACACACACATGCACACACCCTGAGCAAACCCTGGGGCGAAGCAAACGGCAGGCTCTGAGCCTGAAATGATGGCCTGAATGTCCCCAGAACGAGGATAATAAAGGGCCGCCGACCGCCCTGTCCTTGTTGCGGAAGTGCAGAACAAACCTCTTCGATCTCACTCCTCGATCGCCAACTTCGACTCTGACTCCGCGGCCAATATCGCTCTTCAGCTTTCTCGGCTAACGTGCATTCTAGTTGCGGCATCTCGCTTGCTGCTAACTATCTGCTGTCAGTCTACTGTCAGTGTCCGTGTCCGTGTCCGCCGCCGATCAAGGGTGAAAGCAAATCAGTCCTGCACACACCCCCGAGTCCGTTTGCGCAGCGCCCCCGGCGTTCTCTTACCGCCAGCCTTGACCATGGATCCTGTCTGCCGAACTGTCCTATTTAAGAAGACGGCAGCTCCAGCAGCTCCGTCTGGTCCGTTGGTCTCTTCTCCATCTGCTTCCTCTTCTGTTTCGCCTTCATCCCGAGGCCGCTCTCCTGAACAAAACATCCAAGCTTCACTTACCATGCGTCAGCACGAGAAGACACCTCCGAGAAACACCCGTCCTCGCGGGAGTTGGATCTATGAGGACTCCCAGCAGGAATCTCAGACGACTCCGGAGAGCAAGCAGGGCGACCAACAGGGCCAACAGGACCAGCAGGCTGTCGTAGAGACAAGCCATCGGGCCTCCTTGTCCCCTACCTGGCGTGTCCCTCTGCCGATCGGGGACTTTGGCACTTGGGTTCCCGGCCCGTCTAACTACACGCTGAATAGCACTATTCATAACAGAAGCGAGTCGGCCGAGGGTGGTGGCTTGGAAGGGTACGCCTATTGCCTTGACCGAGGCAATGGACAGTATACCAGACTGGTACCCGCCGACCTGCTGCCCCCTTTGAATGAGGTTCCTGCTCGTCAGCCCGGGCCCGGGGGCATGGTGGTTCTACCAGAATTGCAGGCGGCTCCCCCTCAGGGAGTTGCAGAGATGAACAGACCGGTCACTGTCAAGGTACGTGTTGCGTGGGAATCCCTTCATGAGCCAACAAGCTGAGTGCTTAGGCTGGGCCGAGCCCATCGGGGTTGGTTTCTGATACCCTTCAGGTAACAGATCATACTTCCTCGTTCCCCCGTAATTTCTTTTTTCTAGTATACGGAAGAGCTAACACCCGCAACAGGACCATATCGACAACATCGTCGCTACGGGTCCCGGCCACCGGAAGCGAGTCAAGATCTACTGCGACAAGTGGATTCACGACGGTCTGTGTGCTTTCACTCAGCAGGGCTGCCGGTACAAGCATGAGATGCCCTTCGACCAAGCCACGCAGCACTCCGTCGGCCTCTTCCAGGGACTCCCAAACTGGTGGAGAAAACGTCAAGTCGAGAACCACAAGCAGCGCCAACAGGAGGGGCGTTCGCAACGCCCTCAACCGACTGGCGGTTCGAGCTCCTCTGCTCATCTTTCGATTTCGGTCCCGACGAACCAGGTCGGCATCGACCAGAACGGAGTTGCATTCATGAACCAGGCAGGGTGGAAGAATGATAGCACTAACATCTCGAAGTCTCGTGTGCCTCCTGAGCTTGACCTAAGCAAGCGTCATGGTAAGCGGTAACCATACAAGCTCCAGATCATTGCTGATGAGTTTTCAGATGTCCCTCGCACGCTTTCTGGCACGGCCGCTAAATCTGCCTGGCCGAGTCCCGCCAACTCGTCGATCAATACCGGCGCGCAGTCAACTGGCCTCGCCAACAGTACTAGGCGCAACACTTGGGCTCCTCGAAAGTAGTATACAGCGGTCGTTCCTGATCGACGACGGTATTATAGTGAAGGCCCATGGAGGACCGGTGGTTCACAAAACTGGCTATGGAGTATTTACGGAGCTTTCTCGTATTGGAGTGATTGATGCCTTGGCACCTTTCCAGTTCGACCTCCAACTGCCTGATCAGGTAGATACACAAAATCAGGGGGCTCGTGCACACTATAGGCGCGGGCCCAGCAATGCAATGTGTTAGTTCCTTTGTTTTAGATCCATTCCAGAGTCCAAGTGGGTTGGCCGGTCCTGAAGGGCTGGACCTCGACGCCTTCGCCAACAATGTTACTGCAGATGACTTCACTGCCCTTGGCCAGCCTTATCCTCTCGCCGGACTTGTCCTCGACTCCGTAGAACTTGCGGCCAAAACCGCTGAAGAAGCCCTCTAGAAGCTCCTGGGTAACTTCTTCTTCCTTAATCTCCCCCCGCTTGATGGCCTCCTCGAGAGCGGAGAGGACGATCTGCGTGGCGTAGGGTTGGGTGAAAACACCAGCAGCAGTCTTGCCCTGCTTCTTGGCGCTGATATCATGGGGGGCAGAGTCAGTGCCGAGGAAGAACTTGCCCTTGCTGCCAACAACGGCCTGCAGAAGAGCGGTGCGGTCCTCCGGGAGCTATTGATTCGTCAGTCCAAGCTTCGTCTATCCGTCCCACAGTTCATTGCAGTGACAAGTCACTTGAATAATCTCGCCCCGCCGGTTACACATACCTTAGCTACGGGCTTGCAGTAGCAGAACTAAGGTGGCACAGGTCAGTGGTTGACACTTAAGCGAAGCAAACAGTCGAGACTCTGAGTGAAGGCTTTCTTACCACGTCCGAAGCCGCGTCATCGATTAGGAGGAAGAGATGGTGGGAGGTGATGGTGCCAACGACGGTGTCTCCGCAGGCGTTGACGGCGTCCACGGCATCCTTAGTAGAGCAATGCTCCAGAACGATCTTAAGCTTGGGGAACTTCTGGTGGAGATGCTTCAGAGTCGGCAGAAACCTGGACTCGGCGTTAAGAATCGTGATTCCCTGCTTGGGATCACTGGGAACCTCTCCATGCAAATTGAGCACCAGGCCCTCGGACTCCATAGCAGAGAAGACCTCGTCATAGTCGTCGTAACTAATGACTCCAGCAGCCGAGTTGGTGGTGACGCCAGCAGGATACGACTTGACGCCGACAATCCCTGCGCGCTTGGCTTCGCGGATGACTTCGGGAGTGATTGTCGGGTGCAGGTATAAAACGCTCAGGTAATTGATAGTGTTGTCGATGGCCTGCAGGCGAGACTTGTATTCAAGGGCCTGGGCGACGGTGGTGACCGGAGGGACTAGGTTAGGCATCACATAGACGGTGTTGACGCCGCCCTGGCGGATCGTCTTAGTCACGGCCTCAGCCATCTTGCCATCCCGAAGGTGGACGTGGAAGTCGGCCGCGGCGGAGAGTTCGAAGGGGCCGAGAGTCATGATGGCGGCGAATCAGAGTAAAACTGGGAGAGAGGATGCCAATTGGGATAAATACAAATGTCTGGGTAGTGATGTGAAGCCAGCGAGTGAAAAGTCTACCAACAGGCTTACACAGAAGTTCTCGATGGTGGCAGAAATTTGATCCCGCAGTCTGGAGTTTTCAAGGTGAGCTGCAGGTGACCCCGCGGAATGGAGGGGCAAGCTTGCTTATCTCGGTGAGCTGCGATAAGACACCCCGCGGCTCAACCTCGGTTGCTTGCGTCCTCCGTCACCACCCCACCTGCCTACACGGCGGAGCTGTTGCACGCGTGCCGCTGCCTGAGTTAACCGCCTGTACAACAAACGAAGCCATTCACTCACTGACCTTGCCACATCTCCCAGCGTCGGGTGCCTCACCAACACAAGCACTACAGCGGCTTCCCAAATCCCCAGCCTAGTTATCCCACTGGCTCGAGCATGATAAACAGGTGATCTCTCGCGCCGATTCACCCTCCGCCTCCCCGCCTCCCGAACCACCACCCTCGTCGAGCACCACGCGGACCCTCCGACGCGGACCCTCCGACGCGGAGAGGCACACTCAAGATGGATTCTTTTTGGTCGACCCTGGCAGCCTTTCCCGTAGCTTCAGATGCTGTTCGCACAAAGAAGCAGCTTGACGCGGCCCTGAGGGACCATGCCGTAGCTGTCAAGCAGGTCATGGCGGCCCATCGCCAGGCCATCGCAGCCAACGTCAGCCAGGTTCTTGCCGTACGCACCTTTCCATCTCTCTAAGTTGTCGTCGCCATGCTAACGCCTCCCAGAAAATTGACCCCACGGAAGATTCTATCGCGTTCCTCGGCGTCCTTTCGGTGTCCTTGGACCCCTCCCATCCCCCAGCTGGGATCAGTCGAAGCTCCATCCTAGACGAAACACTCCGGTTTCTCCTAAATTTCAGTCCCCATCAAATCAGATATGCTGGCTTAATGTTCCGGAAATTGCTTGAGAACATCGCAGCCGGCCAATTGTTCTCGGTATGTAATAAACGGGAAAAGTCCACCACTTACTTATCTTGAGTTGCTAATGTATCAATTCGTCTTAGCCTGTTGTCTCCGTTGAGGTGCTAGCGACTGCGATACTGCGAATCGATCCCAGCGGTAGCATGTTCACGTCTACACATCTGATGCTGGCAAAATACGCCTACGAGTCCTCCTGGATTGAACCGGCTCTCAAGGTTCTCGACTGCGATATAACCTTTTATCCAAACATGGCTGGCCAGAGAGACGCAAAGCTACTCTGCGAACCCAGCATTACCCCGGCCGCCTATATCTCAGTTGACACAGGGCTGACTGATTCTGTGAGAACCACAATGGTGCTGGAGTACAATCTCTTGTCCGGCCTGTGCTACATGGCAAGAAAAGACTGGGCAAAGGCCCATCGAGCTTTGGAGCGGGTCATAACACACCCTTCCAGGGACAGGGGTGTGTCCAAAATAATGGATGAGGCATACAAGAGATGGGTGCTGGTGGGTCTTCTCAAGGACGGAAAGGAACCTGCTCTACCACCTTATACCGCCCATTCCGCCAAAACTACCTACAACACTTTGGGGCCGTCGTACAAGAACGTCGCCACCCTGTTTTCCACACCCAATGCTGCGCAATTAAAAGGCGAAGTGGAAGGGAACCGTCAGGTTTGGGAGGATGACAATAACCTGGCCCTTGTGAATGAAGTCGTCGCCTCCTACCAAAAGTGGCAGATCATCAATCTCCGGGACATCTACAAGCAAATATCTATCTCCCAGTTGCGCCGGGTGACGCTGAGCGCCGAAACTGGCGAACCTTTAACGAACGACCAAGCAACTACCAACCTTGTCCGCGAGATGATCGAGTCAAACTTGCTCAAGGGAGAGTTACTCCAAGGAAATAGTGGCGAGGACAGCTACCTGAAGTTCCGCGACGATAGCGACCTAATGACGGAGACGGACTTTGCACGAGAAATTGCCCAACGCCACCACAACATCGAGGCTTTAGGAACGCAGTACAAGGCAGCAAATGAGCGCCTGAGCAGCAGCAAGGAATACGTGAGACACATGGTCAGAGAGCAGAAGAGAGCCGAAAAGGACGGGATCGATCCGGGTATTGGCTTTGATTCTCAGATAGAGGACGAGGACCTAATGACTGGCATTATGGCGCATGGGTAGGCTCCTGCGTGGCCTGGGGACGAGATCCCACCATTCCCGGTTCCGGGGGACGTTGGGTGGTGGATTAAGTAGAAGATATCAAGGTGAGGACTGGCCAATGCTATCCACACGAATTATGGGAAACGAAGGAATGTCGCATCACCATATCGCTCCGGGTTACTTGCTACCTTGTGACCATACTCCTTTGACCAAGACATCAATACCAAAATATTTCATTAGACTCAACCAATCCGCGTTAACTCAACTAGTGGGCCTTTCGTTGTCTCTATGGACTACTCATAGCCATTTCCTAGCAAGCTTTACAGCCATCAAGGCCCTTCTCCCCAACCTGAAAGGTTGAAGGCTTTGGCAAACCTTCAATCTACACTGATGACCGACCTACCACCTTGATGATGGCTTTAGATTTCGGAGATTCCTACCACCCCGTTTCGGAGAAATGTCTGAATCCCTCCTATATAATGACATCTTCACCCATTCTCACAAACAATCTCATCTTCTTCTCTATATCCCCATACCCAGGTATTACACAGCAGAGACTACCACCAAATCTTCCCTTCTTCCACTTGTTAACATCGACACTCATCTCTTCTCTTTCTCAACACAATACACACATCCTACTCAGGCATCATCATGGTGTCTCATACAACGATGGGTTCTGTCTCGTCGAGACTGATCGTCCTTGTGCCTGTGCTTTTGGCAGGCGTTGTCGACGGCCTTCCCATCTCCGTCAACATGCCCCCAGATGCGGACGCAGTCGCCATGCCAGCTATGGCCACACCAACTATAGCCGCACATGCCACAGTTACCAATGACCCTCTTGAGATTCCTGAATACAACAAGGACGACGCATCCCGACACGAAGACCTCATCAAGACCATCAAGCACCTGGCTTACCCGATCTACGCCAACAAGCCTTCAGATGCGGACGCTCGCATCCTTACCACTAGGGACACGGACAACAAGGTGGCCGAGGAGGACAAGGAGGACCTCATGATCCCGAGGCCCTTCTTTGACGAGCCGGGTGTCGATAGCAAATACCCTGAGGGCTCGGACTACCTTATCGGCCCCAACATCCCCGCCATTGACGACCCCAAGAAGTTTTACAGCAGAGTGGCTAGAGCCAACCCAAAGGGAAAGTTTACGGTTGGCAAGGATGAGCCCCACAGTGTTCCTGGGCCCGAGGTTGGCTTTGGCTCCCAGATCCCGGAGCAAAAGCCCAAGAGCCGCAAGAAGCCCCAGAGTACTCCCAAGTCAAAGGCCAGTTCCAACTTCAAGGTTGACAACGATAAGAACCTCGAGGAGGGACCGAAGCAAACGTTCACCGCTGGAAAGGATAAGCATACTCTTCTCAGGCCTAGTCCCGGCGGCTATCTTAAGGCTGCTGGCACTGGTGGCGATGATGAGAATGCGTTGAAGCCAAAGGCCATGATCAAGAACGAACTCCCGGAGTCAAAGTCCAATGTAGTCTTGGTTCCGGTGAACGGCTTGGAGTTAAATTCCACGATCAACGACGAAGTCCTGGAGCCAAAGCACAAGGTAGTCTTGCTTCCGGTCTTGGTCCCAGTGGGCGACTCTGAGACCGAGCTTTCTTTGGGCGATCTCGCCGATATCGAAACGGCCCAGGACGTTGTCGACAGTGATGACACGGCAGACAAGGAACCATCAATGTCAAAGCCAGCAGTTGTCAAGAGTGAACCATCGAAGCCAACGCCCACATCTTTCAAGACCAAGTCCGCGAAACCAACGCCGACCGTCGCCGAGTATGAACCTACTCTTCCTTGGGCCAAGCTTGACGGGTCCGACTCCAGCCAGGGCGATGCCGAGAAGGAGGGCAAGGAGGAATCTCCAAAGAAACAGAAGCCGGCAGCCGACAAGAGCGAAGCCTCAAAACTTCAAAAGACTTCAACTGTGAAGAAAGAGCACGCAACCGACAAGACTGTAGCCCCAAAGCAAGAAAAGACTACAGCTGTGAAGAGTGAAGCCCCAAAGCAGCAAAAGGCCACCGCTGTTAAGAATGAACCCGCAGCCGCCAAAAGTGAAGCTCCAAAACAGCAAAAGACCACCGCTGTGAATAAAGAGCCCGCGAAAGCAGAAGCCACAGTTGCCGATGACGAATTTGACATTCCTTGGGGTGATTTCGACGATGAGTTCGTCGTAGACGAGGAGCCCGTCGTTCAGGAGGGAATCCCCAGCGAAAGCAAAAACGACCAGACAGGCGAGACACAGAATGGATTGAGCAAGCGTGCCATCCGGAATGAGGAGAGGTTGTACATGGACGATGCCACCACCGTCATCACCGTCATCAACGCCACGCCGTACCGCTGGCGTAGGGGATATATCCACTCCTATCAAATGAACAAATGGGAGAAGGAATGGCCCATGTACATCGAGCCGGGACAGTCACGCCGGGTCGTCGCCTATCGAATGTACGGGAACAACCTATGGGACTCGGGCGCTGAGGTCGCCTACCATCTCGAGGGGACGAAAAAGCCCATGTCCTTCATGGTTGAGAGACGCTCTGGCAAGAAGCACCCCATCTTCATCCGGTTCATGGAGAACCTGAAGACCATAAACAATGGGAAGAGGAGCGAGCTTGACCTCGGCTTCAACAGGCACCCTGGCGGTTCCAACTTCATCCTCGCGGGTAAGGAGGACGACTTCGTGTCCACGCAGCCCGCCGTCGCCTGGATGAAGACGATGCTCCCGGAGATTGGCCATCTGCCGCTCAGAGAGATCATCATGCCACGCTCCCACCACGCCGGCATGTCCACCGGCAAGTATCGGATCGGCCTCGGCCAGCCCGCCAACACGCTCTGCCAGAAGAAGAGGGTAAAAAAGCAGCTTGAGGAGGAGGGTGTCCGGGTTCTGGATGTTCGCCCATTCTCGTATAAGGGGGCGTTCCGCGCCGCTCACGGCGCCATGATCCTCGGGGCGTGGAACGGCATGATGGGAGAGACCGTCGCGGACATCGCCAAGGCAGTTGCCGAGTTCCACAAAGCCAACCCTGGCGAGCTCATCATCATCGACATCCCCGACGAGAGCGGACGAATTCATTACGGGTACAATAAGATGAGGGGCAAGGACCGCAAGACCCTGTACAAGGTCTTGATGGACAACCTCAACGCCACGGTGGTCCCCGACAACGAGGACATCACCAAGTGGCCCCTGGAGCGCCTCATCGGCAACGGCACGTCGGCGACCCTCATCCGCCTTGACAACAGCTGGGCGGAGAAGAAAGACTTCCCCGGCGGCGCGCGTGGCTTCGTATCGCACAAGAACTTCCCGACCATCCAGCGGTGGTCGAACAAGAACTCCGCGGAGAAGATGGTGCCCGACCAGCTCGAGTACCTGCGCCACAACCGGACGAGTCGCGACTCCAAGATCTTCCACTCCGACTGGCTGCGCACGCAGTCGTCCGATGACGCCGCCTTCCCCGTGTTGTCGATCCGGAAGATGGCCATCGAGACGTACGGGTGGATGTACAGCGAGCTGTGGGATGCGGTCACGGATCACATGTACCCGAACTGGATCGCCACGGACAACATCCAAAAAACAGAACTGAGCAGCTTCGTCGTGGCCCTGAACCACTGCTTGGTGGCTCGGAAGTGTGGTGACCTGGGAGGAAAGATCAAGGGCGGCAGCAATGTGGATGCCGGCAAGGGGAAGGGCGGAAACCAGGCGACGACGGGAGGCAAGGGGAAGAAGGGTGAGAGCAAAGAGAAGGGCGGAAACAACTAGGTTGAATGATTGCAGTCTTGGTCTTTGGATATGATAAAGGAGTTGGGAGTTTGGGAGTGAAGTGGGAGTAGGACTTTGACGGCATTATACTCGGGGTCTAAGGCTTTGAGGACGGAAATATAAATTGGATGGCCCTCACGAAGCTATACACGGATGGTTAGAGGATTGCGGTTCGACACAAAAAAAACTTGATTTACTGTTATTGAACTATGATTATCTTGCTTTTTTCTTCCCTGTGGTGGGACCCATCTATGAATCTATGATACGTAGTGAGCGGTCGTGTAATATGTCCAAGTGCCATGAGCACTCGTTCTCCAATCCGTGAAGACGAAACCATGCGTCCGGCTGTCGCTCCCAATGCTTTCCAACAGTCTAAATCAAAGGGGCATGCGTCTATTCCCGTGTATTATTCGGTCTCAAAGTCCCAAAGTCCCCAAGCCCATTGCGCCGACCTCGCTAAACGTTTCCAAGCCCAGCGCCAATTCTAGTTCAAAACAGCTCTATGCGGAAGTTCCCTGGCCTCTCCTCCGGCGGACAAAGGCGGGCAGCGCAATCTTGTGCTTCTCGGACACGGGGACAGTCGCGCCGGAAGAGTCGACCTGTCGTCGGTCGGGCCTGCAGCAGCAGCCCATGGCGGCATGCAGTAGGAAGGCGATATCGGTGGCGACGGCGGCGATCCACATGAAGACGAACATCTTGATACCGATGTTGGCCTTGATGTTCAGCTGGTCCTGCTTGGTGAGGGCGATCTTGGCGGCGAAGCTGATGACGGTAGCGATGATGGCGGCGAGGGTCACAACGACGGAGGCAACGAAGGCGAGGAAGGACAGGGCGAGGCTCCACCAGCGGGTGCGGATGACGAGTGGGCTCAGGAGAACGAGGGCGAAGTTGATGCAGATGCCGGCCATAAAGCAGCCGTACATGATCTGGGATCCGATGCGGAGGATGGTCAGGACGGTGACGGCTTCGGAGGGCAGGGCGATCTGGGCGCCGGCGAGGAGCTCGCTAACGAGGACCTCGACGGGGTTGAACCAGTAGAACTGCTCGGGATGGGAGCAGTGAGTGACGCCCCTGGAAGCAAGTTAGCGGGTAGAGTCATCTACGGCTTTATAGAGCAGGAAACGCACTCATTGTTGTAGCCCTCGCAGAAGTTCCAGATGCCGACCTGGTAGAAGTCATGCAGACCCAGGCTTCGCGCGACCGAGTTGAGCAGGTTGGAGTTGTCGACGGAGATGGGGATGACCTGGGAGACGTCGAGCGAGAAGAAGTAGATGTCGGTGAGGATGTTGTTGTTGTACGTGTTGCCGATGATGACGAGGATGAGGAAGGGAATGGTGATGAAGTAGAAGACGCTGGCGGCGATGGCCGTGTTGCGCCGGGCTTTGGGGGCGGCCATGGTGGAGGGATCGTGAAGCGATGGTGTGGTGTGGTGTAAGGGAGGAACGACGCTCCAGGCGTTTTACTCTCTTCCTGTCCTTCCAGGTATTCGAAGTCTGATCCGTAGTACCTCTAACGAACGTCGGTGGTCGAGTGTGGCGACGGGCCACGAAAGCAAAGGTGCGGGATTCTCGGATGGATCAGGTCTCCCGAGTTCTTCACAGTCCTGTAGACGTTTTTGTCGTCGTCCCAACACGAGCTTTGTGTCTAAAAAAGATCGGGACAGGGCTGCCGATTTCGTCATGACATTGCCCAAGACATTGGCCCTGAGAATCCCAATTCCAAGGATTGCTGCCGCCAGGGGTGTCGCGGGCCCCACCCGGACGGCAGTGGCCCACCCGCTGACGCCCACTGGCCGGATGCTGGACGGCCACTGGACAGGGCACCTGGACGACGCGGTGGACAAGGGTGCCTGGGCACTGCTAAAAGGTGGGGGTGAGGGTCCTGCAGGGCCGCAGTCCCGACAGGTCAGTGGGTCATACCCCTGCGCGACAGGCGCTCAAGGTCCAGTCCAGGCTGCTCTGGGTCGGCCCTGAGGCTCCTGGCAAGCCACCGGGCCTGGCGCCCAGCGTCCGGGCGGCTCTCGGCTCACTCAGGGCCTTGGCTTTGGGCTCCAGGGGGGTTCAGGGCGAGCCACAGCGCTTGGTGCCCTGGGGCTCCTGTCCACTGCACAACCACCGACGGCGTCCATCGTTCGTCTCGATTCCATTCATTGGATGTTCAGTGTCCAGAGATGTTTCTTTTTTTTCTTCCCCTTCAAGGCCATCTTCAGAGAGGCCCAAACCCCGGCCGATGGATGTCTTGAACTGTTTTTATCTCTTGGCTGACTGGTTGCCTCCTGCAGCCGCTCTGACATGACACCACCTCGTACGGCTCTTACGGATGGGTTCGTACTGACTCGACTCGCTGGGCTTTTCTCCTCAGCTGAGCATGGAAGTGCAACTGCATCCCAAGACTGCAGCAGTACGAAAGTGCGAATACTGCCGGCGAACCGAGCCCGGCCACTTGGTGCCGCCAGTGTGCTGCGGCCATTGCGATGACGCGTAGCACACCCCCACAAATCATAAATCGGGCGTTGATGGAGCAATGCACACCAGTACCACCAAACCTCAAGCCCAAACCGCCCACTGTTCGCTGTCCGTTGTCCGCTGTCCGCTGTCCGCTGTCCAAGCGGCTGCTGTAACCACGACACGACGGACTGGCGCCTGCGCCTAGCTACTACGCCTCCTGGGTGGTTTCTCTATTGTCTTGGCTCTTTTCCTAGGCTCGCCCAGACCGCCCCATGTCTTAGTAGAGCCCCGGCATCTCCTTGTCCTCAACAGCATCATTATGTCATGGCGGCCTGCCCACCACCTCACCAAGAGTCTAAGACCATCTTTTTATTTTTGCTCCTCCCCTCCTCCTCTCTCCTTTTACCCGCCTTTCAAGCTCTCCTGGGGAAAATTGGGCCTGATCTTCTCGTCTATGACGGATAGCGCCTCTGAGCTTGGCGGTCGAAATCTTTCTGCTCCACCGAGTCCACTTCTGTTGTCCTAGCCCCCCTGGTGATTTTCGTTGCGCATCGCTTCTGCCGAGACTCCTGATATTCATCTGGAATCTCTCCTGCAGGGATCGTGGGCCACGGACTATCGCTGTTGTTCCTTATTTTCATTTTCACTTTTATTATTCGGCTTGGGTCTGCTTTGCCTTGAGTCGTTAGGGTTTTATCTTGATCTTGACTCCAGTCTTGGTGAACCTTGACTGCTATTTTCTGGCGGCTGCGAGCCCTCCTTCTAGTGCTAGGCAAAGTCACCCCAACCTGGTGGAGCCCTGCCAACGACTTGTCATAGCGGTGGCCAACGACATTGGATATTTACCCATCGCAACACCTCCATCGTCTCACAACATCGCATAGCTGCCTCATCACCGGCGAGTCTGTGTAGCCGCATCTCAAAGCACCACCTCGGAGGTTTCTTGACAGTGCCATAGTTGGCTGCTCGTCCAACATGAAGCTCCGTCACACAACCGTGGCTGCCCTGATTGCCCTGGGCTCTCGCCATGCCCTCGCACAGTCTGTCAAGCTGTCCGACACCTCAGACATCACCTTCGTCGCCGGTACGCGAACCGGGGGCAATGTTGTTCAGACCGGAGTGCCCACAGGCACATATGCCACCTACACGTCCAAAATCACCCTGAAGGACGCCAGTGAGACCGAGACAGACACGCTCACCAGCACCTTCACCGGCATACTCTCCTCCTCCACAATCACAACCGCCACAAATCTGACGGAGACGGGCACCGAGACTGGGCCCGCCGAGCCCACAAACACTCAGCCTTGCAACGGGCACGTCGAGTTCTGCACCCGCAAGTACAGTAACATCACCAACATTGCCTGTCACAACTCGCCCTTTGTGCGACCAGGCAACTCCGGGTCCAATCAGGAACTTAACGTCAGGACCCAGCTCAACGACGGCGTTCGTATGCTCCAGGCCCAGATCCAATGGCCAGTCAACGGATCCGTGCCTCACTTTTGCCACACGTCTTGTGATCTCCTGGACGCCGGGCCCATCACCGACTGGCTCACTACGGTGAGGCAGTGGGTTGATAGCCACCCCTACGATGTCATCAGTATCCTCCTGGGCAATGGCAACTACTCTCATCCTTCCCTCTACGCCCCGTTCATTGAGAAAACCGGCATTCTCAAGTACGTCTACCATGCGCCCTATCTCCCCATGTCGCTGGACGACTGGCCGACTCTCGAAGACATGATTGTCCGCGGTAAGCGAGTCGTCATGTTTCTCGACTACGAGGCCGACCAGAAGAAGTACCCCTGGCTGCTCGACGAGTTCTCTCAGATGTGGGAGACGCCCTTCGACCCCATCGACCGCTCGTTCCCCTGCACCGTGCAACGGCCCCCGAACCTGAGCACGAAGGCGACCAAGGACCGTCTGTACTACCTCAACCACAACCTCAACGCCGAGTTCAACGTTTTTGGCACCGAGCTGCTGGTCCCCGCCGTGTCACTGCTCAACGAGACCAACAATGTCACTGGTTACGGCAGCCTCGGCGTGTCGGCCGCGCAGTGCCGGGCCAAATGGGGCCGGGCGCCCAACTTCCTCAACGTGGATTACTACAACTACGGCGGCTTCCCGGGGTCCGTCTTCGAGGTGGCGGCGGAGATGAACAACGTCACTTACAACCGCAGCAGCTGCTGTGGAACTACCAGCGCGGCTCCGCAACAGGCCCAGTCCGGATTCTTGATTGCTTTGATGTCAGCCATGTTGTCGGTCTATCTCATGTTCTAATTGGGGTCCGTTTTTGTATGAAAGGCATATTTGGATATTCGTTGTGCGGTAGCGATGTGTTTCTTGGGATAGACATTGGCAATGCATAGAATAGGGGTTAGATCAGAACCACCCTGCATGAACACTTGGAGTTGTTTGGGTTACAGGTTGAATATACATAATAACCGAGGCTTATTAGCCTCGTCGGAAGATGTTTAACACATTCCTGTGCCCTTTGATGCAATTGAGCCTCTTTGCGTTGAACTATAGTTCTCTCGTCCTGCAGTGATGATATCTACGCCCTTCCCTTTGCTGCTGGTACATACGACCATAGCTCTCAGAAAATACGGGATCCCGTCCGCTCTCCCTTAGTCAAGCTGAGAAGCGGCGAATTAGTACTCGGGTCGGTGACGACCGGGGAATCCTCGCTGTTGTATGTTTTTTGATCTTTTTGCGCAACTTCACGAGAAACTAGAATGGCTAGTTCAATCGAGTTTCGATCGACCAGGATATCCAACATCCCAAAATAAAAGCGATGTCTGTAATAAAAGAACTGCTCAATCTTTTAACAAATGTCTTCGGTATTAAGACTCAATTCTATCTCTTAATACCTGACTTTTTCCCCAATACTGAACACTACCCCTGAACCCCTTTTCCTGGCATCTAACACCTACCTATCACATGCAACTTCATGATCATCTCTGATATGAGTGAACAGCAGTCATATAGTCAATCGGTTGTCTACCCAAGCCATACCTCACTACTGCTTGCTTTTCTCAGACCTGGACTCCCAAAACGGCACAGCCAAAGCCTTGAGGACATAGTAAAAATGACGAAGACGATGGTCCTCTGGCAGCTTTATCTCAACACCAGGCTCATCATCCGAGCTCGTTTCCCGCAAAAGATGCAACGGGAGCCGCGTCTCCTGCCATACCCGCGACCGGTGCTGCGTTCGCTCCGCGTTCACGCTAAGACAGCGGTCCAATGTTTGCTCCTCGAGGTCCCACATCTCGTGTATGTTGGGGAAATGCGGTAACGGACTCTGCCCGAGACTTTCCTGATCGTGAGGATAAAGCTCGGCGTCTTCGAAAAACACCCAGGCACGCTGTCGGTACATGAAGATCTGCAGTATCTGCAGTTCCTCCCTGTATCCGATGGACGAAATCGTTGGCTCGGGAATACGCCAGCGCAACGTCTGGAACAGCCCTGGGCCGCCATCCCATTTGGGTTCACGGACGTTGTGGATTGACACGTCCGGGTTCCATCTCGCATGCATTTCTATCATCCTGGCCAGCTCGCGGAACCACCTGGCGCGCCGTTCAAGGTCGGTGCCCTCGCCCGAAACCGTCGCAACCAGACTCGTCGCGAGATCAAACCCGAACATGGCGAGAGTAGGTGCCAGAGACTCGTGCATTCTGTAGATGACGTCTAGATCATTTGAATACGCCTCGTGGCAAAATAGCATGCTGTCGGGAAAGATCAGATCGGTATGATGGCCTGGCAGCCAAGCATTCGCACAGCGCGCAAACATGGCCCCGTACAGAGAGCAGATATATCCTTGCACGCAGCGCAGGGTCTCGAGCATCCAGGGCTCTTGCTTTTGTTTCCTGTATTGGTAGAGAGTAGTCCAGTCCCAGTAGACCCGTGATTGGAAGGCGACTTTGCTCGTTCCATCGTAGTCGGCACTGGGACGAGGATGATAGATTTTGCACAGCAGCTCGTGGTCGAGAAACGCCCTCATGAATCGGCGTCTCTCCGAAGGGCGCAAGTTTTCAAATTTGACCCTACGGTCGGACATCTGGCTTCCAAGGTTTGAGAGATTGTGGTAGGCACCCGGCGGAAACGGGGACGTAGCTTTGTCGACATAGTCCTCGATATACGCGATCAGCACATCACAAAGCCTCACCAGTCTCTCCGTCATCTCGACATCACAAACCACGAACGGGTTCGAAAGCTGATGAGCTGCCCAACGTTGGAGATGGCGCATCACTATATCAGTATCGTCGCTGCCCATGGCATCTAGGCAAGGGAATTGGATGATGGCCAGGGCATCGTGCAAGAGATCGCCGGGCAAGTGTGAGGTAACGAACCCTCGGTTGATCTGCAGTCTTGAGACTCGGTATTGCTTGCGCATTGCGGGAGAGGCTAGAGAAAGCGGTTTGATGTTACTTGGTGAGCCAAGATGAAGCAGTATGTTGAGACGAAGCTCAGGCGGCATGATCCAAAAGGGGTCCATAGTGGCGGTAGTGGACGATGAAGGAGAATTGATGGTGGAAATTTAGGGAAAAGCAAAGATATCGTAGCACCTCCCTCTAAGTTATCAGGGAGAGGCTTGTATTTGTATTTTCCGATGTGAATAATTGTAAACTCGTTAGGGTTTGACATCAGTATGCACCCGGGCAGCTTTGTGGAATCATGATTCCAGGCATCTGAGAAAGAGCATCAGCCTCACTCATACATCATGACGCCAGGCATTACTTTTGACCAGCTTCGCGGTGTACTCTACTAAGCTACCCCAAAATTAGGCAATAAGAGGCAACCATCTGCAACCAAATTATCGATTTTGACCGTGATATTTGACGGGGCATTTAATGATACTCGATGAAAATCGCGCTAAAATTGAGCTCCTGATGTACCACATTTTCCAAATTTGACTCGTTAACGATCGTATCTTATTAGGGTGCCCTGTTGGCCGGGGTAAATTTGAGTGCCTATGTATGTTAAGCAAAGACTAATTAGACGTAGGATTTCTCAAAGATTTCTTACACAAAGACGTACCTAAAAGTTTCATGATAACCCGTCGAAACGGCGTTGTTGATGCGTCCACTGTCGGACGCTGAGATGGCCAAAGAAGAGGGTTGCTAGGTACACGAATATCTTCTGCTAATGGCACAAAAGTATATGCCTAAAAATAAAGGCTTTAGGAATAATATCATACCTTATGCATTAGCCTTAGCCCATATACTTTATTCATGTCTAAGAGCTTCAGGAATAAAGTCGTACCTTATACATTAGCCCTTAGGCCAAATATTATTCGTGTCTAAGAGGCTAAGACGAACTCACAAATATACTCATCACGGCTTCAATTGTCGTGTAATCATGGTTTCGAAGGCGAGGGCATCTTGGCTAGGATTTGATCGTCGAAGTGCGAACTCGTCGCCGACGTACTCGAGCATGTCATTAGAGCAGCAGACAACCGACAAGGGCCCTGTAGCCAGTAGACAAAATCGAATACTACTTCCTCCTGCTCCAGGTATGCATGCTTAGGGTAGCTGGATTTTAATCGAGCATGCTACTTCAATATGCGCGGCATCCTCCATTGTACGAAATCATGCAGCCCTGATGAAATCGTAACTGACCTCACCTTTATCAAATCGCTTCTTTGCCTTGGGTTCTTAGGCTTCAGTTCGCATTCGTGTATCATTCAGCTCGGTTCATCCAAACTACTATTCTACGATAGCAACTCCTCAACATCGAACCTGAAAATAAGTACCTCTCCCATTACAGACCCAATTACAATAGTCGAACCAGAGACCTCTACACAACTCTTGTTCTTAGACCGGAACCTTGGCGGTATCCAGAAGAATTTGGTATCGTTCCACATCACCCAAGACCCATCATTGCTAATTCCATAGCCCGATCTGCCATTCGTCGAGCAATGCTTGTTGATAGAGATCTGACCAAAATTGGTAAGGAGATATTCCCCGTCAGCACTGAACTCGACACGGGACGGAATAAAGCCAAGCCTAATGTGTCGAGTTTGTTGGCCAGTCATGATATCCCATAGCCTTGCCTCCGTATGGCTGATTAAACCCAAACAGTTGGAATCGTGAGAGAAAATGACCCTGGATGGAGGAAATCCAGTGTGCTTAAACTCCAGAATTCTTTCCCCCGTTTCTATCCGCACAACTTGCAGCCGATGTCCAGTTGAATTTTTCGACCCCAAGACTATCAATTTTGAGCCTGGAGAAATTGCATGGATGTGGGTGATCTCGCGCGGAGTCTCAAAGCTGCGCCTCATTTTGCAAGTGTCAAGATTCCAGGTACACAAATAGCGATGTCCATCTTCGGAAGTTGACGAGGACAAAGTCGCCACAAGAGCAGAGTCAGGGGAGAACACTGCATCCAAAATGAACCCCACTCCCTGGAGCTCACATTTACACTGGAATGTGTCTGCCTTGAAGATGGGCAAAATTTTCCCCTTGAATCGCATGAAGAAATAACGTCCGTCTGGGGAGACAAAACGTCCGTCTGGGGAGACCAAACGTCCGTCTGGGGAGACCAAACGTCCGTCTGGGGAGAAAAAAGGTCCACCTGGGGAGACAAAACGTCCGTCTAAGGGACCCCAATCGTCGAAGTCACGATGTATGCCAAACTTGTGGACAAGTTGGCCTGTGTCTACTCGCCATAGCAAGAAGTCTTCGGAAGAGGTTGCGAATATGAACCCCAAGTCGAAGCAAAATGTAAGTTTTCCTATGGTCGCGTCGCGGTGTTTGAAATGGCGAATGCATTTGCCTGTGTCCATCCTCCAAAGTCGCACCTTTCCTGTTTCAGACTTCGAAGCAACAAGGGTACGGTCTGGTGATATTGTCATCAGTTGAATAGAATCATGTCTTTCCTCTAACTGAGAGGCAGCCTTGCCAGATTCGGCTCGCCAGATGCGAATCGTTTTGTCGTGTGATGCTGACGCTACCAGGCTCATGTCCGGAGAGAAAGAAATTGTATTCCTGTGGTCAAAATGACCTTTGAAGACATGAAGACATTTTCCTGTGTCGATTTTCCAGAGCCTGACTGTTCCATCCCAACTGGTTAACCCTAGAACCGTGTGATCTGGCGAGAACTTGATTCCACGGAAAGGTTCCCCATAAACCTTCATTGTTTGGATAACCTCGTTCGTGCCTACCCACCGGATCTGAATGGCATGGGTAACGTTCTTGACGGCGCCTGCCACCATGAATGAGTAGTCACCAACGAAGGCGATTGCAACCGGGTTATCCAATTTGAGGTTCGATCGGAAGACTCGAGAAAACAAAGCTATTTCATGAGATTTTCTAATGCAGTCTCTGGCATCAACCCTCCATAAAGCGTAGTCGCCAGCCCATATTCTTACTGCCGCAAGCGTCTTAGAGTCGGATGAGAACTTCAATGAAGCATATTCACGGAATCTTGAATAGAGAATTTCCGACCTCTCTGGTGCGAATGCGAATTCCTGGGGTTCGGTTTCGTGTACATAGTCGAGCGTATCCAAGCACAGAATCCGTAGGGTTCGTCGTTCGGATATGAATGCAAAAAGTTTTGAATCGGGAGAGAACTGAAAGACTTGCCCTGCTGGTTCTGTAAAGACCTGAAAACTCTTTACATGTTCGTATGTATCTCCCCTCCAGAGCCGCAGGGATCCGTCATCGCATACTGAAGCGATCAGCGACGAGTCAGGAGAGAACTTGACATTCAGCACATAAGCTTTATGCCCTTCAAGTTCTCCGATGCATTCACCTGTGTCTATCCGCCACATTCGAATGGTGCAGTCATCAGAAGCGGAGGCGACGAGCGAAGAATCCGCCGAAAACGAAACAGCATTAACCGGGCCTTGATGGCCCTCCAGAACTTGTTGGCATTGGTCCCAATTTAATTCTGGTGCTGGGGCGAGTTGTATACATCGAGTCGCTCTTTCCCGATAGAGCGAGTGTATCAAGCTGTTCGATGGTGTGAAAATGAGAATTGAGGAGTACAGCTGAAGAGGTGATGAGGAGATCATAGGCATATTTGTCTGGACAAAGCGGGAAGCTTCTCTCAGAAACTCGCTAAGCTTCTGGCACTGGCTGTCCTGGACCACTGTTAGCATAAACCTGTCAACAAATGAGCTCATATCTTCTTACCTGCGTAAGTCCTTGTAAAAGCTTGATAATGTGAAAGCTCTCGGAAGATCGTCCGATGAGGCTAAGAGCCTCCAGCCAATGAAGAAAATGTCGAGCGAAAAAGTTGAATATCTCCTGATCATCCAAAAAGCCTCTCTTGGTGTTGTGCAGATGGCTGGCCCAATGCCGGCAAGCATATTGCAATTCCGTTGGGATACAGGAAGCAATATGATCAAAAGATACTTCTGAACGAGCCGTACCAGGGAGTGTCAAGCTGCAAATATCTTCTTTCAGGGACTTTTCCATGACACCAAGGCAGCCTGCAGCAATTTTTCCATGTGTTTGCTCTTTATCCACCCAGAATCGGTTAGTTCCTCGCTTTTCCGGATCCAGCAAGAAATCTCGGAAGGACAGATGGAGCAACCTGACGGGAGACTTTGAGGATCTTGGGACATCCAACACTGAATGAAGCATGTCCAATCTCACGTCAATGATATCCCGCGAGATATTAAGAAGCTGAGCTAGGGCAGACGGTGAGAGTGGTGCTTCAAGAACGGCAATTGTGCCAACAATATTCCGGAACTCATTTAGAACCTCGCCCTGCTCACGCGAGGAAAGTCCCGTCAGCTGTTGTTCCAGCGGTGGTAAATATGTCGCCTCCATTTTCGATACTTGACTCGTTGTCTTGTAAGCCAAAACCTTCCGTAGCTGCTGATCAGGGTTGCCGCGTTTTCGGTCAGAGATAAATAGGCAAACCGTGGCGGCGAAAATGAACAACGGGACAGCCATCTGAACGAGAGTCTGACTCTCATGCAGATCAGGCCAGCTTTGGGATAGTTGTCTTTCTTCTGGAACCGACGCGTTGTAAGTACGCATGATCTCTGCGAGCCTGTGCTTGAAAAACACGGCAAGATCGTGAGAAACAATATTCTCTGGTATTGCATGCAGTACGACATCATGATATTGACCCTGGATTGCATTGAAGCCCAGTCGAATTGGTAACTCAGGTCGACTTGTTATCAAAGCCCTGATTCGCAGGTTTTTGAAATGCCTGAAGCGAGAAAAAAGCTCGACCAATCTCCCAATGTCGTGATCTCCATCGCATTCATCTAGAGCATCGACAACGATGACAATGACGGGTTTGTCGATGGTTCTGGATAGCAGTAACGGCTGCAGAATGAGTTTATCAAACTGCTCCCCGGCTGTTTTGTCTGTGAGAGATGGGTCGTTGTTAATCGCGGTTTGGATATGTGAAGCGAGATCCGGCTTAGAGCGAACAAGCTGATAGGCAATTGTCGCATAGAATCTTGACATGCTTCCTCGATCAGCCTCGCCCCTCTTGAAGAAGAAGCTAGCCCGAGGCAGCCACGCTTGTCTGAAGTAGTTGCAACGGTACGGGATATTGTTGATTTTCCGGTGCCAGCCATTCCACTCAACCAGAATATTGTCTGGGCTCGACCGTCATTCACCCAGTCATCGATTTGTCGAAGCAGCTCGACCCGAGTATTCTCCAAGCATGTACTGTTGTGTTCTTCTGCGTGAGAATTGTACGATGCTCCGACCGCTGTGGGCAACATGGCCAGAAGCATTCGTTGGTCCACGGTTTTCAGGGTGTCGTCCACTTTGTCAATCTTGCTGTCGACGTCGAGCAGCACGGTACTTCAACATCATCGGTAAGTTAGAGAGCTGTCTATTATCTAGGAATGGGGACGCTTACGTCTGGTCTGTTTGTAGCGCCAATTCAATCGTGTTTGAGTGTCGCCTGATATGTTGAATGATGCCGTGAAGTTTTGTGCTCTGGAGCGGCCATTTCAACGACCTAAGACCGACGCGACTCATGAGGTTGCGACCTGGTTCAGGCTGGAGAGCTTCTTCCAACTCGGAGAGCAGTTTGAAGCTAGCCTCCAGGGTCTTGTTCAGATCCCGCGAAGCGTTGAGCTTTGCGCCGGACGGGCTGTCGAGTAGCCTCTGGACATTCCTAGCGACTTTCTGCAGCCCTGTCACCTCCTCGAGCAGCTCTTCGATGTCTCCTTTGGCATTCTTCACATCTTTGGCGTATTTCGAACAGATTGCCAAAATTTTGACAGACACATCGACAACAGCAATGACGCTGGCAGCAACGCCAAGCCCCTCCATGCTGAAGAAGGGGGTTCGATTAAAATCTGTCGGCGGGAAAGGAAGATGAAGGAGCGAAACAAGGCTTTCCCGGGGACAGGTGGGCTCAGGCTTTGATATAAGAATAGTACAGTAATCTCACAGGCATATGCTACCAATCATTGGTTGGCAAGTTGCGAATCCGCCCAGCGCTCAGCCCAACACACGACGCGCAGGGCCACCAATGAATGACAAGGCATTTCCTTCGTGTCTCCGTCAGAGACACCCACCCCCTTCAGCTGCATAGATGCCTGCTCAATTAGGTAGCAATGACGGTTGGATGAGTGACGAAAATAATTAAAGTCGTCTGACTTCTTGTTGAGTTTATGTTTAAGAATAAAGAAGCCTCGTCTAGGACAGTCACAGGCCTTCTGGGATGGCTGGGTTCAATACCAGTGATTTGGGTATTGATGTATAGCAATTAAGTTTGCAATCTCCACACCTTAGTTAGATCTGTATGCGTATTTCTTCTCTTGCTCGATCCCGCCAACTCTTTTGGGCTATTCGTTTAAAGAATCGAGGTAACTCCAAAGCCGCTATCCACAGGCATGGAGTGAGAGAAGATAGTAACAAACATGCCGAAAGCCAGTACGGGTTAGATAGCAAACACAACGTATAGCAGGGGTTTCGCGTCCACGGTGCCATGAGTTATTCTCACGTCACTGAGCACGGCAGACGGTAGATGTTGAACACCACCGAGAAGCTGGAACTGCGAAAGGCGCCGACTTCTGGGTTTTCGATAACCTCTCCTCTGGTGAGTCGGTAGCCTCCAACTAGAGCACAAGTTTGTGGGGCACCAAGAGCCATGGCAGCGCGCCAACCTTCATATGTTTCTATTGTCGTGGTTTTTTCCATACCGTTTTTCCAGTCATCGTCCTGGAGCAATTCAGGAGTGGATGAGTTGTAATTGGCCAGCGTCCCACGGACTTCGGCCGAGAGAAGCATTTACTCGTCGACTCCTAGCTCGTCTTGTATACTTCCCAGGAGGGTAGAATTGGGCGTATCCAACAAGACAACTTCCTCGTTGGTAAGCATTACTAAGTTGTACCCGTACGACTAGGGTTCGTCTGTTTGCCGAGGATAGTTGTCATCATGCTCGACGGCCCGTTGCCAGGAAGCCATGCCGTCGATCAAGGAATAGGTCTGCTCACGCCCATTTTCCATCGGCCGGCTGAAAGCACCGTTCTGACCGAGGGAAAGGTGGGTCGCGGGTCTGGTATCGTGGCCGCCGGAGAAGGTCTTGTATAGAACGCCAAGCACAACCGGTAATGCCATCAAAAAGGAGAGAATAGCCCGCCAACGGAATTCGGTGTCAGTTGCGAAGATTAACTGTCGGAAGATCGAGTCCACGTCCTGGAGGGTAGAGGCCCCCCACCGCACCTCGACAGTGATGGAGGATTGGTTCGCGATTCGGCGGGTGCAAAGGCTCATGATAACCATGAAGAAGTCGAGAAAGATGACTTAGGTATTGGAACCGAGCTGCCAGGCAAACGGGAAAGCTAGTGTGACGATGACCCAGCTTCCCGCAAACATAATACTGAGAAAGCGAAAGCAAGCGCGTCTACATAATTGCAGAGACGCTTCTTCGCAGGGCAACCATACGGCGCCCCATCTTCTCCCGGGGCTTTGGATCGAAGGAGCAAGTTGATGAGTATACTTTGGAGAGTCTTCATTTTGAGAAAACTACCGACTTGGGTACAGAGTGATCTTCCGAGATAAGAAAGAGAGGTCCGGTAATCTGACAGATTTATAAAAGATGTTATAACGCCTTTCAAACGAGAATACTACCCTTGGTTAATTGATATAGTGTTATTCGATGCTAACAAAATCAACAATTCAGTCCATGCTTATTTGCTCACCTACGAATACATGCCATGCTTTCAGTTGATCAAGCTGAGGTAAAGTTACCCTACCAAAGGATGGTCGATGGTGGTCTTAGGCACCCAGAACCCTAAGGCCTCAAACCTATACCCTAAGGCTTTAAACCTATACCCTAAGGCCTTAAACCTATACCCTAAGGCCTTAAACCTATACCCTAAGGCCTTAAACCTATACCCTAAGGCCTTAAACCTATACCCCTATGCATGTGGTTGTGCGCCCTAAGATAGAATATATCGTGGCCAACAACTTCGCATTTTCGATCTATCCTGTGAGTTGTGCATAGTTGTTCCTGACGCCGGCTCTGGCCCGTGCTCTCGGTATTCAAAATCCGACATTGCAGGCAGCCGGGCAATTCGCAGCACACAGTGGTGCTGCTGGGCAAAGTCCACGAGGGGCTCTGTCTAGTAATCTTCGTCCGTGATGGACGCGGTAGGGGTGTTGAGTGGGAGACCCAATGTCTCAAGGTGGTCCTTCTCGGCGTTCATCGTGTTGGCGAGCCTCTTAGAGTACAGAGTCAGTAGTCAGTTCTTAGTACGTGGTATGAGTAGATCAAGTAACGTACGTAACGAGTTGAAGTGTATGTGATGTTGCATCTCTATTGTGATGCCTTCCCTATACCGGAGGGAAGGGAAGCAGTGCAAGAAATGTATAAAGCATTGGGATGCAGGTGAACACAGCAGGCAGGGTGTGTGATAGCGATATCTGCGCCAGTGATAGCCAGGGTGTGTGTCTCTCTCTCGTCGACGATGAAGGAGGAAAAAGGTAGCTAACTGTGTACGAGACACAGCTCCCACAGTAACAACCCCACCACGAGTTGCTCAGGTGACTCCTGATATCTTCCCGGTGTTGCTTGGTCTGCTTGTGGCTGCTTATTCCCTTCGACAGTTGGTAAGAGAAACCTGGATGTGGCATGTCGAGAAAGGGCATAGACTCGAGGGCCCAGTCGGGTAGCCGAGGCCATTTAGTAGCCCACCGCGTTGGTGCGCTCGTCGTGAGAGGTGCGAGTGCGTTTGTCGACAGGTTGGGTATATTCCGAACTGCCTCGTTCACGTACTCCAAGATGAGCCTGCATCCGATGTCATAATCAGAGAAGGCATTAAGCCCTTTTTTCAGGCCTCGCAGTGAGCTGGCCTAACAGCAGGAATGGCAATAAAACCGGTGGTGGTGACAAATCCATCTTCGCTCTAGGAACAAACTGATATAACGAGCGATGGTGTTTAGACTGTTGCTCTGGTAGTAATCGTCCCGGGAATGGGTCCTCTGACGTAGAAATCAGCCACATCTATGCCGTCCAAAGCACTTGCCCATCTCACTTGGTTAGGCCACTCTCATCCATCACGGGGCCATACCTTCCATCCATCTACAATCGCCAAATGGGGAGAAGCGTTACTACGAGTCATCCGTCTGGACTAATTGGTAAGCTATTCCTTCTGTTTTTGTCAGTCGCTGATGCTGATTTTGGCGTTGGACGATTGATTCCAGGGTGCCGACCGGAACTGGGCGACCTCACTGGAAGAAATCGGCACAACGCCGAAGCGCCTTGAGAGACACAAACATCGTGATTTCATCTCGATCAATCAAATACGTGTTTTCGCGACGAACAATTCTTCTACAATATAGCCCTTTTTTCTGAACAAGCAGGTAGGTAAAGGTCTGATCATTCCCCGAAGGTACAGGGTAAGTCCCGTGCCAATCGGCAACCTCGAACTGTGTATGAATGACAAGTCGGGCAATAATGATTGACTGAGCCAATGGGTGCACGAATACACTCCATTACAGTAACTATCGATTCTGCTGTTCAGCTTCGGATGCAGGCAGCCCACCATCAGAGACCTATTTTGAAATATCCCGGTAATGGTGTTTGTGGTGCCGTCGTACCTGTCATAACAGCCTCGTCCCAGTGGCGTACCTTTTGGGAAGCACCATGGGACGGCTGGGCATCGTGTTTAACCATGTTAAAGTTGATCGTGCCTCTCTGACTGCATTGGGCCTGTCGGTCGAATCCAGAACACGGCTTAAGCTGGATGTCAGTCTGGGGCCTATTATTAGACACTGGCATCGACCAAATGGCATTGTGACGAATCGGCAGGCTGTCTCGCCCGCGATCGAATAAAGCAAGGTCGGCAGGTCGGGTGCCATCTGGACGCAAGTCTAGGGAGTGGTCAGCAGCAGTGCAGCACACCCTCACGCGATCAGGGTGGCCCATCTTATCCTGGACCCTGCAACTCTAAATGTGTCCAGCTGTGCGAGAATGCAGCGCCATTGGACGCGACCCACCAACGGCCCAAAATGGCATAGGGCTGTCCCGGAACGATGACCTGCTGCCGGCTGTTGACTCCATAGCTTTTTACAGTTTCCCATTGACTCATGGAGCTTATTCGTACTGTCCCCCTTCCTCACGGCGGTGAGTGTTAGGGCCATGGCTAGGTGCAGTCTGCTGCTGTCGACTTCTGTCACCCGCTGGCCATCTATCGTCTACAAACCTACTTAGTGGCATCGGGCTGATGAGTGTAGCACTGTTTAGGAAGTACCCTGGCAAAGTAACCCTCCACGACCAGCCCAACTAGCGCGCCCAAACGCCAGCAAACAAGACTTGCGCGCCGACAACGTCCCCCGAGTACCTGGCCAGGCATACTGGGCAGCTATAGAAGGCCACTGGCACTCGCTATCTGGGACTATGGGGGCCGCGACGCCCCGACGACAGACACTACTAAGTGCCCAAACTGAGGCGTTTTTGAGTGAGACGGTTGGATCTTTTCCAGGCATCTCCGCCTCTGATGGCTCTGATGGGCGGCCTCTCGCTGACTGCCGGTTGGTGGTCTAGCCGCCAAGTACATGCAGCACTCACTCCCGCAGAGTCCGCAGAGTCCGCACGGAGTACACGCAGCACGTACGCAGCACGGAATAGATACATGCCGCGTAAATATATCTCTAGCATTGTTTCAACTTTGCCAGTGGAGACAACGCGTGTCCCTGCCGCCAGCCCTACACCCATTGAATGGCCACTTGGAGGTCTGCGAAATGTCGCTGGTGGGTTTGCTGGGGACGGACCCTTTAGGGGGCGGCGCGCTATCGGCAAGCCCCTAAGACCTCCTGGAAGCCTAGATCCCATCGATACTTTAGCCCCCCGGCCGGCACACAATGCATCCATCGTTGTGAGCACCGAGACAATGGATGGACTAGGTGATAGGCAGGGCCAGTTCCAGCGGCCTGGGAAAGGGAGCAGCCTGTAAGCCCTAGTAGACTGACTGTGCAGATACAGTAGAGTCTCCAGCTGAAAAGCCGAGAGCCGCAGTACCTAGGTACGTATACTCCATACGCAGGTGAACAGATCCTCAGCTGGCCTTAGCTACTTGGCTGCCCCCGGAAAATGGAACGGATGCTCGCCTTACAGTCTGACTAGCAAGGAACCAAGCGCCCCCGGCTGACAGGGCTGGACGGGCAAATTCCTGGATCTGTTCAAGCTCTCCATCTTGCACGCCAACCTCCACCAACTTTAGTCCCTCGTCTCCTTCTGTCCCTCGCTCGCCCGCCCCGTCGTTCGTTTCTCTTTCACTCCTGCACAGTTTTGTCCCTGCATTGTCTGTCTGTTTGTACGACACTGCTCGCAATCGCTTCACGACCCGTTCGCTCGCTTCATCGTTCGCTACCCAGACCTTTCGCCTTCGCCTTCGCCCTGCGCTGCCCCGCCCTCACCAACGACCCTCCCTTCGCATACGCGATCAGCCCCCACTGAACCGCTGCCTGCGCTCGAATTCGCCATGATCCATAGCTTGCGACATGGCCTTCCATAATGACTCGGGCGGACAGCCCTACGAGACATATGAACACTATGAACCCTATCGATCCGTCGTCAATCCCCCGCAGCCTTCGCGACAGCCTCTGCCAGAACAGCCCCTCCACCATCGTGTTTCTGCCATGACCGTTTATGGCGACTCGCACGATAGCCCTTATGATTCTTCTGGCGGTCGCCCTCCTCTCCATGGCCGCGAATCCATGGTCTCTCTCGATTCCTACGCTGGCCCTGGTAGCCCACCGGAGCCCGAGTATGGCGGCCATAATTACAATCCTGGCGGCTCGTGGTCCGGCTCTTTCGCGTACTCTAACGGAGCTGGAGCAGCCTACGCGCCTGTGTCAGTATCCGGCGGTCCACCGTCAAGGCGCCCTTCCCGAGGAGGTCGCATTCCCAGCTTCACGTCACACGACACTATCGACGAGGAGGAATATGACCTTTCGCTTCTCCAAACCGCCGCTCCAATGGGAAAGTCGTCGGAATATGCACCCATTATTGAGGAGGAGGAGGAAGATTTCGTGCCGGGTTTCGACGTAACGGCATCGCTGGGCCCCACCACCGCTCAAGACGAGGACTTTATCAGGAAGCTTGAGGAAGAGGAAGCCAAGGGGAAATTAACTGGAGGTCTGGGCGTGGGATTCCAGCCCGACACAAGACTTCGGGATGCCGATCTCCTCTCCACTCCCATACACGCTCAGAACAATTTGTCTAGATCCTTCTCTCGACGCAAAACTACTAAACGCCTGGGACGTCATGAGACAATTCGCCATATCGGACAGGATGAGGCGAACCGACGAGGCGAAGTCATTGAGGTGATTCTGGAACAGGAGGAAGAGGAGCAAACCGGCATGGACCTGAGCAGCATGGAAGGGCCAAGTACCATGGCCGCCAACGACATGCGACGCTCAACGTTCCCTGCCAAAGAGGTGAGGACTGCCATCTTCTACCCCCAGCCCAACTGGAAGCCGCTATCAATGCGATGGCCGTATTTGCTGTGGCTGGTCATCCTCTCAATAGCCCTGGCAGTTACGCAAGAGGTGCTGTTCCAGAAATTCAAGCACCACCCGGTACTCAGGTTCAAGTCGCCTGATACCGTGGAACCGAGTCTCTATTTCATCGTCAAGTTCTTGCCTACCATGTGCGCCGTCGCATTTGGAGTCTTCTGGCAATTCACCGATTTCGAAGTTCGCCGATTAGAAGCTTACTACCAGCTATCGAAACAGGAGGGCTCTCTGGCCTCCAAGTCGATCAATGCCGACTACGTCACGAGCATGAGTTTTTTGAGGCCGTTTCACGCACTCAAACTTGGCCACTACGCCGTCTTTCTGTCATCAGTTGCTTCGACATTGGCAGTTTCCTTGGTCCCGACATTCGCGGCTGCGTCCATCGTGCTAAATCCGAGCCGCGCAGAGCGAGTAAAACACCCGAACGACTTCAAAGAAATTTACATTGCCGCGATGTGGTCCCGACTTCTGACCGTCACCCTGAGCCTCTGCGCCGTGTTTGGCTGTGGTTTGTTCTATGTGCTGCATTCGAGACGATCTGGCCTACAGGGTGATGTTAGAGGCATCGCGGGTCTCGCTTCCATGGCGGTTGTAGCACATATTCTGATGGACTTTAAAGACATGGACACGGCTAAGCACAAGGATATCCATCACAAACTGAAGCGCCGCCGTTACATGCTACGAAACAATTCCCTTGCGCCTTACGATGGAAGCACCGGCAAGTTGCAGGATCGCGAGGAGGATGACACTACTCACCTGTCTGAGAACCCGCATCCCCTGATGCTTCGTCCGGCGGGAAGCATCCCATTTATCATTGCCCTCTTCATCTTTGCGGGGTTCATCCCAGCCTTCCTCTTCACCCCCGCCAGCATCATCACCGATAAAGCTGCTTGGGCTGTGACTGCTCTGGCTGTTATTCTCAAAATGAGCTGGGGCGGTATGGAGACGGCGGTTCGAGTGATGGAGCCATACTATATCCTCTCGAAGCGCCATGCGCCCTCGAAAACCCTCACTCTCGATTATACGGCGTTACCATTCGGATACATGCCCATTCGTGCCCTTATGAACGGCCACTTCCTCGTCTTCTTGGTTGGATTCGGAACCGTGATGGCTGAGTTTTTGACCATTATGGTGACTAGTTTGGCAACCGTGGAAGGACAGGATTTCATCATAGGATTTGGCTACAGTGACCACGAAGAGAAGGAGAAGCACCGGTTGGTAAACTCTGGCCAGGAGACGGTGCTGTCGTTTTACATATCCCTCGGTCTTACGCTTTTCGTCCTGCTCTACATGATGGTCGTCGCGAGCATCGTCTTCTTCCGGCGGCGACATCCCTTTCTGCCAAGACAACCGAACACGATTGCATCGATTCTCGCCTTTATCCACCAAAGCAAGATGCTGTACAATTTTGTTGGCACAGCCAAGCTTAGCAACTCGGAGATGGTGAAGAAGCTGGATGATGGCAAGACGTACGGATTGGGTTGGTTTAAGGGCCGCGATGGACAGACGCATTGTGGCGTTGACCAGGAGGAGCTTATTAGTTCCTACAAGCACGGCATCATCTTCTCCCAAGGTAACAAGCCCTGGGAGACCCAATGGGATGTGCTGTAGTCGAAACCGGGATTTTTGGAGTACAGCAAGGGAGGTATCAGGATGCCATGACTAGACGTCTGGTTTGACCGACTATATGGGACACATTGGGTTTTAAAGTGCATGCGATGAAGGGACGGTTTTGGTTAAATTTGGGAATGGGGCATGGCTGCATTTAGATGGGTTCTTGGACGATTCATGGCTTTGACATGTACCTTAGCTAGACGTTTGGAATTGAACCGTGCAAAAACAACAGGGCTTGTTGAGTAGCATTGTGCATTACATCCCAGTTAGACACTCGGGAGTGAAAGCTTGGCCTTTATGAAACGCAGACGAAGCGCGGCTGGTTCGGCAGCCTCCAGGCCTTTCAGACAGCGTCAGAAGCTGGCGATCCGAAGCATCCAATGGGGGACGGGGATGCGATGACGAAACAGCCGATGGGACGCGGATCATGCCGGGGCCGAAATCAAGGGGAGCAAGGCATGGCGATGATCTTGCGGTTGGAGCGAGGATGGGGAGGGGCCTTTCTGTGGCGATCGTGGAGTGGATGGACACCGAAGTGGGTTCAGTGTTGCGCGTCAAGGAGAGATGGATTCTGGCTGTTGGCGGTGATTTGTTTGCGGTGACGTCTTTTGGTGGAGAGATGGATTATTTACACACGAACCCAGCGGCGGTTGGCATGGGACGGGGAGAGGGGAGTTGCGGGTTGCTAGGATGGAGGCCCCAAACAGTAACAGAGCAGCAGAGCAGCAGAGCACGGAGCGCACAGGCGGCGGGGGATTAATTAGAGGATCTCAACCCTCAACCTCCTGAGACCCAATTTCTCTCTCCTGGCATTCCACCCACCTTTTTGTCTAGGTTCCACACCTGCAGGTATCGGAATGAGAGGGCGGCGGGATCCACGGGAGTGCCATGCGTGGACGGCCCCTGTAGAGAAGAGGTTAAGGAAGGGGCTTTTAGTGGACGGGGATTTGGAGGTGGGGATGTTCGGGAACGAGACTGATGGAAGCTTCTCCTTCTTTTTCTTCTTCTTCTTCCTCTTCCTCTTCCTCGACTCTACAACTCCCGCAAGATGGGCTGATTGATGCTCAAGGAACAAGAAGCAAACATGGGGAAATACAGTCCGTGGCGCCGTCTGACGTCGGCGATTACAGAGTTATGACTGACAGCGCCGGCCGGCATTCGTAAGTACCACTCAGTTGGGCGGCGCCACGATCCAGGTACGGATCGGCCATTGGGAGGAGGCGCTTTTGGGGGCCAGCTTACCTGACGCTGCTTACATGGATGGTCCCTGGATGTGAACGGTTGGCGATTGATTAATTGGTGAATTGATTAATTGATTAATTCATTGCTTGATTGTCGGGAGCTGCATCTGTCATGATTATGTCGGCACCTGCACAGAAACAGGTTCGAGTGCTGTATTGCCGTGGAAGCCGAAGCTGCGGAAGAGAAGGGATTGCATTACTGCGTGCTGCTCCTACTTCGTTCTATCTCTTCTTGGTCAGCCAGCCCAGCATAGGATTTACAGACTGCGGGCATGCCGATGGGTAAAATGCAGTACGAAGCAGGTGCGTGGTACGTGCGCAATGCAAGAAGATCTAGGAGTGCTCGAGTAGCGGAGTGGCAACGTGTAGTAAGTAGATACGAGGGTCGCATGCGAACGGCGGAAAGAATACGAAAACAACTTCCCCTTCTCTAAACGATTTGTCGTGTATTGTCCTCGTTGTCTCCTTTTCGGTTTGGATGTGTTATTCTGGGATGTAACAGAGGCTGACCTGTTAGCGGGCTGTATGTAAGGTACGAGACGGTCCCGTCCTGGCTTGGCTTTTTGCAGTGCCACACACAGGCATCGGGGCCACGGCCCTACAGAAGTCCGCGAACAAGAGCCAAGCAATACACACTCTGCAAGCAAGGGGCAACCGTGACGTATCGGGGTTCGGCAGCACCACCAAAGGGAGCACCACCAAGGGGGGCTGTGCAAGCCTCCAGCTGGGCCGGGGGTTGCGAGGGCCCGGGGGTGGCGGTGAATTTTGGTCAGTTGGGTGTTCGTCGCGGCGCTGCGGTCTCTCGTACGCAGTAAATTACAGCAGGAAAGTCTTGGTGATGACGAAGTGACGAGGGTTGCGATTCCAAACCAAATCTCTGCTTTCCGTTCCATCATACGTACGCGTGAGGCTTGGCCAACCTGGGCACCCCGCCCGCGCGGTTGAAAGGTATGTCCAGTTCGAGCAAGCAAATGTCAGCTGAGCCAAGAGAGGTTTGGCTGTTACGGTGCGGGTGATTGCTTTGTCTTGCTTTTGCTTTGCTTTGCTGGGGAACAGGAACAGGACTGACGGGATGCAGGAGGTCAGGATCTGATCAGGAAAGCGGCCAAAACAGGAAATGTCACAACACACACAGTCACACACACACAGTCACACACACACACACACACACACACACACTCACACACTTGCTTTGGTGGCCACTCTTTTCTCTCACACAGTTGACGGATCGTGTCGCGTGGATCACGGCAATGTCGTCTACCCGGGTCGCTAGTCGCCGACCCCGTGTCGTATCGCGGCGCATCGTATTTGGTGTCACCGTGGATCCGAAGCCGCGGCGAAACCTTGCGCGATTCTCAGTGGACATGGACCAAGATTCCGTCCATATTTGCAGTTCGGGGTCACTGAGACGAAGGCGAAGACGAATAACCCCGTTGTCTACTTCGTAGAGACACACGTGTACGCAGTACGCAATGCGCAACGCTCGCAGCACGCGCTCTTCTGCTGGCCAAGCGCCCATCTTGAGTCCACGTCCAATCCAGCTCATCATAGATCCAGGGGGAACCCAAAGTTTGACAGGTATGCCAAAGGTATCTCTGTTAGGGGGATACGAGATCGTAATCCCTGTCGCCCACGGCGACCGACTCAACGACCCGCCAGTGGCCTGCGATGGGGCTCTCATTCCAGGTACTGCACAGCCTGCGGATCGCGACGCTACCGGGCCTGGCCCGAGCTCGCGCAAGACATGCTACCGCCAGATACTTGGCCAGCTTCTGGCCTGCCAGGTGTTGCGTAATTTGCGGCGCCGTGCCCATTCCGCCCGCTGGCTCGCTCTGCTGACTGGCTGGGCAGTGGGTTAGCCACCATCAACACCTGCTACCCACCCCCCATTACCTACTTTTCGCACCCAAAAGTCTCACTGTCGTTCTCGCCCTGGCCCAATCCCCTCCCCAAGACTCCCTTTTGTCAATGCCTTCGTCGCTGTAGACCTAGCCTAAAAAGCCAAAAGCCCACGGCTCACGCACAGCCAAGCCAGTCCGGCCCCGCTCCACCGCTGCTTGGCCGCCCTTCCTTTGGGTTCGCTCCCTCCCTACCTAGTAGCACCTAGTACCCAGCACCCGGTACCTAGCTCCGAAGCACACGTACGAATACAACGGGGTGATTAGTGCTGGGTACCTCGTTCCTATACGCGCTTTGTTGTACCTGCCGGGTTCCTTCCTGCCCTGCCAGTCAGTGGCTGCCCCTTCTGCCACTCACTCCCTTTCGAGCCATCCTCCTTCCTTCCCAACCTTGCGTCTGCTGTTCCTTCTTCTCTTCCTCACTCCTCACCCCCACACAATTCCATCGTTCGCCCGCGACCACGATCAACCAAACCACATAGACGACGAAGTCGCTGCCGCCCGAAGCCCTCGTCGCGGAGAGGAATTCATTTCGCCTCGACCATTCGCTAAACTATCTCTTCGTTCTCTTCATTTCATAATTCTTTTTCTGTCGCTCCCGCGGATTCCCCTCGTTTACCCGCCCTTGGTACAGTCAACCACATCACGACTCCTGAACACGCACACCCGCTTGTCGCTGCAAAGCTTTCGCCATTTACGCCTT
Source organism: Neonectria sp. DH2 (assembly GCA_003934905.1). Classification (NCBI taxonomy): domain Eukaryota; kingdom Fungi; phylum Ascomycota; class Sordariomycetes; order Hypocreales; family Nectriaceae; genus Neonectria; species Neonectria sp. DH2. Next base: position 1,455,986 of record RQWH01000006.1, on the reverse strand, counting down.
CGCTCTCGATTTGCGCCAAATCGCTGGATCCGAATCTCCTCGAACGTCTCTCTGAGGAAGGAAGCGAGCATTAATTTCCGGGTTCCGAACGAGCCGTTTTCGACCGCGCTGTGATCGACGACAACCCGTCAGGTATCACCAGTGCCTCGCAGGACAACCAACCTCCCAATAGAGGACGCCACTCACTTTTGATTGAAATCCCATCGAGAAACCCAGAATCACTCACGATGTGGTCCATAATAAAGAAGCCCCTGTTGGTGCTGTCATCGATGGCTATGTTCATGACGTCCAGCGTCGACGCGGCGGAGAAGATGCTCATTTCCGACTCGCTCAACAGTTGTCAAGCTGATTCGGGCTTCACGGCCAGTCTCTTCAACGTCGTCTTTACCCCCAACAACGGCTCCGCTGAGGTCAATGTCGTCGTCACTTCGTCCATCCAGGGCAAGGTCGTATTCGACGTCAGCATTTCCGCCTATGGTTACCGATTCATCCGCGAGAACGTCGACCCTTGTGACATTGGACTCGCCGGTCTTTGCCCTATGGTTGCAGGAAAGATCCCCTTCAAGTTCAACATCCCCGTCGGCGAAGATGCCCTGAAACAGCTTCCCGGAATCGCCTATAGCGTACCCGATCTCGATGCTACGGTCCGCGTCTACGTCAACTTGACCAGCACAGGCGAGAGTGTCGCCTGTGTCGAGGCCAACGTCTCCAACGGAAAGACGGTCGATCTCATTGGTGTCAAATGGGCTACTGCCATCATTGCCGGTCTGGGTCTCGTCGCATCCGCTATCGTTTCCGGCCTCGGCCACTCCAACACTGCCGCTCACGTTGCTTCCAACTCGCTCGCCCTCTTCGGCTACTTCCAGGCGCAGGCCATCGTCGGACTTACCAGCGTGGATCTTCCTCCTATTGTCGCGTCTTGGACTCAGAATTTCCAGTGGTCTATGGGAATCATCCAAGTTCCATTTATGCAGAGCATCTTCACATGGTACCAGCGAGCAACCGGCGGCACGCCTTCGGTCCTTTTTGACTCTCTTACTACCGTCTCCGTTCAGGTTGAAAAGAGAAGTCTCGGGCTTGCTCACGCCGGTTTGAGCTTGTTCAAGCGCGGCGCCGCAATGATGCCCCGGGCAGTTCACACGATCCTCAAGCGTGGCAACATTCAGACCGAAACTGGCAGCTATCTTGTGTACGGCATTCAGCGTGTTGCTTACCGAGCCGAGATCGAGACGACTAACCTGTTCATGACGGGCTTGACCTTTTTCTGCGTCTTCGTCGTCATCACAATGCTGTTGCTTGCCTCGTTTAAGGGCGTTTGCGAGCTTCTTGTGAAGCAGAAGATGATGGCGAGCGACAAGTTCCTCGAGTTCCGTAATGGATGGCTCACCGTCCTCAAGGGTATCTTGTTCCGCCTGACCCTGATCGGTTTCCCCCAAATGGCCATTCTCTGCCTGTGGGAGTTCACTCAGGTTGACTCGGCAGCCGAGGTCGTGCTTGCTGTCTTCTTCTTCTTTGGCATGGCCGCCACCCTCGGATGGGGAGCCTTCAAGGTCATTCGCATTGCCCGTCGCTCCGTTGCCATGCACCGCAACCCGGCTTACATCCTCTTCTCGGACCCCCAGGCTCTCAACAAGTGGGGCTTCCTCTACGTCCAGTTCCGCGCCTCTGCCTACTATTTCATCGTTCCCGTCTTGACCTATACCCTAGTCAAGGCTTGCTTCGTGGCCTTCTCCCAGGCCGCCTCGGTTGCCCAGGCCGTTGGCTTCATCATCATCGAAGCAGGTGCTCTGATTGCAGCCTCCGTTCTCCGTCCCTGGATGGACAAGAGCACCAACTCGTTCAATATTGCGATCTGCGCCATCAACTTCATCAACGCCATTTTCCTCCTCGTCTTCTCCAACGTCTTTGGCGCTCCTAAGCTGGTTGTGGGTGTCGTGGGTGTCGTTCTTTTCGTCCTGAACGCCGCCTTTTCGCTCATCCTCCTGATCATGCTCATCGTGTCGACCACCTTCGTTTTCTTCCGAAAGAACCCCGATGCCCGGTACCAGTTCATGGCCGATGACCGTGCCTCGTTTATGAAGTCGCAAACTCAGCTCAACACTACCACTGAGCTAGACGCCCTCGCTGCCACGGCCAGAGGTGACAAGGGTGGTTACAAGACTCACCTGGACCTCGACGACGACGATTCCCTGTCTTCCGATAGCATGCAAAGGCGAGTTGAGACGAACAACCAATCTCAGGCCTCGTTCCGCGACAACCCGCCCCGATCTCCCATTAACCCATCGATGCCGCTTTTCCCGGCTGATGGTCAACGGCCACAGAGCCCCTTCCGCACCGCTTCCCCAAGCCCCTACCAAAATTCGGGATCTCAACTTGGTCAGACACGATCGCAGAACAGCGGTAGTCCTGCTGGGGGGTTCCGATCACAGAATAATGCTAGGTAAGTCGGTCACAATGAGTAAAGAGCTACATAGACTAACAAGGTTACTAGCCCCTGGCAACGTGGTGCGGGTTATGAGCACTAAACGAATATATCGGAGGATACTATTGTTTTGGTCGCATTTCTTGACGAGTTCCACATATACCTTGGTCTCCACCGGAGTCGGCTCTGCATTGAATTCAGTTCTACTTTGGGATTGACGCACTTTGGGATGGCCGACGCATCTTGGGATACCCATCACCCATTTCGAGGGCAACCTCGAGCATAACCTTGCTGCTCAAAGCGACCGCCGACTGTCAGCAAGACAACATTGAGACCGCGTTCTCTTTTTTTTGTGGTTTGGCTTTTTATATCGAAAGCATGACGAGGCGTCTGCGACGAGACTTGGCGTTGGCGAATATCAAACCCCCTGTTCTCTACTGCGAGTGTTTTACTTTGTATATATAAATCATAGTGGGAAAGTAAAGGGAATGGAGGGACATTTTCATACAGCTGGACTGGGTTTGGCTTGGGAGTCTAGCCAAGATGAATGTGGGAACATACGGCCAAGGTATGGCTGTGAACCGAAAGAGAAGAAATAGCTGAGAATACCACCTTACCCAATCAAAACTATTTACTTGTTTACAAATCTGCCACCCGAAGTGGTTCGGGAGAGAAGGAATGAGATGTCGATGACAAGATAATTGCATAACCTGAGGTCGACTACGCAGTAGTTGTATGATGTTAAACTTGATTTCTTATTGAAGTGTCGCCGGGACGACAGTGTCCATCTAGAAGGCGACTTATCCATGAACTGGATCACTTAACAGGAGCTATCTTACAACTAGCAATTCCATTACCATTTCCTAACGAGCGATGCGATGACCTGAAGCCAATCAGCACATAGTCTCCTTCTCTCCCCCGGTACAAGTTCCGTCACTTTCCCATCATATTCCAACAGCCCACCCAATGCCCTACATGCATCCATCTTACATAAATCATCGGGCGTCCGGCGAATAGAACAGCCAATAAAGGAAAACAAAAAGGGATAGTCTGGTTAGGTATAAATTTTGGTACACGAAGGTATCGGATGACAAGATAAAAACGGAAACAAAAGGAGAGCGCTGGTTGAGCTTGTGTTTTCTGCATCTCACTTGGAGAATGGAGACAGAGGAAACGAAAAATAAGGAAGGTAAAGGCGTGTGCGTGTACCCTCAAGTTAAGGTTGGTTATTCGGCTGAGATTGAAATGACTTCCTTAAGTGAAAAGGGGGAAGGAGGAAGGAAGGAGGGGCTGAGACCTGTGGGACCTAAGAACGGACGTTTGAATGTGGTCCAGACTTAACTCCTTCAACGCCTCAGCAACACAACGCAACGGCCGATGAAGGCGTTCGAACAGCGTATCTTTGTCGGAAGGCCCAGGGTTTTTCTTTTGGGGGGTATTGACCAATGGATCGATGATGGATCCTGTGATCCAGTGAGAGATGACGCGGCTCCCTAGAGCGCAAAGCCCTGCTGCATCAGCTGGTCGACATCGCCGCCGGCCGCCTGTACAGCTTTCATGGCTGCTTCACTCAGTCGTCGCCTACGCTCCATCGCCTCGCGCTCTCGTCGTGCCTTGGTCTTGGAACTCCCACTGGGCGCCACGCCCGTCATCAGCATCCCGCCATCGTTGGGCGTGAAATTGACGAAGCCAATCTCCCCGCCACCGGCGCTGCTTCCGCTCGCCTCCCGTGATCGGCGCTGCTTGCGCATCGTTGTCGGCGTCCCGGGCGGCATGCCTCTCCCGGATGCGCTCCGCGTTGACCCTACCGACCCGCCTGAACTGTGGCGCGAGTGCCCCGGCTGAGGCGAGGCCGAGGGTGCCCGAGACTTGCGGATCGGCGAGCATGAGAGGTGTCGCGCCCCGGACGAAGGCGCCCGCGGGGGCCGGTGCTGACGATCGGAGCCGGGAGCGGAAGGCGGGACCGGAGGAGGCGGCGGGAGATATGTCTGGCCCGAGACGGTGAGATCGTTGATGACGGCCGAGGGCGCGCCGCGCGGCTGGGGCATGTGGATCATGAGACCGGCGGCGTCCGTATCTGGCATCGACTGGTACTCGTACGGAAGCTCGGCATGCTGTGCGTGCATGGCCATGTTGAGGTTCGCATGCTTCTGCTGCTCCTGGTGCGGGTCCATCATGTACTCGCCGTTCTGGTGGTTTATGAGGTTGAGGTCCCACCAGCCTGCGGTCGGGTTTTGAGGGATGTAATCGCCCCCGGACCACGACTCGGGTACTGGACCTGTTGCCGACGAAGGGTGCTGCTGTGGAACCTGATGTTGTTGCTGTTCATGTGAGTATTGTTGCTGTTGCAGCGGCTGGTGATGCGACTGATGATGCGGCTGCACTGGAAGAGGCCAGCTGCCCGGCTCCCGTTTGACCGCGACTTCAGAGTGATAGCTCCCCGGTTCACCATTGGTGCCAGGGGACTCAACAGGAGTGTGAAGACCGTTGGCGTTGAAGAAGTGGTGGTGTGGCGGGTTGGTTGGCTGAGGCTGCGTGACTTCGGTGAAGGGGTCGTCACAGTACCCGTGAACGAAAGTTCCGCTGTCCGGGATCGTCGTCGGTGACGGTGTGAAGGAGCCGTTGCCGTGTGCGTAGCTGTACGGCTGCATTCTCAGAGCCATGGGTGGGTTCTCCATGGTCGGGGAGCCTGGGCGATCTATGGAGATGGTGAGGGCCTTCCGGCCCTTGCGAAATTTGCTGGCCTTCCGAATCGTGGATGAGAGGGCCTCAACGAACTTGTTGGGCTTCCGGACGGTGACAGTGTTGGGAGGTGTCGGAGACGATGGCCGGGAGATCTGCATGTGCTTGCTGGGTGAGCGCAGTGAGATGCCTTCGAGCCGGGGCAGCTCCGTGTCGGACATGGAGGCCCGAGGCACGCCGGCGACCTTTCCATGCATGCCATCGCTGCCGACTGCAAGGTATCGAGGATCAACCTCGTGAGTGGCAAGTCCAATGGACGCACCAGACATGACCGGACCGATCTGGGAGCTGCTGGAGAAGAAATCGAATTCATCCCCCGCCGTGGAGACGCCAGATGAGACGGTTGACTCGGAGGGCTGGTCCAGCAAGAGCGGATCTGGCATGGTGGGCAGAGAAGGATCGTCGCCATGGGGGTTGTTCATGGAGGAGGTGATATCGCCATCGAAGTTGATGAATTGGCCGAAGAAGTCGTTTGTGCCATCATTGGGGCCGTCCTCAAGATCTTGCCAGCAGAAGCCGGGGTCGCGGTCCACGGCCTCAACTCGATATGGGAGAGTCCAAGAGGCCATGGTGCTTGTTTATGCTAAATTGTTGATGGAGATGGTCCTCGAAAGAAGCTGACCGGATGCAGTCACCGAGAATCAGCGAGGAAGAGTGCTGGCTGAGGGCGACGGCTATGACGGTGGCATGAGTAGGAAGGAGAGAAGAGGAGGAAACAGAGTTTGAGATGAACAATAACCGGCTTGACTGAGCCCGAAAAGGACGACGATGGGTTCTCAAAGAGGTTGGTGGAGTGGGAATTGGAGATCGAAGTAAACGGTTTGGCGGCGTCGTCGACGAACAACAACAAAACACCAGCAACCGATGAGACAAGGAGACACTAAGCGGGCTGGGACAGAGCTACGTATGTGGCCCAGCGCAGCAACGGTTGCCTGCGAGATGATCTAGCTTGAGAGGATGATGGACAGCCGAGCAGAGCAGAGCAGAGTTAAGAGTCGCCACAGGGAGGAATGCACCAGGCTATGGACAAGCATTCCAGTCAAACTCACGGCGGGCTCGGGGGCGACGAGGATAGGCACAAAGGCGCCCGCTTCTGCCTCCCGCTCTGCATTTTTACTTTCTCGCATTATCCCTTGTTGATTCGAGCCAGCACCGACTTCTTCCTGCCTTTGCGCTCTCCTGGCAGAGCGGGTGGGTGGGTGACAAAGCGGTCGCGGCCGACAATGGACGCGATCGGGAGAGTCAACATGGCGCCTGGAGGCTTCGCTGCCGGAGCCGCCGTGGCCAGACTGGACCGGACCAGGCCGGCCCAATTGCCAATAGGCGCTTGGAGCCAACCCAGTGGCCCCCGGCCAAAGTAAGGCAATGCTGGGAAGCGTGCCCATAGGTGAGTGAACGAGGAAGACAGCCGGAGCGCACGAGTGAGGCCAGGTCAAGCGTGCTCGGGATGTTTCATTCATTCCTTGATCGTGTCTCATGACGTTCATCCTCTCCATCAATGAAGCCCGCATCGTCCCTGCAGATTTCACATCATAGAAATACTTGTGCTCGTGCCATGGTGCTGTTCCTTGCATCCCCGTCTGTCTCCCTTACTCATTGTTGGCGGGCACCAAGGCGCAAGCGTGGAGTGGAGCCTCCGAGCGCCCGGGCCCGAGCTCGCCTCTCGCCTGCCGGAGGGCCCCCGCCCCCTCTTCACGGCCCGACAAAGCCCTGCTTGTGCATCGGCTTGACGAGCGAGGATTCAAGCTTTAATGACGGGCTGATCTTGCCGGGTCTCAGGGCAAGAATGGGCATTGCCAAGTCAACAACGGGGATGTGCTGTCTGAAGGGATTTAGAAGGAGAGACGGATAGGAGTGAATCCACGGCCGGTTGTCCTCGGCGACTTGGATCTGCAGCTCCGATGACATACATACAAAACAAGTATGCATACGATGCATGATGCCCCCACGTACTCACACATGGTGCCCTCGACTTCGTTCCGATATGGAACTCCACTTGGCTGTATCTGCATTTGCAATTAAATTTTGAGCTGGTTCTAAAGATCTCTAACTGAGGGATGCATCACTCTAACTCAAAGGCAAGCTTCCATGCATGGTGGGTGCTGATCCTTTTGCAACCTTTGGCATGTTGCAGTACCCTTGCTTCCATTTGACGAGCACGACTTCACGCTAGACGCTGTTTGTCGTTGCACGGCATTAAGCTCAAGCTGTTATGGGGATCAGTACTGAAATCACTAGTGAACTATCATGGTCTGCACAAGGGAGTTGTATGACCCGCTCACTTCGTTGCATTATGACTGCTAGCGAAGAAATGGCGGCGTGGCACCGAAAATGACGGCACACCTGGTTCCAATATACATACATGTTTGTTCCCGACCTGCCACAGTCGATGCAGCGCCTCCGGTCTGTTTCCCTGTTTCCCAGATCCCGGAATCCTGTCCTGTTTCCCTGGACATTTGCCAGATGATGCGCCTCCGTGCCCGCCCAAGATCCGGTTCGTTTTCACGCCCTCGACCCAAAAACAAACTGACGCCTCTGACCCGTCAAATGACACCTCATGAAAGAAGGTCAACCCGTGAAAACCCTAGGCCCGTGGGCAAAACAAGAAACAAAAAGCAAAACAGAAAAAAAGACCAAAAAAGTAAACGCCATAAATCTGCCGATTCCAAGTGGCCGTGATCCCCATGTCCCAGATGGCGTGTGCCTCGTCAGTGTAAAAGCAAATATCTAGTAAGTCGCGCCCCGTGATAACGCCGCCTGAGTTGCCTTTGGGCCCTCTCTCCCATGCCGTGTATCCGCCGAGACCCGTAGCCATGCACCGTGAGTATGAAGAGTGTTGAATGTGTTTTGCAAGAAGAAAGAAAGAAAGAAGGGGAGAGTGGCCCCGTTCATGCTGGTGTGCAAGGGGGGCCACTATGTTGTGATGGTCGTGCCTACGAGGGCAGACATTTCCGGCAGCCTGGATGACTTGCGGCGCTTCTTATCGCGACGTCGCATGCGGGGGAGGCTGTGAACTGCGTTGCTGCACCGGGTTGCGGCCTCGGTTGACGTCCTATACCGAAGGCCGTATCGCTTTCTGATGCCTTCCGGCGAGCCGCTGTTCAGCGTGGAGACATCCCTCAGAGAGACAACCGAGTCGAGCCACAAAAAGTCGTCGTCGTCTTCACAGTACCCCTCGTCGACCTCCAGCTCGGGGCAGAGTAGTTCATATTCGGGTCTGCAGAAGATCGGCCCTGAGCTCCCGGCCTGGGCGCGGACGGCGGCGGCAGGGTCATTGGCGGACGGCGACGGGTGGATGACAGCATTGTCGGGGCCCGAAGGTGGCGTGGGGACCATGATCCCCAGGCCCTTGCAGCTGGCGATGTCAGACTCCAGGGCGTCGTCTGCGGCAGGGTCGATTTCCATGTCCATGTCCATGGCCATGGAGTTGAGGAAGTCGTTGTCGTCGGGGAGGGAAGTGGGCGACAGAGCGGCGGAGGGGTTGAGGTGGCCCGACATGGAGCTGGGGCTCTGATGGGTTAGGGATTGCTTGCGGAGGCGATAGGCGAGCATGTCGACCGGGTGGTGTTGGAGAGACTCGAGGTTGAGGCATGACGGAGGCGGGGGAGATGTTGGCGGCGAGACGGGCGAGGTTATACGGGGTGCAAAACCTGGTGGGCAGAAGGAGGAGGACGCCGTATTAGTCGTTGGTTGAGTGTGTGTGTGAGCGTCAGTGCGAGGGCGGGTGTAAGTGGTGAATTGGTGGTGGTCATGCGTGGAAGCCCCGGAAGACGAGACGAGACGCCGTCCTCCATCTGGGTGAGGCTCGCGCATTGCTGGGCGCCAGTCGGCCCATGGAAGGGAGAGAAGAGGCAGGTGAGATAGTTGGGCTGACGGCGATGACGAGGGCGGAGGCTGATTGGAACGGAGGCTGAAGGGAAGAGGGCGACTTCTATTGTAGACGATGATGCTTATTGTTGTTGTGAGAAGAGTGTGAAGACAGAAGAAAGAAGTGTAACCAGCAGCAGGGGGGGGATGAGGCCGGGTAATATGAAGGCATCCACGGCGTTGCGCTAGACGAGTAGGCGTTGACGCCGCTTGGTCTTGGGCGTGGGTTGGGTGGTGGAACGGCGGGCGTGGGCTGCGACTGGGAGCCTGGGAGCCTGGGAGGGCTAGTTTGATGGATAGTGGATAAGGTAGGTAGTAGGTCAGTAGTGGATTGTCTGGAGGTAGCCATGTAGCTTCGATATGTAGACTGTAGAGCTACTAGGAGGCTGAAATGTCGTAGGCAGTCTGAACCTGTCATAGTAAGCTGTACCCCCGGATCCACGATGAAAGCCACGACGCTACCTACTGGACGACATTCTACGTCGACAAGCCCGGGGCGTTGCCTACCTAATATCTAGTACCAGCCTGCCTCCTCCTTTCGCTCCAACTTTGGCTTTCGAGGGCTTTTTTCCAGCGCGCTGGTCTTGGTCCCGACAGCCAGGCACCACCACCCACAAGCCGTTCCCAGGGTGGTCCCCAGCTCGCCGGGTCCCGGCCAGTTCAGTTCGGCCGTCTCAGCCCTCTGTCTGGCTGGTGAGCAGATGGCCCCTCCCCCGCCCACCAAAAAGACACAGCCAAGGTCCAGGGCGCTTCCCTGCCGAGCTCGAGTTCCTGGTTGTCGGGGTCGGGGTCGGGGGGGGGTGTGACTCGATCGAACTCGCCCTGGCGCTGGGTGGATGTGCTCACTCATCATGCATATGCATGCATACAGGCAGGCAGGCACCACCACACACACGCACACGCACACGCTCGCTCGGGTCTGGGGCTCGCTCCAAGGCTCGCTCCATCCTCACCTCCAAGAGTGCAATCTCGTTTCGTGGCCCGCAAGAACCAGACTGGCGGAGCGGCCACAGCACCACCTGCACTGCACGTACGACACAAGGTCATGCCATGCATGCACCCGCACCGCACGTCGAGGTCGATTCCTCTGCCCCCGCTGCATCCACCCGCTGCATCCACCCGCCTCCTGTATCCCGTCTCACCCCCTTCCTGTCCATCCCTCTCTCCCTCCCTCCCCCCCTCCCTTGACCACAACACCACGCCATGCATGCCTTTCTTGGGCGCGGACACAACTATATCCAGCGAGCACGCCCGCCAACTAATCAAACAACGCCCGCTGCGACAGCTTCCCGTGGCCTTGGGAGAGTTGGAATGCTGCCAAGCAATAAATAAATACATACATAGAATGAATACATACATAAATATGCCCGATCTATTTCCTACGCCTCCTTGAAAGTGTAGGCTAGGTCGAGGACGGAATAATGGGCCAAGCCATACCTAGTCTACATAGTAGTAGTGCGTGGGTTTCCAATCCCCCCCCATCGACGGGTTACCTTTCTCCCGGGACGGACTTCAAACTACCTAGTAAGGCACCGACTAACTATTCGCCCGGGGCGCGGAATTACCTATCTCGTTGGGGACGACCCGGGAAGGTACGCAAGCCCGGGTCGGTCGGTGGTCAGTTCGGTTCAGAACTGACTGCTGCTCGCCGCTCACTCCCGTCCCGCTGGGCCGCTCACTCGCCATTCCTTACTCTTAGTAGTAGGTATCAAGGTATCTATCTACCGTAGCGTCGTATTCTAAGGTACGTACTCCGTACCGCACCTGCCCCAAGTTTCCCAGCCAGTCGGTGTCTGCCCACTTCTACCCTCCCGGGTGAGGATAGGCACATACGTGCTCCGTAGCCTGGACACGGTCAGTACCTGAAACCTCCGCCAGGGTGCTGCGCTTCTGTGCTGCGCTAGTCAAGTCCCCTCCGGGTCACCAATACTGACTCCTTCCCTACCTTCTTTCCTTCCTGGCTCCAAGTCCAACTTCCCATCACGGCCGCTAGTCCCTTGAGAGTCGTTTGCCCGAAGCTGGCCTCGAAACCGTCCAGGTTCGGTTTCGAGAATCGACGAGTCAGCCTGCTCCCTGTCCATCCAATCTTCACACGGACCTCGTCATCGTCTCACAAACGACGGACTCTATCGTCACCTGCCCACCTCCTCCGATTCCCCCAGGCACGTTGCGGAGTGGCTAGTACGGAGTAGCTGCTTGACCGCCATCAGAGGCCACCCAGCAATACGCCTTGTAAGTTAGCGCCTGCCCCAACACAGCCACCATCTACACTAGCATTGACCCAGGAAGCACCAGGGTTTCTTGGTGTACGATGTATTCATACGCGGCCTGTGCTCAGCGTCCTCCCGGTAGCTACTACTACATAGTATGTACGTACTATGTATATGTAGTATTGTAGTCCGTAGGTAGGGCAGGACGCGGTGGCAGGCTTCGTAACTCAACTGTCGAGTCCTACCTAATGGCCAACAGTAGCACATCTACGTACGTACATATATCGATGATGAGCAAACACGTCGCACACCGGTGGGTCATTGTGCTGCTGCTAGTTATGAATAGCAAGTGGAACTCGCCTTGATATATTATTTCGATAGCTTGGAGCTCAGCCGCCCATGCACGTGCGCTTGAATCCAAGACATCGCCATGTGTCCTCGTGGAGGCGTACCCTTTTCGCTCACTTGCTGGTTCTAGAGCATGCGAATGGGCCCAGAACATACACAGCGTCGGGTAATATTGCAATCGCTCCATTCCTGTGAGACAACCCGTTAATTGCTTTGCTGGACACAAAAACGCCCATGGCCCGAGTCAGCGGAAACCAGCAAACCAACGGGTAGCCGTCGCCGCGAGTCTGCACAACGTAATGGTCACAACGCGAAGCCTCTGCAATCCCCAGATGGCGCACCGCAGGGCTGGGCTACTCAGGTCATTCCCCTCCTGCCGCTGGGTCTGGACTCTGTCACCGTTCCTGGCGTTCGAGGTAAAAGGCCGGCGCCGGCCAGTCGATGGCCTGTCGAGCTGGGGCATCGGAGAGACAACTTCGGAAGCACTTACAATTTGGAGGCGGTCATCGAACCCATCATCGAACCCAATCCTCGGATGCGGTTATGAACCTTACATTGTAAGTTGTTCAGCCAAGCGGCCGCCCAAGTACTTGACAAAAGTACAGTTGTACCATGCAAGCTCGTAGGAGGGAGGCGGTTGGCTCTGATATTCCCATGTGACCGGATGGGGATTTACCGTGTCACCGTGACCCTTCCACCTTCCACGCGGGCTTTTATTGCCAACGGCTGCCGGCCAGCAGCTGTCGTGCTGCCTGCCGGTCCAGTGTGTCGTCGACCAGAACGCCGGGTCTTGTTGGTTGTTGGTCGTTCGTCGATGGATCGATGCCGATTCCCGCACCCAAGCCCAGGGACGCAGCAAGCCCCCAGTCCTCTGCATCACATTGACGGACAGGGCGAAACGAGTTCTATGCAGTGCGGCATGTTTGACAGCGTTCGCCCACAGACACAAATCTGTGTTGCCAGCTTCCCGTGTTGGTGGGCTGGATATTGCTCTGGGCGTGTCGTTTCGCGATGGAGACGCTGGGGGTGGCCCAGGGTTAGCCGCTAAGACGCTTAAGCTCCAAAGCTTGGCGATCCTCCCCATTGGCGGTTCAACGTCCGTTTTCCTCATGCTAAGCACCGGTGGCTTGACAGGGGGTTCGGCGATGGCTTTTGTTAGCGTGCCAAGCTCGCCCCGGCGCGCGATGATGCGCTAGGCTTGGTTGCAAGTGCCATGAGCTAAAATGCCTGAGCCCCAGTGAGGCCCCCCAAAGCTCCACCGTCTCCACCCTGGCCCGCGGACGAACTTTCGGGAAGTTCTGGCCACTCCCATCCTAGCGTGCGGCCCGACGGCGGCCGGGTTGCTCAGGAGCTGGGCAAGGAGCTGACCAAGACAGACGAGGAGATTGAGTGAGAGTGACACCAGACGACCGATGGCATCCATCCTCATCAAGCCTTCGCTCCAAACGAGGGCGGGCGTCCCCATCGTTGCAGGGTCTGGATCGCCTTCGACTCTGCCTGGTCGCGTCTCCGTCTTGCGCCATGCCGTCATCTACTTTGCTTTGTTTTGCCCTGTCCTCCGACCCGGTGAATGCAAGTTTGGCAGTCTTCTTGACAGCTCGAAACTTCAAGCTTCTGGACCCTGCCCACTTCTTGGCAAAGTCCGCAATCCTGCCATGTCCTTTGGGGAATGCACGTCGCCGCGACTGATCGACAGTTGCTCGAGCCTTTTCATGAACCCGTTCATGCACGTAGACCACATAGTAATTAGATTGCACTTTGAGCTTTCTCTGGCCCCCAGATCGGCCCGCCACTGCCGTCAAACTGACCCGCTTCGCCGAGTAGAACCAACACAAACGAATAATGATCTGCAGGCCGGGCATGTTTGGAGTTGCAGTGTAGCTAATTACCAGGGCTGTTTCTGGAACGGCCCCCATTCCCCTTGAATCTGATAAAAAGCCAGAGGAAGAAGGAAAAAATGGAGGAAAAACTTTCCGTCTAGTTTTTCAACAACACCTCAAGACCTCGATGCTGAGGTTTGGACTTTGACGCCTTCGTGGGTTCTTCCACCGGCACTTTTACGAGCCGGAGATGGCGGGACGCAGTAAAAGTATCGCAAATTCACGACAGAATGCATTTTTTTTAGGTAAGTGAGTATTACATACTACTACTACCCGTCAGTCTAGACCCATGGGACCGGTACGCAGCTGATGGGAGAGCCAAAGTCTATTTCTCCCAGATCCAAAGTGGGCTTCCCGTATCTGAACCGAATCAGACTCAGCGCCCATTTCTCTCGCTCCCGCTCCCCCCCCCTTTTTTCCTTTTCCCTTTCTCCTTCAATCCCTCATTCTTAGTTATCCTTCAGAAGACCCTTTCGACGTGGCGTCTTGCCTTCGGCTGCCAACCTGTCAACTGGGCCGCTCGTGCCACAAACCAGATCTCATGGCACTTCCGAACTCAAATACTCTATCCAGATCTCGGCCTCCGCGCCTGGTCCTGGGCGCTCACATCGCATCTTTTATTTTATTTTTATTTTTTTTACCGTACCGACTTGCCGGGTTCAGTGGCGGCGATGGCGATGATGACGTTAATGACGATGTCAACGATGAGGGGACGAGTGTAGCACAGAACTGTCCGGCCGGGAGAGCACGAGTGTGCTCCCGATAACGAATCGTTTACTGTATTGGGTCAACGGACCAATTTTTGCACCGCGTCTCAGTGCGACGACCGAATCTCGAGTGAGACGGTAGTCGGAGGCGTCCAGGGGCAGCGCAGAAAATGAAGTCCATGACGTTTCCTAGATTCCTCATGGCCGTTGCAAGCTTTATTATCTTGTGCTACTCAGCTTTCCGGCTCCTTGGGTCCCCTCCACGTCCTGGGGTCAACGGGAGACTCGTGACCGAGATCGAGGGTCTCGACCAGCCAGAGCCTCGTCTCCGAGCGGTCCGTCCAAAAGACAAGCTCCACGGGTTCAGCAGTGTGACGGGGGCTCGACATCTAGCGATGCTGACAGCCGCTTGAATCCCCTGCCATCGAGGTGGCTTCGGATCCGATGACTTCCACCTGCGACCCTAGAGCGATGAGAGCCCTTGACCATGGCATTGGTGCCAGACTAGCCCGACGATGCTCCCCTGGCACTGTTTAACGTTCGTTGACGCCCGCTGGATCCGCTGGATCCCCGCCATGGTGTTTGTGGGCGGCTGTGGGCATCGAGATATATGCCAGTGCGCTCGAGACCTTCGCTACGTATTCCGGGTCCTCGCCGTTGGCGGAATGGTTCCGCGTGAAGGACAGAGAGGAAAAAACCACTTTATGGGGTAGACTTGGACCGCAGGCTCGAGTCATGCTATGTGACCTCTGGCCCTGATTATGACCAGCAACGGTTCGGGCTTCCCGTCGGGTTTAGCCAAAGTTCGAGGTTGAACTCCAACCCGTCATGTCAAAAGAGGCGTCTTCGCCGTTGGGAATATTTACGGGATGTGGGAGGGAGAGTCCGGAACTCACCTGCCCATTGTCAGAGGTGGTACAATCCCCGTGGACATGAGTATGTACGCAAGCAATTGGAAACTAGCCAGCTGCATTGTGTCATGTTGAGAGGGCTATCGTCTCCAATCATGACCACTATGCACGAGGGAATGTGAATTCCCGCTTTTGCTTAGTGTTACAATATGTCACAAGTGTTATCAAGATTTTGAAGTCTTACAGAGTGCGACTTTTGAAAGGGTGATGGGCGGCCGGATTCGGGTATTGGTGCAAACGGATCAGATATGGGCAACCAATTAGCGCCACTGCCCAGACTGCTCCAATAGCCTCGTAACTGAAGCAAGTGTTAAAAAAATAGTCAGGAGACAAGATGAGCCAGATCAACAGAAAACCACAGACGGGAACTATTTCAAACAGTTTGAGGATCGAGGAGCCGTTCGTCGTGCCATTTGCCTCCCACGCTCAACCCAGGCCAATGGGGTTGGCGAAACGGTCCTGGGCAGCCCCGCGGCGGCGGCTACAACCTGGCCCATCGAGCAGCTTGCGCCATCGTGATTGGCAGGCGCTGGGGAAATGACGGCTGGAAATAGAAACAGCCAGCCTGGAGACGATGCGAGGCAGCGGGAGCTTGGCCGCGGCCGTGGTTCGATGTCTCAGGTACCCTCATAATGACTTCCTTTTTTTTTTTTTTTTTCTGGTCCTGCTCTCATGTTCTTGATATCCGACTTTTTCTTCTTCGCCAATGACCTGCTGCTTGTGATTCTCACGGCGCAAAGAGCTCCAATTGGCATTGCGTTGGCGTTCGATCGGTACCCAAACCGTTGGGCCTAGGCGATAGTCTACTTCGTTACGTCCCGGCCGGGATACACCAAACCAACGTCTAGTGCGGGGCTGCGTCGTCAGAGCTTGGCACACAGCTCAACCGGGCGGCTACAGCACCACAACCTCAGAAGCTCTTTTGAGAAGAGCTCCCGCCTCAGTTCTTTTTCTTCACCTGGTTCTCTCTCCTCGTCCAGCCTCACCTCGACCCGTCTCTAGAAGTAGCTCTTGATCAGTGAACCGTCATGTCTGGCCATTACTATCCTCGTGAGTCCCATCACCTCCCCTCCCCCAACCCCGCCATCGTGGCTCCGAGAGACCCGACTGACCACTTGCTTCACAGCTCCGCCTGGCTCGGCTCCGGCACCGGCAGGTTCGTGGCGAGAGCCTCAATGCCTCCCTTGGGAGCTATGAACTGACCGTCCTCGCCTCTTTAGCTCCTCCGCCCCAGCAGGCCACGCCCCAGCAGCAGCAACAGCAGCAGCAACAGCAGCAGTATGCGCCGCCGCCGACGTCCCCTCCGGCGAACCGGACGCAGTTCTATGCGCCTCCGCCTCAGGCGCAACCCGCCGCCGCCATGCACTATCCTCCGCCGCCGCAGCACACTCCCTCGCCTCACCCTCACCACGGCCAAACGTCGTCCCTGAGCTACCCGACGCCTCCTCAGCAGACCCCCTCGCCGCAGCATCCTCCGCCACCGCAGCAGCCCACGCCCGGCCATTATCCGCCTCCCCCGACCTCTGCGCCGGCCCAGAGCTACCTACAGCAGCAGCACCAGCAGCCCACATCTACGCCGCCTCAAGGCCAGGTTCAGTATGCTCCCCCGCCAGGACAGCAGACGACGATGGCGATGCGGCCTGTCGCTACCCCAGAGCAGCAGCACTTTGACCCGCCGCCTCCGGCCTTCCAGGATACTGGAAGCTCTTACCCGGCAGAGAAGCCCACCCATGATGTACTTCAGCAGCAACAGCAGCAACAGCAACAGCAGCAGCAGCAACAGCAGCAGCAGCACCAGCAGCAGCAGCAGCAGCAACAGCAGCAACAGCAGCAACAGCAGCAACAGCAGCAGCAACAACAGCAACAGCCACAAGGCATCTCGATGACAGGGTCTGGAGCCCCGCAGACTGGTCAGTTCACAGGCGCCAGTGCCACACACGACGATGTCGGAGTCTTCAATGGCGGCAGTTACAGGATCAGCCACCGTGACTCCAACACTATCCTGACCATCCAGCTCGCCATGGGCTGTCCCGTTGCCGCCAAGCCCGGTGCGATGATTGCCATGTCTCCCACGGTAACGCTTAAGGGTCAACTCAAGTTCAGCGTGAAGAAGGTAATCTCAGGTGGTGATATTTCCAACTCGACCTTCACCGGGCCTGGCGAGCTGCTTCTCGGTCCGCACATGCTCGGTGATATCACTAGCCTGCGGCTGACGGGCAAGGAGACGTGGTCCGTCGGCCACGACGCCTATCTGGCGTCGACGCAGGGTGTCATCAAGGACTCCAAGCGCCAGGCGCTCAGCAAGGCCATGTTCAGTGGCGAGGGACTTTGGGTGTATAAGATGAGCGGGACAGGACTGATGTGGCTTTCGAGCTTCGGAGCAATCATTCGCAAGGACGTAAGTATCCTCTAGTCCTGGTGGTTGAGACTCGAGTGCTGACAATGTTTCTAGCTCGTCGACGGCGAAAAGTACATCGTCGACAACGGTCATCTGATCGCGTGGAACACCAAGTATGTCATGGAGCGAGTGGCATCGGGTGGTATCATCTCGGGTCTGGCTTCGGCTGAAGGTCTTGTGTGCAAGTTCACCGGTCCTGGAACTGTGTACATGCAAACTCGGAATGCGGTGAGTGATAATCCGTGACAGAAGTTCTCGTGAAGTGTACGATTGACTGACTTGTTTCGCAGAGGGCGTTCAGCGCCTATATGGGCGGGCAACAATACCAAGGATAAAGTCGTGGTTGATATGGCGGAGGAGGTATGTGGGAGTGCCACGTATAGGCCGAATCATCGAGAAATCTGGGTCTATGGTTAATTCGGTATGCCTGGATTGGATATGCTGGTTGGTTGGTTGGCACAGTTTATCGTCTTGTATTTCAGCCTGGAGTACCTTAGTTTGATACCTGGAATGCAATCGTTTGTCAAGTCTTCGTCGTCGTCGCGTGGTCCCTCCAGCTTGTCAGTTCCTAGTCGAGCCGTACTCAAAATGCCTGAGTAGATAGATGCTTAGGTGGCTGCGTGAGCCTTTCCTCATCCATGCACCTACCTCCCTGTGCTGCGATACATTCCCACCACTAAAAAGACCATTGACTTACTCTAGACGTAGCACTTGGTTACTGAGCGACCCTCCTGCAGGCTACCGCGCTGAAAGAGAAAATGAACCCAACAAACTTATTGAAGGTTGTGACTCGGAGGCGCAATGCACCTGAGCAAATTCTTCATCATTATGCAGGCCATCACGCGGAAGGAACATTCTAGTATGCGTTCAGGCCTCCTACCTTAACTCTTAGCTGCCACTGCATGCACCTGGCAGGTGTGGCCCCGGCAGCTCGTCAGACCCCTTTTCCGTTCCCTTCCATTCCTACCACTGGCGTCAACCTCACAAATCCATCATCCTGCACTTCGCCCGAACGAAACCCACCCACTACTATACCTCCTCCATTTTTGGCAGGGAGCCGCCTTTTTGGATCTTCATTGCGCTACACGCAGCATTAGGCATCTTCCCTATCAAAAGGGGCCCGGAAAGCGTTCAGCCCATCGTCCGCTATTCTGCCGCTTCACCCCCACCACCAAACCACGTCACTTTGCTCTTTCACAACCACAACTTGGCCAATCGACACGTCGTCTGCCTTCTACTATTTCAAAGGGACTGGTTTTGATCTCAGAGTGCTCTTTGAAGGGTTTTCTGGTCCAAGACCAACTGGTCAGGTAAGTTCCTAGAGCAATCCCCAAACACCAGCATGGTCTTGACACTCTTAGGAAACGGTTCAACAAGCGACTTTATTCACTCCCGAAAAGTACGTCACGGTAGGATTGAGTGTCATCCTGCAAATAGCTCCTTCTTCTTCTCGACCATCCCAAGGGGCATCCGCGTGGAGGCATAAGACCGGTGATCCACCGCCACACCAGCCAGCCAGCGTTGTTTACCTTACGCATTGACAGCCTCGTGAGTCAATGTGAAGCAAAAAGAAAGCTCAAGCTGCCTGCCCAGGATCTTCACACAATTTTCTTCCTCCCAGCTCCCTGACAAGGCTGACTCCCACCAGTGTTCGAGATGGCAGCCTTTGGCGTCAAGGGCCGGCCGTTACCCACGCGTGCCGAAAGAACCGACGTCTCTCTCTCATCAGCAGATAACTCCTTCGACGAAACCAAATCTGCACCAGCTTGTTCAAGAAGGGAGCATGTCGACGAAGTTCATGCCACGTCCAAGTTTATCGAGGCCATGACGAACCCTGACTGGCGCAGACGGCGCGAGGATAACACATCTTCTACATCCATCCAATCAGGACTAAGCACCTCCGACTTCAACGCCCCTAAGCAACAGATGGGACTTGAAAGGTTCTGCTCAAATTCATTCTCGAATGGTCACCATGGCTTTGGGAGGTTTGAGCCCTGGGATCACATTGCTTCCAGTCATTGGAAGTCCAGCCACGACGACTCCGAGTCTGATACCGAACCAGCAGATATGTCAGGAGACCGGGGTATGGGGAAAACTGCCACGCAGCCAGGAAACTGGGGTCCCTGTGGTGTCTTGAAGCAGAGGGAATTACCTGACCATCGATTCAACGGGAAACCCATGAGCGTCATTGAACTGGTCCCCTTCTGTGCTGGAGAGGGATCCAGAGGCTTGACTGGTGGCACGGACGATGATCCATTTTCCAGCATCGCATACATTCAACGCATCGACAAGGAAACTCGGCCATTCCGAAAAACACCCCGCAAGGTGCCTCGTAACCAACAAGAACGAGAGCTGGCCGCTGTTCTGGCCGCAACCGAAGACACGCCACCAAGAATACACCACATGTCCTCCAGGTGTCAGCTCCAAATTCAATCCCGCCAAGAACAACCATTTTCGAAAGATGCTTCAGAAGCGGCTCGGTATGCTTTGCTCGACGAGTTGAATGCACCCAATGCCCCGGTGTCTTACCTCGACGGCAATCGACGTGGGAGTAAGACAAACACCACTAAATTCCCAATCACAGAAGCTTCCCGTCGCGAAGATTCAGGTTCAACGTCGCCAAAGAATGCAGCTTTCAAGAAAATGTTAGACAAGTTGCAAAAGGGAGCTCAACAGACTGTCAAAGCCCCGTAGGAAGGGCCTCATGCTCAATCTGATCAGCTTACAGAGGGTCCAAGGCAGCCAGGAGCTGAACAAGGGCTTAAGAGAATGCGGGAGGTAAGCCAGGAAAGCAGCGTGGATTCGGCAATCGGTTCAATCCACACCGCAGCCACTCGCGGGAAAGAAACTTCCCAAGATTCTGGTATTTCCCTTGGGAGCGGCACCAAGCATCTCAATCCAAGAGCAAGGGAGTTTCTTTCCTTCAATGGACAGAGTAAAGCCGTGCCAGTGGGGGACTTGGCCAGCAAGTTTCCAAGAAACCCTGTCGATGGCCTCTTCGATCACCAAGGTGATGGCTACCAGGGGAATTTGAGCATCCACAGGGCTGCTACCAATCCAGCAGTTATCAACACAGCGTCATCTTGCGAACCATCGCCCGTCATCACTAACCAACCTGAGTGCCGAGGGACGGCTGGTTCTTCGAATACTGAGTTAGGAGACACTCGGCTTTCGAATGTATCCGCTTCGACTTTTGGTCCTCTTTTTGGATTTGCGCCACCTCTCTGCCCTTCGCTGCCTCTTAACATTCGTCTTTCACCAATTGATGGGCCACCCTACGGTCTTCCTCAATCCCATCAACCTAGTCTTGGGCTTGGCAAAGGAGCTCCAGCAATGGTTCCAGGACCTGTGGAATTTTCAGCCATAAAATCAACACCGCCGTCCTTGAACATGAATGCGATCAACCCATTCGCTTTCATGCCCAACGCCCTACTTCCCATGGGAGGGCAGTCTCCATCTTGGAGACCCCTGGAAGGACACAGTTCGCAGCTATGTCCTGTTCCCAAGCCACGAATGCCAGATGCCAAAGACCAGCAAGCATACGAGGCATGGATTGAGTGGCGCAAAGCCACCGAACCGGGCTATGCCTTGGAGTGCAAGAACAGGCAGCAGCGAAGGGCTCGACGCAACATAGTAACCAACGCATCCGCGCAAGTTGCCTCCTAAACTTTGAGGGTGTGGCCTTGAGCGACTTGTGAACGCGAGATACTGGCAAATGCGCGGATTGTTTGTACGAGGGAAGCCACCAAATTTGTTTGGTCACACCAAGGTGTTGTACCAAGCGCTTGGCACCGAAGCTTGTGAGTTGTTCGTTGCGTTCGTCACATGTCAAAATTTTGCGATTGAACAGAAGTCCCTTTGTAAGGACAAAGTCCTGGCGGGCTCTGGGAGAGACGGTCCTGGTCTGGCGGCACTGGCGACAGCGATAGCGAATGGTAAATTGGTAAAGTCAATCCTTCCAAGATTTCAAAAGTACGAAGAGCTAACTGAACTTAAGGTAACAGACGCGGAATAATTACAGCTACGATTTTCTTCTACGTTTATCCCAGTTACGGATTAGCCACAACCGACTCTAGTCAGCTGTTGACTATGGTGTCTTTGTTTTCTTCTTTTGTCTTCTTTTGATTCTGGCCAGCATGGCTTCTCAGAAGCACTGGGTTATTTAGTCATTGGAGAGGAGGTGCCTTGATGTATATCTGTTTCGAAGGGTGGTGTGGTCCATTTGTGTGGCATGGACGACGAACTGTCGGACCAAATCAGGGGCGGACGCGAATCGTTGGTGTTGGTGTAGCCCACCATAATGCGGCTCAATTACACCGGGTTAGATAGTCACTTCTACGTTACAACAAAAAGGGATGATCGTCTCTGCAAGTTCCTTCGGTACCGAAAAGCCACAATATTGGGATATTCAACACTCATCGAGTCACCCACCCACCCATGTGTGTAGCGTGGCAGCATGACAACCCTGGACAGCCACTCAATGCCACCCTGCAGCTCACGCATGAGGCCATGTCTTTGCATCTTCCCTTTTGACAGGCGATCTGCCATTGCAATAGCCTTCTCTGATTGAAGCGAGGCCCGGACCTCTTCGGGCGCCTTACAGTTTGCCTACCACCCTGCCAACACACCCCCTGTCTCACAAACCAACAAACCGGCAACCAGCAACCCGCACGCTGCATCCGCCTGCATGGCTAGGCAGCGGGGGCAGTGCAAGGAAACAGGGCAACCGAGACCTGCTGCGGGTTTGGGCTGACCCACGAGTTTGTAAATTGCGTGCGTGTTTTGGGGGCGGTGGATGTTGCTTCAAGCTGGAGCCGGACTGGCTGGCTGCACGGCTGCATGCGCGAGATGTGGGACGTCCGGAGGGGCGTGAGAATGAGGTGACGTGGATGTTGCGAGGGAGAGTTGGACTCGTGAGTTGAGGCTCTGTGATGTGAGGCTCTGCGCGAAGCCGTTAGGCGGTCTGGGAGGGACTGGACGGTGGAGGAATGGTGGGTGATCTGCTACGAGCAAGGGCAGTCGTAAAACATCAGATGTGTGCGATTCCCTCTATGAAGCCGCCTCAAAGGGCGGTGCTGTCTGTGCCAACTAAATGCATGGCCGTGATCAAGAGACGGATAAAAAAGGAAGAAGAAAAGCCCCAAGGAAATAAAGTCAAAACAGGCACCCAGCAGTATCCCCATATCCAGACCCGAGGAACACAGGCGATGGCATCATGTACCAACAAAACGCCAACAATTAGCGGGTACATACACCAACCTATACCAAGCTCATCATATTTCACAAACAATGGAAACTCGAACAAAATTGCAATCTCCCTGCGGCCGCCACAAAGGGCATCCATGTTCGTAGAAAACCCCTGTTCTCAGACGCACTCCTCTCCCTCTGCGTCTTGGTCGACATCCATCGCACGGCGGGGCACCTTCTTCAAGTCGACTTTGGCATTTTTGAGCGGTTGGCAAAGCCGCCAGTCCTCGAACTGGTCCCTGTAGATGACGTTGACGTCCTCGCTTGCCGCCCACTCGGTCAACGAATCGTCATCGGGGCCCCCAAACCGTATTGCGGGCTCGTCATTGTTGGACGCGCGCTCGAGGTGGCGCGCGACATGCTCCATCCGGTCGTTCCACGTCCCTTCGCCGTGAAACTCACGATCGCAGCCTGGGGCGGGACAACGCATGTACTTTGGCATCTCGCACCGCTTCCGGAATGCGTCTTCTTGCATCTTCTTCAGCTGATCGTCCCGCTCCGGCGCAGCGTACTTGCTCTTCTTGTTCTTCCTAGAAGAGGAAGAAGTAGGGTGCATGCGCCGGACGTGTTGCGTAAACAAATCCTTGCGCCTGAAGGGTCGACCGTGGGTGGGAGACTCTGAGAATTGACAGTCCTGGGCCATGACCGATCCACATGCATCATGCGTGCATAGCCAGAAGTGGAGGTTCAGGTGCTGGGCCTGAACATGCCGCTTCCACTCATTCTTGTTTGCGAAAGCCTCTCTGCAGCCGGCAAAATAGAAAACACAGGTAAAGGGCCGCCTGTGCTGGGCCTTGATGTGCTTCTGAAGCGCCACGGCATCTTTGAAATGCAGCTCACACTCATGACAGAAATTGACCGTAGCGGATGTGGGAAGCCTTCGACTGGGGGGGCGGTCCGAAGCACTCGTGGTCTTCATGACTTTGGATCTCCTAGTGAGTGTGGGCAACTCTGGTTGTCCTTGGCGGCTGCGGCGGCTGGGGCTCTTGGCAGTGCGAGCTGGCTTGCTGCGGGCTGTTGTCGGGTTGTACACCTGCTCCTCCGTGGCGCAACCCCTGGGATCCATGTTGGCCTCCTCACCTGAGACGGTTATCTCATCGATGGTCTCAGGATCGGGATAGACAGGATCGAGGGAAGACCGGTGTTGAAATCCGTTCGCGGGCTTCGACATGCGAGGCAAGGGTTGCTGGGCGACATCGACCCTTTGGTAGTGGGTGGATGGGTTGCTGCCATCGAAGCCAAGTCCTTGATCAAGGGTAAACTCCCTGGAGTCACTCTTTTCGTTGAAGTCGTCGAAGTGAACTTGGCTGGGATGGATATCCGAGGGCTTCACACATCCGTCGGTGGGGGCCAAGGAAAGACCCGTCAGAAGCTCGCCATCCCATGGCTCATACACATGGGTAAATGGAGACTTCATGTCAGGAGGGGTAGATGGCCCTTGGGTACTTTCGTAGAACATATCGCTCTCTGTCCGAGGACTCTGGGCGCTGCTGGCCAAAGAGGGTTGGTGCTGTGAGAAGGGGGAGCCGTGCCGCCCTTGAGATCCAGGTGTGAACGAAATGTAGTCATGTTGAACAGCTCGGAGGGGGAGCTGGTGTGGAGTCTGCACGCTGAACATGGGCGCGTGCGGATCTCGAAGGAATTGTTGCATCGGAACATCACCCATGGTGCCGAGGTTGGGATCAATGCGGTCGTGAAAGTTGCCGTGCTGGATATCATCCGCAGTAGGGCCCGTAAATGGATGGAGGTATCCGCTGATCAATCCATCGATGGTCTTTGTCTGCGTGGGAGAGATCCTGGAAATCATTGCGCCGAACTGTTGAATGTTTCGGCCGGACGGGGATCAGGAGAAAATCTGAAGAGGCAAGGTCTAGGACCGGGGCCATTAAATGACCGATTGATGGACGTAGAGAAGAGGAAGGACAATTGGAGAAGGGTATTCCGCCTCGAGTCTGGACCGAGGAGCAGAATGGGGGGATGGTTCGAGGTATGAAAGTGTAGCACGTGTGCTAGCCTGGGGAAGGATGAAGGATGCAGGTCGGGGCACAAGGCAGTCAGTGCTGGCGCACACGACAAAGAGGAATACAGTTAAGCAATTGTTGAAGAGAGCTGAATTGAGGAAGAGACAGGAGTCTCTGGGAGGGGTTGCTGGGGACAGAGAAGGACAGGAAGATGCCTTGTCGATGGAGGCGGATGGACGTCTTTATTGTAAGTCGACCTCACCCTCAACCTCGACTGTGAGTGGCTGAATTTGCCGGCCGCGCGACTCGCTCGAGTCCCAGAGCTTGGGAATCAGCTACTACCCGTCGAGGACCCCGCGGATCCTCGCAGAGCCTCAAGCCTTTGTACATGGTACCTCCCGACTGGGGGTCGGGTTGGAGACTGCTTGTGGCGGGTCCAGCCACCGAATGATGAGTCGTTGTTGTTTCCTCCATCGATGCATGCAGGAAGAACCCCTGACCAGCAATCAGCGAATCGAGAGCCCGCACACTTGGGACCAGGACCACGGTCGTTCCAGGGGAGGCCGACCAGGGTACGAATAGATGAAGACCGATACCTAGGCGCATCTCAGGCCGATAGCCAGGCGATAATTCGCGGCTGGGGCTCCTTATTGCCTTGAGGCAGCCTAATACTGTGTGTGGTGTGTATGGCCTGCAGATGGTGACTCTTGAGAGGCCGGCGTAGTTCCATTTTGACGGCGCGTGGTGGCTAGCAGAGATATGCCCGCCGATACGTTGAGTTTTTCCTTCTTCGATATGTGGACATCATTGTCTTTGGCGAGTTCTTCTTATCTTGAGCTCCGAGTTGCGAGCAGACAGATTCGGGACTCTTGGCCAAAGATGGGTGTTGGCACACCCGGACGTCCTGCTGGTAAGCAGTTACGAATACATTGTCGTGGCTCGGAACTCAGTCGACCGGGACCCGGGATTGGCGATTCAGTTGTGGACGTGATTATGGGAACCCGAAGAAGCAAAAAAAGGTCAGCGAGGACTCGACACCGAATGAATGTACCTACACCCTCAATCATGGCGAAGACTTGACGTCACTGCCCACCAGCAACCTGTTAGGAGAGTCGCGGGCCTCTCAGTCCTTAGCCAGGGACCCCATCATGTCGCAGATGGAGAAGAAACAATAATAAGATACCGGTGGCTGTGTGGGGAGCTGAGAGCCAGAGGGTGGATGAAGGCACATTGCTTCAATACGGACGCGGCAATAGGCGCCGACAGTTGGTGGGAGAGTGCAGGAAGGGGGCGATGAGGCGCGGACGAACAGGTGCAGACAGATAGAGAAGCGGAGAGGAGGGTGGCCCACCGGTGGTGGAAGACGACGACAACGACGATAATGATGTCGCAGGAGTCGCGCTAACGCCTTGACTTGACACCTGGAGGCAAGACATGAGGCGTGTGTCGTCTCGTCGCTTGTTGTCACTGGCTGGCTCCGTCAATTTACCTCGGCGTCGTTGTGATGACGACAACGGAGCAGAACAGCGTACCGTACCGTACTGTTCTGTACTGTACTGTGTAGACGTAGACGTACCCGTGTGAGACAAGACGAGACGATGCAAATGTCCCGGAATGGTCAGATGTGCGGGCAGCTGGCCAGCCGCAATCCGCATGCTGCTGCGGCCTCCTCGTTGTTCCATAGACTCAACGGCGATGACAGCAGCGATGACAGCAGCAATTGACAACTTGACAACCTTAATGGCGATAGGCATGCCATGGCGCAGCAGAGCAAAGTAGATGAACGGGGGTGATGGCATTTGTGGCTTCCATACCAACGTCGACTGGTGGTTATTGTGGTGGAGAAGCGGCGATGTAGGCAAGTCAGGTTTCCGCCACAGGTTCGAGGAAGGCGCGCTGGGTGAACTGGTAGTGTTAGTCCATTGGAAGTCATGGAAGGTGCTTGCCATGTGCACTGGAAGCCATGGGGTGAGGTGCTTCGGCAGGCGCTCTGGCAGGCGCTCTGGCAGGCGCTCTGGCAGGCGCTCTGGTAGGCGCTCTGGCTGGCAGCTGGCAGGTGTACGTACTCCTTGATACAACGTCAGTGGTGGTCCAATCCGTCTAAGTGGGGGACGGCCGCGATGGCGGATGGCGGACGGCGGACGGAGCAGCGAACGGCCCCGATTCGCAACTCCACTACGTAGCGTGGCCGGGCCCTTCAGGCTGAGGCTGGATGACGGGAAGGGGGGATTGAGTTGGTGGTGGGGAGAACTCTCTCGCCTGTCTTGATTGGGCCCAACCGGCGAGATCTGCCAACTCTCTTAGGGGAGGCCCTGTTGAAAATGGAAGCTGACAGGGGAAGCCCGGGTCCACCGCCCCACTGTCTCCCAGAGAGCCCCGTCGTCGCCCTACGGCGCCCCGCGCGGTTGGCCCCCAAGGACCCACAGAACGACAGAGCCCCCACTGGCCCTGTCCCAAAGGGGTGACTCCTAATTGCGAGACACCTTAGACACTTCACAACCAACACACGACCAACACACCGTAGAGGGGGGAGGGGCCTCTCTTCTCACGTGTGCTCATACAAGCCGGGCGTCTGTCTCAAACGCCCAAGTTACGCCTACCGTACGGAGCCCTGCACACCCCTTTTACCTTCCGCCCCACGACAACTGCGTCCGTCTCTGCAGCGCCCAGCTGGTCCCCAGCCGCCGTGGCTGAGCCCGCGACCCTTGTCTGCGTTGCTGGGCCTCTGCCACCCAGCGCGCTGGATAGCTGCAACTGGGCCCGATCGACAGCGGCACGTCTCGAGGGTTGACTCGGTTCGGCCGGCCGAGGGATGGGGCTGTTTCTCATCGGGCACTATTTTAAACATAAACCTACTACTCTATGCCGTGCCATTGTCGCTTCTGTTTGGACGGTTCATGGGGAAATGCAGGCACTTGGCGTCGTTAGAGACATGCAGTTACTTCTTGTTAGTTGAGGTTATTTTCGTATCTCTAGATAGCCTATTACGGTAGGTCCCCAGCGAAGGGCTCGGAACCCAAGTAGGCAGTGCAGCACGTCCTGGAAGCTACACTGTGAAAGTCCCAGAGGCATATCCAACCTCTATCTACCTTTCTATGCGTTCGTACTCGTGACCCATGCTGTATCCTCCCGCATGGGGAGGCGGACGACGAGGCCGACCATGGCCCAGCAAACTGCGCTGTCAAAGATGGAGGGATGACGCAGGGAGAACAGCAGGAGGCAGGCATACGTTGCTCGGCACACAACGCAGACGTTGATTCAAATTCAGGTTATCGATCGACTAATGCAGGCCAGCAGACAGACGACCACCTGAATGTGAACAAGGAGATAGAGAGAGACAGAAAGAGACAAGTCACAGATGCAAAGGCCGGCAGTTGACAAAACGCGTGCTTCGTACGCATCGCCAAGCCCGAAGCGCACGCATCGTCGAGCCCCCATCTGCGCCTCCATCTAATGTTGGTGAGGTGATCAGCGCAGTAGCCCAAGCCCATCGCGAAGATGTGCAGTTCTGCCCTGTCCTAAGCGCTGAGATCGATGCTCCCGAGATGGCAAGTGCTTGCGCATGGGAAGTACGGACGCGCTTCATTCTAGCGGGGGGTTTCACTCAACTCCTCCATTTTCATTGGGTCATATTCCTTTCACCGGTCCAGCTGAGATCCAACCCCTGTTCTGTGTAACACGCTAAGATGCCAAGCGTTCTCTGGATAGTTGTTTCTCCGTGGCATGTTCCATGGTTCCCAACCGTGCAAGCAGACAGAGACCAACAAGACCCATTCTTGCTTTCATCAAACCCACGAAATCCATGCCCACTTGTCTGGCCCCCTCCCCCCCCTTGTCCTCGGCCCAGTACCCAGAACCAAAGCCAGCCCCCCCTTGAACCCTGGGCCATCGCCCTGGGATTGGAGCCGGGCCAAGCAAGTCTTGTTCGCGTGGCCTAGGTCTTGGGTACTTGCAGATTTTGGTAAAATGAACGACCGCCGAGCTGAGCCTCTGGTTGCTCCTAGGGCTGAATCCTGCTCCTTTGACGGTGTCTCTGGTACGTGCTTGGGGTGTGTTATCTCATCTGGAGTCTCAGATGTTTAAGTCAATAGTCCCCGCCCGCCCACACCCTCTTAGGAATGAATGTCTTGGGTGAAGGAGGCAGGCCACAGAACTAGAGGGGATTACACATCGTCTGTATCTAGAACCAGCATTGCATCATGATTAGGTATGAGAATGATGAATTCACTAGCGACGGGACGCTGAGTGCCTCGGCCGTTGCCTTACTACTCCCCCCCCCCCGGGCGGGCTGCGGGAGGCCCACTACCGCACCACCACCGCACCACCGCAACTCTCAGCGCTTCCGTCCTGGGGCGGCCGTTGTCCACTGTCCGCTGTCCGTTGTTTGCTGCCCCGTTGCATGTCCGCTGTCCCGTTCGTTATCTAGTGTCAGCTGTTCCTCCTGCCTCGCTTTCCATTCCGTCATCGTGCCTTTGGCTTGCACCGGCGATGCACGTACACGGTGCAGTGCAGTGCAGTGCAGTGCAGTCAATGAGTGCTGTAAGTGGTGTCCGCGACCAGCAAACGACAGCCATACCCACGGCACGGAGGCAAACGGGGCTCCCTAGCGTTGCGCCGTGGCTGCCTCGTTGCTTCTCGGCCCTCGTCCCTCGTCTCTCCCGCTTCTGCTCGCAAGAAAAATGTCTTGATTTTTCTCGCCGGTCGAAACTTGCACTCCCAGCCAGCCCGGTCATTGGATCCCCCGGTGGAGCCCTTTCTTCTTATCCCGATGATCCTCTCCTCCACTGATGAGCCCACTCTCGTACAGACTCTCCATCTTCATCCCCTCCCTTCCTCCCACCAGGTAGCTGGGTTCTGCAAAGTGCACACATCCCCAGGCCCCCCTCCCCCCTGCGGCGCTCCAACAGCCCATCGTGATTCACGCCTCCCCGGCAGATTCCCAAGGCTAAGGTGCCTTTTTTCTTCTTCTTTCCTTTTTTCTCACCTGCCTCTGACGCCCAAGAGATCATCATCTCTTGTGCAGACGGCGATCGGTCTTAGTCTTGACGCCCCTCGTGAGTTGCTGTGCTGTACAGTTGGTTAGGCACGATGCATCTATCCGTCGCCTCACCGGGCCGCCCAGCGACTGGCACTAGAGAGTCTAAGACCGGTATGGAGCACCCGGTAGGCCTCTTTCGCAACTTCCGGACGCCGCAAAGCCATCAAGCCCCGGGTGTTCGTCAGTGGGTGGACCGCATCTGAACCATGATCAGCAAACGGCTCGTTGGACCACCAGACCGGTCGGCGCCTGTCATATCTCAGACAGCCTAGAGCCTACATCCTTGCCCGGCGCACGCCTCCAACCGCTCGCTCTTCATATCGGCATTTGCAAAGGGGACTCTCACGTCGTCCGAATAGCTCAGCTTCAAGCATCACCACCACCACCGCACCCACGCAGCCAGGATGACACGCCGCCTTTTTGCCCCCTTCTCTCTCCCGTCACCACCACCACCACCACGCCCTAATCACATACCTTGCACTATTTACGCACAGTCTTTGTAGACTGTTCGTTTATCACACCTCCACCTCACGGGTCTTGCCGTTCCTCACTCCACCTCACGGGTCTTGCCGTTCCTCGCTCCACACGGCACCACGGATCCTTGCGACCCGGATTTCCAAATCACCCTGCCACTGTAGATCTCATCGATCTGAACAATCTCGGGGAAGTATCGTAATCCCCCGGCCTGCTTCCTACGTCCACACGCAGGCACCCAGTCACGCACCAACTCCCAAAGAAGAAACTCCTACATCTGGATTCTGGAGTCCAGCACTCCAATTTCAACATGATCCCGGTCCAAGGACAGTACGCAGGACGTGCCTCATACATTGGTCAAGGTTGCCTTGTCACAGCGGTGTGCTATTATTCACAGAGAAGCCACTATTGTAGAGAAAGCGAGCATCGTCCCCGTCCTCGTTTTTCCAATGCCCCCCAGCATCAACGCCACTGTTATGGGTATCCTAGACAATATTGCATGTGCGTACTCCATCCCTGTGTTCCAAACCCAGAAAATTTCTCCAATGATACATGAACGCCAGAGATAACATCCTCCTTTACTTTCCTTCCTTTTTAACCTGCAGTCGTTGTTCTGCGCTCAACTATCAGGCTGATGGACGACTCCGCTAACGACGCAGTTTTGTAGACACTTTTGGTGGTTACAGTCGATGCACATCGTTGAGGTCTTCAAGTTTATGTCTACATTGCACTGACACTGGCAGACATCCACGTTAGTCTCTGTACGCAGGGGTGAAACAGTCGTCAACTTACACATGTCCACATGTATGCTGTCACCTCCTGCCGTTGTTTCTTGCGGGAAATGATCTCGGCGTCAGCGCTTAGCTTGCGCTTCAAGGGGGAGCTCGTCCCAGAGTCGGAAGTTGAGCTCGATTCCTCCGTCGAGGACTGCGTGCTTGCCTCACGCCTCTGATTCGAGTTTTCCATCTGCCTCCATTCGATGATGTGCCTCTTGGGTTTGCCGTCACGACCAGAGAAATGGTCGTCGATGTGGTCACACCGTTTCGTCCAGGCGTTGACCCCTTCGTCTATAATTTCGACGATTTCAACACAGAAACCACACCAGAATCGAGTATCGCAGTGACGTCCAATCCGGCATTTATCGAGTTTCTCCTCGATCTGCTTCGCATCGCTCATCATGTGTTCCTTGGAAAGATGGTGCTTGAAGCTCTCCCTCCTATGGCAAACCTTGTCACAAGGCTGCTGTGAGTTCGCCTTTTTATCCTCACACTTCCATTTCTCAAGCTGCCAGTGCTGACTACTTTCATGCCTCTTCCAGTCGTTCTTGCTCCCAAAAGCCTTGGAGCAGTCAGGAAACGTGCATCCATATGGCTTCTCATGTCGTTTCAGATGTTTCCTGCGAAATGGTTAGTAGTGGAACAGGTGAAGGAGATTGGGGAACGAACTTGAGCTCGCATGGTCTGCCGAATTTCTTCGTACACTCAGTGCATGGGTATAGAATCTTTTGGTTGACCGAATCCGGTGTTGAGCTTGTTGCTTTGGAGTTCTCCACATCTCCATTCAAAGCACTCTTTAGGAGCTCTTTGGGGAGAGTTTTTAGATACTCCAAGACACTCTCAGAGTCCTTGTGTAAGCCGAGCAGATTGTCAGAAATTGTGTCAGATGAAGAACGAGTCGCGGAGTTTGATTTCTCGGGCTCCACGTCTGTCATCTTAACATCGGATTGCCTTGCCTTGACTTGGTTCAGCCCCAGTCCCTTGGGAGGGGCGGAGACCATTTCCAAGGTGCTGCCATGCTCGTCTCCATGCTCGGAAGACTCAGTGGCATCGTCGAGAGGGCTAGTGTCGTCATCGTTACACACAGAAAGCTCGCAATTGCTGGGAATACTTTCATGGGTTTGCTGTGTGTAGGGATAACGACCAGTAGATTGAGGAGTCATCTGGACGCCAAATGCTCGGCCAGATTGCAATGGACCTTGACCTGTCCCATGCAAGAGTTCTGGCTGCATGAAGTCATTGTCAACTTCTTGGACCCGAGCAGACCCTGACGGGCCATTCTCAGAAGACGTAGACGTTGAGCTCTGGAGTATAGAGTCAAGGGAGTCCAGGTCGTTTTGCAGTTGAGGAATTCCATGTCTGGAATTCGTAGCCATCGGTTGGTTTCCAAGGAAAGATTGCGAAAAGGGATGCCCAATAGGCTTCTGAATGTTTGCAGACTGGTTGTTATTGATGTATGAGAGGGCGCTTCCTCCAACACCTTCGAGATCTTCGCCCAAGGGAGGTTGACTAGGAACTGGTTAGTCAAAATGTGGTGAGCAATCAGGCATAGCCGCTAGTACATACCGATACATGTATTCTCCGAGATCGTCGTCGGCGGTGTACTCTTTGTGATGAATGCGGCGCAGGTGAGAGCGAAAGTTGTCTGCTCTTGGCCAGAGCTTGGGATTATCTCTTGCGGCACATTGACCCAAGCGACAAACATATCTGGGTCCAGAAACTGACAAGTCAGAATGAACGCTCCGTTTGTGCCTGTCGAGGTCATTCTTGGTGCTGAAGCCTTCCCTACGACTGCAGCGCGGTGCTTGGCAATGGAAAGGCTTGCTGTGTCTGAGATTGTGCTTGCTGGTTTATGTGAGACCAAGTCTTTGAAGAACTGGTGAACTGTGCCGACTTACTTGAGCTCTGATCTTGTTCGCAGCCAGGTTTCACATTCGGCACAATAGTGCTTGTGCTCTCCGCTAGTAGGAGCAGTGGCGACACTCGGGGTCGGTCGTGGTGATACCCATGTGGGAGGTGGAGGGGGAACGCCGAGGTGGAAAGCCTCAAAGAGCTGTTGCGCATTCTGGGCCTCGGGGTTCTGGTCATCGTCATATACAGAGGTGTCCTCGATGCTATAGGGTGCACCACTCCCGCCGTATCCCGAATCATCGTTGGTTGTATCACACTCGGATTGCAGGGGCCTACTTCTATAGTTTTGAAAGGCGGCAGTAGGCTGGAAATTGACCGATCCTGACAGATGCTGGCCAGATTGAGCGTCGGGAGGAATACTGGCAACGATGCCTTGAGGTACCCAAGGGCTGTCCTCACTCATGTTGTAGAATCGCGACAAGTTCCACGGAAAGGGTGCCTTCGCAGAGGCTTGTTGAGTTGGAGAGGGCCTGGTTTGGGTATACTGCTGATGATTGGGACCGAGGGACTCGGCGCCCGAACGGCGGCCCGAGCCAGAGTTGGAGGCTTCCATTGTGAGAGTCGGTCCGGTGGTGTTGAGTGATGTTTGTAAGGGAGAGCAACACCAAACGTTCAATGGCTCAACTCGTACTGTTTACCAAGAGGAGTACTGTAGAATTTCATAAGACAGTGTCAAGAGATTGAACGCGGGCAAGGAACATACACGAAGAGGAGAGATTGCCGTTCAGCGAGCAGGAAGAGAGTGGAGGACTGCTTATGATGTCAGCGACGTCGACAATTCTACACGATTAGAGACGGAAACGCACAGCTGAGTCCAGAGGAACCCAGGAATAGGTTTGCGAAAAGACGACAAGCATTCGCAGAGATGATCGGTAGGGTGGTTTTGGTTGGCCAAGATGGTCAAGGAAGTATGTTGGTAGCTAGGGAGCCGGTCAAGTGGCGATGTCTAAGGTGACGACGATGGCACCAGCAACGCAGTGGCACGCTAGGCCTTGGATAGAGTCGAACAAAGAAGTAACAGGTTGGGTTGACAGAGGGATCAAGGACAAGGGGGAGAGGGCGTTAGAAGTGGCGAAGAGAAGGCTGATGATAGAGCCAGGCAGAGGCGATGATGGAGAGACGTAGAGGAAAAGATGGACAGATGGACAGACGGACCACGGGCCACGGAAGTTCAGTCAAGCAGAAGACCGGCGGAAGAGCGATGCGGGGAGGTAAGCCAAAGCGAGAAATGGCCAAGAAGGGGGGTTGAAACTCGGCAATTAAACCAGAGCGAGCCTCTTGAAGACGAGCGCGCTCCTGGCTCTGATCTTGGCTAGACGGAGCGTCTTGGTATCGTATGTCGCCGGGTTGAGTGGCACTGGGGAGGGTGGGGAGTTGAAACGGCGGCGGGTGGTGGGGTATTTCTGCCTTGTTGCCGTACCGCAGCGCTGCGTTGAGGCTCGAGTCCAGTGACGCGTGGTGGTGGTTGAAGCAAGGTTGCGAGTACGCAAGTAGACAAGTACGCAACCGAGTGGACTAGCAGCAGAGAGACACGAACGGGCGAGGGCGGCTATAGGCCGATGAAATGCCACGTCAAAGGAACGGGACGAACGGACGGAGTCGTGATGGCGGTGCAAATGAATGTAGGAGAGAGACGAGATGGGGAGATGAGGAGCAAAACAGCAAGAGGATGAGAATCGACATCATTTGGGTGTCCTACATGCCGTGAAGGCGTCCCATCCGCCTCACTTTCGCCCGCTCTTCCCTTGTGTCGTGGCATACCGGCCAATCAGAACGCCCTGTTCCACCCCCTCTGCACACTTCTGCGTCGGTCAGTTGCAAGGCAGCCGTCAGGCAACCGCGAGGCAGCCAAGCCAAAAACG
This sequence comes from Neonectria sp. DH2, assembly GCA_003934905.1. Lineage (NCBI taxonomy): Eukaryota > Fungi > Ascomycota > Sordariomycetes > Hypocreales > Nectriaceae > Neonectria > Neonectria sp. DH2. The sequence continues at coordinate 1,421,232 of RQWH01000006.1, read as the reverse complement.
CTCACCACCGCAAACTGGGGGGAAGGGCGATATGTCAGATTGCGAACCACCACGAACCACGACAAAACCACATTGTCACGCATCTGTCAAATTACAAAACCTGCGCATTGTGACAAAAGCGCACTAGCCAGCCCGCTCATCACATCGATTCCCCATTCCCCGCTCGCCGCCCTTTTGTTCTGTTGAGAAGGGCATGCGTGCGTCGTCGCGCGTGCTCGCTGCGCCCCTCGGGTACAGAATACCTCGCTGCGAGTCTGCGATGCCTTGATGCCCGGCTCAGGACTCGAGACTCGGGCTCAAGACTCGAGACCCGGAGTGGTGACGCAGATGTCCAAATGGCCCGCCGACCTTGCATTGGGTTTCATACGCCACCTCATGCTGCGCAGCAAAGTTCCCACATAGCTTCCTCCGCCACCACCATCGGGTTGTTTGCGAACCATCTTCCCATGCTCTGCATTGTGCTTTCTTGCTTCTCATCTACGCAAACCAGCCCGAGTAGCTGCCGAGGGTATTCGTGATCGTCAGCGTAGCTTGCGTACATGGGAATATGGCAATTCGTTGCGGGGACGTAGCTAAAAGCAACCTCTTCCGGCTTGCCCTCTGGCCTGGTGGTCTAGACGCCCATCCAACGACCTTGACGGTTAGCATCCTTCCTGTGTCAGTGTTATCATGTCCCGAAGTTTGCTATGGCTCTCAGCCTTTTGATCAATGCATGTCGTGGCTTTCGCAGTGACTTCGAATAGACGAACCTCGTACCAAGACCGCGCACCTGGAGTCATTCTAGAGCATGGACTCAATTATTGGATTGCTACTACCGCCCTTATGCTATTGTGAAGCAAGCCGAATGGCTCCCACGGACAGCAGCACAGCCGGCAAGATGCTTCTAGCTCTGCCGACCTGCGGCCTCTCACATCTCTTCGTATTTGTCTCTTCCCTTCGTTGTCTCTTCTCCCGACTTGACTACCCACTTTTTCTCCCTCAGTATCATTCCGGTTTCCCTTGGCCTCTATAAGTCTGAGAGCCGAGCTGTGCCTTTACTGGCGGCTTGCTCAGCCGCTCTGCAACTTCCCGTGCCGCGTCTGCGCCATGCAGTTTGTCCAGCCTCTCACAGCCGACTTCCAGCGCAGCTACCTCGTCGCATCTCCGATCTGGATCGAACACAAACTCGCCCTGGATCAACACTGTCTTGGGAAACCGGGTATCTGGAATCATCCCGCAGCCTCGGAGATGCTTGTTCTTCCTTCGACACAGTTCTTCCGACTTTGAGCACGGCCTAGCACCGACACAGTGTGGAGATATCACTGCTCCCCGAGTATTGTTTTGCAACCAGGTGGTGGACCTCTGCTCCATGTTCTACCCTCGACGTCTTAGCACGAACCCATGTTCTTGACGGAAGGATCTGCTAGTTTTATGGAGTTGCTGCTAATCGTAAACCTTATAATATCCCTGGACGGCTCGGTTGATGTTCTTGATTGTCGTAGCCGTATGATGTAGTTGGCCTTAATCAGTTGCAAAGAAGCTCGTTCAACCAGCGACTTCTCCTTAAAACCAAATCAGGTCATGACTGTACTCAATGGACGTACCAAAATCTTGTAGGGAGCATTCTCGTTGACCTACAATGTCAATTTTGGCTCATTACTCCCACAAGCACTGTGCAACAAGAACCGGGTTCTGTCACCACCAAACGCATGTTCCATCGGATATCTGCCTCTGTCCCGATGCAGATCGCTCATTCTAGCACAAGTTCGGGGCCCAGATATACGTGTGGCAAGTCCTTGCGTGCAGAACGAGGTGGTCCATCGACTTCTGGCCCCTGGAGCTGGCCAGCACTTGCATGTTGTGTAGATGAAATGCGTCATGATTGGATCTTGACGTTACTGATTGTCTACCTGTTCGGTGTTTGTATGAGTAACTCCCACTGTAGCTTCTTTGTAGAGGGCTCTAACGACGTCCTGCTTGTCTATAAAAGGTCAACTGGGCCCCATGATGGTCTATTCCATTTAGATCTCATCATCTCAGTCGCCCCAGACAAGAAACAATCACACTCCTCTTCGCTTTTACCTCAGCTCCAATCCTCCGTTTTGTAAAGAATACTCATAGAAGCCTCGATAATAGGTAATCGCAACACCCAGTGGCCTTCATCTCTAACAAACAAGTTGACGCCCCCATACCAGGCCCTAAGTTTCATCATTCAACCATCCAAGATGTGCGACTGGGAAGAATACCTCTTTCTCTGCAACCACTCCACCTTCCGCATCAAGTCCTACTGTCACTTCGCCCGCAACGACCCCAATCACCAGTGCTTCGGTGTCAAGGTCCTCCGCGACTCATGGCGTCAGAGTAGACCATGTGAGGACTGCATGGGCGCGCAGCCAGCAGCCGAAACTCAGGGAGAGCAGAGCTCGCAGGACATCGATGGCGATCATGAACAGGCTTTGCAGTAGTTAGAAATGAGGAGTGGTGCGGAGCGTCTCGGTAACTGGTGGATCAGGGCTATCAGTCTGGAGAGTCTGTCGGCTTGTTTCAATGGGTCTTGTTCAGTTTGTTCTACATAGCTCTCCAGGCGGGTTCTTGAGAAGGTGACATTGTTTGAGACGGAGGTGTTATCATGAATTGAAGATCTGCGTCATACCATCAAGACAAAATGTCAAACTTGCTGTGGTGCTTCTGCTGTCCTAAACCATCTATGACCACGACATGGTGTCAATGACACCATGGCCAGTTACACACGCAGTTCACCACTTGGGAAGAAGAAACGGTCCTTGATCTCGGTGTAAGTAGCGTTTATATCGGCCCTTGGTTTCTGAAATGAGAAAGACTGAAGTACAAAGAACTCTGAGATGTGCATGCACCAGGCACTGTGGCCTCCTTTTCGCTAGCACGAGGCCATGCCCATCCACAATTTGCGGGGACACAACGTTACGATGGAGCGGTGGGACAGTCCCGGTGGGGGTAGCTCGTTTGTTGAAAGGCCTGCAAATGTTAGGATTTGTTTCAGGCACTGGAAGGGTTCCGTGACTGACACTGTGAAGCTCCTCCCGGGTCGCCAGGGGGGTATGTTCAGGCTGATGCGAGCTGCATGAGTCCGGACAATTAGGCTCGAAGATGGGACACTTTGACCATCAATTCCCATCGCTTAGCATATAATCAAGTTGGACTCATGCATGTAATCATTCCAACTGTCAGAGACCAAATTGAGAATCTCTCCACAGACCAAGGCGATGTGAACCAGGGGAACCCAGAGGCCACAGCATAAGGAACGAATCGTCTTACGCCTAGGGGAAATACCCACACATATTCACAGCAGCGGAGAATACAAAGGCACAGCATTCACAAGAGAGGCAGAGGTGCAAGGGGAGTGGGCCGGCCGGATTGCCGCGTCGGCCTCAGTTCACAACCTGACTTTGTCGGTAAGACACATCTCGGCTAGTCAATCCATGTTTGTGGCGCCCTCCACGAAGCCAACGACGTTGTACCGCTTGGAGAAGAAGGTAACCCAGTCATTCAAAACGCCCTTCTCCTGGTCGCTCAGGTCTTGCCAGTCGGGCCGGGCGTCCTCGGGCTTGGTGGACGTCTTGCCCAGGGCCCTGGAGGCGTCCTTGCCGGCGAAGACTGCGACGCATGCGTCAGTGACTGGATGCTGGTGAAGTGAAAGATGCGGATACGCAATGAAGTATGGCGGCTTCTGGGGAGGTGATCTTACCGTTGTATGAGCCTCCTGGCTGGTAGGCCTTGTTGCCACTCACGTCGTAGACCTTGCCCTATTTTCTTGTGATCAGACGCTGCAGGAAGACGAAGACGATGATAAGATGCCATACCTTGATGGCGACGTAGCACTGTCCGCCGTCGGCTCCTGTTGCTTAATCTCAGCCCGAAGTCTTTGCGCGCAGCTCAGAACTCATGTGAAGCCAATCAACACCATGGTGATGATGCCAGTAATGGCGGGGTTGGAGGCGACGAACCATTGGACCTGGCCAGCTCCTCAGCAGAGATGGGGTCATCCTTGGGGGGATTCAAGGTGATGGCGGTCTTGGGCTCGAATTTTCCCGACATTTTTACTGAATAAAGAGGAAGAGCAAGAATAAGCTGGAAGTGAAAAGAGGATGTTCTTGTGTTTGGGAAGCTGGAATATTCCGTCATGGGCCCCAAAGCCTCGGCCGGTAAAACACACACGAGACGATTAGCAAAGCCGGCCCTACCAACGCACGCTGCTCCTGAGCCTCGGTCCCACAATTCCCCAGGCTGGTCCGTGCACACCAGCGCAACTCAATTGATGGGTCATGGGCAGACCTAGACGATTTCGCAGACTACAATCGCATCGCAAGCGGCTTCTATCTCGAAAAGTCACACAACTCTGTCACAGAGCGCTCTCCTCCCGGCCTGTCCGCCATGTCGGTCTCGGCAGTCGCCTCGTTGCGGCCTCTCCGCGGCCAATGTCTCCGGCATGCCACCTCCGGCCTGCTGTCCGTCCACCTCCGGTCGCGCTCTGCCACCGTCCACATCCACGCCGTCATACCCCTCCGACCTGATCCCGCACAGCGGCGCTTTCAGACCACCTCGAGCTCCAATTCCTCCCAGCATGGCGCCAACAAGGAACTTGCCAATAAGCAGAACCAGCTGCCCAGGAAGCAACAGCCTGCCCAGCCCCAAATTACCTTTCGCAAGTTCGCCGGACGTGCCCTCGCCGCCGGTCTTCGAAGTCTCGTCAACGCCGTGAGTCCAACTGGCATCAGGACAGCCTTCCGCCAAAGCCCTGGAGCCACTACCTTTGCATTGGCAATGTATGCTATTCTCTACTCTCCTCGCACTTCCTATAGCTAACGCGAATAGCTTGATCGTCATTGGCATCATGGCTGGCTACACGGCCAAGCTCTACTTCACCTACTTCTACCACCTCCAATTCACGAGATACCCGAAGCCCATCGCCAACTCCCTGCGACGTGCCCTCTACTACACCAACATCAGCCCCGATCCCGAGCTGGCCCTCAAGTATTACAAGCGGGCCATGGAACAATGCGCCGAACATGGCTTGGACCCTTTCTCCGACGAGGTTCTCGGTATCCGAATCCAGACCTCGTATTGGCTGCAGAAGATTGGAAACTACAACGGCATCCTCCACGTCCTCGAGTCTGTGTTGGGAGATCTCAAGAAGTGGATTGACGTCATGGAGCAGTCGGTTAAAGACGGCAAGGTCGACAACGCCGGGAGATTACTTACACCTGCGCCGAAGCAGCCAGAGGCAATCGAGGCCACCGAGACCGCGGCCACCGATAAGACTGAGGATGATTTCGTTCCCGAGAACCTCTGGCACAAACGGCGGCGACTTCTCGCCAAGGCTATTGGAACGTCCGTCAAGCTAGGAGAGCTATACTCAGATGAGCACGTCCTCGACCCCGACAGCTCCCAGAAGCACCTCATCTGGGCAGTCGAGACAGCTTTGAAGGAATTCCGCCGACGCAAGACCGAGGGCGTCAAGGAAGGCGAGGGCGACTGGCTCTCCCCAGAGGAGACAGGCGGCGCCATCGAAACCCTCGGCCGCGACTATGAGAGCAAAGGGCAGTTCCACCTCGCCATCCCCCTCTTCTTCCAGGCCCTCCGCCTCTGCGAGATGCCCTGCCACCGCGCCGTCATCATGAACAACCTCTCCGCCACCTTCGCTCAGCACCCCATCTTCACCCCGACCCTCGCCGACCAACCCTCCGACGCCCTCCGCGAGCTGCACGACCCGGCCATGCCCACCACCCGCAAGGAGTGTCTCGAGGCGGCCATCAACTGGTCCAAGAACGCCTATCTTCACGCCGAGGAGGTCAAGGGTGACGACCGCACCCCCGAGTGCGACGAGGCCTGCGCTGTCGCCCTATGCAACTGGGGCGACGTTGCCGCCATGCTGGGCAACACGGAGCTCGCCCGCAAGAAGTACAACCAGTGCATCGAGATGAGCGACAAGCTAGACTTCCCCCACGCCGCCAAGCAGGCCCGCGGCGGTCTCGCGAACCTCAACGCCAAGAAGGCGTAAGATGGGATTCAAGATTGACTTTCTGTTGACATGCGTGAGCTGGTGGCACAACAGTTGTACATCCAGAGCGACACGTTGTAGAACTAGACTCTCCGTTTGAAGCCCGGTGACTACCAAGTATATAAGCCCTGTTGGGGAATATGCATTTGACGTTGGATCCGCTCTCTGAATGGACTCCGACCCGTATTAGTATATATAGATCAATCAAAATCGAAAGTATGATGAGAAACGACGCCTATCTATCAATGCACATTGCGTGACAGTATTCATCAAGAAGCCTGACATTTACGCATTTCATGTAGCTAAAGCCACCCAATTCCTGTGCTTTGACTGGGCAACGCCAGTCCCTCCCTAGCAATGCTGCAATCATTCACGAATTTGTCCCAGACCTGAGCTCCTGGCAGACACAAGTCAAGCCATTTACGATTCCGTACGCCATTCTCCTTCATTCCATCCCGTCCCGTCCCGCCTTAAGTTCCCATATCATAAACTACGCCATCTTCTGCCTCTTCGCTTCCAAGCCATTAACCGTTGCGACGCTGGTAGTAGGACCGCTTCCATTCGCCGGGAGGTCAGCCAGTGCAGGTCTCCCAGTATTTGCATCGCCGGGGGTGGGCGCTTCATCGTGGGCGGCCGATACGATCCCCTATTCGCGAGTGGGCTGCCCGGTCCACCTGGCGCGCCTATCCGGCGGGTTTGGTCTAATGAAGGGTTGACCATGTTTGTCCGAGTGCTTTGGGAGCTGGGAAACGATGGGCGAACAGGTGTGAAGCCACCAGTGTTTTTGTGCGGGGCAGCAGATGTCTCTGCCTGAGAGCTAGTTGGGGCGACGTGCTGGCCGCTCTTTGAGACAGGTTTGGAGGAAGAGTGATCAATACCCGGAGTCTTTCTGATGGAAGGGCTCTCTGCCTTGGGGTTAAAGGCTTGCTGTCCGTGAGGCAACGAAAGACGAGCATTGCTCGTGCCTTGAATGGTAGATTCAGGCAGCTGACTGACTGCTCTGGCGGAGAAAAAGCCAACATTCTCTGAAACATTTCCATTTGGAGGGCCGGGTGGTGGAGGCCGAGGACCTCCGGCTTGGTTCGGGGTTGTGGTTCGAGCAACAGGACCAGGCTGAGGTCGATTTGACTGGCCCTGCTGGCCAGCGTTCGAAGGTCCGGTGCGTGCTTGAGCCTGGTTCGGGGTTTGCGGTGGGCGATTCGTAGCCCCGCCAGAGAAGGATCTGCTCGGCTGCTGGACAATTTGCTGTCCTTGGGGGCGGGTGTTGTTCGCGCTTTTCTCACTCGGAGCGTGTCCAATAATAGACGTTGATAGCATAACCTCGTCAGGGTGGCCGTCTTCTGGGACACAGAAGTCCGCCTCGTCAAGCTCTACAGACATTCAGCCTCAATTTCTTCAAATCCATCCGAGGACAGCATACCTCCGAGAAAGTCCTCAAAAGACTCCGAAACTGCGGGATGCGGTTCCGTCTTAACCGCCGTTGTCACCGGAGCAGCCTTGGTGATTGACTCAACCCGGGAAATATCCCGCTTGACAAAGTCAGAGTGGCGATGGAGACTGTCCTGATCAAACTTCCTGACCGGCTCAGCCTTTATCTTGGTGACTTGCTTGACATAATCCTTGTCGTAAACGCAGTTCCCAAGCACGTTGCCAAAGTTCCTCAATGCTCGCTTCATCCCGTCAGTTGTTCCCTCTTTCTTGGCCTTCTCAAACCCCATTGCCTTTCCTTTGGCATTATCGATCGATCCGTATCCGATATCCTCGTGGAAGGTCCCATCCCGGAGCGTGATGCGAACAATGACTGACAAGCCAATGCTGACGCGCTGAGTCTGGGGGTTCTCGTCGGCGAAATCGACTTGGATGTTTTGAATCGAGGATGACCATCCGTTAAAGCCAAAAACTTCATTTGCGAGGCTGATGCACTTCTCAGCGGTGAGGTAGTGCACTTTGAGGCCGCCCGGGCCGGCACGCGTTGAGATGTACTCAGGACCAAGCTGCTTGTCGAGCCTGGCTGATATGGTAGCAATCTCTTTTGCAGTCCATTCTGATACCCGGGGCTTCTGCTCCAAGAACGGGTTGGGCACTGTCGTGTGTTGTTGGCCTGGGCTAGGGACAGTCAGTATGAAGAAGCGGGGGGTAGGCGAGCATATCGCGAAGACATACGCAGGCATGGTGGACTGTTGAACAATCGGTAGTGTCTATACCGTCATTTAAATAGGAGCTCAGTGTAGCTAAAACCTCCTCTGACGAAATGTTGACCCGGTCGTCCACACTTGGAAGCGGTGCTGCAGTGGAAATAGCAACTGGATGATGGTTGCGAGGACGCGTTCACGACCAGGCAGTCGCGCATCTCACTTGACGTGACGGGAGAGCACGTGACTAAGTGCTTTGAAATAGTATGGGCCCACTCTTTCGGAGGGTCGACCATGTCATCACCGGGACGGTCCCGCCTGCCCCACTAGTTTTCGAGACACTCGACCACAACGTCGACAACTACTAGTTAACCATTTCTATCGAGATGGGATTATGCTTTTTCAAAGAGATACTACATGAAAGCTGATATTGAAAATACAGATCCGGAAGTAGAAGTCACCAAAATATCTCTGGTGTCATGAACGCCTATGGCAGACCATTTGCCGACAGCGATGGGAGTTGGACCAACACAACCCGACAAGAGACGACTACCCACCTACACTCGAGGAAGTTGGGAATACGCAGTAAATTTTGAGTTCTCATATAACTCACCAGGTTTTGTTATCTCACAGCTACCGTGGGGAAAGTGCGTTCTACTGTCATAGACGTTCAGAATAAGCTGGCGATCGTTGTGCATGCATAAACTTAAAGGGAATCCCGAGCCATCTTGCAATCTTAATTCAACTTCAACCAATATTCGGGAAGTACAATTGATCTTCATTTCTCTTGGTGTTCTCAAAATGTCCCCTTTTCATACCTAGAGTTCACAGTCACGCTGCGTTGTTCTTCCGACAATACAATCCAAATACGAAGAGCCAAGAAAAGTAACACGCACACTAAGGAGAATGTCCCTATGGATTGGATTGAACTGCATCTTTTCCCCGTCTTTATAGGTTTTCACGAGGTCTTCGAGCATCCAAGAACCGGTCAGTACCTGAGCGGCTTGAGGTCAAACTTCGGACCCTGGCAAGTTGAACTGGAGCAATACGGGCAGCGCTAAGCTTGATCAATGACCCGCCGCGGATGGTCATCAAACCTAGCCCCTCCCTTGCTTCCAAGGAGATGAAGGAACGGTGGTTCCACTCCAACTTGCTTTTGGAGCTTAACTGTGGGGACGTGGGATGCCTTCGAGGCTCTCGGCCGATAGCTGACTGCTGCTGGATCATTATGGTGAAGACATGAAGTGTGTGCCTTGAGAATGCTGGTTCCATCATTGTAGAAATCGAGGTTTCTTACATCACAATGCAAAAGAGGAGACATACATAATACCGCTTGAACCACGTTGTGATTGCAATCATCCCCTCGAGTTAAAGAACCACGGCAGATGATGGATAAAAGAGGCCATTCTACATACATGAATGATGTGGTCTGTCCACACCTTTGGTACGAACAAAGGAAATCCGATACATTAATAATCCCTGCTGCTCATGAGTGAAAGAAAGGGATATCAAGAAATGCAAACAAAACGCCGTCCAACCCCGCCGTGACATGAAATGAGGTGCCTGATAAGTCTATGCCAGCCCTTGATGCCAAATGAAAGTCGTCAAAACGATGCCGTCGTGATATATGCAGTGATGACTCGTCCGGAGCGCCGTGTTATGCAATTGTGTTCCTCTCGCAGGGTTGGGCTACAGAGGCCCAACTCGGACCGGAGCGCCATACGTGCCAGACATGAGCTGGTTCAGAATAGAGTTGGGATCCGAAGTGTTGGAAGAGGATCCGTTTCCGTTAGGTCCCATCCATCCGACGCTGCTACCCATTGCGCTGATCGCACTGGCCATGCGTCCACCAGATTGGTGGTTGTGCTGATTCAAAGTCTGGTCCCATCCTCCAGAGTGCAGGTTAAAGCCTCCACCTCGCTTGCCAGCCTCGTTGATAACCAAGGCCCATGCCTTTGAAATTTCCTCGTATGCATTTTCCTTGTGGTGGCGGTAAGCGTGGGGCTCCCAGTCGGGGAGTTTGTGAATGAGGTTTGTGGCGCCGTCGAGAAACTGGAGCGATTTGGTAGGTTGAGTCTCGTTGGGAGGGAGGAACTGGGGGGTGAAGTCGAAGAGAGCGTCGATCAAAGCAACCAAGGCTTCTTTGACTCGGTAGTAGGTGTACTCAGGGCTCGACTCGCCGTAGGGAGCGGCATCCTTGAGCTTCTCCAGATAGTTCTGCAGCAAAGCGAGAGCGGACGTGACAGTTGGGCGAGGGGCTCCAGCAACAACTTCATTGCCAATATCGGGATGGCGTTCGCATATTCGCTCAAGAACAGTTCGAAGCTGGGAGGTGTCGAGGGTCTCTAGGAGTCGAGGGAGGGACAAAGGCCGGCCGATAAGTTCGTTCGATCGGATCTTCTTGGCTGGTCGGGCGAGGGATCTGGCGGAGATGGCGGGAGAGCTTTGAGGTGACATGGTCTCGTCGCCATCCTCGTCGGCTTTTCGCTTGCGGCTGGCGGCCATGTTGTGGAAGGGGGACACTGAGGGGGATTAGTGATGAACGATGGTAGTGGTGATGGGGATTGGGATGGGTAAATGGGTTAGAAGAAATGACGGGGAGACACTCACAGGATCGCTGGGGAGATAGCCGAGGGTTTTCGTGTTGATGAGGGAAAACCGGAGGCTGTGGCGAGAGCACAACGTTCATGGTGGAGAGAAGGCGTCCAGAGACCGGAGCGCACTGGGCGACAAAGGGTGACGAGGGTGAATGAGGGGATAACGAGATCCAACAAAGGGCGAGCGACGACCAAAGGCGGAAAAATGATGGAAGAATCTCAGCGGGTTCCTGCAGAGTGTTGATGAAGAAGACAAGTGCCGACGGATGGACGGCAAGATGCAGAGTGCGTCGAGAAATGCCCCGGGCGTGCAAACCTGAAAGTGTGGAGGAGGAGAAGGGAGGTCGGGGCGGCAGGCGGGAATCTCAGCAGAGAGCGGTCAACAGCGGCGGCATGGGTGCACCCGGCCGGCGAAACACAGCTCGGGGCAAAAAAGATTGCGTTGTTAAGGGTTGCTAGCGAGAGGGTAGCGTCCGGCAGGGTGGTAGGGTGGTCGACTCCAGTGGCCGGTGGTTGCGTGGGTAGCGCGGTAGGGCCGCAGCGAGCCAGCGCAGAGCAGCCAAGCAAGGCAAAAGGAAAGGCAAGGTTACCCAGTGAGTGGGTTGGTGGATGAAAGGATTGAGCGGGCTGATTGGATTAGGCCGGGCTTGGGATTCGGCCTCTGTTTTGGGCTCTGGGTGTGTGACCGAAGGAGGCGGAACTGGGAGGTGAGTTGGTGAGGTAAGACTGGAGAGATGAGTAAAGCGGAGCTGAGACAAGAGACTCGGGAGTGAGTGATGCTTTTGGGCTAGGCCTCCATCCACTGCATTGGTCCCTGCGGTCTACCTGCAGTTCCAGTGACTGAGGTGTAGTCTCGGGCGGTTGATTCGCTGAAGCCAAGCTCTGTGCAACCCGACCAGCACCAGCCAACCGCACGTGACAGGATCGAAGGCGCCTCTCCACTGGAACTGTTGGTGTGGCGCTGCCCCCTACGAAGCACAGTGGGCGACAGTGGGCGACAGCGCCCGGCCGACAGTGGGAACCTAACAGTGGGCTAACTACTAGTAATATCCATGCTAGGTACCGCTGGCCGTCGGCTTCGGGGTGGGCCCGCGTGGCATCCATGTCGGTGGGGCATCTCAGCTCGGTCGTTGCCATTTGCCTTCTTGAATCGCCTTTGCGGCGTCATCTTGCCCCTCCAGAGTCTAGAACGTGAACCTCCGGTCCTAGGGTCTTGTCGTCGGCGTCATGCTCTGTGCTTGAGTGACGGGTGGCTGACGGGCTGTTGGCGTTGGCTTTGGCTCACCTGTAGAGTTGGCCGTAGAGTTGGCCGATTCATCGCTTTCGACTTCCAAGCTGAAGTGAACTTGTCTCCTTCGTTGCCGTTTTGGTGTCTCCTTTGTTTGCCCGCCCCTAGGTCGTCTCGTAGGTCGTCTCGGTGTGCCCGGCCGGCGACGGCTGCGGGCGGCGCCTTGGTTCTCTCCCGTCCCGGGGCCGGCTCCAGCAAACAGCAGAGACCAGAAGCCACCAAAAGCCCGGTTCCTTCCCAAATGCCCTTCCCCCTTATTAATGCAGTGGCATGGGGTTTTTAATGCGCCGGTCTGTTCCTAATCCGCACTGTAGCCAAATCAGATCAGAGTTGCATGTCAGTTATGCTTGGATCCTTTCAGTCATGTCTTCCCTTTTATCCGTGTCTCAACCCGGTGGCGCAACATCTGATGGCTTCCCACCAAGCTACTTGTTCAGCAGCCAATCCTGCACATCATGTTTTGGTCATCCGCCCTCTGGATCAGACTAGCAACCCCTCTTCTTAAGACTCCCGGCTCTCAAGGTAGTCTGAATACAATCAAGGCATGCCAGTGCCCTTTGGCTTCGTGGGTTTTGAATTTGCCTTGAAATGCAGCCAAACTCTGCCCCTCAGCCGCACAGGACCGTCATTTCGATCCGCAGCGAGGTTCGAGCGTTTCTGAATCGTCTCGTCTCATCAACCAACACACGACCCCTCACAGCCTCCACCGCCGCTGGCCGCGATGTCATTACTAATGTCGGGTAGCAGCTCCCCTTACATGCGGCGGCGCCAGTCTTTTCGGTCAAAGTCGACAGTCTCATTTCCGTCCAGTGGCAAGGACTCACCAGCCTCCCAGGGCGTGAACCTTTGTCGCTAAGGTGACTTTAAATCTTCATCTACCCATTCGTGACAGCCTTTATCGTTTTCTTATTCCAGGGGTCATGGGGCATACTGGACGGCTGTATTATCTGAAGTTCCCTTGGGTCCTTCATCGAGTGTCGCGAAAAGATCGGCAGGCGCCTATCTCACAATGGTCAGACACAGCACTGCAGTTGTTGTCTTGAATGAAAACCTCACCGATTTTTGTAATAAATATTGTACGTCAATAGGACCCGTCATTGCTAAACAGAAATATATACCCATAATTCCCATATGCCCCTTGATCCTAAGTCTTTGTTTCGGCTAGAGTACCTACATTCATGTAAATGGACCTGCACAACCCCTAATTCAAGGTGGTTGATTTCATTGTGCCAAAACCAGTTGCACCGGCCGTTGTTGCCCCGCATCCGTTTCCAGTTGCTTGGAAGAACAGGGCCCCATATTTTTGGGGCTCTTATCGCTTATCGCGCCCGCCAGTGGCAGAAAAATTTCTGGTCGCATTGGATCTGCTGCCAATCGCTCCTTGGTGCACTCGACATTTCATCATCATTCGACAACCAAACAATGGCGATCAAAGAAAAGAAAGAGAAGAAGGAGAGGAAGGAGAAGAAAGAGAAGAAGGTGAAGAAGGCTTCTGAGTTGGATGTCGACATGCCTGACAGGGTCGAGGAGGAGCCCATCGAGGCAGAGCAAGCCGATGAACCTGCCGTCGAGAGGAAGGTGAAGAAGGAGAAGAAGGAGAAGAAGGCGAAGAAGTCTTCTCGCTCAGACGTCGACAAGCCTGACAAGGTCGAAAAGCCCAACGATACAGAACAATCCGAGTCCGCAGAGCCAGCCGCAGAGAAGAAGGAGAAGAAGGCCAAGAAAACAAAGAAGTCTGCTCGTTCAGACATCGACAAGCCCGAGAAGGTCGAAAAGACCGAAACGCCCATTGAGGCAGAACAATCCGACGAACCCATGGCCGAGGCCACCGCAGAACCTACTCCCTCAGGCAAACGCAAGGCTGCCATCGATGAGATCGAAGTAGATGTGTCCCTCCCTGAGCCCCCTTCCAAGCGCGCTCGCCGTGCCCTCAAGAAGGGCAAGTCCCTCCCCGCCAAGCAGGACAGCGACGACGACGACGACATCACCGGCGAGCAGAAAGACAAGAAGGGATCTACCCGCTCTGAGCACTGCGTCTGGGTCGGCAACTTGCCTTTCTTCGTCACCCCCGTCGAGCTGCGCAAGTGGCTCGTCGACAACTCCGGCGAGGTCATTTCCGACGAGATGATCACCCGTGTCAAGCTACCAACGAACAAGGATGCCGGTCGGGACAAGAGCGCCAGGGCTACCAACAAAGGCTTCGCCTACGTCGACTTCACAGACATTGGCCCCAAGGTCGCTGCCATCGCCCTCTCAGAAAATGTTCTCGGCGGTCGAAAACTCCTCATCAAGGATTCCACGTCCTTCGAGGGCCGTCCGAAGAAGGAGCCCGAGGCTGAGCCCGGCGCCGAGGGAGCGCAGGATCTGGTGGATCCCAATGCGAGCCGCAAGATCTTTGTCGGCAACATGGGCTTCAAGACCACCGACGAGGACTTGTCGAGAAATTTCGAAAAGTGCGGCGAGATCGACTGGGTCAAGGTCGCCACGTTTGAGGACTCGGGCAAGTGCAAGGGCTATGGCTGGGTCAAATTCAGGGAGCCCGAAGGAGCGGCGTGGGCGGTCAAGGGCTTCGTGAAGATCAAGGAAGAGGTGGAGACCGAGGAGGACTTCAAAGAGGGCAGCAGCAGCAGTGATGACTCGGACGACGACGAGGAAAAGAAGCCGCCGCAGAAGCAGTTCAAGATGCGCAAGTGGTGGGTCAACCGGATGATGGGCCGCGAGCTCAAGATCGAGCTGGCCGAGGACGACCAGGTGCGATACAAGAAGCGCTTCAAGAAGAACCCCAACGCCGAGACCCCCGAAAACCCGCGAGGCCGACCTCCGGCACGCAAGGCCTACAAGCCGAACGAGGGAGGCGCCGATGCGGGGAGCGCGGGCGAAGTCACGGTGAAACCGTTGAAGGAGTCGACCGATATCTCCGTGGCGAGGTTGACGGGTGCGGTGGTTAAGCACACCGGCTCTAAGATGACGTTTGACTAGGTAGCTTGGCAAGGCAGGAAAAGTAATTCACGTTTTGAGATACCCACAATCATCACCCTCGCAAAGTTCCTTTCCGTTTGTTTGCTGTGCTTGCTTTATCACCAGTGTTGTCTGCGAATAGCTCCGCTAGCCCTCGTCCGGCCGGCCGGAGGTGAGACGGGCCGCTGATTCGCTCCCCGCTTCAAGCTTGTGACGTCGATGCAGTTTGTCTGAACTCCTCTGTACAAATCTCAAGGGTTGACATAGCACAAAGGGTTTCTTGATCTGTTTTGAACTGAATATATTGCAATACGTCGTCAACTTACAAGATGTATGAATCACAGGTCACCTTCACCTTGGACACGACCTGTCCTTGGTAAGTCAACCCCACCAACAGACGACCTCCAAGAAGCAGATCTCATATATCAGCTCCTTGTCGTAGTATTACCCCCTCTTCCCAAGTCCCCGTCGCTAATTTTGATTCTTAGGACATACCTAGCAAAGAAAAGGCATCAACCCTCCCTTTCCCTCTCATCAAACCCACTAACCTCGCTCCCCAGACTTGACCAAGCCCTTTCCCAAGTCCAATCCCCATCCGTGCCCTTCACCCTGCGCTTCGCCTCCTACCAGCTCTCCTCGGACTTCCCGGCCACCGTCCCGGACCGCGGCCAATGGGCTCTGGAGCACAAGCACAACGACAACGCGGAAGCGCAGAAGCTGTACCAGGCGCACATGGCCGCCCTCGCAGAGCCACTCGCGGTGCCGCTCGCCTTCGTCGGCCCTACAGGCAACACGTTCCACGCCCACCGCATCATCCAGCTCGTCCAGGAGTCTGCCGGGCCCGCTGTGACGAACCGCCTCGTGGACGCCCTGTTCCGCTTATACTTTGCGGAGGGGCGGCACCCGGCCGAGGACGACACACTCGTGGCGGCGTGCGTCGAGGCGGGCTTATCGGACGAAGATGCGAAGGCGCTGGTTGGCGATCGCGAGAAAGGGGCAAAGCAAGTGAAGGAGCAGATGCGCAATGTGGGGATGGATGTTGATGCGGTGCCCGTGGTGATGGTGGAGGGTCGGCGGAGGGACCTCACGTTGACAGGGTTGAAGGAGGTCTCTGAATACGTCAAGGCTTTGGAGACAGTCGTCAAGGAGAGCTCATAGATTACTTTAGGTAGTGGAAACAGGGAGGTCATCGGGGATGAAATGAATGTATCGAGTTGCTATACAGAACATCGAGATATGTACAACTCGCCCTGAGTGCCTTGAAACGAATCATCATAAGTACATGAAGAAAAACATAAACGAACGTAGGATCATAACATCGTATCTCATCACAAGCCAAAAACTCCTCCTTCCCCGGCGCGTTATTTTCCCATCCAACTCCATACACACGTCGTATACATCTGCTTTACATGGAACTTAGGACCGGCTGAACATCAGCGGCACCAACACACTCCGGCTCTCAAGCCCCCTACAGTCTTCCATGACCATACTCGGCCCGAACGCGGTGCCCAAGTCCCTGCCAGCAAGGAAGCGGCACGCACTGGGCTCGACGGGACGGGTCTTCTTGCTGCAGAACTCGCGGCTGAGCTTGATAAGCACGGCGGCCTTGGCCTTCTGCAGGGCGCTTGTGCGAGCGACGGCGTCCTCGGCAAACAGGCGGTGGGCCTGCTCCTGTTCGATGTTGCGCCGCACCGGACTGATGCCTTCATCCGGGATAACTGTGGCGATGTTGGCATGCTTAGTGGCCGGGTCGTAGATGGTGGGCTGGAGGAGAATGGGTTGGGGGTCGGCGTTGAGCATGGGTGCAGTGGGTGAGTTAGGAATGGGAGTCTCCGGTCGGATGAACTCCTCCTCATGAGACGGTTTGATGTGTGGGCGGGAGGGCTTATGGCGACTTGAGGGAGAGCGGTGGCTCAAGACAGAGCCTTGATGTGAGAGGGAGGGCACATCCTCGTCGTCACCGCGGTGCTTTCTCCGGCGACGACGAGACTTCTTCCTAAGCTTGGTGGTGAAGCTCGCGCCGAATTCGCTTTCTGTGGGAGCAGGCATGGGGATAGTGTTATCGTCTCCCGAGAGGCTCGCAATGACCTCGCGCTCTTCATCACCGAACGTGAAGCCACCGAGGTCAAAGTCCATGAGCTCCCGGCTAGCGGCGGTCACGGCGGCACTGGGACTTGGGAGGTACTCGGAGCTAGGGCTCGTAACGAGACTGCACTCGGACGGCGTGTTCACACTGCTGCTTCGGGACCACAGGGAGTCGGTATCCAGGGGCGCCAGGGCGTCGTCCCAGTTGCCATTGTTGGCGAGGGAGACGCTCTCAAAGTCGAATTCCTTGACGGTCTCGCGGTGCGAGTTGATGAGATCGCTCAGCTGGGGCGCATTCATAGTGGAGTTGCGGATCTGGAGGTAGCGCAGCTTGGGGAAGTGAATGGGCCCGCGGGTTGGGCGTGTAGGAAGGGGAGACATGGGGGAGGTGACCTCGTGGAAGAGTTTCTTGGAGCTTCGCGGAGGCGCAAACAAAGGGTCTCCAGCGAGGGAGACGGGGCAAGGTCCCTTGTGACCAAGCCAGTTAAAGGCAAACTTCTCGAGGTTGGGAGCAAAGTTGCGGATGTAGTCGTCCATGATCTTGAGGTGGTCTAGGCCTGGGGACGTGCCATAGAAGTCCCAGGCGTCAACAGAGATGGAGAGCTTGCGGATCTGCTTCCAGCGACGACCAGCTGAAGGGACGCTTCCAAAGCCAGGGACGTGGCGGAGATAGTTGAAAGCAGACGGGTGGAGGGAAGATAGGGACAGCTTATGAAGCTTTGTCAGGGGGGCTCGCTCTAGGGAGATACGAAGGCTGATGAGGGCGTAGTCAACAATGTTGCGGCGGTAGCGCTCCCGAGGGTCTTGTCCAGGGCAGCGGACAGTAAGGTGGCGCATATTAGGCAAGTTGCGCATGGCATTGATGAAGCTGGGGACGTTGGTGGCGGCATGGAAGAGCGGCGGGTACTGCTGAGTGAGGATATCACCGAGCTCCGAGTTGGCGTACTTGGGGCGGGAGAGGACGGAGCCCATGCTGGTGTGGGGCGTGTAGAGGAAGGAGATCTCATTGCCAGAGACCGGGTGGATGAGAGGAGGGAGGAAAGTGGCGTCTGAGTGTGGAAGATAGAAGCTGAGGTGCTCGATGTGGTGGCCGATGCGGGCGAGGGCAGCAACTCGCGCCGGGCGGGTGAAGGTTGACGCGGAGAAGGAGATGTGAATGCGCGTGAAGAGGCGCTTGGTGACGAGGTTGCAGCAGGCGGATGAGGCCTGGCGGATGGCGCAGATGTCCTCGGTTGAGAGCAGAGGGAGAAGGGAAGACTTGATGTAGTCGCTCCTCAAGAGGGCGACGAAGCGCTGTTCTGTTGATGAAGCCATGGCAATGATAGCATGTCGTGAGGGGGAGCACTGGATGTAAAAAGGTTGGGCGGCAGAGTTTATCAGGGCGGCGATTTTGGAGATGGTTGTATATCAAGCTGGTTGTATAAGAAGCCGGATGTGGGTGTTCGTGGGGCTATAGTTGGTGTTGGGCGGCTGTATGTAAGAGTGGTGTTATATGAGGTAAGATGGGCAGTTTTTGATCAACGAGATTCGTAGGCGAGGCAATGTTATAGGCCAATTCGGATTCCAATCTCAGGGCAGCAAAAAACGATGCTTGTAAATATGTCTGTCTGTGTCTTGTCTCCTCCTGGACTTGGAATCTTCCAGAGTCAATTGAGTAGAGGCTCTTGTAGTTGGGATTGGAAACACAAGAGTCGAAGAGTTTGAGAGAAAGGGTTTTACAATGGAAACAAAAGTCGAGGAGAAACAAAAGTCGAGGACAAACAAAAGAGGAGAGCAATAGACGAGCGCACCCCCCGGTCCAGGGCCGAGCGAGATATATCTGCCCTCGACACGCATCCCTACAGCCCCTCGCTTTTTCGGATCAGCCTGCCCTCCCGTCTGCTTTGGTGTGCTCCCCTGATACAGTGAGGCGAAAAACGAGACGGAGGAGGAAAAAAGAGGGCTCTATCCTGCACCATGCTTAACACCAACACTTGCCTAGTGCCGAGCCATGGTGCATATGCATGGGGCCCATCGCGAGAAGCTGGCCCAGACAGCAATCGACTGGCTGGCGGTGACTCACGGTTGGACGCAGGGCTGCCGAGAGCTGCAGGAAGCTGCAGGAGGGGGCCCGGCACTGGGTGGAGAACAGGCCGCGGCGTGGTCCAAGGCCGGAAGCTGTTCTGATCGGCGCTGGACGTCTGGACGTCTGGACGTTTGGACGTTTGGGACCGGGGGAGGGAAAGGAGGGCGCCACAGCTCACAAGCAAGCCGGGGAGTGGTACCCGGGATCATGCCGTGGGACCGTGGGACCGTGGCACGCGGGCCCTTGTCACACTGCAACGAGGTGGTGTCTGTCGTGGATCTCCCATCGTGGACCATGGAGCCTCCGTGGATCCCCGTGGCGGTGATGCTCGGTCGACGTTGACGTCGCGGGGGAGTCGGAGCGCGTTGTGACTCGACCGCGCGCCGCTGGCGCCCTCTGGTTGGTCGGGGCGCGCATGCACCACCGACACACCTACGCCACACCTCCAGCACACCGGGGGACTCGGGACTCCAGATACCTGGGCTGTACAAGCCCGGTACTAGTAGTCTTCGTGCTGTGTGTGTGTGTGTGTGTGTGTGTGTGTCGCGTGGGTTGGAAGAACAACGGCCAGTCGGGTGGCCTGCAGCGGGCCATTCTCCTGCACACTCTTTCCATTGAGGGTTTCTGACCTGCGCGGTGATGCACACTGCACGCACTGCACGCACTGCACCTCAGATCCCCCGTATCGTCATCGCCCACAACTGGGGAAAATGCCCTGGATCAATGGCCCTCGACGATGCGTTGCCTTGGGATCAATGCCCTGAATCAAATCCCCATCTTCCATGCCATCCCTTCCCTCCCCCCCACGCTCGGCGAGTTTCCTGATTCCTCCTCTACTGCCAGGCACCCAGGCAAACAACACAAACCCTCCTCCTCCATGCAAGTCCCCCCAAGTACCGTCCCGTCCACGGCTGTTTATCGATAGCGCTTCCCGCACCCTTGCTCTCCGTCCCGCCATGTTCGTTAGCTGCAGATGGCCCTCCGTCCAATGGCGCTCGTGTGCGACGACGCGAACAGACGCGCAACGTGGACGACAGGGACGCGCGACAGCGACAGCCAGTGGGGTGTCTGCGTTGGCGATGCGATGACTCCCGAGCAACCACAACCGCATTGTCCGCCTTTTCGCCCATATCCCATGTCCCAGAATACGAATTCTGTTACCATAAATGTGACTGTGTGTAGAGAGAGCCTCAACAAAGATGGGGGAGGAGCCAGCACGTCCTGGTCGTTGAGACCCGTCTTCTTCATGCCTTCGATGCGTGGCTGAAGCACGACAGGCATGCAGCAGTGGGATGTGGCCGAGGGACTCTTAGTGGTGATCCCCTCATGCGAAATGCGGAATGCGCGACGAACGACATCGTGTCTCTCTCACGTCGCGCCACAACCTCTGTCTCTTCGTCTCCACCCACCCATCCAACTATCCACAACCATTCCCAAGCATTGGCAGTCATCCGCAACCATTCATCCATGATCCATCCACAAACATCCGGAACCTGCCAACCATCCACATTCATCCCCCCGTCCCTATCCCCGTCACATCCCAACCCATCACAAGCCCATCCTTGTCCGTCCCAGCAGACCAGTCACGAAATTTGAAAAGCCTTCACCCTAAACACAAGCATTCTCGTTAAGCTTCTTCTCCCTTTTCATCCATCCTATCCTGTCCGCTCCCTCTCTCCACAGCCACAACCACATCCATTTACCCACACCTCTGACTCTTCGTCTTTTCCCCCTAGCCCACCCGTTTCCGAAACCCTTCTGCCGCCTCGAAACATGCCTTAAGCTAGCTATCTGCCCCGTCCTGCCGGCTCCCGCGTGGTCTCAACCCCCGTCGATCTAGGACAGTAGTCGCAGCGTCTTGAAGCCCCCAGCCACTCATCCATCCGAGCTAATTCCAGCTGCGACGACCCAATCGTGTGCGTCGTAGGGGCCGTAGTGTCCAGCTCAGCAGACAAATTCGCCTTTCGGAGCCCTCCGGGAGATGGTGTGGCTTCCCTTCCCAGCGTTGCATCCATCATGTCTAAAGTCTCTTGACTTACACGGAACGGGCCACATGCTGATTTCCTACCCTCCCTTCCACTCTACAAGTCTGTCTGCCTTGACAACGACGCAGCGCCCGTCCTGTCTGTCTGTCTCAACCCGTAACCTCCGTGAAAAAAGTCTTACCATCCAGCATGCAATGTCACCCAAGCAGCTTCTAGACGGTGGAGGCACACACTTGACTGGGGGCTTCGTTTCGTTTTTATACATCGCCACGTAGCTTTCGACTGCCCTAACATGGACCCCCACTAACATGGCAAAACAGCTATCATGGGTTCAACTTTCAGCCACCAAGACACTGCCCTACCAGTGACTTAGCTAAAGTTTCACAATAACAGTGGCTTTACCCTTAGACCTCAATCCTAGCACAAGATAATTGAAATAAAAAGATGGGATTGGTAGTTAGGGTTGATGATTAGGGCAATAGGGTAGGGTAGATAGTGTTCAGGTCAGGATCAGCCTTATTTTCCTCTGCCTCTACCCCGACCTCGACCCCCTCTCCCGCCACGGCCTCCACGTTGCCCCCCTCTACCTCGAGGCCCTTGGGGCGGGTTTCCGTTATAAGATTGTCCACGGGGGCCTTGCATGTTCGATGGTGGAGGCACATTCCGGTAGTCTCGCGTAGATGCAGGTGGCTTCGCGGGCAAAGATGGCGGCGGCGCTGATGGACGTGTCCCATACGTCGATACACCTGGTGGAGGAGGATACCCAAACGATCCTTGCCGCGATGGTGGTCCAGAAGGGGGAGGTCCAGGAGGGAGGGGGGGCTGTGGTGGCAGCTGGTGCTGCCCCCGGCCATCATTACCCCGAGGTGGCCTGTCACTTCGAGACGTCGCGTTCTGCGGCATCTGGATGTTGCTGGCCATCCGAATCTGTCCGAGTGGCGCCCGTTGCTTCACAGGTCTATGACTTAGGAAATCCACATCCGAGTCGTCACTAGAGTAGTGGATGTTGGTCGTCCGCGCCGCGTGCCCGCGGATCTTGAGCTCGGGGGCTCGTGTCGTTCTGGCGTTTTCTTGACCCCCGCCCGTCTCCTCGATACTCGAAGAACCACAATCCGGATCCAAGTATTGATCGCGGTTATTCAATGACCAAGTCGGGTTAGGTACGGGATCCCGGCGGCGAGTGCAGTCCGCACAGAAGTGGTTGTCGCTACCGCACACTGCGCAAAACGCGGGGATGAACACAACCTTGTTGATGGTTCCGTCCTCCGGGTGGAAAGATCGCCACACCTGTGTACACTCCTTCTCAAGGTGATCTGGCGAGTTGCAAATGTCGCACGCCAATCCTTCTCCTTTAGTAAGTGATAGCTTCTCAGCACACTGACCAGCTGAGTGGCCAAGCTGTCGGCACTTGTTGCACCTCTCGCGACTCGGACAGCAGAGGTCTGGGTGTTCGAGGCTACCGCAGAAGGAACAGATCAGCGTAGAACAATTGGCTGCCAGATGTGTTCCACGTCCACAAAGCAGGCACATGAGTGTAGGATCGCTAGCCGAGGGGAAATATCTGCGCTGCTGTTCCACTGCAGCAGGACCAGTAGGCACACTTCTCTTGGTCATGATGGTCTTGTTCTGCGACGCTGATACTGTCGCAGGTTGTTGTTCTTTAGGCAGCAGAGGCTTAGAGTTGCCGTTCACTTGCGCCGCATTGCCCATGGATGATGTACGCCGATTCGAACCAGGAACAGCTCCCCCAGTTCCTTCAGACTTAGTCAACGTTGGTTCGTATTCCACCTCGCTATCGGAGGCCGGGTCTTCTGCATGCCTAAGGACTCCATTCTCGCTGACACTAGAAGCACGTGATCTCTTTGGCTTGCGATCGCCCTTGGTGGCGGCCTGCTTCGGTGGCTGGGAGGGTTGGGCAGGTTGAGACATGGTTGTAGGCTGAATACTCTGCAGGAGAGCCGCCAGAGTGCCAGTGCTTTCAACCTCTTTGGATGCTTGCTTTGCACTTCGTCGCTTCTTGAGTTTCAAGTCGGACGAGTTATCAATATAGTGAACGTAGGCGGATTGAGCGAGGGTAGGTGTGATGGCATGGGAGAGCTTTGAGTTGGCACTTTGAAATGCGCGAACCCAGTCCTTGAAGCGGACCAGCCAAGAGCCCTCCCTCTTCTCAGAGAGGCTAGGAAGCCTGAAGGCAAGTGAATCCTGCTCGAACACGGGAGCATCAGCGGGCACGAAGGCCCCAGCGGGATCACCGAGCGAGGTTCGCAGAACAGTCTTGCTAATGGTTGGGTTCCAACCTGCCGTTGGTTTCGACGGTTTGACTTGGTCGGTGGGGGTTGCTGCGGGTGATTTGTTGGAGGGCACCTCGTCCTGGTCCTCGTCAATCTCCCCTTCCTCCGCGCTTTGAGGTTCCTCACCCAAAGCGTCCTGGCCCACCGGCTCAGGTTCTGCTGTTGATGGCAAGTTCGTTCTTGCACGCTTGACTTTGCGGCTGGAAGATGATGTGTGGTTGGGGGAGGTGTCAGAGTCGGGGGTGTCCTCGAGAGGTCTCTTTTTGGTGTTGGGGGAAGGTTCAGAATCGCTGGAGATGAGGTCTATCACCTCCTGGGAATCAAACTGTGGAGGTGCCATGTTTTCCAAAGGTGAAAGGAAAGTGAGAGCAGAGACCCTACCTGTTCACGTGGTGCCTAAGTAACCCGTAAGGCAAGCGCAGTTCAAGCAGAAACCGCCCAAAACATGCAGCTCGTCAGTCTGACCTTAGTTGAGTTTCTCAGAATCTGCTCCTTAGGCTTAGTTCCTTAGACTCAGTCCCTCAGTCTCTGTTGCTTAGGATTTATTCCTTAGGCTCGGTTGCTTAGGGTTTATTCCTCAGGCTCAGTTGCTTAGGATTTATTCCTTAGGCTTTGTTCCTCGGGCTCACAAGGCTTCAGCCTCAGCTCGAGACTTGTCGCCACAACCTGCCAGCTGGCAGAGGCGAGGCAGGCAGAAGGACCGGAGGTGATGCTATGAGGAAATACCCCAGTCAAGAACTCGTCGAGATGTGGTGTGATAACCACCAGGCATCCACAGGAACTGGCGGGCAAAACAGAAGTGCGCAAGACCCCTGTGCGAGCTCACGTCTTTTCTGAGCGTGCTTTCTGGAACGACGTACGTATTCGTACATGTGCGTGCCGACGCGATGATGGGGGGAAATGTTGGTAGGGAACGAAAGGGATGGGGCGGCAATTGGCGGCGTATTCCCTGAACCGATTGAGCTTCCCCTTTTAGGCGGGCGACTAGGCCAGCGGGAGTCGTCAGACGGTGAGGGAGTTGGTGATGGGATGCACCGCGTTCGTTGCGTTCGCTTCAAGCAGAGAGATGAGAGCTGCGACTTGATATTGGGAGCTCTTGGGGGAAAATTCAGAGGCGGCCAATCAGATGGCAGTGCGCCTTTGCAGGTACCATCTGGAACGGGCAAAGGTCCCAAGCAGGATCCAATCCCGAGGATTAACCACGGACTCCCTGACGAGTGGACATGGCAAACAATTTCCCGTGCTGCCCATAATAGCAGTTGTTCGGGAATGCCAGGCCTGCTCCCTGGGTCAACGAGCCCGCCGACCGACCTGAAGAAGCGGCTCGGTGGTACTGCAACCTGTGATCTCCACTGTCAACAAGGCGTCAACAGTACTATAGCCTCCTGGTCCTCCTCAGAGCAGGCCACTCCAAGCGTGCCAGGCCACTCCAAGCGTGCCAGGAGCTCCAAGCCCGCGCCGCAAGGGTGCTGCACAATGCACTGCACGGCCCGGCCCAATGCTCCGACAGACATGCGACGTCAGCCGATATTAACACTTCCACACGTGCTGCCAGATCTCGTGTGCACGACGAAACTTGGCAGCGTTCGAGATGTGACAGTTGTGCCTGCGATGGCAACTACAGCATGGCCAGATCAAAAGGCGGCGAAGGGGGGCGTGAAGGGGTCGAGCCAAAGATCAGTTGCACGAGCCGCGCAATCTCTCCATATCTCCATTATCTCCATCTTACCATCTCGTATCTGTGTCATCTTCTGTACGGGCTGGCCCAAGGGTATATCTCTTGCCAACTCCCCGCCGTCTCCGTTCCCAGACCCTTGGGAACAGCCCTTAGATCTTCCATCTGCAAGATATCTGTGTTTACCCTTCGCTCGGTGCCCGTCCAGTCTACGTCTCCGTCTGCCGCCTGCCGCCTGCCGCCTGCACATGACCGATTCCCCATACCGACTACGAATACTACCTACGATTACACCCAACCACCACTCACTCGTATCCAGCCAACCAGCTCTTCCGCAATTCGCCCTCGTCGTCGTCAGCCTGTGCACGTGTGTGTCTCGGACTCTCCATCAGTCGCTTCCCTCAAGCCTCGACTCGAGCATCCCGGAGTCATTTTGGAGCTGGCACTGCCCCAGTCCACAGCAACGCTAGCCCTTGCCCGCCCAGGTTTCTTGGAGCCCCTAGACTCTCTGGGGCCCCTCTTCCAGCAATCTAGCCTCCACCATCCCTGGCTCAAGTGGCCGAACTGGCCTCACTGAACGAACCGCTCCCTACGGCCTAATATCGCCCAGCTCCTCCCCTGCCGCAGCCCGTCTCGAGCCCGCTGCGCTCCCCTGGAGTCCCTGGAGAGTCCCCTGAATTTCTTCCGGGTTCCGTTGCTGCCGGTTCGTGCTTGTCCCCGTCCGCTTTCCCTCGCTGCCATTTGCTCGCTCGTGTCGTAGCCGTGGGAGTGGCTCGTGGTCCGTGGCTCATCGCTCTAAACTTAGGTGTTCGCTCCGTCGGCGTCGTTCAATCTTCCGCTCGGCATCCCCCTCCTCTTCGCTCGTCCACACGACTCGCTCCGACCATCTCCATCTCCATCTCCCTCACCTTCATTCTTCATTCTCGCCCATCGCGTCCATCTCCCGCCGCCTCTGCGGCCTTCCCGCCCATCCGGCTCGTATCTATACTACTACCACAGTCGCCTCTCTCCCCTGCGTCCGCCTTGCATCCCCCGACGCTCTTCGTGACATCATTAGGGGGAGCTACTCAACCACTCGCCTCTCACGCTCTCTAATCTCCTCTCTCGCCTCATCTCCCTCGCCCATCGGCCATCGACCATCAGCCGCCGACCATCGCGAATCCGAATCCGACGCCGATCCCTCCTCTCTCCCCCTCTACTCTCCCACGCTCCGCGTCTCACCCCGTCAATACCGCCAAGCTGTCTTCTCCGATTCTGCTCCAACGCACCGTTTCCTACGACGCAGGTACTAAACCTGCGCGACGGGGAAGCATCTATCTCAACATGCCTGACCGCAACACTGGCGCCCGCCGGAGGAGGTCTAGCAGCATCCTCCAGGTCTACCACGAGCCTCCTGAGACTCTCGAGCAGATCAGTGACCAGGCCTCTCTTCCCAACCTCAACGCCAACTGGACCAACGCCAAAGGTATACCTGGCCCTTGTAACCTCCGCCTGCGCCGACGGGCTGCCTTGCTAACGTCTCTTTCTAAACAGGAGCCTGGTTTATCCACATTGTCCTAATCGCGTGCGCCAAAATCTTCTACGACATCATTCCTGGTGTCTCCCAGGAGACTTCGTGGACCCTCACCAACATGACCTACATGTTCTCCTCGTATCTCATGTTCCACTATGTCCGCGGTATCCCGTTCGATTTCAACAGCGGCGCTTTTGACAACCTTAACATGTGGGAGCAGATCGACAACGGTGCCCAGTACACACCTACCAAGAAGTTTCTTCTTAGTGTACCTATTATGCTGTTCCTCCTCAGCACACACTACACCCACTATGATTTGGCCTACTTCATCATTAACTTCCTCGCTGTCTTGGCGGTTGTCATCCCTAAGCTGCCTTGGGTGCGTCTCCTGCAATGTCTCCAATCCGTTCCAATTCGCCCCCTCTTCCTTCTCCTCCTTCTCCTGCAGCATCAGTCTCCCTCGCGTTGGATTCAGTTGGATCTTGCATGCTAACGTATCCACAGAGCCATCGGATGCGATTCGGTCTCTTCTCCGGCGTTCCGGAGGAATAAATGTGCGACAACTCTCCGGTATCCTGGTATCCTCTACTGGCGTAAGGGGGGCGTTGGGGGCTTCTGTGTTTGGCCGAGAAAGAATGGTGGTACAGAAAAAGACAGACTCGGGATTCAGACTGTGCATATTAATAGCGAGCATTATCTGTTACGCGGCCTCTGGCGCAAGGTTTGGTCGTTCAGCGGTAGCTTCGAGGAC
This sequence comes from Neonectria sp. DH2, assembly GCA_003934905.1. Classification (NCBI taxonomy): domain Eukaryota; kingdom Fungi; phylum Ascomycota; class Sordariomycetes; order Hypocreales; family Nectriaceae; genus Neonectria; species Neonectria sp. DH2. Next base: position 1,393,876 of record RQWH01000006.1, on the reverse strand, counting down.
AACAATTGGATTTAGACAACATCAACTTTTTTTCTCAACACTCTCGTCCCTCTCCGCCGTTGCAACCCGCGACGTTCGGAAGCCCTCGTCCTGGCAACACGCGAAGATTTTGGCTTTGGAATGTTGTTTCCGATCCGCGACGGTTTTGTCTTTGGGTTTTTGGTTTCGAAGCGTGATGGTTTTACCTGTGGAGTCTCGATGTCTAGACACGACGGTCCTGTCTCCGGAGTTTAGGTGTTAAGACGTGACGATTTGTCTGGAGTTTTGGCTCAAAGACGTGACGATTTTGTCTTTGGCGTCTTGTTTTGAAAACGCAATGTCCGTCGTGGGTGTCGCGTACAGTTCAGGCCCGGCGTGCTGCGAGGATCCTCCCAGAAGTCTGTGGACGGTCTGTACTCCTCGTTTGATGCTTCATTGCAGCAAAGGAACAGTCCAGCCCGTGGCCAGGACGCGGTTCTGTTGCCTTCCTCTCGCAATTGACTTCCTCCTTCAGCAAGGTCAACAGATGCAGGATCGCGACTTGAGCGCGAGGGAGATACAAACAATTGAGTTGGGATGACGACGAAAGGGAACTCAGACCGGAAGCCATGGATTATAAGAGGGAGGCATTTCGACATTGCGTCTCCTGCTTTCCTGGCCATCCTCAGATCACTCGTTCATCTGTTTATCTGGAGCCAGAACCCTTGTCTCAAGTCAATCGTTTGGGTCTCTGACTCTTTTTCCACTTGCGCAATGCGTCACAACGTCTTGGCCATCTTGGCCATCCTCAATGGCATTGCCCAAGCCGGCGTCGCCGACTTCCACGGGGAGAGAGCCGACGCCAACGTCGATATCAGCCGCAGTCAGCAGTCCTCGCAGTCCAACAGGGAGAACGTCCACGGCAGCGGCCGGGGCGGTTCCAGCAAGGACACCTCTGATGGCCGCAAGTCGTCTGGGTCCGAGGAGATCATCGTGACTGAGTCTCGCAAGAACAGCGGCGAGACGGAGAAGTCGGGCAAGGGTGTCTCCTCTGAGAAGACCAACAGCAACAAGGGGGGAGACTCCAAGTCCAGCCACGTCGAGGGCTCTCACTCTGGCAAGGGCACGGCTTACGGCACGTCTGGCCACATCGAGTCCACCCACGGGAAGTCTGGTCAGGAGAAGTCTGGCAAGGAGAAGTCTGGTGACGGCAAGTCTTCCAACAAAGACTCCATCCACAAGGGGGGTGAGGAGGGCATCAAGAAGCACTGCAAGGGCGCCTATTGCGAAAAGCACTACCACAACGACAAGCACTACCACCACTACGACAGTCACAAGCACAAGGGCCACCACGATCGCCTTAAGTCTCTCCACCCTCTCTGGCCCACCTACCGTCCTAAGCCATATGGTCGTCCCAACCCTTGCAAGGGCGACGACTGCTACAAGCCCAAGCCGAAGCCTCTGCCCTGCCCTTGCGAGAAGGACTACAGCCGGCCTTGCCGCTGCAGGCCCGAGCCCATCCCCAAGCCCATCCCCAAGCCTCTGCCGTGCCCTTGCGAGAAGGACTACAGCCGTCCTTGCCCCTGTGCCCGCCCCACGAACCGCTGCTACGGCCTCGACTGCGAGCGCAAGTCGTGCCACCACGAGTGCAAGGGCAAGTGGGCGCAGCAGGGCTGCTGGCACTGCAAGGTGCCCAAGCCTTGCTACGGCGAGGAGTGCCGCACCAAGACCAAGACCAAGACCAAGACGACGACTAAGACGCGCTTCACCACCAGCTGCTCGACCTCGACTTCCAAGGCCGCGTCGACCACCAAGTGCTCTACTTCTACTTCTACTACTACCAAGTGCGCTTCGTCCACTGCCAAGGCCACTACTACTGCCTGCCCCAGCTCGGCCTCCAAGCCTGCTGTCGTCACTACCACGGCGCCTTGCCCAACCACAACGTCCAAGCCCTGCGACACCACCACCGCTGCCCCGGCTCCCCCTCCTCCGGCTCCTCCGGCTCCGGCCCCTGCTCCCTGCCCTAGCAAGGAGGCTCCCGTTGCCCCGGTCAAGCCCGTCGTCAAGCCTGCCAAGCCCGCCAAGCCCGTTATTGTGGTTCCCGTCCCCGCGCCCGCCCCGGCTCCGTGCTCGTCCTCGGCCGAGGAAGCTGGCCCGACTTACGCACCCGAGAAGCCCGTTGTCCCTGCTCCTGCCCCCGCCGAGCCCAAGCCTGAGCCCACCAAGGAGTCAAAGCCCGAGTACACCAAAGAGTCGGAGCCCGTCAAGCCCGCCGCTCCCTCGAAGCCCTGCCCTACTGCCGCTCCGGCTCCCCCTCCTCCCGTCGTTCCTGTCAAGCCCGCCAAGCCCGCCGCTCCCTCGAAGCCCTGCCCCACTACCGCTCCGGCTCCCCCTCCTCCCGTCGTTCCTGTCAAGCCGGAGGAGCCCCTGAAGACGCCCCTGGTCGTCCCCACGGCCGCCGCCGGCCGCAGCTCCGTGTCCGCCGTTGGCGTCGCCCTTGCTGGCCTGGTCACATTCATGCTCCTGTAGGCCACGGACGACACTACGAAAACACCCTATCGGGGCGGATTGGAAAAGCACTTGTATTGGGGATGGTTGGAGTGTGGATTTGATGTATCTAGTGGTTGCTGCACGGAGTATCAACACCTAGATAGCTTAGACGCCTCTGATCTGTCGTTAATAATTGATTTTAAATAATCGCCGTTGCAGCACCTCCCACTCTGGGCTCGCGTGATAGTATTTGTACCCGACAGTGATCGTGTCAACCCCGCCCGAAGTTGCGTCAAGTGAGATGTGCGGGCAGCGTTTGCCGTGCGCCGAAATTCCGCATCCATCTCCGTAGCATCATCGTCATCAGCTTATCACGTCTGTATTCGGGCCTGTCAAGCCGCTTTAACTCCGAGCCGCCTACCGCTTCGAGGCCGGGCTATTGGTGGTCCGGGAGTCGGCAGGTGGAGAGGCTTTGCGACACGCCGTCGACTCGGACTCCGAGCCAACTCCAGAGCATATAAACCAACTAGATTCCGCCTATAGAAGCCAAAAAATAAAATAAACCCCAAAGCATATAATTATAACCCCATTTAAACACTATCCTCTTATACACTTGTCGTACTTCACAGCTCTGAAAATGAAGGAGAACGAGACCCCGCTGTACGCAACCCCCGAGCTCGGTCGAAGCGTCACTGAGTACTCTGCGCAGCACTCGACGCCGTTGCCCAAGCACATCACCGAGTTCCACGCCTCTATTGCAACGAGCCGCGATGACTCCATGCTCATGAGCTCCAACTTCCAGTCGCAGTGGAACTACCTCTTAGCCAGGTCCATCGGCGCGAAGCGAGGTGAGTTCCTACGACTCATGGCCGGGCAGTTATGCTGACTCTCGGGCACTGTAGTCTTGGAAATCGGCGTCTATGTTGGCTACTCTGCCATGGTGTGGTCACACGCTGTTGGCCCCGAAGGACGCGTCACGGGCCTAGAGTTCGACCCCGACTATGCCAAGTTGGCTAATGACGCCTTTGTTGCCAACGGCATCGAGAACATTGACATTTTCATCGGTCCCGCCGCGGAGACGTAAGTATTCAGTCCGCTGGTTCTCCCTATCATATCCCGGTATCTGATGCATACCTCTCACAGACTCCCCAAGCTCAGCCCCAGTGAGCCGTATGACATCGTCTTCATTGACGCAGACAAGACGGGATATCCCGGGTATCTCAAGCAGCTCCTCGAAGGGTCTCAGCCTGGGGGTGCAGGTCGGCTGTTGCGCCCTGGTGCGCTCATCATATCCGACAACGTTCTGCGAAGGGGTCTTGTGGCGGACATCAATGCCCTTGGAGAAGCGAGCATCGATGAGGACAGGATGAAACATGTCGTTGCGGTGAGAGAGTTCAACGACTTGTGCGTGTCAAACCCAAGGCTGGAGACGTTCCTCGTACCACTCTGGGATGGTGTCAACATTACTAGATTGGTTGACTAACGAGAGGGCCCAGAACAATAGTTTATGCAGAGAAGCTTATTATTTTGATGTGATGTGATTTGATGTGATTTTACTTGATTTTATATATACAACATAAAAGAAGACGTGCGGCGAAATGCCCTCACGCGGGATATCATAGTGTGTGCCAAAAACAAAGCACAACGCCCAGCGCTGATGGCGTCATCCTCCGTAATTACTTCATTTCCTAGCCATTGTTTGCTGGCTCATTAACATGAGTGGTGCCCCACTCCTCTCGCATCGTAGTTCTCAGAGCATAAGTGTCGTCTCGGAATTATTCATGGCTGCGAGCCAAGGTCTACTCATGGTAGGTTGTCACCTTGCGAGCCTCACGGCTGCGGCTACGTCGGCCGGCACAGCAGCTGAGGAAGATGACGATGGTGCCTAACAAGGTGCAGATGGCTGCGACAACAACGAGCCAAATGGCAACGCCCCAGTGAGCGCTGCTATCGGAGTCGGCACCGTTGACCTTGCGCTTGACGATGCCAAACATGACAAAGTCGCAGGCGAGAGCAACAATGGTGACGACGAAAGCCAAAGAGGAGACGATAGAGGCCATCAAAGATCCCAAAACGCCGGCGCCGAGGCACAGAAGGAAAGCGATGAAGCAAAGGCCGGTGGCGACGGGGTGCAGCACCAAGACCCTCGTGAGGGCCTTCGCAGTGTTCTCGGAGGCATTGGAAAAGTCGTCGCTACCCTCAGCAGCAGTGATGATATCGGCCGGGTTGTATCCGATTTGCGACTTTGAGCATTCGTCCCTTTAGGCATATTAGTATACTTGTTTACTTGAGGTGTGATGAGTTTCAAAACGTACCGTCCGTTTACATCGAGAACGCAGTAACCAAACGTGCCGAACGTGATGCCGGAACCCGTAGCAGAGTTACCCAAGTTAACCTTGAGGATGGAGATGTCGTTGACGACGGGAGCCGTAATATCAACAACGACAAGTAGCACCGTTGCTGCGAACAGCAAGAACGCGCCGAAGTGGTGGATGAATCGTCCAACGCCCATCGTGATGGTGTGTCTTGTCTAGCTGACAAGGTCTAAGTGAAGGGAGAAGTAAAGGGAGAGGGCACAGAATGCGGCCTTGTTCGAGAGAGATTGGGTTGTACGGTCGGTAATGGTTGAATGCTGGATACTGGATAATAGAGGAATCTCTTAGGAAGAAGGGTGATTGTTGACATATATGTATTCGTGCGAATGCCGTACATGAGGCGCAGGTTCGTCCACCCTATTTCCAAGAAGCCAAGCCCGCACGCCACAGATCCACAGCAGTTGCGACGACGTCTTGGCTGAGACGTCATCAAGAGACTTGTCTTTGCCGACGACCCGTGCCAAATTGTTTGTGCCAATTTGCGTCGTGGCGTTGCAACGCGATCCCCATGCTAGTGCGCAAAGCCGCCATTTGGTGACGTAGTTGATGTGGCTTTGTCGAATCGGGGCTAATGAGCCGGGGGTACGCCGATCGATGTTCCTTGCTTTGACCCCGGAGGCCACTTGGAGTCGGTGACAACGTCACACGTCCCTTGGCATGATCCAATTGAAATCTGGAACGGCCAAGAGGTGCGGTGATGGAATGGCCAGTTGTCTCATCAATATTGCAACCGAGACAGATTTGCTCTTGCTGCGCTGCGCTGCACTGTTTTCGCTCTCAGCTGTCGCTTGCGAGTGACATGGGTGCCAAGGTCGGATTGAATCCAATGTAACCACGCGGTGTTAAGCGGTGCAACAGAGAGAGGGCATCGCTAGTGTGGGAGGCTGAGAGGGTCCCGGAGGCCTGCAGGTTTGTGGTTTGTGGTTTGCGCCTGGTGTGTTCCAAATGCTAGACTCGGCTACTTGGCGCAGTCACTTGGTTAGACGTTTGGTCAGACCCTTCTTCAGACCTTGGTTCAGGCTTCTGTTCGGTCCCTCGCTCAGACGAAGTCGCAGTTGGAGCTTCAACACCGCTTTTCGAAATGTCGGCCTGCTCCGCAACTTGCTCCCGCTGCGCCGCTGCTTTCAAGATTTTCCCAGGAATACTTGAGATCAACTGTATTCGCTCCTGCATCTTATTCCTGGACCCTGCAAATGTGCGCTGCTTCCCCAGGTCTGGCTCCCAATTGGCGAGGCCTTTTGCGACCATAGTCTTTGGGAGTGATTGTTTCAAGATCTTCGTGATGAAGGAATCGTTCTTCCCAATAATATCAGGCCATGCCCTATGTAAGACGGATCGAGAGCTAATATGGTGACGGTATTCTGGATGCGGCCAGACTTGGATCGTGAATTGTTTCTCGGGTGATTCTTGCGAGGACTCTGAGGAACGCAAGGTACCTTCCGTCTTCATTTTCGTCACAGGTTTCAGCTTGGAGAGCCCATCGCGGCTGTACACGGCAGATAGAGCAGTCTCGGGAGCGCTCTTAGGAATCGATACGGCATAACGGAAGGGGCTGGTGGTGACCAATCGACTGACGGCTTCTTGGTCTTTCATCAATGAGATGAACATGGAGTCGTGACCCTACAGTTACCCACGGTTAGAAATATTTCCCATGTTCACAAGCAAAGCAAACGTACTGGCACAGATTTGAAGAACTCGACTCCGCCATGCTGCTTCAAGGCCTGAAGGATGGCGCGGCGTTCTGCGAAGTTGACGGGAGGCGGAGACACGCTAATGGATATCGACCGCGGCGCAATTTGCTGCCTGGCAAAGGCTGAAGCTTTAGCTGCAGCCGAGGTTACCGAAGCTGCTGTAGATGCCGGGTTAGAAGCCATCGCGCAATTGTCGGTCTCGTTGGATGCTGCCGTTAGCTGGTGTATTCGTAGCTTCTGTCAGAATTCGAGATGCGCCAGGCACAAGGAACTGGGCTGCTGCGGCTAAACTCGGGTTGGTGGGGCCTGGAGCTTGTACCTGGCTGGCAGTGGGCGTGCACGAGGCTGGAACTCAACGACTTCACAACCTCGACTTCAAGCAAACTTCCACTCCCCTCTCGCAATTAACTCTTCTCAGCATTACCTCGACCATTTTCTTCGGCCCAAACTCCCCCGTTACCGTCCGCGAATGTCTACGACCGCATAGGGCGACCTCCGCTGTGCGCTCGTCTCTCGCGCAACCTGCGACGCCGACTCCTGCGCCCCTCAGCCTACACACACATCGCAATGGCGACACCTACAGCCATGAAGCACGCCGCTTCTCAGCAAGGCCGTACTCCCTCGCAATTCGCCGCCGCAACTCCCCCAGTGTCTACGCCCTTCTCCAACCCCGCCCATGCCGTTTTCTCCCCTCGGGGGCCGCGCTCGTCGCCCCAACAGTTCAAGAAGTCGCCCGCGACGTCGAGCATGATGGCCCAGCAAACCAACGCCCCTCTCAACTTCGACAGCCCGTCCACCGCGGCGGCTATGGGCGCCCTTTCGATGGGCGGCGGTCTCGATATGGGGCTTGAAAACGTCGGTGTTGCGGGACTGGGCAGCCTGGGTGCCCTTGTTAGCGAGGATGACAAGCTGAAGCGGCTGGAGACCATCATGGATATGTTGAACGTACGTAGCCCATGGTGATATTTCCAACCTCTCTAACTTTCCACAGAAGAAGAAGGGACTTGTCAGTGAAGCTGGCTTGGAGCGCCTAGCACAACGCTTAGGACTCGACTGCCTCTCTGAGGAGCACACTGCCACGAATGGCCGGAAAACCAGAACGCTCGTCATAGCCGGATCGGCCACCATCCAGTTGGATATAGTATTGGATAATAATATTGTCACCAATATCTCGCTAGTCTTCCCAGAGTCGGCTCATTCGGTCACCAAGCACGTCGAGCGTGCAAGTCAAATCTTGCTCCAAGACCTCCAGCTCCTCCCCAAGCAAAGTCCCCTGACAAAAACTTTGGAAAAGTTTGCAGTCAACCTGGAGCGGCTAGCGAATTTAGATAAGCTCAGCATAATCCCCGGTCTTGATTGCCATGAGGCTCTAGCTGGCATTTATGAGAGCCTAGACCGGTTGCACCAGTGGGACATTTCCAAGCTACGCGAGGAACCAGGGATGAGCGACAAGACAAACCGCGCTCTCTCCATTATGGCCATGTGCACAAGGCACGGATATCCCATCATGCATTCAAGAGAGCGTGTAGGGCTAGCCATACAGTACTGGAAGACCCTACGACTTATTCCCCCGTCAAGCGACAAAACCACGGCCTATTCCGAGACTCAGGAAAAGGTCTGGTCGCTACTGATCGGATGTGCTCCCACAGGCGGAATGGGACACACTCCTGTGAGGGTATCTGAGAATTGGATATCCAAAGATATTGTCAAGGCCGAGCCCTCCATCGACCCAAAGATGCCAGATCTGGACTGGCAAGAACCTGAGCATATTGTGCTCCCTCCGTCAGAGGAAAACAAAAACGCTGGCAGGGAGATGCTCCAGCCTGACCTGTCAACCGCGAGGGTGCCCGAGGTTATGTTCACCGTCTCATTCGATCCCCCAGTCATTCTCCCTCAGGGCGACTGGATGCGATTACATACGTTCGCCAACGTTAATCCTCCTCCCATTTTCGGCTATCCCCCCACGTTTGACGGTCTATTCTTCCCCATCTCTCAAGGTAGTCCGCATGATCCTAGCGAGCTGCGGACCATCACTCGGCAGCGCGACGTCAGAGTTTATGACAAGGACCGAAACCCGTCAACTAAGCCACATCGAAATACCCTCTTCATCTACAAGCAGATCTATTCTCAGGCTGTTTCCGAGATGCCCTTCTCTCATCCTCGACAACTCATCGATATGCTGCCTCTGCTTCGGCAGTACGCCTTCATCTCTACTCTACTCGAGAACAGCTTCGGGTCGAAGACGAAGGAAGCGCAATCAGCGGCAAAAGATGACAAGTCCCTGCCGGCTGGCACAACCACCAACACCACAACCACCAAGGACGAACTAGCGGAGTTCATGGATTCAGTCCCCGCAACCGAGCAGCCCAAGAGAGACGTTCCCTCGGAAGAATACCTAAACCTAGATGTCACTCTTTGGGTTCATCCGATCCCGCATCTACAGGTCGTCTTTCCGTTCCGGAACTCGACCGCCAACATCACCCTCAAGGTCCTCGAAGACGGAATCGTAGAGGTCGCTAACGAGAACGTCATTCCACGCGACGGAGACGTTCAGCCCGGGAAACTAAAGGGCAAGGAGTTGACCACGGCCGATCTTGGAAAGGTCTTGGAGCACATGGAGGACCTGTGCAAATGGGCCGAATGGATCCGCACGCGTTTGTCGTGATGGCGCTTCAGAACACACTCACGGGATGGAGGATGTGGGATGGAATTGAATGATACCCCTAGATTAATGTTCATCCAATTATAAGTTTCGGGGCTTCGAGCTTCGAAGAGCAGCCACTCATCTGGCTGTTTTACCACTATGGATCAGCAGAGCAAAAATGTTGCATCGAGCCTGAGCTCGTCATCTATCCAACCAGTAGTACTTGCGTCTCCAGTGCCGCTATTTCCAACAACGTCATCAAACCTTCATGCTTTGAAAGGCCAGAGTCAGATAGAGACAGAACATCACATTGTGAAGCTAATAAGAGTCATGCGAACAGCTTAGTATTGCCTAACACGGTGGATGCATTTACAGTCATGCTCCACAGGCAATCATTTAGCCGAATATACTTGGCATCGCTAGAAAATACTCATTTCAAGGAGAAAACGACATGAGGCCAGATTGACCTCGCTGTATCCTCAGTTTGTCGTCTTTGATGCGTCAAGCCGTGTCATAAGAGTCGGTGGGGGACGGTGCTATGAGAAATATGTATATCCATAATTAATTATCCGATTATATGTACAAATCTAAATGAATAAAATGAGAGATATCTAAGGGCTTCTCTCTCTAGATCATCATAGCAGCGACGGCACCGATGATAAGGGCCAGGCTGGCGCTCGTCTTGCCAGCGCTGCCAGTGACCGGCACTTCGCTGACGCTGGGGGAGGAGGACGAGCCGGTGGAGGCAGCGGGAGTAGTGATAGGGGTAGGAGCGGGGGCGAAGCCAGTGGTGGGAACGAAGCTGGCGATGGAGGTAGCGATGATGACGACGGGAGTGAAGGCGGAGCTAGGAGTGTCGACCGAGCTGGGAGCGTAGATGGCACTGGGAGTAGAGGCCGGGGCACTGGGGTTGACATTAGGGGTAGAAACAACACTGGGGGTCTGGTAGGATGCGGGGGTGCTGTCGCTTCCAGAGGGGGCCGGGGCAGGGAAAAAGCCGCTGGCGCTGGTCTGGCTCTCGATCACGGTCTCAGAGGCGCCGGAGCCGGAGCCGGAGCCGGGAGTGCCAGAACCAGGGGTGGTAGAAGTGGTGGTACCCTCGCCGTTACCGGGGCAGTACGTGGTGGTGAGGTACTCGGTAGAGATCGCGCCGACGGGGCAGTTGGTGACCTCAGGGGCACAGCTGGTGATGGTGTGAACGTTGGTGACGGTCTCGGTGATGGTCTCGGAGCCAGAGTCGGAGCCGGAACCTGAGCCAGAGCCGCCAGTCTCGGTGGCCTCGGCAGACACAGGGCAGACAGTGGTGTACAAAGCGATGGTCTTGGTGACAACAGAGCCAACAGGGCAGTTGGTGACCGAAGAGGGGCAGGCCGTGATGGTGCTGACGGCAGTGGTGTAGACAACAGAAGTGGTCATCTCAGTACCAGCGGTGATACCGGTCTCAGCGCCAGTCTGGGTACCGGTGGCGATGGTAGAGGAGTTGGTGAGGCGGAGAGTCTCAGTGGCAAAGGTAGAAGTGGCGTCGGTGTTGAGAACAGTACTGCTGCTGATGACGGCGGCGGTGCTGCTGGCGGAGGCGGACTCGGAAGCGGTGGACTTGGACTTGGAGGCCTTGAAGTATCGGATGTCCTTGATCTTGAAGTAGGTGTTCTCGAAGTCACCAGGCTTAGCAGAGACGTACTCGGCGCAGGTATCGTAGCTAGTCTTGGCGCTGCAGGCCTGCTTCCAAATGTCGTCGTTGCCGACGGGGTTACCGCAGAAGGCAATGTTGATGATGAGCGTCTGGTCAACAAAGTGGTCATCGATGTTGCACTGGTCGTTCTTGAGATACATGGAGGGAGTGCCCCAAGCGTCAGTGCTGGGCTCGTCAGAGTCCAGGTTGTCGGGGACGCTGTCCCACTTCCAGGCGAAGATCTTGATGAACGAATCGGTCCACTCGAGGGCGTCTGGGCATTGTTAGTACGTAGTCCGCTGCTAAGGTGAGTGTCATGACTTACAAACACCGCCTTCGGAGTTGCCATAGGGGGCATCGTAGTCGTCCACAGTGCAGCCCTCGTTCAGGTACTGGTCGGGCGTGTTCTGGTAAGTGTTGTCGCAGTTGTCGGTGTCGACGACAGCGCTCTGGCCCTCACCGTCGATCTTGCAAGAGCCAAGCTCCTCCGAGTCGCCGGTGTGGAAGGCGGGCTTGTTGCTGGACGCCAGGTTCCAACCCTCGATCAAGTCGATTTCACCTGCGTTAGGCCAGGGCTCGCCAACAGTCCAGCTATTAAAGTTAGGAGAGTGCCAGAATGCAAAAGGATGCCTCTTTGAGACTTACAAGGCAGGCCAGGCACCACACTTGCTCTCAGGAAGGTGAGAGAATCGGGCAATGAAGAGACCGTGGTTGTACTCGATCTTGGAGTGGAGTCGAACACTGGGACGTCCAGTGTCTTCATCGAGAACGTTGGTGATGTCGGGCCCAAGGTAAACCTCGCCATCGTCGCACTTGGCCAGGCCGAGTTCAGTAGCCTCCTCCTGGGTTTTGTACACAACATGACCCAAGTTGGGGTCAGCGGCCTGGGTTTACAATGTTAGTCAGTACAAACAGTAGTAGGTTATATGCAACATACGCTGAAGAAATTGAAGTTATCAAAAAAGTTAGTGGCATCATAGGTATCGTGAAGGTACCACTGCTTCGCAGAAGCGCTGCCAACACAGGCCAGGGCGGCTGTGCCCACGGAACGGAGAGAAGGAGCCATGATATTGAATTGGTTTCGTGAATGTAACAAAAAAAGAAAACACTGAAGAGAGTGACAGTGACACACAAGGGAGTGGCTAGACGAGCGGTACGTCAAAGAAACGAGCTTGAAGCTCTAGAAAAGGTCGTTGGAAAAGGTTTTGAGAAAGAAAGAGCCAAGTACGGATGAGAAACCAAGATTCATCTTGAATGTGTGGTGCCGGGTTAGGAACGGTTTTGAATGAGCTTCGTAGGCTGCCTCCCCCTTTCGGACTTGCTTGGCTAGGTTGAGTGGGTTGCCCAGAGCTCCCCATGATGGATGAGCTTCCCAGGGTTCGTCTGCTACGTAGTAAGGTATTGGAGACGGTGTGCTGGGTCCAGCAGCCAAGCACCCATCTCGATCAAGGACAAGCCACTGTCCTCTCCGGGGAGAGCGACGTATTCGCCGAGGTACCAATCAGAGTCCAGAAATAGATCCCGTCGGGGGAATTCGAGGGTGCAGGAGATTGACCGCAGGCGGCAACCAACATGATTGGAAAAACAGCAACCAGGGCGGCGTTTCAACTTTCAATGCTTCCACGGGCAGCATAACAAAACGTCGGCCATGGGTGGATAGTATCCACCGAGGATGCTAGGTGGACCACAAGTGGTACGTGGAAGAGAACAGCGTCTTGGAAGGAGAGCGAGTCATTTCATGGTGCTTCGTAGCAGCTGTCTTCGTTGATGCGCGTAGACGTAGGTAACACGATGACTGGCACTCGAGGGAGAACCAGACACCGCACCCCTGGCGGGCTAATGCAGGGACTTTCTGACCAGACCTGAAAGGGGAACGGAGTTGAGGCTCGCAAGTGCAGTTTCACAAGCCAAGATGTATGGCGTCTTGAATATCGAAGAGTGCTTGGTGTGCGGTGGCGAGTGTGTTGGGGTTTGCCGCGCGGTCATTAGCAGCGGTTCAGAAGAAGACTCAGGCAGAAATGTTTGCATGTTTAGAAACATCCAGACGTGTGCATTGGCGATACCTGCTCCCCGTGCATTGGCCGTACGAGGACAAGGCCGTGAGTATTGGTAAGAAACCATGAAGTTCCGGGAGCAGGCCTGCTCAGTGAGGATCGAGAATCCCTGATTGTTTATGCTTGCATTCTTGCTTGGGTGGCTCTGTCGATGTTTGAGGTCCATCCGCCCATCTCTCTGTGGCCCAATGCGGAACGCAGGACAGTCGGCGTCTCGCTAACCCCCTGGCTCACAGGGTCCCTGTTGGCGCCGAGCCACCGAGGGCGCGACTGGCGCGACTCGCCGAGGATGGCGGTTTGCTAATTCGTAGTCGTCGCTTTACCGACAGGTCGGCGCCAGGGTCCGTGGATCCTGTGGATCAAGCCGGGACGAACAAGGACGACGAGGTTGCAAGGACCCTTGCTAATTGGCTCATGCCATTTCCGTAGTGCATTGCAGCGGCAGCGGATTTGCCGCCAGCAGGGTCATGGTCTGGTGGGATTCCCATCTTCGACTCCTGTGAAGCCCGTCAAGCCCGCCTCGACAGGTCGTCGTCAGTGGGTGATGTGTCGTTGCGAGGAAAGATGGTGGAGGTTCCAAGTTTGGAGGCAGACCCGACACACCAAACACCCTCCAAAACTTGAAAAGACAGCGGGTGGAGCCGCCAAACGCTGCACCAAGCGAACGACTTCAGGGGGGCTAATGCCAACTCACCAGTGGTCAAGTGTTCCACGACAGCGACAACACCTCCCATAAGTTAGACTACCCACCCCCGAGGTAGGCAGTGGAGGGCATCTGAGGTATCTTGAACACGTTGCTTCTCGTCCAGGGGAGGCTCTTGATCCGACTTCTTCACCCCCACAGACGTCGTCATCAGACTCATCATCACTCCCGCTATCCCCCATTCCACGAATACCGAGTAGAGAGTTGGCAACGCATACTACTATGGTACAAACAGTCAACTAGTGCCGGAGAAAGCGGCACGAGTAGACGTCCAGTAGAGGCGGAGGCGTAGGCATCAAAACATCACAGGATAGCTTCATGGTTCACCATCAAAGCATGAGCTGATGTCACCTTGTTCAAAATTACCAGAATCCGGCACATGGTAATCTTGAACTATCTCAACTTCTAACGCCGAGGATCTTCGCGAACGAGAAACAGGCTCAAGACAGCTCGAAAGAGGCAAAGTGATCGACAGGATCGCGGTACCCTGCGGTAGTCTACTCGCTATGGTGGCCAGCGGCCAGTCCGCCAGAATATACAGCAGGGGTCTGACACAGCGTGGGGCGAGACTTGCTCGATCCATTCCGCGCCATCTAACCGTTAGGTCAAGGAATTGACCCTTGAAATGCCTGGTTTGTCGATTCCAAACAGTACACGGCAACCTTTCAGCAACGATGTAACCATCAGCTTTGATTCAGGGAGCAGAAAATCACTCTCATTTTCACAACCCATGGTAGCATCTTCACATCTAACAGCACGGTGATGATGATAATAATACAGAAGATTTAAGGGATGTCAGCCTCAACGGCGCGATGCGACGCTGGTAGTTGATCATCCATGGCACGGCCTCACAACCACCCTTCGCTGCAACTACAAATACCTAGCCAGCAATGACAGCCTTCCACTGCACAACGCATAATATTGGAAGATCACTAGTCGTACCACATTAGGGGCTCACTCGGCTTCTCGGCGTTGCGACCAGGGATTCACATGCCGTGCAAGTACATCTTTCACTTAATACTGTCTGTCTGAGAAAAACTTGTCACAGATGCAAAATCTTTGTTTTCATATTACACTATCCCTAGCTAGTGTCGCGTTCTTTATGAGCTCGCCTCTTGAGCTCCATATCACGCTTGAGTGCCTCGGCACGCCATCAATCTCTGCGCTGCGTTCTTCCCCTCGTCTCTTCTTCTTCGTCGGTCCTGCGAATGCATACAGGACACTGGCTGGGCCTCATATAGTTGTCTGTGGTTATGAGTATTGTCTCACACGGCTGGCCTAGCAGCTTAGCCTGGCACTTGGCGATCGTTGAGTGGGCAGTGATAAAAGCGCCGCAACTCCAGCAAATTTCTTTGACGGTATTGATGGTGCACATCCTAGCCAAGCGCTTGGTTATTGGCTTGCCTAGCTAGTATGTTGAAGTTTCACTTCGTTATATTGCAGTCTCTGATGTATTCAGGGATGGGAAGATAGCAGTGTGTATGCTATGGTACTTTGGGTTTGTTTTGTTCTTCTGAGGAACAAGAGAACGACACTCGTATTTATATGCGTCGGCTCTCCTTGATTCAGTCTTGAACCGCTCAGAACGTCAGTCATGTCCAGATCAAAAGCACCATCACACAATTTCGAGGGTGCAAATCACAGTCGTGGGTAGGTGCCCCACGACAACACACGGGACGGTTTCTACCCTACATCACCAACGGATCTTCCAGCGATGTAACTTGCTATCAAAACGAAGCGCCCAGAGACGTGGCTCGCTGATGAAGTGGACGAGCGACATGAACAAGTACCTTCAGAAATTGTTAGTCTTGAGCACAATTTCAAAATTAGACGCTCCGCAATGCAGACACAGATTCTCTGCAAAATGCCAGTCTCCGTCGACATGGTTCGTCCTCATTGTGAACTGTAGGACCTAAGTACAACGGTAGCATCGCGCTCGGGCTTGCCCTCTTCCTTTACTCGCTTCACTCGAATCCGCTCTCCATTGATGAGCTGGACAAGGCAACTTCCATCGCCAAGGTCGGTGACTAGCCTCTGGTGTCGCGCGTCTTCTGGGTCGGTACCTAGAGTCTGCACAAACGACAGCGGCACACCATTTTCCATGGAGTCGTCGACACTAGCCGTCTCGGCATCTTGGATGATGAGCCGTTTGACATCCCCCTTCTTGTTGACCGCACGTGTCCACGCCGACCCAAGAACCCGAGTCCGACGAGAAAAGTCCTCCGCCGTCCACTGCGCCCAGTCAACCTGGCCGTCGGCCTTGTTGACCTTAGGCGCATGCACCAGTTCTTTGCCCTCGAGTTCTTCAGCTTTCCATCCTCCTGACTGACGCGGAGGGACATATACGCCGTCTCGTAAACCCTGTATCAGCATCTGCGCCCCTATGGGGGCCAGTTGGCTTATGAGCTCCTGGACTGTTGACCCGGGAGGTATTGATACGCCCGGATACGGTGTTTGGGCCAACACTGTGCCATGATCAAATGCTTTGTCGTCCAAGGTCTGCAATGAAACTCCGGTGTATTTACGACCCCGTAAGATGGCATGATGGATTGGTGCAGGACCACGGAGGCTGTATTTGTTAGGTTTTCAACTCTTTCCTTGGAAAGGAAACGATGGAAACTCACTCAGGTAACAAGGACGGGTGCACATTGAGTCCCCCGTACTTGGCCGACCTCAGGATCCTAGGAGGAACGAACAGTCCGAATGAGACGGCAATAACGAGATTTATCGCTTCCGGTAGCTATGTTGAGTTCAGTCACATATATATGTCGCTGCCGTTGATCGAAGCATGGGAAAACTCACCTCCCACTTCGTAAAAGTTTCACGTTGATGGATTCTCAGTCCCAACTCCTCCGCCAACACCTTGCATGGTACTGCCAGCAATGATCAGTTCGGCGCCTTGCCATATGAGAGAGTTCCTTACCTTCGCGGATCTCTTTGTACCCTCTGCCTATCCGTTTTGGGGGCAAGACCATGACATCCAGCGACTCTATCAGATCCCTGTTTCGGTGGTGCTCTTCGTATACAGCCTTCAACGATGCGCAGCTGAACTCATCAGAGCCACAGAAGAGGATTCGTAGGGGGTAGGCGGGTCGCACTGGGTTGGTGGACAGACATTGCCGCCAGGGAGAAAACGTACGGCCAAGTATTTTAGGCCTGAGAAGAGTGTGTAGCATTTTGGGAGGTTTTCTCATCGTACACCTCCAATTGGGCCCTCATCTGAAAATATCGACTATTGTGCACAGCCTGGCCTCCGATATTCATGGTCATCGGCTTGCTCTGAGGTCGCGGCGAATGGGCTGACGTCGCGTTTGTTGCATTACTGCTTATGTGCATTTTTAGATTGATTGCCTGGATGGCTAGCAACCTTCAACAGGAACATTTGCAAAGGATTTTGGCGCTCAATACAAAGCACGACCTTTTCAATTCGTGCTTGCTTCATCTTGGGCTCTTTCTTTCTTTTCGTTCTCCTAGTTTGTAAACTCAACTTATGATATAAAACTTCCGGGTTGAGCTACCTCAGAGCGTCATCTCCGCTATGGTTCACATCTACGCATCTCTTCAAGTAATATAGACATTGGCATGTATCCCAAGCCAACAGCAAGAAATATTGCATTGACAAGGTTCAAATTATCCGTTCCACCAAAACAAGCAACGCATAGCCAGATAGGGACCGTTAAAAACGATGGATGCCCGCGTCGACGTCTCACTTTGTTGACGGGATGCTTACCCTATACCCCGCGCTAGCATTTCAATGGGATCTGCACAGCACTACCAACAGCGCGCTTTGATAAATGGAGGTTAAGAAAGCAAGCCATATATCAAGATGGAATGAGGAGTTGGCTACAGTATCCACCGTTAGGAGGTAGGTATAATGGGGCCACAATGAGTTGGGGTGTCAAACTGCCTGACGGTCACTCTGAGTTCCAACCCGTTACACTCTGACATGTCTGATTCATTTGGCATCATCCGAACAGTCTTTCGGGTAAGAAAACAAGCTTTCGTCCCGAATTCTGACATCTAGCCTCCGTGTGTTCCAAGACGGGGGATGTCAGTATGATCGACGCCTGAAACACAGCCCGAAGCTTAGTCCGCGGCTGACGCAATCTTGTGATGATACCTCGACGGACCGTTCTGGATCCGAAAATCCTACGTGGTTTAGAATAAATCATTTACCGACTTGTCCGCATCTTTCTGGATCAATTCCACCATACCCTGGCAAGCGCGGTTAGTATGTCATTAATAACTCGATTTGATGAGCCTTTACCTTGGGCATGATTGGCTTTCCGTCTTCGCTGGTGACATAACGGAACGGCATTTCGGTACTCTCATGCTTGCTGAACCTGAGCTCTGGGAAGTCGACGTAGGGCACCTGATCGAGCGCGACTGATTGTTGTGAGTAGACTTATATAGCATGGACCGCCGTGAGAGAACAAACCCTTGTCTTGCACCACGATGCGAGTTACTCGCACGGCCGTGTCAGTGGTCATTTGCTTGGGCCCCAATCTGCGGCCCTCGAAACCCTTCTTCCTCAACTCAGAGGTTCGGTCTGGAGAGTCGCGTCAACAAATGGTGAGACGGGAAGTTGTCACTGTCACCCACCTCGAGGAGGATCGTCGCCTGTCAAACACTTTAGCCACGGCCCCTGCTTCGCCAAGGAAAGGGCCACATACCCAAAATCCCCCCAAACAGGAAAGCATCAAACGTCTCGCCGTCCTCGGGAGACAGATCCTTGGCGGCGGATGGGTCGAGAAGGCATACGCGCGCCTTCTGGCCGGCGTAAAGCTCCTCCACGCCTCGATTCTCGGCCTTGAACGCCGGGTTGCTCGCTAGGTCCGCCGGAACCTGGAACGTGGGCGGCAGGCTGGACAGGATGAAGGAACCTCCGGTGGCCTGCGTCTCAGAGGCGATGGCCAAGTACTCGAGCTCTGACCAGGGGCCCAGCTCGGGGTCGAGATGCTCGACGATGAAGGTCTTGCCAGAAGACGCCATGGTTTTGGGGTCTCAGGGCGCTGCGCACAACCAACGTACCTATGTGTGCACAACGGGGCTGATGACAGCTTCGGGAAGGGTTCAGGGCTTGTGGTCTATGAATAGGCAGACCTTTTCTTCTTCTTCCGGGAGAGGCGATTTGACTCGGGAGACTTTTGCGACGGGTTTGGTTTGGTTAAGGGAGGGGTTTGAAAAATTCCCCAGGCTACACTAGCGAAGCTGCAGTACGTACGTGTGTGGGCGTGTCTTTGTGTGCGAGTGGTGAGAGCCCGAAGCAAAAACGATCGCCATTCATCAGTTTCAGGCCCGAGCCTTTGGCCTTGCCTCGAAAGCTTAGCATGTTGGCGTCCTACTATAGTACACGCACGGCTTGGCGTACAATGACAGGGCAATAATGGTACTGTAACTCTACACAATCGCCAATATCATCGAGAGCCTCCGGACTCGGCCGCATGAAAGGTGGCAAACGTAGGCGTGAGTTTGCACAAAGACAACCATGATGGCAACCAACGATGAGCTAAGGCTCGCACCCATTCCAGTCAGGCTCGGGCTCCTATTCAGCACCCATTCAACACCCATTCCAACGACAACAGGGCACTACGCTCCCCTGCACAGACCCGAAATAGGCCCTGTGATGCCTGTTCTCCAGTTCTTCAGGGAACGTTCCGCCGCTAACTGCGCCCCTAAACCAGCCGCTGCGTTTCGCGTCCGCGTACCACGTACGGAGGTTCCATCTATTCGTATCCAAGCCCAGGCATCTCCGTCCCGCCACGGGCCAACAAGGGGGTCTCAATCTAGTCTACGGGCTTAGTACTTCCGGGCCACCTCACCCTTTCAGATCTTCAATCTCCAATCTCCAATTTCCGTCCTACAACCTGATCTCCCTCGACTCTTCCTATTATCCTCCAATACATGACGAAATTGCTATAGTTCTCGAGGCTCCCGCGCCGTCGCCACTGTCGTCTGTGTCTCCTCTACGAATAGCCCGTCGCGGCGTCCCATCCGCATCATCATGGCGCTCCTCTCGCTGCTGCCGTCCCCGAGACGATGGCCGGCTTTGCTCTCGCTGGCGCTCTGGCAGGCCACGGGCTCTGTGGGAGATTCGGCCGCTGACTACTATGTTCGCAATCTCCCCGGAGTGCCTGCTGACTCTACTCCCATCAAGATGCATGCTGGGTAAGTGAGCCCGAGCCTCCGCTGCTCCCGCTGTGCTGACGCGTCCTTGAATTGAAGCCATATCGAGATCACCCCCGAACACAACGGAAACCTCTTCTTCTGGCACTTCGAGAACCAGCACATCGCCGACAAGCAGCGCACCGTCATCTGGATCAATGGCGGACCGGGTTGCAGCTCCGAGGATGGCGCGATGATGGAGATCGGCCCTTATCGGGTCCAGGAGGGAGACAACTTGGCCCTGAACAACGGCTCCTGGCATGAATTTGCCAACCTGCTCTTCGTCGACAACCCGGTCGGTACTGGCTTCAGCTATGTCGACACCGACAGCTTCGTGCACGAGCTGGACGACATGGCCAACCAATTTGTTCAGTTCCTCGAGAAGTGGTTTGCCTTATTCCCAGAGTATGATACTGATGACGTAGGCATCCCATTCCTTCCGTTGACTGCTCTTGTTTGCTGACCCAGCTTAGATTTACATCGCCGGTGAGTCGTATGCCGGACAACACATTCCCTACATTGCGAAAGCTATTCTCGACCGCAACAAGAAGAACGCCAAAGCACCGTGGAACCTCAAGGGGCTGTTGATTGGAAACGGCTGGATCTCCCCGAAAGAGCAGTATCCTGCCTATATCACCTTTGCCCTCGAAAAAGGAATCATTAAGAAGGACTCGGATGAGCACCAGCAACTGAAGGGCGACTTGCGAACCTGCGAAAAGCGCCTGTCCACGCAGCCCGGCCTCGTCGACTACAGCGAATGCGAGGCCATCTTGTCATCCATCCTCCGGATGACTAAGACGGGCAACGGCGACGATGCATGCATCAACATGTATGATGTGCGACTGAAGGACTCATACCCTAGCTGCGGCATGAACTGGCCTCCGGACTTGAAGTACGTGGGCCCCTACCTACGAAGGCAGGATGTTGTTAGTGCTCTGCATGTTAGTGAACAGAAGAACACAGGCTGGCAGGAATGCAACGGCGCTGTCGGGTCGGCCTTCAGTGCGAAGAACTCGAAGCCTTCCATTGACTATCTTCCCGATCTTCTCAAGGAGGTTCCGATTCTCCTCTTCTCGGGAGCGGAAGATCTGATTTGCAACCACATCGGTACCGAAGAGATGCTCAACAACATGAAGTGGAACGGCGGCAAGGGTTTCGAGGTGACCCCTGGAAACTGGGCCCCTCGCCGAGACTGGACCTTTGAGGGTGAAGCTGCGGGCTTCTATCAGGAGGCCCGGAACCTGACCTACGTCTTGTTCTATAACTCATCGCACATGGTCCCCTTCGACCTGCCCCGCCGAAGCCGGGACATGCTGGACCGCTTCATGGGTATCAACATCGACAAGATTGGCGGAGATCCCGCTGACAGTCGTATTGATGGAGAGAAGGGACCCGAGACCACCGTCGGCGGCGCCTCCAACAAGACCCAGGAAGCCCAGGACGATCAGCAGAAGAAGCTGGATGACGCTAAGTGGGCTGCATATCAGAAGTCTGGTGAGATAGTCCTCGTCATTGTGGCCGTCGCGGCTACGGCCTGGGCCTACTTCATCTGGCGCGAGCGCCGCAAGGGTACCGCGTATCATGCCCTTGCTGACAACGACTCCTCCGGACGATTGGATGGCCACCGGGGAAAGCAGGCCCCCGGCGATCTCGAGGCCGCCGCTTTCGATGAGAGCGAGCTGGACGACCTGCATGTCGAGACACCGACTGTGCCTACGGGCGCAAAGTATTCCGTGGGCGACGACAGCGAAGATGACTCGGATAAGGAAAAGAGCCAGAAGGCTTCAGGCTCGAGATAATCTGAAACTTGTGTAACCTTACTGCCGCTTGGGTCGGGGAGAACATGTCTACTCTAGCGTCCCGGGTCGCTATTCCTATATGGTTGGAGCATGTCAGTTAGAGCGGCGTTTGGAGTTTTTGACAGTGCAAATCGATTTTTATGTCATCTAAATGGGCTGAGCTACGCCTAGAACGCCGAATCTAAATGTAAAGCGCTCCGTACAAACATCCCTTGCCCCCCCAACCGTAATTTGTGTGTGTGCGCGGAAGTTTTTCCTGTCCTGGGTCCGCCACAGAATCCAACCCATCCCAAAAACAAGTGTATAAACGCCTGCATTGCTGCGTTCCCATGGTTCGTTACAAGTGCCTTTCGTCACAGTTGGATATCATTGTTCAGCAGTCGGACCTCCTCGCCAGGCTTGAAGGGCGGAAGGCCGACGTAGGGGCAGCCGTCGCATCGGAAAGCATCGCCGAGAGCGCAGTTGCCGCAGGAGCCCACCTTGCCTTGGACGGTGAAGTCGACCTCGGCCAGGTCATCGGAGGCAAGCTTGACGCTCTCGAGTTTCTTGTCGGCTTCAACACGCTTGGCGGTGTCTTCGGCCTCGAGGCGTTCGGCGAGACCGCAGCTACAATCCTTGCAGGCGCGTCGTCGCTTGCCGGGCTTGGGCTGGCACTCCTGGGCTGTGGATAGATGTTAGCGTAAGTGGGAGGTGGGGGGGAGGGGTTGGCAAAGATGGGGAGCGTACGGATATTGATAGGGCGTAGAAGGTCCTCCTCGGTCATGAGGTCATCCTCGTCGATGAGGTCGTCGTCGTCGAGGTCGTCACTGAGGTCGATGAAGCCGACGCCGAAGGGGACGGCGGGCTTTGGTGGCTCAACCTTGGCGATATTCCTTTTGAGGGAGACCGCCCCGTTGCCGAAAGCGGACCCAGCCTGGTTCTTCTTCTTGCTTCCGAACTTCAGGCTAACGACTCCCTCGCCATCTCCGTAGTCGGGCTTCTCGAAGCCTCCTCGGGAGGCAACCAGGCCTGCCAGGACGGCCTCCTTCGACAGGGTCGACTCCTCCAGGTTGTTCCCGTTCTGCCCCTGCAATCGACCGTTGGGCTTGAGCGCTTCGGCAACGGGGCCGAGGACGGTTCGGTTCATCAAGGCCAAGGACTCACCCAGCATGGAGGAGGCGTCGGCCAGGATCAGGACCAGGTCGTAGGTGTTGGTCGGCAGCTTGACCAGGCCTGCGGAGAGGCGGTCGAGCATCTGGAGGTCGGTGATAGATCGATCATAGCCGGAGACGACAGACGTGAGGGCGGACGAGTGGGCGGCGAGCGAGGGGGGCGCCAGGAGGAGGGTGCGCTTGGGTGGCGAGACGGACGGCGAGGACGAGACGAAGTCGTCGCTCGGATCGATCATCAGGATTGCGGGAGCCATGGCGAAGGATTTGTGGAGGCGGCAGAGAAGGAGAGAGAGCGAGCGAGAGAGAAGTGAAGACAGGGACGAGAAGGCTTGGAGGAGATGGCGTTGGCTTTGTAGGAGCCCCGAGGACTTTTTGCCCAAGATATTTGGATTGGTGTGAACTCGATTAGTCAATGGGGTGAACTAGATCCGCAGTGCGTTTGGGCCTTGTGGACTGTGCGCTGTGCTTGTTATCGTGTGGCGTGGACAGTGCAAGTACCTACAGATGCGGACTGTATTACATCGACGTTCGGGTTGCGGGGTTCTTTTCTGCTTTTCCTCGGACAGCGATCGAGGGCGATATCGATAAGCACCCCTGGTTCCGACTGCGGAGGTGCGGAGTAAGCCACCATTGACCCTGCATCCGAAGCCTAGCAACCAAGGCTAAAGCGAGAGCGTGATGACCAGTTGCTTACTCGGTATCGGGTATCAGTTCCTCAATTGTCCTCTTGCAGTCCTCGCGTTTCTGTGCTGACCATCGCGGTGGCCGCAACTCCTCGGAGATGTGCTGAGCAAAATCTGGCAACTCAATTACGGCAATTGTCGCTTACGCAAAAGTCGCCTGCCAAACCGTACGACTCGGCAGCTGGCCTCCCTGACCCAGGCATGAGGGCTCGCTGACTGGTATGTCATCCTATACGGCCTCTTCCGATTACGCTGACCTATCGCCTAATAGCCCGTGAAAAAGGGGGCTACGGATGGCCTTGGGCGAGGCGAGGCGGGTGGTGCGAACTCGGACCAATCCCCGCCAGGAGATTTGTCGAGCACCCTCCTCTCCTTGCCCTGGTCCATGCCCGCTTGGCTTCGACGTGCTGCATGGTTTTTCTTTCGCTGCGGGGGGAGGATTTCCGGGGCCGGAGAATTTGCTCACACAGGTCGTTCACGTACTGTACATGATTCCGAGCACTGACAAATGCCTTGACATGTGGGTCTCCATGTCGTTTGCGTCGTTACCCCATGTAGAAAGTGCACTCATATTGTAGTCCATGTGCCTGGGTTGGCTTGGGTCTGGAACTCGGGATCAGGAACTGTTCCAGCCATTGTTAAGAAACGGGCCGCACCTAGTTTCATCCTTCTACCACTAACTAGTAGTCGGTAGTAGGAAGTTGCTTAGAGCCGGCGATAAGTCCCAGGGTACTCCATTTTGCACTTGGGAGCGTAGGTAGTAAGAAGAAGTAGTGGCAACGGCGGTTTACAACAAGACTTGGTGTTTAGGTCTGCAGAGTGATCGTCGCAGGTGCATATACTACCCAAAGACAGAAGATACCTCTTTTAAATTTCAGAGATATTCCTCAAACAGCTGCCTACCAGCAAACAGCTCAGGCGCGTTGGCCAAACCACTTCCTCAAGCACCCAGCCGTCAACACAATGCCGCGTCCAATCTATCAGCCGCGGTGGGTTTGTTCACCTTGGCTTGGCCAATCCTTTAGGGTGCTTATTCCTAAAACCTAAGACGATAGGCCAGAAGAAGCCCGTGCCTCCCAACGTTTGACGGTGAATGAGTGGTCAACATCTACTACCAGGTGTCCCCAGCTGGTGAAGGCCGTCCACAGCTGGTGCTGCAAACACAAATTTCTGCCTGACAGGTGTGTACCTGAGGACAAGCAGAGTCCCTTCCCTTCTGATCTCTGCGTTGCTGCTTCCTCCCTCCTCAAAGCTTCACCTTTTCGACTTTGGGGGCCCAACTGAGACGTGCCTTCCTCAAGTCTGCGTTCTCGTTCAAGCACAAAGGCATTAGTATTTCCACCCTAATACCTTTCTTAACGCGCGAACTCTTTCTCATCTTCCACTTTTCACTGCAACCCCCTGCGGACTCTCGAATCCGCTCTCGTACGCTCTCGCGCTGCCAAGAACGACCTTATCTACGGCACAGTCATCGTCACAAACCAGCTGGTAAGCACTTGACTCATCTTATTTGTTCACCAAAGTATGCTTGTCTGCTCTGAAACTTAGTGGTTCTGTGAACAAGCCCATCTTGTTGCAGGCCACAAGGTTGACTAGCTTTTTCGGTCGCTGCACAGCCGGGTGTATCATGAACTTTCCTGGCCTGGCTCTGCGTTTTTTCTTTATGTTTTCATCTCATCTATCTCCGACCTCCCTTTCACGGTGCTCAAGAGGCGTGGAACTGTTGCTCCTTAAGTTCCTGTTGTTTCTATCCCATCTCTGAATCCTGTCTCAAACCCCACCGATAACTAAGGCATTGACAGATATACACAAACAATCACGCCCAAGAAAAACAAACAAAAATGGCTGAATGGGGAACGGCTGCTCGCGCAGGCGACATCTGGACCTCGGCGAGTGCGTCCGCGTCTGTTGGTCAGCCTTCCAAGGACAACTTCGTCGATGACAAGCCTCCGTACGGTTCCGAAGCAGATTTTAGAGCAATCGGCAAAAATGAGCATGACCAAGGAGGGTAAGTCATTCCCAATAGCATTTCAAGCCGCCCGTAGGCTAAGCATAACGTGTTGACCGAAAGGTATAGGACCGGTTTTGACCAAGACAGCGGCAACGGTTTTAACCAGGACAACGGCAATGGTTTTGACCGGGACAACAGCAACGGCGATGACAAGTGTTTCGGTTGCGGCGAGGCTGGGTATGCCTTTGTCTCGGAAAATCGGTTCGGTAATACTGACGGTTTTCAAGTCATCGCAGAGCCGAGTGTCCCACTGCTGAGGAGATGACCTGCCGCTACTGCAAGCAGCCAGGACACATGGTCAGGGACTGCCCGGATAAACCACCAATGGCTTGTGAGAACTGCGGAGAAGAAGGTTCGTCACTTGAGTATGTGGTATGGATACATACTGACTTGGCAAGGGCATATGCGGAAGAACTGCGAAAACGCCCGCAAGATCAACCGTGACCACATTGCCAGCGTCACTCCTGACGAGGCTTGGCAGAAGCTTGAGATGGCTGTGTCCGAGCGTGATGTTGATGATGCCAAAGAGGCTGTTCAAGAGTACATCAAGGCTCTTGACGGAAACGTCACGTATCGGGAGCTTCAGGAGGCCCTCATCGAACAATCGATTGGTCTTTGGTTGATTGCAACTGAGAAGCCTTTGATCAGCATCTTCAGCAACATGAATCTCCAGGGCGAAATGGGAAAGAAGTACACCGTCTCCTATCGATTCTCTGAGAAGGCCGATCGTCCTCGTGAACTTGAGGGGTGGCCAAAGGATCGAGCCGAAATTCTCTCTCGTTTGGATGACGCCGGTGATGTTATGGACAAAGGCGTTCCCCTATGCATGAACTGCAAGGAGCTTGGCCATATTTCCAAGTACTGCACTCAGGAAAGGGTCGAGAGAACCGACGGACCCAAGATTTCATGCCACAACTGCGGTGGTGATGGTCACCGCGTCAGAGACTGTGAGTGTTGACCTAAATCCATCACACAATGTTAGCTGACCCAGCAGGCCCGGAACCTCGTGTCGACAAGTTTGCGTGCAAGAATTGCGGGTGCGTCCAATATTGCAGTCCTTCTACGATACCGAGAACTAAATTAAATTCAGGCAATCTGGTCACAAGGTGGCCGAATGCGAGGAGCCCCCAAACCCAGAAAATGTCGAATGCCGCAAGTGCAACGAGAGTATGTCTCCTCTGACCCATTTTGCCTCACAACTAACTGGTGTAGTGGGCCATTTCGCAAAGGACTGTCCTCAGGGTGGTGGCCGGGCTTGCCGCAACTGTGGTCAGGAGGGCCATATGAGCAAAGAATGCGACCAGCCTCGAAACATGGACACCGTCACTTGCCGAAACTGCGAGAAAACGGGCCACTTCAGCAAGGAGTGTCCCGAGCCCCGTGACTGTAAGTTGTTGTGAAGGTCGATATGTCAACATCCATATAAGCTAATTATCTTGCAGGGAGCAAGGTTCAGTGCAGCAACTGCCAGGAATTCGGGCACACAAAGGTCCGATGCAAGGTTCCTCCTGTCGAGTCTCAGGACTTCAATGGCGACGGCTTCCCAGCTGCCGCCAATGATGGCTTCGACAACACCGCCAACGCCGGTGGCGACACGGCTCAGTATGCTACAGATGGTGGTGGCGGCTGGTAGTGGAATTGTTTTCATCGTGGTTTACGAACTGCGACAGTGGGATCAGTGCCTTTCTCTTGGCCTAGGTTACGTCAGTTGCCCGCGGTTGGACGGGGTATGGACTGGGCTGTGAGCCGTGGGCCGTGGGCACGACTATGACTTAACAGAACTTTGAGGACAAGATCAACTGAAATAACACCAACAAGTAGCAGAGAGGAGATAATCAATGAAGTTTGTCAGACCTTATCTGCAATCCTTGATGTTTGTTGTGTTGTGCGTGTGCTCCCAACTCGAGGAATGGAAAACGCTTGGATCAAAGTGTAACACGCTATTGGCTCAACGCCAACCGAGAACGTACTCAGCAACGCGCCCTGCACCCCGCATACACATGAACCGAGGCTCGGCGTAAGACACTTCGTCTGGGAGCTAGAGTCGATGATTGGGACTTTGTATATATGGTCTGCGAGCCTAACTGCTGACTCCCTGGATGCTACTGAAAGCACACATATTTTTATCAACACTACAGCGGCATTAGGAGGTCGAAATGGCGAGCCCTAGCATCATCCTATACCACTACCCATACTCGCCATATGCCAGGCGGGTTGTCTGGTACTTGGCTCTTCGCGGAATCCCATACAGCCAATGCGTGAGTCTTGGCGCTTTGGTTACGGTAGCATGGGGACGGTTGCTGACGCCGGAGTAGATACAACCTCCTATGATGCCCCGGCCCGACGTGTCGCGGCTTGGGATCTCGTATCGTCGCATCCCGATTCTTTCAATTGGCCGCGATGTCTACCTTGATACTCGACTACAGATACCCAAGCTTGAAGCGCTCTTCCCAGAGCTACCCCGTCTAGGCGCGACGGACGCCGACCAGCTTGCCGTCGAGCGCCTCCTGTCGTCTTTTACCACCGACAGCGGCCTCTTCGGCAAGGCGGTCCAGCTCCTCCCGACGGACCTGCCTCTGCTCCAGGACCCGACGTACTTCCACGACCGGGGAGACTTCATCGGGGGCCGTCTCAGTCCTGAGGGTATGGACGCCGCGCGGCCCGAGGCTCTCGGCGAAGTGAGCCGGGCGTTCGAGCTTCTCGAGACGACGCTGCTGGCCGACGGGCGGGACTGGGTCCTCAAGACTACGCGGCCGAGCCTCGCAGACATCGAGGCCGTGTGGCCATTCCACTGGCTGATGGGGATACCCGGTGCACTGCCCAAGGATCGCTTCTCGCCCACCATATTCCCGCGCGTGTACGCCTGGGTCCAGCGGTTCCAGGACGCCGTGTCCGCAGCCAAGAAGCAGACGGGCAAGCCGGCGACACTGACGGGCGAGGCGGCCGCGCAGGCGATCGTGAAAGCGCCTTTCAGCGAAGCCGAGGTGGCGGTGGACTTGGAAGATGCCGTGGTCGTTGCGAGCGGGCTTCAGAGGGGAGTTCTCGTTCGGGTGTGGCCGACGGACACGGGGTCGTCCGGGAGGGATGAGGGAGTGTTGGTTGGGGTCGACTCGCGGGAGGTGGTATACGAGACTGGTGAGGGGAATGGTATGGTGAGGGTGCATGCGCCGAGGCATGGATTTAGGATCAAGAAGAAAACGCTTGATGGGAACTCCAAGTTGTGATGGATGGTGGGTGGACGAGGTGGTGTTAAGCTGTACGTTGACTACGGGTTTACTGGGTAGATGAGTTACGTTTAGACCTACCTGGATTGGACATTTACGACTGAGTCGATATGTGTACCAAACAGATGCTCAAATGTTACTTGACCTACCTTGCTTCTTCGCAAGATACCTATGCAGTGCCACCAGGGCTATCTCATGCAGCTGCATGGTGTTGTTCTCCAAACTGTACCTGTCCAGGGTAGCCGAGAGGGAAAAAACCAGCAACACGTCCATACCGTTGACATCATCTATCGGAAATAGAGATGCCAAGGAATGGTTCCAAGGCCACGGCTGCGGACTGGAACCAAGCTCGCCCTGGTGGCATGAAGTCGGGTGCTGATTGACAGGAGGCAGCTGCCAGGACTGGCTAGCCTTTTGGACATTGAATCTTAAGAACCTGGTTACAACCTGGGGTAAATTACACAGTACGGAAGCGGGCTGCCACGAGGCTTCAACGGTGCATGGATCTGCGGCTGCTTGACATCAAAGGCGCACGTCCAGACTCCAGAATAAGGAAAGAAGCCTCCTTATCTTGGATCAATAACATCATCAACCCCGTGCCAAGGCGGGCGTGCCATGTTTCGGATTTTTCGGTGGAGGGTGGAGGGTGGAGGGTGGAGGGCGGAGGATCGGTTCCCCATATCTGAGTCCGGGGGACAAAACGCCCGGATGTTGGAAAACAGGAGCGGCATTGGAGAATCGAGGGACGGCACGGGGCCACTGGCTTTTTCTCTAGATGTCAAGGCGACCGAGCGATTTTCAGTTCCGTAGATGGAATTGACCATCGATGGCCGTGCTTCGGAATGATGCCCACGACGCAGAATCATGTCGGAAGCGTAGTGCGGAATTGGGAGGCTCTCCCGACCTGATTCGGTGGATTGTTATTGTTTGTTTACCTCTCTTGAAGACCGCCGGTCGGTTTCATGTATTCGTATCGCCGAATCAATCACGGGCGGGGACATTCTCGTCGTGTCAACAAAGGCATGCCTCCAGAGGTGACAACTAGGATGGTCTGGATGCCGTACCAAGAACATGCGTCATAATTTGACCGAGGCGGTTGGGCGGGTCTCGAGGTGGGGCGCGTGGAGGTTGCCATGAGCTCTGGAGGCTTGCTTGATGGAGTCTGGGAACGCCTCGAGGCTCCATTCTTCCAGGGCTCCTCCAGGGCTTTGCTGCAGCAACTCAGAATGGAATCGCGATTCTCCCCTGGACCTCGCGTTGCGCTAAGACTTGGGGGGTCGGAGCACCAGCCCGACGGATGGGAAGGCGAACGAACGGGCGTCGCACAAGTTGGTCCGGAAAATGTCTATTATTGCTTGGGGGGGTGAACGAGCGGGCGACATTCCACGGTCAATGTCGCGGTCAAACGAAGAAAAATGCCTTTGCTTTGTCAGGTGTCTCATGCAGTTGCAAACGGGACTCGAAGAACGTTTGCGAGTTGACGTCATGGTTCTGTCATATTGCGCCTGCTCGAGCGCTGGCCCAAACACGAAGTACCGACACAGTGTCCGCTGTAGCAAGTGCACAAGCCGAAGCGCGACACTGTGTTTGATTCGGGTCGTTTGGCTCGGGAAAGGTCCAACTCGTTTCCCTCTTTTGGCTCAGAGTTTGGATGGCGCCAGCCCACCATTTAGGTTGAGGCTGGAGAGATGATAGGTGTGCTGAGGCTCCTTTTAGGCCGGTTGAGGCTTTGAACCCCCCTACATAACCTGAAATTGACTGAGATGGAGGAGGTAATGCGACGGAGAGAGGACTGTGCCGTGCGGGTACCGTTGCCGGACGAATAGTGACTGAATCGACCGCAGAAAAAGGATGGACGCGCGCGCTCACAAAGCAGAACGTGCACACGCGATCTCGTCTGTAGTGACAAGCCCGAGGAATGGCCAAATTGGGTGACGCTGACGAGGATCCGATAAGGTCCGGGGGCAAGGCTAGCGCATCACACAGCGTCTTTCACTCTTCCGCGATTTGTAAGACACCCGCCACTCAAGCACGAGCAAGCCTACACAAGACCACACAGTGAGAACTGCGAACGAACGAGCGAGACGGATATCCGTAGCTCGTCCAGGTTCGCCACTAGCAAAGGGGGGAGGGCCTTGCAAGCAATTGTGCCAGAATGGAAGGAGCAGAAAAAGGAATACATGCCGTTCATCGACCGTTGCTACCGACTGGCGTGGTTAACGACAGTCGGTGAAGTTAGGGAAGTCAGGGGGAGGGATTCCGTGTGGGTGGTCGCAGAAGGGGTCGATGAGTGCGTGCTTCGAACGAATAAGGGGGCCGGGCAAAGGAGGACGCGTCGACAGGTCAACCAGTTAGAGAGGGGCAGACAAGAGTGTTGAGTTGAGCGAGTCCTGTGTGTATTTGTGTGGAGAGAATATGCCTTTCTCAGCCTCCACTTTGACACAGTAATTACCGTGTACTTGGGTGGGTAGGATAGTCGCATCACGGAGCTACTCTATTTCGGTCCCAACATTCCAACGCAGCACAGTTGGAGAGGGGAAGGATGGACAGGAACACGGAAGCACCGGGCCTCCCATCCCACCCAAGAGCAATCACACAATTCAAGGCGAGAGAGAGAACTGTGTGAAGGAGACTGCGGGGGACTGGGAGTTGTCGATGAGAAACGGAAATGGGCAGACGGGTGTGCAAAAGAAACCAACCACAACCAGGCAAGGTCCTGCGTCATCACGACGTGGGCGGCTATTGGCTCGGGGGGAATGACGGCGATGGACCAGCCTCGGGCCCCACCCTGATGCGTCTCTCATGTCTCTTGGCTCTTGCAACCGCATGCATTTGCTGTCTCCAATGCTCCAGTGTTCCACGCGAATGGGGTGTGGAGAAAGGGAGAAAATACGGCCCCCGGTTGTTCGTACCCGCACGGTGTGAAGAAAACCCCGACTGCCTCTGTTTCCTCAATTACAGAGCAGCGAGTGCGTGCGCGACTGAGCTCGTCCATCAGCATCATCAACGTGTGGGTGGGTGTGTGTGACGCCACCGGGGAGAAACTACTGGTCCCCACGACCGGTAATAATGGGCCAGCACTAGGTATTAGGAGCCAAGCAGAACAGAGGGATTCCCCACTGCAACCTTTGCTGCCACGCACTGTATTTCGGCTCCGAGACCAGCTACACCCGCAGTAGCAAAGGCGCTATGGAGGTCCACACCCACCAGCGCGGAAGGCAAAACGCAGCGCGCTGGAAAGCGCGAAACATTAGCAGATGCGGTTCTCATCCCAAGCATCGAGACAAGAGCGAGCAACGGCAGCAGCACCTAATCGTGGGATATCTTCCACCATGGACCGGAAACCTCTTCCGCAGTCGACCGACTGATGCAACGAGAGACGAGACCCAGCAGTAACCTGCAGCATTGATCGTCGTGTGCAACAAGCCAGTTCGGGTTGGGGGAAATCGGACGATGCCATCGAAAGCACAGTGCGAGCTCAGCCGACCCCCGGAGTGACATTTGCCATTTTGATTTTGTCAGCGAGGGGCGACGGCACCCCGGTCCTTCCCTGTCTCTGCCGGGTGGCCACACTGGCACACAAGACCTTCTGGGAGCCCAGCGCCCGCCTTCTTTTTTTGCGCCTTCTTTTTCGCTGCTTCACAACGTCATCTCTGACGTCTTTTCCAACCTGATCCTTTCACAATCCCTCGCCTGTCGACGCAGTCCCGCAACGCACCGCAACACCGCCCCGTCTCTGCTCCTTGACGCCTCGACGCAATCATTGACTCTGACGCCGGCCGCGATCTACCGACTCGGCCGTCTTCTCTCTTTTTCCCTCCCGCTTTCCCTTTCTCTGTTGGCCGCTCGCTGCAGCGCGCGCCGCTTCTTTTCTCGCTCCCGTTTTCTGCACCTCGCGCCGCTGTGCTGTGCTGTGCTGCACTGCAATCTCCAATCGCCGCGCCCCGTAGTAGCGGCTGTTTTCTGCCATCGTCGCCTCTGACCTCATTTGGCTTTTTTGTCTTTCTCTATCCTCGTTCTGTCACTCCCACCCCCCCACACGACCAACTTCCCACAACCTTGCCGTCCCAAGCTATAATACATCATCGTCATCATGGGGACTTCAACAACCGACGCCTCAGCCAGAGGTGAGTCGAAGTCCCCAAAGCAAGCAAAGAACGACCCCCCAAGACCAGGTGAGCCGCTACCCAGCTACCAACCACCAACCCCCCTCCACCCAATCCTGCCGCACTGCCTTCTCCGCCATGACGCATCATCGTCGTCGCACTCCGTCATCATCATCCACCTCCCGTTGCCGTCTCGTCCCCCGTTCCCCGTCCCCCGTTCCCGCCTCCGTTCCCGCCTTATGCCTCCGTTCTGTCCCTGATTGCCCGTTTCCGTCAACATCGTCGTCGCCGTTCGTCCGTCATACTCACGCCTAATCTCTCGCAGACGCCCCGACCGATGCAAAAGCCGATCCTTCCGTGAAACCAGAGGTCGCGTCCAATGCCGAAGCCGCCAAACCCCTCGCGCCTCCTCCTCGACCCGGTCAACAACAAGGTGCAGACACACCCGACTACTTCACGGCCACGGTCGGTGGATCTCTCAGTCTGGAGCCCAATCCCTTCGAGCAGTCCTTCGGGGGTGCCCCAGAGACTCCAGGAGGCACAAAGCTGCCCTCCGTCGCCTCATTGACGTCGCCGTCGTCCCTCCTGCCCGGTCCCAACGCGACACCTTTCAACTGGGGAGGAGGATCGCTGCGGACTGGCCCTCTCAGCCCAGCCATGCTTTCGGGTCCTGCTAATGATTACTTTGGTGATACCCATCATCTGCGCGGCGGCTTTCCAACACCCAACGAGTCCTCATTGAGGACGGGACTGACTCCGGGCGGCAGCGGGTCTATGTTCCCAGCGCCCAGTCCCAACTCCCAAGCTCTCTTTGCCCAGCTCGCCAGTGGCGGGGCCACGCCCAGCACTATTGATTTCCATCGCACTGCTATGAGCGCGGCTGCCAAGAGAGATCAAACCAACGGTGCCCAGCGACAGCCAACACAATCCCAACCTCCTCCGCCACAGCAACCGCAATCCGTTACGTCTCAGCCCCAAGAGATATCCAACGGAAACACCATAGTTAAGCCTGAGGCGAAGCCTGCGTCCGGCCCATTTGATCCCCACGACAACGACGCCGCCAACGGCCTTTTCATGCTTGCTCAAGGTAGGAACGGGGCCCAGTCGACGAACCAGTTTGCTGTCACTTCAGGCGCCACTAGCCACGCACACCCAGCCCCCGTCGTGCCTCAGAGCATGAACACGTCGCCACAAATGTCGAGCGTAAATGGTGGCTCCATTGGCTCCGCCCGCGGCATGAGCGAAGGCAGTATGGTGTCAGACGACAGTGATCAGGGCCGGCCCACTACACGAGGCAAGGGCAAGAAGAACCCTCCCGCCACAAATGGTAGAAGAAAGGCCGAAGAGGCACTCTCCAAGGCACCTCCAAGCAAGAAGTCGAAGGTGAATAGCGCGCCTTCTATGCATGAGGATATGGATATGTCCGACGACGAGTCCAACATGAAGTACGACGAGAACGGAACCAAAACCAAGATGACGGACGAGGAGAAGCGCAAGAACTTCCTTGAGCGAAATCGGTATGTGTCACTTCGAATCTCCCAAATACCCCCCTACATGATCATAGTTACTAACTCTTCACAGCGTGGCCGCCCTCAAGTGTCGTCAGAGAAAGAAGCAGTGGCTTGCCAACCTGCAGACAAAGGTGGAGATGTTCAGCACAGAGAACGATGCTCTGACTTCTCAAATCACCCAGCTGAGAGAGGAAGTGGTCAATCTGAAGACGCTCCTTCTCGCTCACAAAGACTGCCCGGTTACCCAACAGCAAGGTCTCCATAGTGCCTACATGTCTCAGGTCGTCGAGCCCTTCAACCCCAGATGAATCCCTATGGCATGGCCGCACCTATGCCCAACCAAGGAGTCATGGCCGGCCAAGGCGTCCAACGGCGTTTCTCATAGAACGAGTTGCAATCCGCCGATGACCCAAAAGATCTGGTTCCCTTGGACGGGAAAATGACTTCCACGGCTGACCCTTTCTTTCCGCAATGATGGGATGACGGTGTCCATGTGACGGAGGCGACACCCAATGGCTCAGACCACTACATATATACAGGGGGCCACTCGGTTTCGAGCTTTTGGGGGCTTGTCCATTTTTTCCTTCTTCTTCTTCTAATTTTGACATCTTTTCGGCCTGTACAACAATTCACGACGAGTGGAACATCCAGACGGGGGCCGAAGTCTGGGGTTCGTGGTTAGTAGGCGAGTTTTGCGGGATTTGCCTACTGAGTTCTTGGGGGGATACGACTCTGGGAAAGTTCAGCTTTGACGAGAGAAGTGAACCCGAATTTTCACTTGTACGTAAGTTTTTGACAAGGCACACGGGACGTACATCAAAAAGGTGTTCGGCCAGGCGGGATTTGCGCTGCCTGGGGGCGTTTGGGGACTCTGGACCATGGGGATGAAGCCTTTGGTGGTGTTGGGAATTGGTTTGTGAAGGTGGTAGCTATAGGTAACAAAAAGCTACATGGTCGAATGATAGTCGCGCAATCGAACATGATGAGAATATATGGATGCTTTGTTTGAATATGAGAAATGCGCGAAGCTTGATTCGAATGAGTAGACGTGAATCCGTTGCATTGTGCCTTTATCTGATGTATAGAGGGATGAACAGGGCACTGAAGTACGAGGGACAACGAATTGAGTGAATGTCGTGTGCACACGAAGCGCAGAGTAGAAATCCCGAGTTCTTCGGTGGCTCTTTTCCCGAGGGCTCGACGCGATGACGCGGCTGACTCATGCAGGTCGATAGATAGATTAGTAGATTGACGAGGCGGCTGACGATGTCTGGAAGTACTGTAGAAGCGGCGGCAAGGCGGTAAGGCGGGTGGTGCGTTGGGCGCGGGTGTGGTTGCGGTAGTGGGGCGCGAGGTTGGCCCAGAAAGGGTTAGCGCCAGATGGGACTAAATCATCCCTCATGTAAACAAGGTGATGCGCCTCAACCATCACAACCTCGTCGCGACTCGCAAACCACCAACGTTACCCGGATCACGACCGAACCATCGCGAATTGAGCCAGGACACCGATTACGCGAATTTTACGGCACCCCCCGTCTTCCGCCGCACGTATATCACGAAGCGACGCGATTGTCCAGCCCGCGCGACCAAAAGACCAACCTGTCACGGGCCCGACCTTCAATAGCCGGAGCCCCCTCCCGACCATCACCCGGAACCTCGGAGTCCATGCGGTCCCGAATGCGCCACTCATGACGACTCTGGTGACGACTCGGCGGCCGCTACAACTTATTAGCATGAGCAACCAGACGGAGCGACGGACGAGCAAGCGTCTCGCCGGTACGTTGCACCGTGAACACGCGCTGCGGGATCGAGGAGGTGCTAACCGCCCAGCAGCTGTGGCCGACTACGAACAGGATGACGATTTTCAGTTTGTGCGCAAGTCGAAGAGGATCAAGACGGAGAAGACAGATGAGCCCGAGCCCGTCAAGAAGGCGGCGCGGGGACGAGGG
Source organism: Neonectria sp. DH2 (assembly GCA_003934905.1). Lineage (NCBI taxonomy): Eukaryota > Fungi > Ascomycota > Sordariomycetes > Hypocreales > Nectriaceae > Neonectria > Neonectria sp. DH2. The sequence continues at coordinate 1,357,690 of RQWH01000006.1, read as the reverse complement.
CGACCAGCCGCAAAGGAACGCGTCATAAAAGCTTCAGCACCCGCTGTGGTTGTGGTAGAAGAGGAGGCGGCGGTGGTGACGGAAACGGCGACAACCAAGACTACGAGGAAATCCTCGCGGCGGAAAGCCAGTGTGGACGCGTCGAACGAGGAGCCGCCACTCAAGGTGCCCAAGAGAGCAACCAGGAAGAGCGCACGAGTCTCCGGGGAAACGCTGGACGAGGAGCCGCCGCAGACAAATGGCGCATCATCACAGAAACGCGGCCGCAAGGCAGAGCCGCCGAAACGCGCGGTGCCGAACTGGGACGAGTCACCACAGCAAAGGGCGCCGTTACCAGCGGCCAAGATCACGCTCCCGATGAGCGACACGCCCGTAATCAACCGGAACAAGGAGATGCGAAAGAAGAATAACGGAAATCGGCGGAGCAGCTTGGGGATGCGTGGGCGACGAGCGAGCTCCCTCATCGACAGTGGGCAAACGGCAATTCCCCACCGGGAAGTCGATCCGGCTGGTTTCTACAAGCACATCGAAGCCGATGGTCTGACGGAGCCGCGAAGAATGAAGCAGCTTTTAACGTGGTGCGGCGAACGCGCTCTAGCCGAGAAGCCTCCCCATGGAACCCCCAATTCGAGTGCCATTCTTGGTGGTGAGTAAAGACTAGAACACCTGATTCAACCACGATTGCGGATGGAGACGCTGACTTCTTTATTCGAATAGCTCGCGCGATTCAGGACCAATTACTCAAGGATTTCGCGGCTCGATCAGAGTTTTCGGATTGGTTTAGCAGAGACGACGATGTACCTAAGGCGCCTGTCGTCCTGCTGCCCAATCCTAGAAACATCGAGCTGGACGAGAAGATGGCACAACTGGAGATTAATATTAAGAGGTCAGTGAATTCCCAGTGGATAGCGTGTATTGCGGCTCCTAACCTTGACGTACAGATTACAAGACGAGAAGAAGGCTTGGCAAGCAATACGGAAACCACCTCCAGAACTACCGCCTCTATTCGCTGAGAACGAAACAACCCCCATTATCTTGCCGGACTTTGATCTTTTGGACCCGGAAGAAGGCAGGATTAGGGGCTACTTGGCCGACGAGGCGGTCTCGTTTGAGACTGTTCGATCACAGACGGAATCGCGATTGCGTTCCATCCAGTCCTCCCTCGAATTCCAGGTTGACCAACTCGCCGACAACGTCCACAAACTCGAGCAGCGCGTCCTCGTGGCCGGGAAAGAGGCGGAAAAGGTCCTCAGCATCAGCGCCCTCCGCCTCCGCCAGCGGGACGAGCGGGAAAAGGCGAGCGCGGGCACCAAGGAAATGCCCGTCATGGAGGTGCTGAGGAGTCTGGGCAACATCCTCCCTGAAGGCGGTGGATGAAGGCGAAGATCAGGACTCGACTAGAAGTTGCTCGACTACTTTACGGACCATGAAATTGACGACGAGACGAGATGCCTGTTTTTCTTCTTTCACTCTGCCTTCTTTGATACTCTCTCTCCCCCCTTGGTTCGGGCTCGGTGTCACGGACTCAGGACTGGTACGGCGGCCTCGTGGTTTTTGTTTTGTTTGGCTTGGTTTTTTGCGGTTGTGGTTTTATAACTTGGACCTTGGCTTTAAGGAGTTGGCATCCTGTGGAGTTTGGGAGGCGGCCCCCCCTCTCCCGCCGCGTCGGGACAGGGGCAACTGGACAGGAGGGAGGTTATTCTACATATGCAGGGAGAACGCATTGTGTGAGCGGGCTACAGATTCCAAAGAGTTGACGTTTTTCTTTTTCCGATTCCATATATGCATCTTACATGGCCACTGCCGCCCAATTTATCTGCAGCTTCATGCGAGGCCGTGGCCAGATCTAGACATGGACTGTACACTTGTTCATACTCTATCGTATCATCCATTAACGGTTGAATTTCACCATTATTCCCCGTTCATCATCCCTACCTAGCCTCACTTCTAGTCGCTCTTCTACCGAGAGTCCAGCTCGGGCATGAACTGCATCCCGATGCCCTCACCATCGACGCTCCGAGCCCGCACATGCGCCCGGATCATGTCGAGGATCTCGCTGTCCTTCCACCGCGCCGGCACGGGCCGGTACGCGGGGCGGAAGTTGCCGACCGTCTGCGCCCACTCGCCGGTGGGCGGGTGGCGGGTGACCTGGTCGGCCGCGGGCTTCGCATCGTCGACGGACGGGTTCGTCGACGACAGCTCCTCCTTCTGTGTGGCCCAGTAGTAGATGTCCCAGTCGTTCTCGTCGAGTAGCAGGTCGTACTGGTCCAGCAGCGTGGGCGACAGCGTGGGGAGGTTCTCGGAGGCGAAGGTGGAGAGGAGGAGGTCGGACTCGAGGGTGCCGCGCTTGCGGGACTGGTCTGTATATCTAGTCAGAATCGAAGGAAGAAAAAAAACATATCGATTGAAGGGGGGCGGCGGGGTATCAAAAAGTCAAGACGTCATGGAAGCGGCGAGACATACAGACGAGGCGGGCTCGCTTGGTGGCGTCGTCCTCGCCCACCCGACGCAGCGGCTCGATCTTGAACTTGGCGCCCTGAAGCTCGCCAACGCCCAGCTCAACATGGGAACCATCGTCGGCGGCGGCACGGCGTGGTGTCGTCGTGGAGAGCGGGCGGATGGACAGGTCGAGGAAGCGGCGCGCGGCGGCTGGCCGTCGGAGGGCGCGCGAAGCGAGGGACGCCATGGTTGTCGAGGAGGGAGGTGCGAGGGTACGGAGACGGTACGGAGGTCGCGATGGTGTCACTCAGAACGGTGCAGTGAACTGGAGACAATGGGTTGGTGGTGTTGAAGGAGGTGGGAAGAGAGAGAGGGTGTCGGTGGCGTTGGCGTTGAGAAATCCGGGGCAACCCAGCCGAGGCCGAAGATTTGAATTGCTAAGTAATCCCGGAGATCGGGTGGGTCCGGGGTTGGCATGATGCCCCACGCCGGAGGAACCGACATATAGGCGACGGAATAGGAGACGGAATAGAGGACAACATGAATGGAACCTGTTCACTAGAAAGCCCAAGGACGTCCTTTATGGTCATTTGCTTTTGGAGGTAGAGGGTATCACCAACGGCAGGGCTACGAGCCCATCCACCTCGAGGATACCATCCCGTCATGGCCTAAAGCCCTGGCAAGAGAAGCTCTCTTCTCGCCGCTTCTAGCTCGTTCGTTGTCTTCATTCGCGAATCGGTAGCTCAGTGGTCTCGCCAGCCTTAGCCGCGGGCTTCTTCTTCTTCTCTTCCTTCTTAACCTCTTCCTTGGGCACCGGGTTCTGGTTTCCCTTCCATTCCAGCCTTCGGGGCTTCATGAACGACTCCAGAACCTCGTCCGTGACCAGCTTTCGCTGCTCCTGGAATTCCTGGACGAACGGCTGCAGCGACTCAATCGCCATCTTCTTCAGCTCTCCCGTCAGCAGCTCACCGCTCTTGTAGTCCTTGTAAATCTTGTCCAGCTTCTCGTCGTCGTCCTCAAAGTAAGTTAGGTAGATGTAAGACACATCGACGTCCGGGTTGCCTCCGAGTTTTCGGTGCTCCTCAATGTTGACTTGGCCACCGCTGAAAGCAAAGCGGTTGATCTTGGTCTGTAACACCAAAACAATTAGCAATTGTCATCTAGACATTGCAACATGCATTGGTTGCAATAACCTTGCATTCGTTGTTGTGGAATACGTACCTTGATCTGCTTAGCGGTATCAGTCATGAAAATGGCCGAGTTGGGGTTCGACGACGACATCTTGCCGCCAGCACCTTGCAGGGCAGTGAGGAACTTGGAGTGGATCAAAGAAGGCTTGGGCGAAGGGTAGCGCATGCGGTGGGCGTTGTCTCGCACAAGACGGAAGTACGGGTCTTGATCAATGCCCATGGGGATAAGGCAGGGAATCTTGGCAATGGCCTTTGTTCGCACAGCGGACGGCTCATCCGACCAGATCTCGGGATACGACGTGGCGAAGGCGGCGACGCACTGCACCGACGGGAAGAAGATCTTGCCGACGTTAGAGCTAGAGTTCAGTCAGTGGAATTGAGGCAAAGAGAGAGACACGGTGGACATGCGAACCTTCCGTCGAAACCAAAGGCGCCGCGGACCTGGTTGAAGGTGACGAGCTTGGAGAATTCCCAAGCGTTCATGAGGAAGTGGTTGCTGAGGTACTTCAGATCGCTATACACGAACGTCTTCTTGACGTCGAATCCCAGAGCAATGATGTCCCGCGCATTCTCCATGGCATACGACAGAGTGTCCTCAAACGTCAGAGTGTCCTTGAACAGGGCCTTCTCGTCATCCGTCAACATGAAAACCAGCGGCACGTCGAACACATCCTGCAGCCACTTGGTGAACTTGAGAGGGATCGTGTGTCCCAGGTGTAGACTACCGGTGCTGGGTCCGCGGCCGGTGTACAGGAAGAAGGGCTCGCCGCGCTCGTATCGGGTTAGGATCTTGTCGAAGTCGCGGTGGCTGAAGAAGAGGCCTCGTCGGAGCCAGCGATGCGGCTTGTGGCCCGTCACCTTCTCGAAGCGCTCGAGAAGCGCGGTATCGATCTTGGACGTCTTCCATTTGCTGGAAGAGAGAAGTTAGCATTCCCTAGTCAGGTCTACCAAATCTGGTACGATTTTGCGGATTTTGGTAGTGCCTACTCGCAAATCGCGTCGTAGTCAATGGCAACGACCTCGCCATCCTCAGTCTGGGCGCCCCCCACAGACCAGGGGTTGATGTCCTGTTCCAGGGCAGCTGCGGTAGGGTTCTCCGCCATGATTTTTGTATGTTTTGGTTGCGCTTGTAAGTCGAGATGGTGTTGTTGGCGAAGAGTCTAGGGCGATCGCGGGGTTGTTCTTTGTGGAGGGGCAACTAAAGCGCAGTCCGACGAGTACTATTCCCTAGAGTCGAGTCAGAGCTATTGCGGTCTGTTGCGCCAATCAGGTTAGTCACATTCATTAGGTAATCACCTCACCAGCCACGTTCTCGTACTTGCTCCAGCCACAGTCCACTTCCAGAAGTAAAGTGTCACCAGTGTCACAGCAAGGAGAGCTAAGTTATGCTCTATCAATCGATAGTGGCATTTTTGGATGCTCAGTCGCGTGCTTGCCTTGGTAGATGCTTCGTCAAAAAGACCAGCCATGGTCATATTATATTGCATTTTCATGACTTTTGTTACACTCTAGCTCGTCGGTGCATCTCGGCGACGACAGGCTCTGCCTTGTTTTCCCATCCCGATCATGTACATGCAACGATTTCCAACGCCAGCATGCCCGGAAAGCACTTCCACGATTAGACCCAGCAGCACCACAGGTTGCAATGCCGCCCGGTCCTCCCAAAACAATTGCATCTTCCACTCGAACAGACACTCATAACGTGACGCAGCGCTGTCTAGAATGGACACGGAGACACACGCATCATAAAACAAACCCCCTTAGATCAGGTGCTTCGATCGGAAGTAGGCGCGGAGGTACATGATCTGCCAGGCCCAGAGGCCGACCAGCAGCCAGGTCGTGGCGATGCCGAACCACTTGACGCGGTTGTTGGTGCTCTCGTTGGTGTCTCGCAGCTTCTGCTCTCGAGAGCGGAGGTACTCCATCTCGCCCACGATCTCGCCGGTGATCTCCTCGATGCGACGGAGCTCAGCCTCGACGGGCTTGAGCTTCTCTGTGGCCTGGATGGCCGACCAGTCCTTGGCGTCGGCACCAATGTCAATGTCGAGCTCGACGTGGCGGGTAGGGTTGTTGATTCGCTTGGCTGGGAGGTGTTAGTTGAATCATGTTCAAGGGGTAATCGCATGCGATGCGAGTAGCCTGGGGGAATTGGTGCTCTGGAGAAGCGTCCGGGCAGTGCCACATACAACCAGTGAAGATGTTCTCAAAGCAAACGTCAAAAGCGGCGTCGGCGTGCGAGGTGAAGACAGTCCTCGACTCTCCCACAACGTCCCTGGGACGGCCGTACTCGTTGCCAACGGCATCTCGAATCTGCAAGAAACCCCTGTTAGAGCTTCCGCGCCTCCAAATCTGTCCTGTCGCAACTTACGTAGACGTTCACCAGCATGCCATCGCCCTTGTATCCATCGACGGTGGCCGTGACGACGACGAGGGTGTCCTTGCCGACAAAGTTGCGGACGCAGCGCTCCCGCTTGCCAGACTCGGCCTGCGCGATCAGGTCGAACTTGAGGGAGTGTGCGATGCCGACGAAGAGCAGCACGCTGCAGAGGCACTGCAGTAGCGAGCGTTGGGGCGCCATGGTGTGCGTGCGGGTATTCGGTGGAGGAGGGCGTGGAATGTGTTGCTGCTTCTCGTTCGTCGTGAAGGGGAGAAGGAGTTGTACAAGCTGTCCAGCGACAGGGGCCCGGTTCTAAACTGAAAGGTGTCCCGGCCGCGCTGCGGACCCACCCGGCGCGAGGCGTTAGATGGACCATGCACCAATCAGGAAGTGTCTTGGCGCTGGCCTTGTCAGAGCCATCACGTGTGGGGTCAGCCTCGTCGACTTTTGGACCTTGCCAGCCAGCCGGAGCACCGTGTAGACTAGCAACACCACCACCCTGAGCCATCATTCTCGAGATTCGCCATCGCGCAACAGCTTCCAAGATGCCCAAGTGTAAGTCCCGCAAGCCCTCGCCCCGGCTACTACTCCGACTCATTGCTAACCCGTTCCAGTCTTCTGTAGGTCCCCAACCATAATCCCCCGCGCGTCGCGAAACACCTCCAGCTAACCTCCGCCACCCAGGCGACTACTGCGATGTCTACCTTACGCACGACTCCATGAGCGTGCGCAAGGCTCACAACAGCGGCCGAAACCACCTGCGCAATGTTGTAGATTACTACCAACGTCCGTATCCTCACGGTTCCCCATGCGCAACCCTAGAACTGACAACGTCAACAGAGATCGGCCACGAGAAGGCCCAGTCCGTCATCGATTCCATCACGTCCTCCTACGCCGCCGAGGGCCAGGCCCACGCGAACCCCATGCTTCCTCACAACCAGCCGGGTCAGGGCTTCCACCCGCCCCCATTTCCGTTTCCCGGAGGCGTCCCTCCTCCCTTCGGAATGCCTGGCGCGCCTCCCGGCCAGTTCCCTCGTACGTGCAGCTCCCCCCGTTCCCACACTTCAAACATCTAACATATTTCAGCTCCTCCAGGCGGTGGTCGCGGCATGCCCATGCCTCCTTTCCCTCCCGGTCCCGGCGGAATGCCGATCCCTCCTAACGGACTGCCCTTCCCGCCGCCGGGCGGCCTGCCTTTCCCACCACCTGGTGTCGCCGGACCCCCTGGTGCTCCTGGCCAGCTCCCGGCCTTCCCCGGTATGCCCGGTATGCCGCCGCCAGGCCAGTTTCCTCCCGGTGCTGGCCCTCCCCCTGGATTCGGTGCGCCTGGAGCACCGGGTGCGCCTGGCCAAGACAGGCGGTAACCGTTTGGAAGTGGCAGAGGGTAATAGGTTTCAGATGCTTGTATCAGTAGCATCATGGGCGTACCAGGCGTTCTTAAGGTGGAACATGGCAAAATTATCGTTGAATTGTCACATCGGCAATAATCAATCCTTTGAATATGAGCGTGGAACATGCACCAGTGCTCCTCCCGGAAGGCTCGGACTGAACCGTCGCTCACTCAAAAACATAACCATGGATGATCGTTTTCATTTTTCAGGCCCGGTAACAATATTTGTCGTACCTCCAGGTAGATCAACTCAGCCTATGTTTTACATGTTGCGAAACCTCCACCTACACAAAGAAGTGACATTAAGGAAAACCAGCATCCTAGCACATCTCATCTCATCTCAGCCCCTGTCGGTCAAAATCAAATTCCAGATGTCCTTTCCATCCCGCACAAATCACGGGAATTCCCGTAACTCATAAACTTCAAGTCGTTAAGCGTAAATCGTATCGATCGTGAATCTCCATCTTATCTAGGTCTCATAACATCTGCAGGGGCCGGTTGCTCAGTGTTGTTGTCGTGTTCGCGCCTGTTCGTTCCCTCCGCAACTGCAATCTGCAGAGCCCGATGGCTCGGGCTATCTAAAATCCATTGGAGCGGTGCTGGTCTCGGAATGTGCTCGACCTGATGACCTCCCCGACTCCATCGCGCACTTCCCGCGGTCCGCTAATCTTCTGGCGAAGCTCCCGTGCTCGCTTTTCACGTCTCTTCTCACTCATTTTCGAGGAATGTTTTGAATCTCCTCCAGCCTACTCCCAAGAGAGAGCCGGTGACTCTCCTTGCTGGCTCTTCTGTGTATACTATTTCGGTGCCAGAATGGTCTCCTGTCTTCGCCATCTGACACGGGATGAATATCCTCATCGTGCTTGTAATTTCGTCTCAAGGAGTCGAGGCTTGCTCGATGTCGCATAACTCGAAGGTTCCCACTAGGAGTTCGTCGAATTGTGCGCCGCTCGGGGCCTTGAGAACCATTGGCATAGTAGTACTCTTCATCGCGAGGAGGCAGGATGGCAAACGTGCGCTTCATCCTGGAGCTGAGCTTTCTCTGAGGCTGGGGCCGATTGTTGATGGTAGGGTATCTGTATACTACCTCGTCATCGGGTTCATCCATGTCATGACGGCAGTTGTCGCAGTTGCCATTGCACCCGTCTGTGTCCTCGCTAGAATATTGGGGACGCCAGAACGGATGCAGCTTGCCCTCTTCTGCTGGGCTGTCTTCGGGACTCGGGTACGCTGGCTCACGCTCCATGTCTGCGTATCGTTTATCCCGAGAAGAACTTCCACGACTAGTGCGGATACGATGAGACAGAGAGAAGGTCCGCGTCAAAAGTCCCGGTGCCCTAGGTGCAGTCGGCGGATAATCAATGGAGTGACGGCGCCGACGACTGAGAGCTCGGCGGACAATGGAGGGGCGCCGCAAGGGTTTCTCTTCTGTAGTTTCGAAGTAGTTGCCCATTTGGATCATCTTTTCGTTGGCTGGTGTCATACCCGAGGGAGTTGCGGGAATGAGCTTGATGGCCGGTGGGTGAATTGGTATCTCTGGAGGCGGTCGTGGGTTTCGCAGCGGAGAATCGACATCATCAAGAGAGAACTGTGGTTGGGGTGGAGTGACAGGGACCCCGCCCGCCGAATCAGTCAACGTGAGCTTGGGTCTGTTTTGAATCTCTCGAGTTTCCGGTTCATTTTGTGTTTCGATGGAGGTCTCGGACGGTTTGGCCGAATGGTCGACCATCAACACGGAGGAGTTTTGATGAGGGTACATTTGAATAGCGAATGCCTCTGAAAGTACTGGAGCAGTTCCGTTTGTCTCCACTGACGCCAAAGAAAACGGGGTCTTCAACGATGCATAGCTCTTCACCTGGAGAAATTCGGAGGGAGGACCACTGCTTAATCGACGCTGTGTCGCCTCCTTATCGGACTCGGTCGAGGGAATTGGACGAGTAGCGGCATCTTCCGGGAGACGAACTACTGGTACCAGAGACTTTTCTTCCGGCTTCTTCAGAAGGGATTCTTGAAGGGCGTTGTGGATTTTCATGCTCTCTGAGGTCAAAGAACCAGCGCGTGAGCCAGCTCGCGAGCCCGCCCGCGAGGTGTTGCGGCTAGTTGGAGCCGACAGAGAGGATGAGCGAGCCGGCACCGTTGGGGGGAAGTCCATAGTCCGTTGGTCAGAGCCATCTGATTCAGAAAAGGCCCGACTTTGTCGAGATTGTCGTGGGAAGATCGGGCCTACCTCCTTGGGTGTTGACCCATCAAGAGGCATGGAAACGGAGCTGACACTGGGTGTCTGGTTCGAACGCCTGCTGGAGTGAGATCGTAAAGAAGGCTCCCTTGATCTGGACTTGTTGGACGATCGCCGATCAGGTACCACAATTACGGGAATGCCACCGTTTTTCCAGACCTCACGTCTGGCTTTGCCACTCGAGATGGATTGAATAGTTGAGTTTGACGCATGGCTCTCGTGTTTCCCATCTTGAGGCCGTGTCCTCGCACGCGGTTCTCTCGCACGCGTTTCTCTCGCAGGCTTTTCTAGTTTGAGAGAATTGGTGGTGGAGCTCGGGGAGCTATCATCAGGGCCTCTCAAAGCGACTTGCTTTCGCACATGTCGCAGGGTTCTTTGTCTTTGCGGAGGCCCATCCACAAGCATGGCTTCGACCACGGTGGATATAGTCGACTTGGTGGAAATTGCAGAAGCTCGTCGGGCGTCGGAGCTGACAGAGGTACCCGTGCTCGAGGTTGCAGTCGATGTCGCCCCGCGATCTGAGACACCCTTCGTGGATGAGATAGTGTCAGGTCTTCTATGCAAAGGCATTTGTCGAACAGCTTTGGTTGCTTGCGTCGGCATTATCGTGTCTGGCTCAGCAACAACAATGGTCGCTTGAGAAATTGATCGCGTAGCGTCCTGGATCTCGGGTCTCTTCTTGATTGTTACCATCCTCAGCAAGTTGCCATCCCATTCCTGCTCGACTTCGCTTACAGAGCTCCAATCGCCGTCGAAAGTGCTGAAATCCCCGCCTGATCGGGAAGCGTTGCTATCCTCAGGAGGATCGAGGCCGGCAAGGGCGAGACCCAGACCATTCAGCTTGGGAGCACGGGTGCTCCTGTTGTCAGATACTTGGCGAACGGTTGACAGCGAGGTTTTCGTAGCCCCTGACTTCTTATCCTCGTCTTCGGAAGAGAACGGTTCTTCTCGAGCAGTCTTGAAGGAACCGGACTGGGAGTCTGCCGTCGTGGCCTTTGATCCGGCGCGATCGGTCAAGGTTGGGCGTAGAAGGGCTGGGCGGGTGACGGGCTGGGGAGGTGTCACATCTGGGGTGGGCGGGCTTCTTTGGTTAGGGGGTGTCGACGGTGGTTGCGGAGGCGCATTCCGTGGTGTCTGGAAAGCAGGGTCGGCAATAGTAGGGCTAGAGGGCAGGCCAGCTGAGTTTCCTGAGGACTTGCGCGAGTGCCTCGGAGGGGTAGGTGGCAGGTCGGGGCCACTCCCTATCCTCCGGGGCTGATGTTTGAGGGTTCGGGGGCTGGGCGGCTGGGCGGCGCGGCGTCTGCTCGATTCATCCCTTGCGATCGAACGGGAAGTATCAATCCTTAAATCATAGTTTTTCGGTCCGGCCCGCGGGACGTGCATAAATTCGTACCCCTTATCGTTCTGGGGACGAGGTAAGACTTTGTGCTTCTTGAACTGCCGCTGGCCTGCGAGGCTGGTGTTGAGCGGCAGGTCGCGATAGTCGGGGGGGGAGGCCGTCATGATAGGCGGAGAAATGGCGTTTTCGGCTGCCAGCATTTTCAAATGATAATGGAGACCGTGATCCCTTCAGCTGGTAGGTTTGCGACAGTGTCGTAGTTGCCGCGGGTAGCAGTGGGCATGCTGGGAGCCTGGCGGTTGGATCGAGAAGCAAGACTGGTGGGGTTGGCGCAGAGCAATGAGCAATGGATGAAGCGAACAATGGACGCGAGGGGGCTATATGGCAATCTGAGACATTCGAGAAAAGCAAGCGATGTGGTTTGGTGGTGGCGGGGAAGTCTCGGTCAACTGGCGACAGGACGGACGATACGGATGCGAGGGTGTTCTCAAAGGCTGGGCTGGGGGCAGGATTTCGCCGAGATCACGACGTTGGCGAGCGCAGGGATCGGCAAGACATAGCTGAGGGTCGACGCGGTCGCGAGAGAAATTGCGGGTTCCGATGTTCCGATGATCACAGCGAAGTTGTGCAATGAAAATGCAAGGCGAGGCGACGTTGGTTCTCAAATCGAGCAAAGGGAGAGGACAGGTGTTGGAGCTGATGGCGGAAGTACGAAGTTGAGTGAAGTGAGATGATGGCGAGAGTAGAATCACGAATGAATGGATGACGGGGGCGATGGGTAGTGGATGAAATGGAGGTGGCACACTATTCGTACTACGGAGGCACGGAGCAGATGGAGGATGGGGCCTTGGGGGCGCTAGAAGCCAGTGGCCTCAGTGGCCTCAGTGGTCGGAAGTCCCAGCAAGGTGCATTTCGCATTAGATTCCATGGATCCAATCCCACCACGGTGCAGCGCAGTGCAGTGCAGTGCAGTGCAGTGCGCAGCCGGCAGCGGGCAGTGCTCAGTGGCCGCCGACTGTAGGCCCGCCTGTATGAAGTCCTTCATACGTCGTCGCAGCAGACGTCTGACGAAGGAGTCCCAAAGGATGGCCCAGAGAGAGCGACCCCAGTGGGTGGTGAGGTGACAGTGGTGACGGGAACCAGCCATGGTCCAGTGGAGTTTCACAGCACTGACGCAACCTCAGCAGGGGGATGGAGGGCCCACTCCACTCGAACCAGGGCGATATCTGGGTCTTGCTTGCATGCGTATGCAGTCTAGTCTATGGATAGACACCTTCAGCTGGGATGGGACAGAGGGGTCGTGTCGCGCTCCCCGTTTGGAAACGTCCTCAGGCGACCTGCACAGGCTGCGCTGCGCTGCACCGCGCTGCACCGCGCTGCGTTGCGCCGGGTCGAACAAGCGAGGAATATTCGTCTACGCAATGGATTCAATTCATTGGCGTGTTCCGCGACCCCACGGGCCCATACAAATCCTAGCAAGGAAAGATGCTTTTTCGAGGTATGGACGCAGCAGCTACTAGCTTGGTGGGGGCAGGCAGGTAGCCGAGCGGGAAGAAGAACAATTGGGAGGGCATGGGATTGGGTTGGACGGGTGTTTTCCTTGTTTTTTCTCTCCTCAATGCCAACCTGAAGACTGATTGACACCTCTGCCACTCTGGACTCTGGACCATCACCATATTGGCTGCCGGTGCTGATGCTAAGCGCGCGCTGCCCCTAACTCCTACCTCTGAGCCATGCAAGCTTCATTCCAGGCCTCTGTCGAGGCTCTCGATAGGCGAGGTTACCTTGTGTTCCCCTTCGCCGTTGAGCGGCTTGCGACCGTGGCCATGAACGACCCCGCTCCATCTCTGACGTTGGTGATGCAATATGCGGTTGGACAAATGGAGGGGTGAATGGACGGCTGGCCGCTCCCCTCAGCAAGCCGTCCCCTCCCTCCCGATCCCATCACATCAATTTACCGATCTAGGTGAGAGGGACAGAAAGGAAAAACCCCCATCCCACCTCGTGCTGCTTAGAGCGGCGCTACATGAAGCATCCTAGACCAAACCCTCGACGAATAGGCCTTGTTGGAGGCTGCATTCTGCAGTTCGCTCGCTGCAGAGTGCAGCCTTTGGACATCATGGCAGACCACTCACAAGGCGCCTCTCTCCCTCTCCCTCCGTCCCGACCCTCTTTCTCTTGCAGGGTCTGCAGGGCCGTGAACCGAATCAGAACGGACTGCTGCAGGTCTGCAAGCCATCCCAAGCGGCGCGGGCCAGACCTTTGGGCATTTGGCATGAGATAGGCAGGTCGTTTCTTTTCCCCGGTGCTCTGGCTCGCCGTCCCCTCCACCCGGTGGCTGGTGGTGTCTTCCTTCCCTTCTCCTTCATCCCCTCTTTGAGCGGGATCTGGCACTTCCATGCTGGAGTGTACTTATTCATCAAGGTTTTCCGGCCCGCTCCTGAAGCCGTCTTGCCGTCCTGTCCCGTCCCGTTCCGCCATGCTGTTCAAGTTGTGTGGCAGATCACAGATGGTGCAAAGCACGAATATGGAGTTGCAACACAAACGTGAGACATAGAATCGCCACATGTGTCCCAGATCCCGCATTGCAGCCGCCCCCTCGAGCCGCTGATTTGTCCAGCTCGACGTTGTCTCTCCGTCTTTACCACTAGCTGCCCGAGTCCCTGCGTCTTGCATCTCGTGTTTGGCGTCTTGGGGCTTTGGTGTTTGGTATTTGGTGTTTGATATTAAGCTCTGTCATCTTCTCAGATTCATGCACGAGTACGGGGCAATTCAATCAACCGACTGGTCGCATATGGGCAGGCAAGCGACGCCGAAGGACCGTCTGCCTATCTATTCGTATGCAGTACCTAGCCCTTGTGCGTGAAATCTATGTGACAGAATTGTCAGAGATCCATCCCTTTGTCGCGGCATCTAATATTCCAGGGACTTTCTCGTCTGCAATGCAGTTCCCTCATGCTCGCAGGTGAACAATGCTACGCACATCTTACTGCAGAATATACTTGGCGGTTGTGATTGCGATTTAACTTGCAGCGCGTGCGTCATGGTAGTATTAGTCAACTTAAATGTTTGTCTCATAATCTACGCACTCAAGTTAGAAGCGTCAGACAATGGATGGCGCTGACGTTGACATTCACAGCCTATGAAGTCGCGCAATTGCACCGACTGAGTACCTTAGGGTAGGTGGCTTGACGCGAATCAAGCATGAGTTGAGCAAATGAATGACAAGTGCAGATACCGAAGCTCCCGTAATTAGAAGGACACCCTCCGGGACTTCACCTTCCAAATATGCAGCCGCATTATCTTGCATTCATTCATTGTCATCAAGAACTTCCCTTTTTTTCGTCCCCGGGTATTCACCGACCGCGCATCTATCCGTCTGCCGTATCAGGCAGGTCGAGGGCCGCACGTCGTGTAGCGGCGCACTCACGCATGCCCCACCACACGACTGTTATCATCTCGCTATCAATACCACTTCGTACAACGTCGCACTGGATCGCAAATCTTTCATTCGACCTTCACGTTTGATAGACACTCGGACAATGACACCCACGCTTAAACCGGCTATAGCTGAATGCTCGATGGCCTCTCGAAGTCCGAGCGCTCGAGTTAGTCCGCACTTAGCCAGCAAAGAAGTACGATCTGAGACGCATTTGGGAATTGTCTACGAAATATTGGGTCCTAAGTTGATGGTGAGCTCTAGGCTGATTGCGAGTCCCACCCCAACATCTCGTCATGATCCATGTCGATGCTCGATCAGATCCACCATGGTGAAGACAATGGAATTATCGAACTGAAATGGGTCTCTCGGTCCAATGTTACCACGAGGACAATTGGCGGTGCGGGGAACAAGTTCGCTTGGGTACCGATATACGAACCTGCCGTTGTCGTATGTTGGCCCGAATGGGTATTTTCAACAGCAGCACACGTTTTCACGCCTTTGTCATGCCCATACTGCGTCCGATTTGTCTGGGCGACTGCTCACTGCTCGTATCGCTTGCCGTTTGGAATCGTCACTTTTGCTCACATCCTCGGACTCGGGGCTGAGTGAGACCGGACACACCTCGAAAGCGGAGCTCGAGATACGGGCTCCGTGTGCAAGAGCGAGAGCTGGCGAGTCAAGCTTAAGCGGAGGCCTGCCTGCTATTTAACATTGGTGAGCATAGAACCCGACTACAAGGCAGTGCTCGTTTTGGTGGGATGGATGCGAGTACGCTCGTTGGTGGGCGGAGTAAGACAGTGAGTGGGTGGGTGGGTGGCTGGGGCTGGGGACAAAGAACGCGACGCGAGCCGTGCAGTCGCTGAGGCTGAAGTCAAGCCACCGCCTCGGTACCGCCCAGGTGCTGTCGGAGGCACCTGGGCGAAGGTTCTCACTTCTCGCGCAACGTTGCGTGGGTGGCCAGCCCGATCGGAAAATGTTCACCATCCACTGTCACTGGATCTCCGTGACTGGTGATTTTCCTATTTTGGGACGGAGGGTGGCCGTCATGGCACCTAGAAGAGCATTTCCGATTACTGGCATTTTACGAATCCGAGGTAATTGTGCCGATGCCCCGTGACGAGCTACCACACAATGATGAGCAACCTTCTGGAAGAGGGCCGAATATTCCGGTCACTCACTTGTGGCAGACTCGAGTCACCCGCCGAGGCTATTCGCGGCGACATGGGCATGGATTGTACCACTACGGACCCAGTCGTTGATCTCTCTATCCATACCTTAGTTTTGGGGATCTAGACATGCCCCAGGGCCCGACTTCCCAAGAACCAGGGTAAAGATGCAAAATCTGTTCCCGATGAGGTCATCCCGAGCTCCGCCCTCTGTCACCCGTTGGGCATTTCGATGATTCCATGGCGAATCTGGAGCCTTCGTAGGGCTTGGCACCGTTTGCGGTGGCGGTACTGGCCGAATCGGTCCCCGGTAACGCCGGCACATGGCACTTGGCTAACCCGAAGTGACGAAGCAATGCACCAAGAATAGCCCTGTCAACACCGACATCGCCTCCACCATCTCATCAAACGGGAGAGCCGCTGTTTCCTAGTCCCTAGCAGTGCCCCCTCGTCCCGTCAGCCGGCCGTCGGCACTGGCAAGTCCCGACAATTCGCCATGCAGCACACGTCCCCTCATTGTGGCTCAACGCAGCCACGTCCAAGGGGCCGACTCAAATTGCTCCGTGAATGACATGCGCGGGGACCAAGAGGCTGCATATGACGCGGGTCTAGGCTTTGTGGCGGATCGTCAGCATGGGAAAGGCGGCCCTCTCGTGCAAAGATAGAGAGGTTCACTATACGATGTCTGCTTTGGTCCGATTCCGTTTTAGGAACTGGGTGGGAGGGTTGGCAGTGGCTGTCAGCACTACGCTGGCCCACGTTCGCCCACCCGGTATCCCGCACCTCGTATCGGTTTCGCCATTTTCTCCAGCCACCAGGCCATAGGCTTATCAGCCCAGTAACTCGGGCGGCCGCCATTGGTTCTGACTGCCTTCGAGATGACAACTTTGGACCCGGAGAGGACGCCTTGCTTACCGAACTACTAGTAAGGTACCGGGGGGGGGTGACTCTCAAGAGTTGAGCGACTAGAATATAAGGACCGGTCTGCCTGATCTTCATCGGGCTCCCATCATCTCAACACACCATCGTCTCTCGCTTAGTATTGACTTGTTCGATCTATACCTTCGTTTGATAAACTCATCTACACAACACCAACACTCATAATGAGGACCACCACTCTGATGCTTGTCGCTGCGGCGGCCGTTGCCAACGCCGGGTATATTCACACTCCTCCCGGTTACAACACCCCCACCGCTGGGCACAACACTCCCACCGCCATCGAGACTCTTTCGACCGTCTACACCCATCCCCCTCCTGAGAGTACCAACACAGTCTTCAGCAACTCTACCGTGCCTGGAAAGCCTGGGAAGCCTGGGAAGCCTACATATACCGATGTCACATATACTGAGGTCGTCACGAGTCTCACGACCAAGTGCGCTACTATCACCTATCCCAACCCCACCAAGCCCGGCGAGTCGGTGACCCGGACCATCACCTACACTGTGCCGGTCTACTCTCACAACGGTCACAACGCTACCGCTTATCACAACCCTACCGAGACATATCACAACCCTACCGAGACTGAACACCCTGAGAAGCCGCCTCACACTCAGCCTCAGTACCCGGATGACACTACTATCTACCCCCTCCCCACTGCTACTGTATCACCACCTCCCCCTCATGGCAACGGCACCTGCGCCACGTGCAACGGCGGTTCCGGTGGAAATGGAGGTTCCGGTGGTGGCGGCAGCGGTGGTGATGACAACGGCAGCAGCGCCGGCGGCAGCAACGGAGGTGCCTCCGGAACCGCCACCGCCATTCCGACCGGCCCCACTTCGAGCTCCGTCCCCGAAACTGTCCCCACCGGCGGCGCTACCGCCAACGCCGTCAGCGGCCTCCTCGCCGTCGTCGGCATTGCTGTGGCCTTCCTCGTCTAAGGCATTGCGGGCAACACTTCATAAAAACCCTCACACTCCTTGAACGCGATATGACAGCGAAGCATTTTGCATTTTGTATTTGGCATTGATCTCTTGATCTTTGAGCTTTTTTTCGGGTCGCACAAGCGACTGGCGTTGGGACATTATTGGCTACGGGTAAATGGTACGGGCTCAATGGATGAGGAACGTCCATGCTTATGCGGAATCAAGCGTCTATCTATCTACACATGCCTATACGCATTATCTATTTATATTAATACTAGTAAAACAAGTCACTCCTTTAACTTGACCAGATCCCCTCCTGATGACCCTTCCCGGTGTGAAGACACCTGTGCTTGCTTGGCTGCGCTGGCCATTTTGGAACCCTTCTTGTGTCGGTGCTGCCGGAAATCAAACACCCACGAATGTGGTGTGACGGCGTCATCCCGAGACAAGTAGCTCAAATACAGCGCATATCGGAACAACGCTTCCCGCAGCACGTCCTCGGTCGCATCATCCCTGCCAACGCCCTTCTGCAGCGCAGCGACGGTCAGCCGCGTGTCCGCACCCGCCGGAACCCACGACTCGCCGTGCAGGCCGGCCCAGAGGGCGAGGAGAAAGGACTCTGGGATTCGCAATCCCTTGGGCACGGCGCACTCCGGGGACCAGATGGAGCGGCGGCGACGGCGGCGGAGGTCCTTGGCGAGAGCTGTGACGGTGGCCCGGGCGGTCTGTGGGTCGATGAAGGAGACGAGCAGGCCGAAGGTGCGCTTGGAGAGGACGGCGTTGATGGCGCGGGACGTGAGGCGGGCGGTTCTGCAGCTTTGGAGAGGGAGATAGTGGAGAATCTCCACGAGGACTTCAAAGGGGAGCCTGTCCATGGTCTTGGGAGGATAATTGACAATGCTGGAGATGATGATTGACAATGCCGAAGAGCTGAACGGGACCAATTCAAAGGCGGATGTTTGGTAGAGACACAAAGTATGAAAATCTTATGAGATTGAGGAGCAAGATGAATAGGTTCTCGAGTCCCGGTGTTTTGGTATGTATGCTTCCGATACTGGAGAGCACATGGATTGGCTTTAGAAACGCATCAATCAAACACCACGACGTAGACTAGGATTGATCGAACCTGGTAAATCGATGCGAGCTGATCCATCGGTGGGGCCCCGTGATTTATACGTGACTCATTTTTTCCATTCAGGTGGGAGACGTGAGACTGCTGGGATGACACACGGCGTTGGTGATCCGTCTGACGTGGGTGGTCAAGTGGTGTATCCGCCTACCTAGGTCTTACTCGACGCCTCCCGCTGACGGCGTGTGCTCCGCTCACTCACCATCGACCTTGATAGACTTTCATATGTAGCTCTGTGATTCCACATTCCTAGTTTTCTCTAGACTATCGCCTTGCAGGTGATTGCTTCTATGCAGCTCTGTGAATCCATCTTCCCCCGAGAATGCCCCCTTACACCACGTCCTCCCCAGTCTCCGCCCGCCACCACTGCTGCATCAGCCGCAACCGCTCCGTCCGCTCCTTCGCCAGTCGCCGCCCCTCGTCCGTCTTCATCATGCCCTCCAGCAGCAGCAGCTTCTCGTCGAA
This sequence comes from Neonectria sp. DH2, assembly GCA_003934905.1. Lineage (NCBI taxonomy): Eukaryota > Fungi > Ascomycota > Sordariomycetes > Hypocreales > Nectriaceae > Neonectria > Neonectria sp. DH2. The sequence continues at coordinate 1,338,655 of RQWH01000006.1, read as the reverse complement.
GTGGTCCATGGTGTTCTCGAGCGAGCGGCTCTTGGCGCCGCCGAACGCAAACGTCCGCGCGATGCCGACGGCCCCGATGGCGTCTAGGCGGTCGGCGTCCTGCACGACCGCCAGCTCCGGGTGCTCGGCGATGAGCGCGAGCACGCGCGCCGGGTCTTTGATCTCGGACGAGTAGCTGACGCCCAGGCAGATGGTCTGCACCGTCGCGGCGAGCGCCTCGGACACGCCCAGCGACCGCAGGTACGTCAAGACCATGGTCGACGCGTCCTCGCCCGGCTTCAGGTACTTGCGGTCGCCGACGTCATGGAGCAGCGCCGCGAGCGTGACGAGAGGGCGACTGGTGTTGGGCGTGTGGGACTGGATGTGGTGCGAGAGGCGCAGAACGCGCTGGATGTGGTTGAAGTCGTGCGAGGCGTCGTAGTTGGCCATGTAGCCCTCGACGTAGGCCGTCACTTGGGCGATGAGGGCGTCATCCACGATGAAGTCTTGGGACACCATGATGACACTTGCTTGATATTTTGTCTCTGATGAAATCTTGGTTTCAGGAGAAGAGCGAGAGAGCTTTCTTAAGCTTCTTGCTGACAACTTAACAACGCTAATAGTTTGGTAGTTTGCTCGAGCTTGCCCAGCATAACACGGTGCACGAGAAGGCAGGAACGGTAGGAAAGGAACAGAACAGCCCAAGTCTCACAATCCGATGTTGTTGTAAGACACCAAGGGCACACACAGACATTGTCCACTCAACAGCTTTGCATTTCTAATCAACTCGCATCTTCGACTGATAAATCACCGCCGGCAGAGGAGTCATCTCATTAAACATGCTGGCGCGGCGTCTCGAAGAGGCAAGTCGAATGGGACAAGCGCCTTTGCTGCCTATTCATGATGCCCTACTGTAAATTCGGTGTTGGACCGTTCAAGGCCGCTAATAGGCCCGAGAGAGCAAAAGAGTAGAAATGCAAAGGGCAAAGGACAAAAGTTCAAAAAGTAATTCAATGGCCTGTTTCTAACAGGTGGCCGGATCTCTCCCGCCGGGAATTGAACCCGGGTCTCGAGCGTGACAAGCTCGCATACTGACCACTATACTACGGAAGATGTCAGGCGTATGACGCCTGAGTAGGTGGCTTGTGTGGCGGTGTGGTCCGATATTGCTTATCATATAGGCTTTGAAGGCGCTACATGATTGTCTCAATTCCACCATGCTCTGACCATCAGTGCCTCAGCTTGGGTTTACTCCTCTGGCCTCCCGTTATTTGCTCGACATCTTGCACTATGATCCAAATATTAGTGCTTTTGAAAGTCTTTCTTATTGCAAGAGCGATTTCACGCCAAAATGATATCAATTAGCTGCTCAATTACTTCGTACAGATGCTGATCCAGGATGGTCTCCGCCCGTCTCACTTTACTTGTGTTGGCGAAGCTTCTCAAGTCTAGACATCCACCTCAAAGCCTTGCCACAAATTCTGCCCATTTAGAACTATGGGATCGGACTTTGACCCCTTTGTTAATAGATTCATCGCTCGACAAAAAACCATCGACCCTAGGATTATGCCCGACAACAGACGAGGCCATCACATCGCCCAGCGCCTACCGCCCTCCATCATTGACCGAGGCAATGCTCACTACACGTTCACGCTGCAAGACATAAACTCTAGTTGTGGGTGTGTTGCAGTCGCTAGGAGTCTTTTCAATCATGCAGGGGGTTCGGGCAACTAGAATCACCGATGGTAGATGCAAGAGCGAGTGCCATCCTCATATCGAGGAGTCCTTGACTAGAGGCGGTGATGACCGAGAGTAGCATGCGTATGGCGTCAACTCCCGCATCACCTGCTCTACATGAGTAACTGTCCCCTTTCTTAGCCTGGAATTTCGAGTTCCCACCGGTGATCTTTGTCTCCTTCGGCTCGACAAGACCAAGTCGTTATAGGCATGATGTCCGTGGCCGCAATTCAGATATCACAAACGATGGTTGAGGGCCAGGAACACGAGGCGGAAAACAGATAGTGTGTGATTCTCCTCACATACCCGCCGGGGCTAAGCCATATGGAATGCACGGAGCCAGAAGACGGAGTCTGCCACTAGACCAAGAAGGTGGGTTAGAGCGGCGTGGTGAGCGTTGACGGCAGGCGAGGATTATGGGACAAGGTCAGCTTTCGGGGACACGCGGACGGCCGCAGAGAGGAAGACCGTAGTCTGCATGTCCGAGCATGTGCCATGGTATGAACATGATTTCCCCGACATGCCCTTTCGGCCAGCTTGGGGAGTGACGAAAGAGGACCCTCGGTGTGGAGAAACGGCTCTGCAGCAGAGCGAATTTTGCAAGCCTCGAGGACTTTCGATAGTCCCTCTTTAGTATTCGTATGGCAAGAAATCCATCGAATCACGCGGGCCTGGTTAGCGCTTGGCAGGTGTACTTGCACTTCGTACTTCGTACCTTGGAACCTGGTACAGATGGGCAAGATCCTGGGTGATCGCGGACATGGGCAGGATCCATAGGCAGCATCTAACTTACAGAATTACGGCCGACCAAGGAGAGCATTGGGAGTCCTGTGAGCCATCACCGGCACCGTGATACGCCATGACAGTGATAGTAGACGCCGTGATGCCTTGAGCCGTCTCGGTTTTATTGCGATGGCCCCCAACAGCGTCATTGATTGACGGCCCGGCAGATGAACAGACAGCAGCATGAACAGGAGCATGTTGATGGAGGCCGCGTGCACACTCCGACTCGCCCGATCCCCGAGTGACTGCATGGACGCCCGGCAGCGGTGCGTCGAGGACTCGGGGACTCGTGCCAATAGGGAAGCCAGGCAGGGAGGGCAAAGGGCATGACGGGCATATCCAGAGGCGTGGGCAACTTGCATGATCCATGGTTTTGGAGACTAGCAACTAGCGGCAGCCGGGAGAGGATTTGAAAAAAAGGAGGGCACCGCAAGGCAAGCCAAGAGAAGGAAAGACAAGGCAGCCCATCGCATCAAGCGATACGGAATGCTGGACAGGCATTGGAGGGCATCGTGTGCCATGACGGCCGAGTGCAGCCAGCCGCGGACTGTGGATGGGCTGGATGGGCGGTCGAGGTTGGATGTTCCGCCCGCCTATTGGCCGCGCTGCAGAGTGACGAGGGACACCAGCCCCGCGGTGCCACGGGCCAATCAGCCGCGGAGAATAGACGCCCACACGCCTTGGTAGCGGTGCTTCGGGGCTAGTGCCGGGACCACCCCCGCTGAAGTGTGCTAAATTTTGCAGCCCTCCTCGCGGCTGGGGAGGGGCAAGCGTCCCTGCACGTCCTGTAAGTGGATCGAGTGGAGGGCGGTTAACCGCCGACCTCATCGCCGGACGTGTGATGAGCGACGGCACCGCTGCCGGGCACCCACACCGCGAACTCGATGTTTCCCTGCTCCGGGGGTCTGATTGGCTAAACTCTGTGTGTTTCTAAATTCTGGTGTGTGAATGGGGATGCATTGCGACTCTGCTCGGCCTCTGGTACGCCGCTGCTGCAATGCTGCATTGCTGCGGAAACGCACGCACGCACTCAGACCCGTGCCGACGTGCTGATGCCGAAGGGTTAGCAGCAGGGCAAGCAGGCAGTAGCAGCGCGCTGCTAGCACCAGCAGTAGTGAGGTAGCAGCCAGGAAAGGTTCCTGTACGAAGATCGCAGTGCAGTGCAGCGCAGCGCAGTACATTGCGTCCCGCAGCATTGTCGCATGGCCATGACCTTGGCCTGGGCCGCGCCTCTGCCAATCTGCGTCTTTGTTTGGCGGGCTTCCGACTTGGAGTCCACTCGCACCGCATTTGGAATCCTCGCATTGGACGAGAGGGCACTCAGGTCAGGGGAGGGAGGGAAGGAGCGAGGCCGTCCTCTCACCTTCCCGCCTTCCCGCCACCCGGCCGCGATAGTTGGCCTCCTCCATATAACATCCAGCCTACTCCCCCCAACTTTCCCTTTTCTCTTCCTCTTCTTCAGCAAGCTTCTCAATCCAAATTCGCCCTTTTTGTTCCTCTTGTGTGCCCTTTAGTCCTTTTTTGTTCCTTGTTCCTCTGAGCTGGTCTCATTTTTTACATTCTTAATCGTTTTGTCTCTAATCTACTCACTCTCAAACAACCCATCTCAAAATCCTCAAGTTGCCGGTCAGCTTAGAGACAAATTCCCCAATTTACACCATAATAACAGAAATCGCGGATTTCACTTGCTCGCCAACACTTTGTTACTCCACTTTTCAGCACTTACAGCTTCACAAAACAACAAAACGCAATAATGTCGGCTATCCAACTCTCTTTCTCTCTTCGCGTCTCCTCCGGTGTCAAGTCCGTCCACCTTCTCGGCTCCTGGGACAACTACGTCGGTCAGCTCCCGCTCTCCAAGGACAAGACCTCGTCCAAGTCCGGCTCGTGGAAGGGTACCTTCCGATTCCAGAACTCCACTCTCGAGGCTGGCCAGCGATACTGGTACTACTACATCATCGACGGCTACCATGTTGCCCACAACCCCAGCGTCACCTCGACTGTCGAGCCCACCACCGGCCGTGAGCTGAACATCCTCGATGTCCCCACGGATTCGCACAAGAAGTCCTCGTCCTCTTCCAAGTCTTCTTCCAAGTCTTCCTCCAAGTCGTCCTCCAAGTCTTCCTCCAAGTCTTCCTCCAAGTCTTCCTCCAAGTCGTCCTCCAAGTCGTCCCGCCACTCCCTGTCCATCGACATCGCCAAGGGCCGCCCCCTGTCCAGCTCCCAGATCCAGGCTCCCAAGCCCATGTCTCCCCATGCCACCCAGCACATCCTGTCCGCCGACTTCTGCGACAACGAGACCATCGAGGAGCTCACCGCCCGCTTCGGTTCCGCCGGTCTCGATGAGGATGACCTCATCACCGACTTCAGCTCGTCGCCCGTTTCATCCGTCGGCTCTGCCCTGTCCTACCGCTCCGACAGCTCGTCTCCCAACTCCTCGCTCTCCGGCTACAGCACCCCCGGCTCCGACTGCAGCACCTGCACCTGTGAGCGCTACGGCATCACCCGCAAGGGCGACCGTGTCAAGCTCGACTGTGGCGGTGCCCGCTGCGGCTTTGAGGACGACAGCGACCTTTGCTCCAGCGCCAGCGAGGACGAGTACGAGCCCGTCTCTGCCAAGTCCCGCCGCAACGGCATGGTTGTTGCCTAAAGACTTCACCAATTCACTTAGAAGATGCTTAAGATACTCGAAAGAGGCTGAGACAAGAATCAGCCGTTCACTCCTTGCTTCGAGCAGCCCCTGGCTGCGATTTCGCGCCGGGCTGACTCGCCCCATCGTGTTGTTGTAATAAACCAGCACAAATCTCACGACACGGAACGGCAATCCAAGCTGGCCTTGGTAAATGCCTCCGTGGTCGACGCGTGCGTCCCCAATGGGTCGATGCTGCGGCCCTCCCGCAGATGCGGCGGCTCCTGTCGCGACTGCGTGGATAATCACTTTTTCAACGGCCCTGAGCGAGCTGGGAGGCTGCGAAAGACCTCCCACAGGACCGGCGACAACACCTGGAAGATCTCGTCCCGCCTCTGAACGGATGAGATTCCTACTCTGGGATAGTCAAGCCGTGGATGTACTGGACCCAACGATGGAGACGGTCTAGGCTAGCCACAACATTACAAGGCAGACCACAGGTCAATTTTATGGTAGCTGCTAGTGTATAGATGACGATTGAATCTATTCTTAACCACCCAACAGTATCATGAGCGCCGTTGCAAGTGATGTAAATGATGAGTTCCCGCTGCAGCTAAAGAGCGTTTCTAAATTCGTCTCGTCAAGGGATGTCGCTTCATTACATACATAGTTGGTTCATGTAGACTAACTGGAGCTCCCTGTTTATCTAGATCCACTATGAGGAGATGAATAAGTTGCTCGCTCCTTCGGGGTAATTAATGAATGCCCCAAGCACAACTACCCACCTAGTTTACATAGTAGTTACCCAACCTCAGTCGAAGGCGGGGAGATGATAGCGGGGTACCTTCGTAGTTACAGTGGGCAGCAGCTACCGTGGACGGTAAACCATCCGACCTGTCGCGTCCCATTCCATCCAAATTGTTTCACACCGACTTCCACCAGCGTCGAGCAACTTGACTTCTTCATCTAACCTGCAATTGTGACCTGAACAGCGCACGACTGCTGTATCCCGAGTTCTAGTTTCGTCTCGACTATTTTCCATCAACGGTCGGTCTTAACTTCAACCTACACCTCAGCCTTACTTCAACTTCAACTTCAACTTCAACTTCGACTTCAACGCCAACGCCAACCCTCCGACAAGCCGCAACCATGGCAGACGACCAGCTCCTCCTCCCCATCATCGACTCCCACATCCACCTCTACCCAGCCTCCGAGACCGACTCCCTCGCCTGGTGCACCCCCGAACACCCGCTCGCCGGCCAGCACTCGGTTGAAGAGTACCGCCAGGCTGCTAGCTCCGCCCCGTCCCTCCTTGGCTTCGTCTTCGTCGAGACGGACCGCAAGAACGACCTCGAGACGGGCGCCGCCGACGGCTCCGGGTGGGAGGGCCCGCTCGCCGAGCTCGCCTGGATCAAGCGTGTCGCCCTCGGCCAGCCCCGCGACGGCGAGGGCCACTCCGCCGACGATGCGAAGCTGTGCCTGGCCATCGTCCCCTGGGCGCCCCTGCCCAGCGGCGTCGCCGTCATGGAGAAGTACCTCGAGCGTGTGCAGGAGGAGGCTGGCGAGGCGTGGCCCAAAGTCAAGGGCTTCCGGTATCTGGTGCAGGACAAGCCTCACGGAACCATGCTCGAGGACGATTTCGTTGAGAGTGTCAAGCTGCTAGGCCGCAGAGGCTTGGTCTTCGAGGTCGGCGTCGACCAACACCGCCGCGGCAAGAAGCAACTCGACGAGCTCGTTGCCTTTGTCGACCGCGTTCATGACGGTGTCCCGGAAGACGAAAAGGTTACCTTGGTCCTGAGTAAGAACGCCTTCGTACTGAAAACTGCCCTAATTCCCCGTAACTGACCGAATCATCCTCTAGACCACCTCTGCAAGCCTGACTTCAGCATCTACAACATCACAACAGATCTCGACTTCATCGCCTGGCGCACCGCCATGTACACTCTCAGCAAGGACTCCCACACCTACATGAAGCTCTCCGGCGGCTTCTCCGAGATGCCCGACTCCCTTAAGAACCAGACAGCCAACCACATATTCGAGGCCACCCTCGGCTGGCTTGGCATCATCCTCGCCACCTTCGGCCCCAGCCGCATCATGTTCGGCAGCGACTGGCCCGTCTGCACTGTCGGCGTTGAGGATGGCTGGCCCCGCTGGCACAGCGTCGTCGAGCGTATGTGCTGGATGGCCACACTGGGCGACGAAGAGCGCGCCATGATCTTTGGCGGCACCGCCAAGAAGGCGTATAGTCTTTGAAGGAAGGGCAGAGGGAAAAGTTGGAGAAAGGAAAGATTTGGGATTTGAAGGATGAAAGAAACGCTGCTATGACACATAAATAATGGACACAAGCACTATGACTCTGTCGTGGGTCAAAACAAGACTTCTAGCAACACTCGACCAGATTGCTGTTGCTGGGCAATGACTTATATTCCTGACAAGTAGTCAGAGGTTATTTCAATGAACTATACCCGCCAGTTGCGCGTATCTCTCTATTCGCTCTGGTGAAGCCTTTGCTACATCTACGATCACACGGTTCAGACTCGGGCAAAGGCAACGCATTAGGTCTAGACATCATCATTAATTAAAATAAAAAAACCGGAAGATCTCGTGCTACACACAAGTCTCGTCGCCCATTCCCCAACGCCGCAAGACATGACATGACTAAAGAATGCCCTTCACGCTCGCAACCTCGCAACCAGGTGGCCTTTGCCCTCTCGCCACCCGGGCCCAATGCTCGCAAACAAAACAAAATCTCCGTCATACAGTTTTCCTCATCATTGGAGTCTTTGCCTCATTGACCTCTGGCAGTCGTCCCTGGCCTACTCGGCCCCTCGCCCTCGGTAGTTGCCCATCTTCTCGATGGAGCTCATGATACCGCTGCGAGGGACGCCTCCCGGACGAGGAAGGCCGCCGGCGCTCTTGGTGCGCTCGTGGGGAGCGCGTAGGCTGGAGCCGGGAGCTCTCAGGCCGGAGCCACGGGCGCTTCTGAGCTGGTCCATGGTTCGCTTGGGCGTCTTGGCCTCTGGTTGCCTCTCCTGTGGCATCTGGGGCATCTGAGGCTTGGCTGGAGTGGGCTGAGCCACGACGCTCTGCATGTTCATCATCTCCTCGGCCAGCTGCACCAGCTCGCCCTTTTCCACGCGTTCTCGCTCCAGCATGCCTCGTAGCCCCTCGTTGTCATGCTGGACCGTTTGCACAACGGCCTCGAGTCGCTGGATGTCGGCGTTGAGTTCCTTCATGGCTGCGCTATCACGCACCGCCTTCGCCTTGAGCTCTTCCGCCTCGACGTTGACAGGCTCGACTCTCGTCATGGTCGCGTCCCGTCCGAAGCGGAGCCGCTCATTTTCCTCGCCGAGTTCCTCGATACAGCTCTCTAGCTCCCGGATTCTCTTCTCCCATCGGGACTCGTATGACTTTTTCAAGGCGGTGACTTTAGCCTCGTGCTTGCCCTTGTACAGGGCGTGCAGCTCGCGGGCAACACGTTCGACGGCCATTTCGACGTCGTGGTTGGAATTAGCACCGCCGGTCTTGAACTTTTCAGGCGAAGACGACTTCTCCATCTCCTTTCCAGCTCGCATGCCGGCCATCTTGCTTTCCGCCTCCTGGTGCATCATCTCCGCAGCTTCCCTCCTCTTTTCGCTCTCCTCCAATTTCTGCTCCAGTTCCTCCCGCTCTCTCTGGCTGTGGCCAATCTCCCCCTTCACCTTTCTCAGGACGCTCTCCATCTCTCGTCCACGGTTCTCCCAGCCGTCCCTCTCCTCGGCATACTGCTCCTTCAGAGTACGCTCTTCGCGAAGCTGTTCCATCGATTCGCCAACTCGCTTCTCGGCGTCCCCTACGGCAGCCTTGAGAGACATGGCCTCGGCTTCCTTGCCACTCAAAGAAGCCTTGAGGGAGCTGATCTCGGAAAGGAAGTTTGACTTGAGGGACTCCAGCTCGCGGGGGGTGATGCTTGGGACACTCCGTGGAGTTGGCATTGGGGGGATATCGAAGTCGATGAGATTGGTCATCTGTCGTGATGGTGTCCCGGCGGCGAAGGTGCTGGCTCGCAACGGTGAGGGATTGCCATTTCTCAAGGGCGTCTTCTGGGGGAACCTCATCGATTCCGTGAAATCCAGCAAGTTTGTCGTGTTGCCACTCTCATGCATGGATATCGGCCGAGGGGTTCGGGCCGGCGAAGGGTTCGCTGTGCTACCGGAGCTCGACATCTTGTCCGGGGTCTGACCCAACTTCGCAAACATGGTCATGTTGGGGACCGCAGAGAATGTGCTGAAGGTGCTGATCATGGTATCGTCAGGGCAAGCGGACTCATCCATCTCCATTAGGGCCGGAGGCGTAATGTTGACGGTATCGGAGCTCATGTCATTCTCGTCCTCTATATCGCTCTGATCGTCCTCGAATATCTCAATGGCGCGCTTCAGACCTGCGCTCTGTCGCACGGCGTCCTCCAGGCTCATCGTTCGTTCGGGGGTGGCGCGTGGCGACTCGATCGGGTTGCTGACCTTAATAGGAAACCGTTTATCGGGCGACACTTTGCGAGGACTGCGAAGCGATCCCAGCTTGTCGGAGGCTCTCGCGTCGAGAGAGTCCATTTGGTCTGTCAGTATTCGAAAAGGAGACAAAGTCGCGCCTGACAGCACGCGAGAATGTCGAGACTTGTGAGGAGACACGTTCTCCTTCTCAGACACAGTAATATCGTTGATCGACGAAACAAATGGCGATGACCCTTCTGAAGACTCGCTGTTCGTGTCGGATTGGGAAGAGACTGCGCGCACCTCGTACGCGTCGTAGCGCCGGGTGGTCGGAGGTGTTTGAATATTGAGAGTCGAGTTTGTTGTAGGAGAGAGAGGTGAAGCCATAGTGAACGACGCTGAAACCAAACCACAAAGGCAAACGATGCAAAAGTTGTCTGCAAAGTGAGAGGAAAGAAAGATGTCGGTTCTCGTTTGCTTGTCCTAAAATGAGATTATCTCGTCCGCCGTTTCAGAAGCCAGGATTGGCAAGGGGCTATTGTTTACTCGTTGGCTTGGCAACATCTCTCAGGCCATTGTATCACGTGACTTGACGGCTCAACCCGCAACCACTGCAACATCATCACTACCACTCATCACTCATCCATGCATGGATTCACACACGGACTAGATTCGTACAGTTTGCTGCCAGTCTTGAGGGGATCCCGGCACTCACTGTGAACCCTTAGTTTTCACCAAGTACGTACCCCGGCGCCGCCCGATATGCAGCCGAGAGAATCCTGCACATATCTGCAGATGCGATGCAAATGCACATTAAAGGTTTATTTATCCATGAACTCAATTCGAATTCCGTTCTTTTGCTCTCCGAAGTTATTTTACACAGTCACGATGCCATGGTTCACACAAACTCAATTCGTTGCATCCAAATATCTAGACTTGTATTTGTGGTTCTCGAAAAACAGCTTTTATTGTCCTTCATAACTCGTTACCTACTAAAGCAACATTTCCAAAAACACAATGTCTTGGGCGCTTTTGAGGAGCATCAGAAGAGTGAAAAAAAAAATTGAAAAAAGTCATAAGTCGTCATAAAGTGTATCCCCAATGCCTCTTCTCGTTCCCAATGATTCACTCCGTTGGAAAGTTCGAAAGGCAGTTGAAAGGGAAAGCGTGTTGCGCGGGTCCGCCCCGAACTCATCATTCCCGCCTGAAGATCATTACAGGCAGTGCTGTCTCTCATCCATGCACTCGTATCGTTTCTCGGAACACTCCGCGGTAAGGGAAAAGGTTGTTGCAGTGGCTCTTTCTTAAAAAAAATTAAGACCTCCATGCAAAGCGTGACTCATCAGCCATGTACATCCATGACAGGGCATCTTAGGTAACATAGTAGTCGTATCGTAACTCGTCAGCGTATCCTGTAGTCGACAGTGATGCCGACGAGTCGACTGCGAATAGCAGGAAAAACAAAGCAAGAGCTTAAGAAAGTTTCAAGGAATGTGTCGTTGCACCGTGAAAAGAAAAAAAGACAGCGCAAAATCCGAATTATTCGCAGGAGACACACCATATGTCTCTCAACGCCCAGAATGCTGCAAAGCCTCAAATGAGACGTCACAGGTCAACTTGATAAGGGTTGCGCCGTTACTCGACACTATCGCCGCCGGGGAGCAGCAATAGCCGAGGTAGGACGGTTCATAGCGTCGTAGGTGGGTGCCGGTACGGTCGACTCCATCATCGTCTTGCGTCGCTTAAGGTCGAGATTTCCCATGGAACCGGGACCATCGCTAGGAGGCCGGGAAATATCGTCATCCTCTTCACGTCCTCGCTTCAGTACGCCGCCAGATCCGTTCATCACGGGAGGCTGGGCAGCATAACCGTTGGGCATGCCTGACATATCAGCCGGAGGGGCATAAACATCGTTACCGGGCGCGCCGTTTGCTGTCCCACGGTCGTTGCTCATAACATTATAGAGGTTGCTGGTGGTCTGCTGGACACGGGGGGGAGTGTTGTATCCGGCATGCTGAGGGTAGTAAGGTTGAGTAGGAGCTGCGCTTCTGGGGGTAGCTCGTCCTGAAGGTGCCGGGTGGCTTGGCGAGCCTGTCATCTCAGGTGACAGGTTCGTCTCGTTGGCCAGCGTGCCGACGCCAGGGGCAGTGTAGTTATAGTTGTTGCGGCTGCCATCATAGGCACTGCTATCATGGGTGTACTCGGCATCGTGCTCATGTTCCGTCTCGTCCTCGCCGTTCTGAGGCTGGGGCGCCTGGTCGGAGTGGATCAATCCATTGGGAGGCTTGGCATCATGCTGCTCTCCGGACGGTCCTGAAACCGAAGGCCTGCTTGATGGTGGTCCCATCTCGTTCTTGGGGTACGAGTTGGGTGGCTGGGCATACATCCGATCCTGGGGGCCTGCATTTGAAGTCTGATAGGGAGACTGTTGCGACGATTGAGTGCTGTACATTGGCCGAGAGTTGTCGTACTGCTGCGCTCCGGAGGGGTAGGAATGCATGCTCTGGATGGAGGGTCCGGGCGGGGTGGTAGCTGGTGTTGTTGGCATCGAGCGCGCGTTGCTTAGACCAGTATCAATGGTCATTGGGTTGTTACCTTGAGGTCCACTCATTCCTTGCCCCTGCCAATTGAAGCTCTCAGAGGTTCCCATGCTTCCCATGACGCTGGAGGCGCTGGTCGGCGGGGTGGGGAAGGTGTGAGCACGATCCAGCGATGGCCGACCCATGTTGTTGTGAGAAGGCAACGAGCTTTGAGGGCCTGGGAGAGCCATCGAGGGATGGTGCTGGCCTATCGAGGGAAGGCCGGGAGGTGCGGGGTTTCGCATCTGGTTCTGCTCCTGCTTGCGGCGCTCGGCAGCGGCCATGACCTGGGTGGTTCGGCTCTGGTTTGTCGGGTGGTAGAGGAGAGCTCCGATGTTGTGGACGAACAGCGGGTAGAGCATCTCAGTGATCTTCTCCTTGTTGGCAAAATCGAGGGCTCTATCGTAAGGAATCCTAGTATCGGTTAGTAGGCCACTCGGTTGTACAAGCGTTGAGAAGGAACATACCAGACGCCCTTCAAGTGCATGGGACCGATCTTGACAACGTGTCGAACTTTTTCGCTCTTCAAAATGCCATCTCGGCGGCCACGAGTCATACCGGCTACATTCAAAAGTTTTGTTCCGTTAATCATATGGTTGTCTGTGGTTTGAGTCAGCTGAATGTTGCTCATTGGGTTCTCTGAAAATTCTTACCCTCACGTCGAGCGACGCAAATGCCTCGGGCCTCAACCTGGAAGCAGAGACTTCCCTCGTCTTCCCACAACGTAGCCGTGACACGGGGTTTCATGCCCGGGGGAGGCTGCTGACCGGTGGTATCGAAGCCCTGGTAACCGCTCTGCATGGTACCCTGCGCGCCAACGCCGGGCAGAGGAAGCACGTTCTGGCCGCCCATGGGGTTTGACACGGAGGGGGGAGCGGTGGGAGGTGAAGTGAGGCCATTGGCATAGCCGTACTGGCTGTACGGAGCAGGTGCCGAGTACTGGGCAGGACCCGGCTGCAACAGAGGAGGTTGATGTTGGGGGTAGTGGCTCATTCCTCCAGAGGTGACAGTTTGATTCGAAGGGCCTGGTCCCGCAGACATGTGCTGGGGATAGTACATAGGCTCGGACTGGTTCATGGCGTCGTAACTGCTGATGGATGTGGAAGGGCCGGTGATGGCGTTGACGGGCAAAGTGGGAGAAGGGGTCTTTGGTCGGATGGAAGAGGTGGCCGAGGTGAAGGACGACTGGGAGCCCGAGTGGGAGCCGTTCAAAGACCCGACAGAGCTGACCCGAGGCGACAAAGTACCTGAGGAGTAGGCCTGACCCGGCGGTGGAAGCGGCAGAGATGGCAATCTCTCGCTGCTCATATACGAAAAACGCTGGGCGGCGTGGGGATTAAAGCACGGTACGTCGGATGGACCCCGGGTCTGCACTTGTGAGATCGACGGCAAATCCAGCTTTCCGGTGTTTCCTGGTTCTTAAAGAGGACGGATCTTTTCCGGCCTCGAGGACAGGCTGCACTACCAAACGGATGGAAGCGCAAGCAATTCGGTTCGCGTCCGGTCGACGCTTGGGGGCAATTGGGGAGGCGAGAAGAGCTCGCGGAGAGGTAAACGGCAAACAATCCGAGATATGGTGAGACCTGAAGTAACCACTGCTTGTCGTCGATGGGAGACGTGGAGACGATGGAAAATGGGTGCGAGGCAGACTCGTTCAGAGGCGTACTAATCGTAACAAGACATAAAATAATCAATCGTCTCAAATCGTGACATCCAACGGGAGCTGGGTAGAAGAGCCAATGTCAAAGCGGATTCCTGGCAGAGGCGAACGGCGAGAATGGACAGGACCCGGAACGGCAGGCGTGGATACGAGCGAAGACGGTGGTAGCGTCGGTGCCGGTGAAAGAGGCTGGGCAAAAGTGTGATGAAGAGAAGAAAGAGGGGTTGAGTCGTGAAGGAAGGAAGCTCGTCAATGTTTTCGAGGCTTCTCTTGACTGACTTCTCTGGTGTCGGGGGGTTCACCCGCTACTGCAATGCAGAAGGATTAGCTGCGTTGGAGATCGGGGCGGCGGAGGGTGACAAGGAACGTTGAATGTTGCGCAGAAGGAGAGAGGGGAAGGAAGAGAATGAAGATGAGGAAGCACAGGCACGACACTACTTACCTTCCTCGCGAACCTCAGGGTCGGGGACGGGAAAAATGAGGAGGTCGGTGGAGTCGTGGAGTCGTGGAGTCGTGAAGACGGAAGAAAAGCGAGAAACCGCCTCTCCGGGGAAGGTTTTGTTTTAGGACGGTGGTGGTCCGGAGGTCGGTGGTGGTGGTGGTGGTAGACTGGTGTGGACTGGTGGTGAGAGGAGGCAGGTAAGTACGGGTACGGTACGTAGTAGGTCAACGGGTCCCGCAGTTGCAGGGAACGACTGGTAGGGTGAAGCTAGGCAGGGTCGGGAGTGGGAGTGGAGGAGTAGGGGTAGGAGTAGCAGTAGCGGTAGCAGCAGTATTCCGTAGGTGTAGGAGGAACAGAAGGGGGGCGTCTCGCTGGCCCACGGGCCACGCTTCACGCTCCACGCTCCACGCTCCAAGCTCCACGCTCGATGCTCCACGCTCCAGGGCAGGGGAAGGGGAAGTGGATGGAAGAGACGACCAAGGGGAAGTCGGAAGGGAAAGGACAGGGAACTTGTCGAGGCACCCGACTTCGCACTGGACTTGGACCTTGATTCTTGGCTGTGGACTCTGGTTGTCCTCACCTCAAGCCCTTAACGCCTCTTTTTGCTTCTCGCAGACTTTCGATTCTCTGCGGGCAAAATGGTTTGATTGACAAGGACCGCGGCCGAGGGTTTTGGTCTCGGTCGGCTTGACTTTGTTTTCGGCCGGGAGACAAAGACAGAACAGACGCGAGAAAAGGCGAGCCACTTGCCACCCCCAATTCCCAATTGACTCCTTGTCTGCGTCTTGTCGGAACCCTTTTTTCTTTTCTTATTATTCTTTGTCTCTCATCTCTAATAACCTCCTCGCCTTCCCTGGCCGACGACTGGATAGTCTGAATTTGACTGGACGGACTGGGTGGACGTTTTGTTGAGCCCGGCAAGGATACTCTAGTACTGCGCTGTGTGTAGTGCTCTTCGTACCGTACTTGTTTCTCGTCGCTCGCTCTGTTCTCTTTTCTCTGTTCTAGCGTTTCGCGAGATGGAGTCAAGCAAACGCCCGGGACTGACCAAGACAGACCAGGACCTTTAGCCTCCTCCTCGCTGTGCTTCTCTCTGCCGTCCCCGTCCCCGTCCCCGGCGACAAGCTCCACAGTTGGGCGCGCACTGCTCGCTCTCTTGTCAGCGCATGAGCCAGGGCCGCTGGCGCTCACTCTCGGTGGAAGAGGGAGGGTCTAGAGGGACTGGAAGAGCCAAAGAGCGCTTGGAAAAGCGATGGTGGGTGGTGCGAGGGGCGTGTTTACAGGGGGCATTGAGCGGGGTGGGTGGAACAGAGTCGTACCAGACGGGGGGTCAGAGGTGCAGAGGCGATCATGGGGGTTGATGGCGCTTGGCGGGTGCTGGGCGCTCGCTGCTGGCCGGGCGGCGTTGGCCCTGAGGGAGCAGGCCTGTAGGGGCCCGTTAGGGGAGGGCCAGGGATGCCGTGTCGTCTTGCGGGTGCAAGGCACCCGCACAGCGCCCCAAAGAGCCACTGGCCGACTTGGTCGCTCGCTGAACCACCCGCTGGACCACCTGGGCCACAGGGCGCAGGGGATGGAGGGTTGAACTCCATGGGGGCAGCAGCCAGTGGCCGGGGGGGTTCCATTGCTTAACCGGGGTGGGCGGGAGCGATGGATGCTGCCCTCCCCCGGCTGCTCCGCTCACTCGCGCCAGCACTATAGCATGCCACGCGCTACTCTGCTTTGCGGTGGGCTGGGGCTGGAAGCTGGGGCTGGGGCTGGCGGTTGGCGACCTTTTTCTCTTTGCTTTTTTCTTCTGGTTGGCCCATGGCGGGCCCTGCTTTTCGGCGTCTCGCGGGTGCGGGAGGTTGCGTTGCGTTGCGCTGTGTGTCGTGTTGGGTTGGGATGGATGTTGTGTGTCGTGTCGTGTGAGTGTATGTGTGTGTATGTGTGTGTGTGTGTGTGTGTGTGTGTGTGTGTGTGTGTGTGTGTGTGGTGCGTGTGTTGTTGTTGTTGTCCTGTTGTGTCGTGTGGTGTCGTGTGGTGTGTTGTGCTTTCACGCCTTTTCCCCCTCACTCCGAGGTAGGCAAGTCTTTGAGGTTGTTCCCCTCTTGCCCTCCTACTAGGCTCCTCCCCAATTGCGGCACGGCACTGTGCTAGCTTGGGGAAGGAGCCAATGTTGGGGTGTACCTGGTACGCCTCGCTGGGCTCACTAGCCAGCCATTGACCACCTTTTTCGTAGGCCATGGCGATGACTACTACGTACTGCGTACTGCCGCTCTACACGAGCCAGACGGTGACAAGGTTTTGCACCTGGGTTTCGTTGGCTTCCCTTTGGTGCCTCTTGATTGCTCCGCCATTCCCAAGTTCACAAGTTCCAGGGGCCAACGGCGCGCCCAAACCGCAACAGTTACTTGAATTTGAATTGCGGGTACGGCGCCGGAGATGTATTGCACACAAACACACGATTCCTAACGCTGATGGTAAGCTATTCGTCCAGTACTATGTAGTAGATGCTATTCGTGTCGTCACAGGTATGCTCAGTGTCGGTGCAACTACCGAGACTTTGCACAAGAAAAGACTGGGACTTGTTTGGTTGGACTGGGGCTTGGTTGGACCCTTCGACAGTGACTTGGACTCCACGGGATGGATCTCTGGACTCCATTGGGACTGGCGGCGGGAATCACCTTTGCTGGGTCTACTACGTACGCACGTACTATGTACAACCTTTGCTGCAAAGAGAAGACTTCTAAAGAGAGCACTCATCACAGAGGAGGAGGGGCTGTGCCCCGGCTTGGTTCGACAACAACTTGGTAGCGACCTGAGAAGTAAAAGTGAGGCCCGTGGCTTCGCTCCCCGAGCAAGGGAAAAGTCAATGGTGCGTGCTCTCATCTCCAGACCTCCTGGCTCCGACCTCCAGAACCTTCAGACCTCCAGACTGGCTCCCCCTTGTCTTGCTCGTCACCGCCAGCCTCCTCTTCCTTGAGGTGGATGACTGAGCGAATATCAAACACCCCCGGTCGTTGGATCTCGGGCGCAATCGTGCGAGCCGGCGCCCGCTGGTGCGGAGTGCCCTTGGCCCTTTGGCCCACGGTCTGTGGTCCACGGTCCGTGGGCTCATGGATGTCCTCTCGACCCTCGCCTCCCGAGCGCGCCGAGTTTGCTCGACTGGGATGATGGGGGATAAGGACGCCGCTGATGGCGCTGGCGCTGTGAGCGCGTGTGGTCTTTGCCACCCAGCCTTCTTTTCTGTCGTTGTCCCTGTCTGTCTCTGTCTCTCACACTTTCCCGCTCCCCCCCATCCGCCCCGTGCCGCCGCCTATCGCCCTGTGGCTGAATGGCCCTCGAACAAAAACCACAAAACCTCGCACAACCGAATCAAGTGGACACAGTGCCAACGCGCCAGCACGTCCAAAAACTAGCTCACGGAAGGGTTGCTATTTCCGATGCCCATGGTCTGGCGGTGGGTTGTGGCGGTTTCGATGGACCACTCGCGGCGAGCCATGTCTCACTTCTTCCCGCCAGCGGTTTGTCTGTGCCATCGCCATTGTTGTGTCTCCTCACGAAAGACTCGACCCATCATGCACCTCCAGCGGCAAGGGGAGGATCGTCGGTGCCCAGGGCTGCCCTGCAACCTGGCTTTTCTCCGTCCCTTTTCGTTTCTCGGCCTGCTCTTTCTTCGGAGTCCCCAGCGCGCTGCTTCGACCGCATCTGACTTTGACAGAGACATGGTCGAGGACAAGCCTGTCGGGCTCCCGTCAGCCACTCCGGTTCTAAGACATGACGTGACAAGTATCTCATCCGTACCTCTTAGACAAAGGACCCGGGCGTATCGTGTACTCATGTTTGCCTCTCCCCTGTCCTGACTCTATCCATCGTCACCCTGAATTTGAATCCCGTCATAGTGGCCCGCCTCCCACGTCGACCACATCCGATCCTATACTTCGTTCTTCGTAGTGTACGTACTTTGCAATCCGTACCCGCCGCATTTTTGCGGATTGCAGAGGGGCAGACGTATCCATCGTCTTGCTTCGTCCTGTCTCTACCCCGTCCTCGGCCGGCTACATCCCCTGCCCCCCAAAGCTGCATGTGAGAGCTAGAATCATCTCGCTGTTTGACAGACCTCTGAGAACATATCCGAAAGTCATGGGAGGCATACGGCGTAGGCGGCCGCCGGGATAGGCATCCAATGCGGCGCAGTTGATTTCGGAGAGAGGATCCATTTCAGGGCGGCGGTCTTGTCTGGCTGGTACGGCCTTTGACCGACTTCGCTCCTTCTTCGGGTGCTCAGGTAGGGACACGGAAAGGTCCATGCCATGAGACGGAATGGGCGCTCATTGAGAACTTGATACGTAGCTTGAAGTCAAGCTTTGACCGTCCCCCGGTACGATCAAACCTCAGGTACGGAATACCGCAGATAATTATAATTATAAACTTTGGCAGACAGATCTAATGCTGCCCATCTAGCATGACATGGCATGCCTCCGCCGCCTGTCCTGCGCACGCACCGTTAGCCGGGTATGCAAGGTGCATGAGGTGCCACCAGGCTAGGCGACAGGGCCAGCCTCGTGTGCATGTGCAATGCATAGGCAAGTAGACGGACGGCCAATGTGCATTGCATATCGGATGCCCTACAGTACAGCGGAGGAGGGACGGCGCGGATGACACACATCTGAACCACGAGGCTGGGCGCTTTGGTAGCCTCCACGATCAGAAATCTTTTCTAAGCTCCTACGTAGCTGGTTTTTTTTAGACATGTCGCGAGACACTCTAAGACACATACAACGTACCTGGTAGATCAGGATGGAACTCTGGGGAACAATGCGCTCCAGAAACCCATCAATGAAACCTCGGATCACGGCGCTACGAGGTACGTAATTATGAACTCAATGGATGTCTCCACCTCCCTCGAAGCCTCGGCCATTTGCCCACCTACCTATTTCAGAGTTTCCTGCGCCTCCAGGCCCCCTTGGATCTCATATATCCGAACATGATACATCGAACAAGGTGTTCATGTGGTGCAAGATGAATCGCGGATGCATCAAGGGTTACGATGCGCGGAACATGGGGTTTCCAATTCATCCTTCAATTCCTTGCAGCATGTCGCAGGCGGAAGACCAGCAAGCAGTGATGTGCTTCCTCACTCCGTACTCCGTAATTAGTCCGGAGTCATAACATGTGAGTGAGGGCCTGAGAGACGAGGTTGGTGGCTAAACATCCCCGCAAGCCGCTTGTGCCCCAGCATCCCAACCGACATCATCCCAGCGTCCTGCCACTTCCTGATCAAGCTCCAGGTGCTGCAAGATTGCGACGCCATCCTATCTCGTCAATCTCGGCCGACAAGAGTTCTCGTTTGCCCAGCCTCCAGGTTTATCCGCGACCGAGGGTGTGCCCGGGTGTACGAAATTGATCATGACCTGCCTAACATCGTCAAGGCGGGAGCTAAGGCGAGACTATGATCTCTACTAGTCAACGGCGGGAGCTCGGCGAGGCCCCAAACTTGCAGTGAAGTACAGGAGCAGTCCGACAGACAAACAAAGTACCGGCTTGGGTGAGAGAAAAAGAAAGTCACATCGCCCCAGGTAACATGGACTGGGGGATTGTGGGCAGTGCCACCCCGGGGCCAATCCTCAACAGGGCGGCATAGGAGCATTCAGATCTAGCATTGTGCATATCTACAACGACCGAGCAGCAACGACAGACAGGCACAAGCTGCTCTCGCATATTCGCTTATCACAGGCAAGGGCGCCGGACGAGGACTCCGGATCCGCCACCGTCAAGTTTCGACTGTCGACACCGGGGGTCGGGGCTCCCCCTCGCAGTCCCCACGCCACTCCAGTACAGATGGCCTCTGAGCAAGCGTGCAGAAGCTCCGCCGTGGGGACCACATGCGAGGTAGTATGTATGTCCAATGCAAGATTCCGCTGCAACTAAAAAGCACCCTTCGTCATCCGGCCGAGTGGCAGCCCCCCCTCCGCCCCCGGGAGAGAGCACAGAAGAAGGAAAACGGCGGGAAGTGTTTGTACGAAGTACACAATATCCAAGTCCAGTGGCCGGCCCAACAAAGAATCAAAGTGGCAAGGGCGATATGTTCCACTCGGGAAAGGAGGGCGGGGGGCCTTCTCTGCTGCGAACAAACAGCGGCGCGTTGCCATATCCTTGCCGCAAACTCGGAGTTTGACGGGGCAGTTGATTCTTCGATAACAGGAAAAAGTAACCAACTCTTACGATGACTCCACAGCCAAAGGGTCACACATCGACGGAGCGGTCGTTTGAGTCGAGCAGAGCCAGACTAGCAAGCCCTTCCTCTGGTTAACGCAGGTACCCATCCAGACGGCTCCAGAGACGACAAATTGATATGCCCCCATCCACAGTCCACAGCCCACAATCCACAGTCCACAGTCCACGCAGCCCACCGTCCCTGATAGAATGTTCGACGCTTGGGCGTTGGCTGGGGTGTTGCGTGCTGTACGTCGTCTGGAAGCCCTCCCATGCTCCTTCCCGCTTTGCTTTTTTTTCTAGAGGAGCCATGACCCATCAGCCATTCTTCCCTTTCTTCCCCCACCCACGAGAAGTCGTCCAGTCCAAGTCCAAATGGGAACTGATCCTCGTCAGCTGAATCTCGCAAGTCTGCCCAGGAATGGCCGGTCCCGTTGTGCTGGCGCCGGCGGGGTTTGAGCAAGGAACACGCGCACTGTGGCAGGCAAGCGCTGCACAAGTACCGGTACTTCGCACCGAAAATCCGGATTGTGTCAATTGTCGCTTCACCCTCGCCCTCCGGCCACTGCGGCGTGTCCTTCCCCTCCCTCACCCAGGGATCGCGGGATGATAGCCATCGGCGGTTGACAAGCTAGACAAGGATGTGGAGCAAAAGCGTTTTTTTTTTCTTTTCCCCTCGCCGAAGCGCCAGGTTCAATGGTGTGGCTGACCTCCCGCGGCGCAGCGTTCAACGATTCGTACGAAGTACGTACATGCACAATTCGCTGGACTCTGGACAGTGACTGAGTGGCACAATCGCAGATCAGAGTCTGACCATCAGCCCAGGCCTGCGTCGCTATTGTCGCTATCGAATATCAGGCGTCGTCTTCAGCCAACTAGAGCGCTCACCGTGTCTTGCGTGTCGGGAGGGCTTGACAGCTGGCCGCCCCCGACTGGCTGCAACGGGTCACCCAGCACGTTTCAACTGGGGACACATGGCCAGCCACATTGTCGACCCGAGCCCTCGACGAGCCTCCTTATGTCCTCGATGTACGAAGTCGGCTGCTTGTCTCACCCAGAGAGTCTATCATGACACAGACGTCTTGGAGCGAGACAAGGTCCCGACTTGGGCCCAGCCCAGCGCCTTTGCTTGCCGTGAATGATGATGGGTGTCAAGGTCTGCCCCGCTTCGTCGGGTTGCCGTTTCCTGTCCACCTCATCCCATGGTAATCGGGTGTGCCCGTCTGGCTCTGTATCCGACATGGTCCTGAGTCCCGACGAACGCGGAACCAAGCCAGATGTCAAGAATTTTGCTTTTTCTTAACCCGCCATCGTACCATGAGATCCAACCCAGCCGCCGCTAGCCCGTGACCGTGACACCCAGCCTCGTCATTGTGCGAATACAGTGTGCAGACTCGGCTCGTGCGCCTAGAACAAGCAACCACCCGGATCCCCGAGATGTTGTTGCCGCGATATACCGCCCGTCCTCTTCTTCAATGAGGGGTCTCGTATGTCCAGGTGTCCACAGTCTCTAAGCAAACCCCGAGAGCCTCATCCATTCCGCATGTCATACGCAGCGAGCTAGGTACCAGGGCCAAGGCAATTGAACCCACCGTTGGCTTTCAGTTTCTGGGGCTTCAACCCTGGCAAGTTTGCTTGTCCGTATGTTCCCGCCCCAGAAACCCGAGTTATTAGCCTATTGGCTGTGCAGCAAGTATTCGGTCAAGCGGCTCGGTTCTGGTGTTGCTAGGTTGGACTATCAAGAAGATCAATTATCTCCCTCAAAGACGCCACTTCTTTTAGGGCAAAGTCAGCCCGTTACCGAACCAAGCAAAATTCTGTGTTATTACTGACAGAGAGCATTGACCAAATACAGAGAGGTGGGTTGCTGGGATATTCTCTCCAACTTTGAGGCACAAATAGTCCAGCTCGAAAGCCAGTGCGACAGAGCACAAGACAATCAACTCTGACGGGACTCAACCCAAAGCTAGTAAGCCTTCATGGAGTCGTGTCAGCCTCGGAACTGTAACACGTGACAACAAAGAAACGTCGTAACATTCACATCAACCTTGGCTTAGACACGAAGACTTTTGTGTACGAAAACCGCAACCCTGCAACCTCGGATGGGATTTCTATTTCTCTCAGCAACTCGACTTGTCTCAGCCATTAGAGGCACAACCCGGATACGAAACGCTCTCATTCAACTAGCCCACCGGGATCCGGGCGCGAGTTTGCTCAGTTTGCTTTCCTTGGATGGCGTGAGGAATGCATCTCTACCCCGTCATGATCCGTCGCTCCCATGTCCATGCCTTCTGCAAGCCCCCGGGAGGGCTGAGCTTCGATTGCTCGTCAACACCCTTCTTCCCTTGAGTCCCTGCAGCCGTCTGACCTAGGCGGCAGGGGTGGTGAGGGGATCATGTTGGCTTGAGCACTTGCATGTCCTGCACAGCGGCTATGTAGTGCATGTCTAGAACATGACCAATTAGAGGTGCATACGGATCGGGAAGAATAACAAGGGCCCCTGCTGGGACGTTTCAGCGACCCCAGCCGTCCATCGCCAGCCCTTTGTTTTCTGAGCCGGCCAACCACCAGGCCGCCCTCCGGTCGATTTCATTGTCCCTTGTCGTGGGGGATCGGAAGGCCAGGATTAACACGCTTAGTCGCCACTCTTTTCTTGCTAGGACCTCCACTCCCTCGCACACCGGCGCCAGCTTACGCTCTTTGGTGGGGGATGCTGGCGTTAGTCTACCCGTTCGTCTTGCTGTCAGATGCGAGATGGCAACTGTACGGATGGCCCAGGGCAAATGTCGTTGAGCCAGGGTCACAAAAGTCCCACCCAGCATGGAAGCAGCACAAGCACCGCTGGACGGGGATATTCGGTTTTCGGGTTTGCTGGCTGACCGAAAGCTCTCACTGAAGGCTTCGCTTGTCTCGGTACACCCATCCGCCCACCATGGAGGAGGCATCGGGAATTGTCCATCTCCCCGCAGCACAACTTCCGAGGCATATCCTCTAGCCTCAAAGCTAGGAAGGCAATGTGCCGGTGGTTTCTCGCTCTAAGCGACAAGGCGACAAGGGCCATGATCCAGCGCATCGAGGACGAGGGCGAAGACGAGGACGATCTCAGTGGTGCCGCGTACCTCCGGACTGGTGTTTATCAGCCGCCCGAAGTCTGAGGCCCGGGCTGGCTTGCTGGTATCGATACTAGACTGGCCGCTGACTCTCGACCAACCCAATGAGCGCCCACCACGTCTCTGGCACACACCACCACTTCCACCCTGGCCACCACTACCATGACCGCCAGCGCAACCATCCCAACAAGCAAACCGAAGCCGCCAGATCCTCGCTTCCCCATTGGCTCCTTGGTCATCAGATCGATGAGCCTGCTGAACCTACTAGGGGGTTAATAAAGTCTTCATCAATTTCTGTGCATTATCAACCCATTCCCTATTCCGTGATCAGACCAATGGCCTTGAGTGGCCAATGGGGCCGGATCACGAGCTGGGCAACCCCATTGGCTCTCCAAGAGTCGAAGCTCTCGTCAGGTGATTAATCAGGCTCGCCTCGCTTTGAAAGTTGGGGGCCGTTGAGGGCCGAACCCAAAGCTCTTTGCCAGCACATACAGGCACGCAAGCAGACAAGCAGGCAAGCAAGCAAGCAAAGAAGCTCACTTGTTCGACACCCATCCGCTGGCTCAAGCTGCATGTGCGTGCATGTGTGGACAACGGTCCGCTTCACATGGGACGCAAGTGGTCCAGGCCGTTGCCCAACGGGGGATGACGTTGCACTGGCGCTGGGCGATGGGTGTCTGCTCCTTGCCTGCCACTGCCCACACGGCGTGGCGTCTGGAAACTCCAAGTCGAAGACGGTGGGCAACCATCGCCGCAGGTCCACATTTCGTCGGCGACAGCGCAACAGCTTTCGGGACATTTCGCCCAGTGCCCTGCAACGGCGCGCTCGACACCCCGGTCCCCCCGAAGACGGCTCTGCCCACAGACTGCCGCTGCCTTCTTGACCCCCAGATGCGATCTGGCAGCGCTTAGTGCGCTCCTGTGCTCTGTCCTCCATCCGGGTCTGGTGCGCTTGTCCAAGATCTGACCTGTGCTTTCATGCACATCCCGCTCTCCAAACCTCACTTCTGTTCCTGGGTGTCTTAACCGACAGCCTCAGGCTTGACACTCAACTTCTCTTGA
Source organism: Neonectria sp. DH2 (assembly GCA_003934905.1). Classification (NCBI taxonomy): domain Eukaryota; kingdom Fungi; phylum Ascomycota; class Sordariomycetes; order Hypocreales; family Nectriaceae; genus Neonectria; species Neonectria sp. DH2. The sequence goes on along the minus strand of RQWH01000006.1, from coordinate 1,314,010 downwards.
ATTTAGCCCAAGGAAACACAAGATGGTTAGCACTCGCTCGGAGACGGTTTTTTCCCCTCCCTCTTTGCGATCCGAGGAACACTCGTTGGGGTCTAGTGTTGCTCTCACCGCTACTCCCTCTTCTCTTCTGAGGTACCTATGGGTGTGAGAGGATGTGCCCTGTATTAGAACAACCCCTACCTCGCATTCACCATGCACGGGGGTCGTGATAACAGCACCACTTCCTTGCCAACTCACCTGGTGGCCCCGCCGGGCGACAACGAAACAGATCTCAAAGGAACTAGCCCAAAACCCATCGGCGGATGTCGCTCCCTGTCAGCATCCCGGTGCCGCCGACCGCATCATGTACTCCGCACTGGCCTGGTACGAGACCACGAGGGAATCAAAGTCAAGGATGGCTTTGGGCTGTGTAACCCGGGTCACTCCCGTCGATATATTGCAGGATCATCATCATCATCACACAATTGGACGGCGGGTGGGGCGGACGAACTTGGAGCGACGGGGACTAATACGGTTCCGAGGGTCCCAGATATCGTGTAGTATACTTGGTACGCGAGAAGGGAAGAGGGAGATCCAGCTAGAGAAAACCTCCCGTTGGGAAAGAGCAAAGATCCGGCTGTCGTCCTGCGTACATTAGCCTTCCCGCACAGCGGCGCGCAGGTTGGGTGGGATGGAGAGACGATATGGCCCGTGATCCACCTGCCATCCCTCTTCCAGTACGTACACATGCAGGACAAGCTCACTCATGTACGAATATGTACAATGATGGGAATGCCTTGGACGGATAGCCGGGGAAGAGATGGCTACTACGTCGAGGAAGATTGTGCCTTGAGGGGGACCGGAGGCATTACCGGTGAGGGGGAATCTGCTGACGCTTCAATAGCACCCTGGTAGCCAGCAGGGTAAGATGGGTAGGACTGGGTGGAAGAGCCACGAGGAGGAGTGGACAATCGAGGACGGCGATGGGGGGCGATGGGGACGATGGGGGCGAGGGTCTTGGGCGAGGCAAGATGTCGCGTCCCCACCTCTCTCTCGTTTACGGTAACGATCTCGACGTGGTGCCAATTCGTAGGTTGTGTTGTTTGTTGGACTTCACATGCTCTGCCATGCAGCCCAGCGATGCAAAGCCCACTCGGCAGCGGCAGCAGCACCCCGAAGCTCAACACATCTCGATATCTGGAGAATTTGGGGTACGATAGGTCAACAAAGTTCAGCACGCAGTCAACGGGGTGCGGGCTGCAGGTATGATCCGCATATACGTGCAGGTTACTGTGGTGCTGTAGGGAACTAGGGGTGGCCACCGGTCATGTCAGGTCAGACGGTGGTCATGGCGAACACCTCACAATGGGTGGTATTAGTTCCCGCGATCCTGCCGGGGTGGGCAGTGAGCAAAGATGGGAACAGAGCTCGGGCACGGGAAGAGTGGGTGGGTGAAGGGAAAGCTGGGGGGCCTGGGCGTTGAGGAGGCGAAGGGGGGGGGGGGGGTGTGTCTCTCGGTGTTGAGAAGGAAGAGGGGCTGGGGTCAAGAGAAGAACTGTGATGAAGGAGGAGGGAAGAGGAATCGGCATCTATTGGGGACCCTTGGCGAGGGATCTCCAGGTGATAGATTGGACACGGACCGGGCGTGGTTTGAAGGAGGGCGACAAGGTGGGACGAAGTACGAATAGGTATCGACGTTGGACGTTGGACGGGAGAAGTCCAGGGTTGTTGTTGGCTCTGGGCTGTTGGCTGGCTGGCTGACTTGGCTGGCTGGATCATAGCTCATCCACACGCAATTTGCTCTTTTCAAGCCTCTGTCGCGGATTGGATTGCGTCAACGAACGAGCATGGCCCGATGCTTGCCCCAGAGTAGATTGATTGCAGCGCATCGAGATGATCCATGCCAGCTGAGATGCCCGCGAGATATCTGTAGCCTCCAGGCAAGGTTCCGCGGACAGGTCCAGGCGCAGGCGCAGGCGCAGGCACAGACAGGCTCGCGTTTCTGGCGGCCATGTTCGTATATCACTTACATTGCTCTTCGGAGACAGCGGAAATGTCGCTTTGGGTGCGCCCAGACCTCTACTCGGCCGAGCTGAGCGGAGGGATTCCTAGCCACCTTGGACTAAGAACAAAGCGAGCGTAGCCCGCCGAGGCCGCAGCGCGCAGGTGAGCACGCAGGCGAGTGCGCAAGCCCCCCCCAAGGCGGCCTCGCAGCATGCCATGTGGTGCTGTGCGGATGCGATGCCGATTCGGATGCCGATGCGTATGATTCTGCGGGATGCTTCTACTGTACTTCGTACGGGTGACAACGTCTTTGCCATGCTTACGCCGAAGCGCATGCCAGGCCATGTCGATTATGCCACCCATGTTTCTACTCTTTCTGGGTGGCCTGCCAGATGGGCGAAGCGTCTGTGCATCCGCGTCGATCCAGCAAGCAACCAAGCAAGGCTGCGTGCCTTGCCTTGCCTTGCCTGCAACGCCCTGTCCGGATGATGCACATCGCGAGTGCAGCCAGCCTCTGCATGCATTTCAACGGACATGCTTGCGTCGCCAGGCCCTGGGAGGAGGGTGGCAGGTGGCAGGTGGGCATTTTAGTGGAGAGATGCGCGCGTCTCGGTCAGGGGCACTGCGACGAAGATCTGAGGATGGGACACGATATGTGGTGGCATCTGAAGCTGAGCTCAGCCCGCCACATGGGCCAGTACTCCGTATGCCGTGGTGAAACGGGGTGATGGGTTGATTTAATAACGGACGGTATATTGCCAATAACGGGAGTCGATATTCCGAGAGCCTCGGGCATGGGCCTGGTTGGTCAGTGGTGTGTGATGGGCGCGGCTGACGTGAGGGAGGTTGAAGTTGTATCCCCGTTTGCAAGGATATAGGGTAGCAGACTTGCGAAGTGAAGGTGAGGGAGAGAGTACGTGTGCGAGTCGTGGTTGCTCATGTGACTGCGCGTTTTGGTTGGCGTGCACGAGTCAACCACGGCGGTGCTCTCGCACGCGCCACGCGGCGAACGGGGAGCGGGGATGAACTCGGGACAACGTCAGTGAATTGTGACTTTTTTCTTCTTCCCGGAATGGAGGGAGCCTGGGCAGCGTCAGATATTCACGCGGCGATACTGCTGTGCCTGCATCGAGATATTGGCAACTGGAGTTAGTCTTATCTTCGGCGACATATCTTTTACAGCATCCTGCTCCTCTTAGACGCCGTCTGGGTAGTCTAGAACCAGGGTCAACTCGACGACGCACCATTCGTCAAACGTGGAGGGGGAAAAAAGCAAAACACAACCACCACTGCTACGTACGCACAGTACATCTACGTACAGTATTCGTACCCATGCAACCACCTCCCAGCGGCCAGCCCTCCAAGGCCGCGGCCCCGCGCCACGGCGCCAGCTTCGATCCGTGGAACTCGTCGTCGACGGGCCACCAGCGCCCGGAGCACAACCCGGGCACCGGGTGGCGCGAGTCGCGCAACCGCAAGCTCAACAGCCAGTTCCGGGGCGGCACGTCGGGCGGCGAGCGCCTCAGCGACTCGGTGGGCGCCGGGTCCGAGGACTGGGATGACAAGCACAAGACATTGATCCCCAAGGCCGTGCGGGAACGCGCCCAGCGGAGCGTCAGGGACATGCTTGTCCAGCCGGGCAAGATGCGCGAGAGTCTGCACGATGACGAGGTCCCCGGCGGCGAGGCTGCGGACGGCGACGGTGGAGGCTTGACCACCGAGGAGGCCTTGACGGACAAGCGCCGCCGGGAGGACGAGGGGCGCCAGGACCGAGGGCGCTCAAGGGCCGTGTTCGATGGCGTCGTGGTTTACGTCAACGGCAGCACGTTTCCCCTCGTGTCAGACCACAAGCTGAAGCACCTGCTCACGGAGAATGGCGGACAGATGTCGTTGCACCTCGGTCGGCGGCGGGTCACACACGTCATCGTAGGCCGGCCCGCTGGAGGAGGAGGAGCGGGAGGAGGACTGGCCGGGGGGAAGTTGGATAAGGAGATCAAGAAGATCAGAGGGGCGGGAGTGAATTTCGTTGGAGTTGAGTGGTGAGTGCCGATTTGATTTGCCCCTTTTCCTTCTGGCGATGTCTTTAACATATCGTTCTGCTACTGTGCTATGGGACAACTAGCACGGAAACATGCGCAACATGGAGATGATGGCTAACTTAAGACAGGGTCCTCGAAAGCCTCAAGGCTGGCAAGAGGTTGCCCGAGGCTGGCTTCTCAAACGTGAAGATTGCACCCAAGGCACAAGCCAGCATCTACGGGGTCTACCCCAAACGCCCCCCCCAAGACGTGACCCAACTCTACCCCGAAACGACGGAAACGAGCTCGGGCGATGCAGACTCACGAAACGGAGCACTTGGCTGACGCGGGATTTTGATACGGACGCATGGCATCGCACATGGGCGGCGGGATTTCGACCCTGGGCAGCACAGCATTTGCACGGCATTTAGCATTTAGGAGGACTTGCATGATATGGGCGACGGCGCAGCATGGCTCTTGATTTTACAGGCTAAGTAAGGGGCGGGCATAACATGGGAAGAAGCTGGGCGTATATGTCCTCGCGGACAATTGGGAGGTCTTTTGAATTCGGCTTGTTCTCTGCCATGTCATGGGCAGCTCCCTTGTCGTAGTTGAACTTTGTTTCCAAGGCTATGCAACTAATTAGGCAGAACTGCTTTTGTATTTCCAAGCAGGTCAACGTTATACGGCTGAGGCTTGTTCGCCATCTAATTCGTCCCTACGCAATCCATGTCATACAAGCCAGTCACATCCAGGGAGTCTCAAACAACACATGCCCTACACCATTACCAGAGAGTACACTCCCATCTCCAGCAGAAACGAAGAGATGCGCGGCCATCCCCTACTCCATCTGTATTCCCACCATCGCACAAGGCTCTGTCTCCTTTCAAGCTACGAGGAGCCCCGTGCGACCAACTCCTCTCTCGCCAGCCGCACGAGAACCTTTTAGTCTGTGCGACGGGCGATGTACATCCCGAGACATTTGATCTTTGACTCCGTATTTCCCTGTTTGGCTGTGGAGGAAGGTGTCGGGACCTCTAGGCTTGGCGGGGCGTGTGCAACACCGCCTGGGATGGGGCTTGTCATACGAGGATTTTTCTAGGTGGCGAGTGGGCTATGGGACTCGTGATTATGGTTGCTTGAATGGATCCGGAGTACTGGGGAGTTTCGAGGTGAAGTTGGGGAGTAGAGGTCGTTCAGGGAGTCGATCAGAGGAGGGTCGGTCGATGGTGAGGACTAATATCGACAACGCATGGGAAGTATTGCGGCCTAACCCTGGGATGTGATCCCGATAAGTAAAACCAAAGAGATCGAATGCAATGTGCCTCGATACAATTTAGTGAGCCATCATGGTTTACTTCTGTGACAACTAGTTAGCACTTACATCACTGAAATGTTCATGTCGTAGATATAGTAAGTGAAGGTTTGCTTTCTTAAATCTTCTTAGAAACGACCTTTTCCAGGGATCGACAGGTCCTCAGCCTTAAACGCACACGCTATACAAAGAAAATAAGACGGCCTGAACTATCTCCTCCGAGCGAATGGTCATATCCAATGCGAGCCCTCCACGCTCAAGTCGAGAGCATTGCCATTGCTAAGCAGCCTCATCTCTCACAGTCGAGCCTTGATCATGCCCTCAACAGCACTGTGCTTGGCTCCCCTAAGCTCAAAGTACTCTCCGATCTTGGCCCGCGCCACCTCCACAACAGACGCATCCTCAACGGTGCTGGGCACCGACACCTCCTTGGCGAGTTCACCATGCACAGCGTTCTCCACCATCTCCCGCAGCACGCGCCGCATAATCTTGCCGGACCGCGTCTTGGGGATCAAGCCTTTGCCCTGGATGATGCCGCCAAGTGTCGCGATGGGGCCAACCTGTGTGCGCACTAGGTTCTGTATCTCAGCAGTCACTTGCTGGTCAGGCACCGCCGACGATGGGTGATCTGGCGTTGAGAGGGTGATGAATGCGAAGGGCACTTGCCCCTTGAGGGCATCAGGAATGCCCACGACACAACACTCGGCGATGAGGGGATGGGTAGCAATTGCTTGCTCAAGGGAGCCTGTAGATGTGTAAGTCGGGTGTTTTAGAGAGGCCGTGAATCAGGAGGGAGAACAGGCAACTTACCACTTGACAGACGATGTGCGCTCACATTAAGAACGTCGTCGTTGCGGCTCATCACATGAATGTAGCCTTGCTGATCAATCCAACCCGAATCGCCCGTGTCGAGCCACTTCCCTTGAAATCTCTTCAAGTAGCCCTTCCAAAATCTTTCCTCATCCTGCCACAAGGTCCGGAAACCCGTCGGCGCCAGCGGCATGGCCAACACGATGTTGCCCGTCGAGCCTCTCTCGACCTCGTTGCCGACATCGTCCACGATGCGCACGTCGAACCCGGGCATAGCCTTGCCGGCACTACCAGCTTTCAGGTGGGGAGGCGGGTGACCACGAACGTCTGTCTTGCGGTGCTTGCCGGCGTGTGGGACAAGAGCGCGGCCGGTAATGGGGGAGCCGACCTCGGTGGACCACCAGTTGTCAATGACGTGGGAGTTGACGGCGCCGTACTGAGTGAGAAGGTCCTGGTACATTTGGATGAGGGTAGGCTCAGACCGCTCACCAGCCAAGAATATGGCTTTGAGGCTCTTGAGGCCGCCTCGCTTGCCGAACTCGGTAAAGAGGCTGTTGTCAGGGTCGTCACGCTTGATGGCCCGCAGGGCTGTCGGGGCAGTGAACATGGTGTTGACCTTGTACTCGTTGACGATGCGCCAGAAGGCTGAAGCATCAGGAGTGCCAACTGGCTTGCCCTCGTAGAGAACCGTCGCAGCACCAGTTAGGAGAGGTCCATAGACGATGTAAGAGTGACCGACAATCCATCCAATGTCCGAGGCCGTGAAAGCAACACAACCAGGCCCATGAATGTTGAAGAGGTAGCTGATGGAAAGGTGGAGGCCAACAGCATGGCCGCCAGCATCGCGTAGGACACCTTTGGGAGCGCCAGTGGTACCGGAGGTGTGAATGATGTACACGGGGTCGGTGCTCTTGACAGGCACACATTCTGCCCTGACATTGCGAGCCCGGGCACTCCTAACGAGCTTTTGCCAGGTTGATTGCCCAGCATTACGGTCCATCGGGTTCCATCGGAGTTGGTCGCGTTGCCAGACGACGGTCTTGCTTGGTTTGTGGGTGGCAAGGGCAATGGCCTCCTCGACCAAGGGCCTATATGCGATGGCGGGCTTGCTGCCATCGATGCCACAAGAGGCCGTGAGAAGGGCAACTGGTTTGCAAGAGTCGATGCGCTGGGCCAGAGCATTGGGAGCGAAGCCGCCGAAAACAATGGAGTGGATGGCACCCAGTCGGTTGGTGGCCAAGATTCCTATCACGGCGGATGGAATCATTGGCACTGTTTACAGGGTCAGACATATCCTTCATGGCATGGGTACCCAATGTAGTATCACTCACTGTAGAGCATGACGACATCACCCTTCTTGACACCTTCCTCCCTCAGGGCACCGGCGAGGACTTCGACTTCCTCCAGCAGCTCACGGTAGGTGTACTTCTCCTTGGTGTTGGTAACGGGGCTGTCAAAGTAGATGGCAACCGAGTCGCCATGGCCGTCAAGAACATGACGATCAACGCAGTTGTAACATGTAGAGATCTCGCCATCCGGGAACCACTCCCAGCTATCGTGGGTGATGCCGTTCTTCAACGTCTTTTGAGTCAGCTGGATGGTGGATGTGAACTTCTTGTGCCAGTGGAGGTGCTCGGCCTGGTGCCGCCAGAAGTCGTCGGGGTCCTCCAGGGAGTGCCGCAGCACTTCGTCCTGGACGTGGTCGTCGATGTCTGACATGCTGTGCTTTTTCAGGGCTGTACGAGAGGGTTGTAGGCGGGATATCAGACGTGTGGCCCAAGGGAGAAGAGAAAAGCAACGACGAGTACAGACGATCGGCGTTTCAGGCCGAAGGGACGGGGAGAGTGGGACAGGAACTCTACAAGGCCGAGAGAGCGTACTAGTAGACGCGAGTACCTTTTGGATGGCTGGTCTCAAAGTCCAAGGCATTACCACCGCTAGGGCACGTCTGAAGGAGCCTCTTTGATGCGTCACAGACGGCTATGCGCCGCCCACAATATCCTCGGTTATGGGAGGCTTGCGTAGGAGTGAGGTTCAGACCAGCGGCAGGTCTGGGGAAGGGACTAAAGGCAGTGTGGAGCCGGGGAAGATGCCGTAGGTCGGGTCTTTGACACCAGGAAGGCGCGACTACGAATTGTTCCTTCCGCCGTGGACGAGTGTCGGGATGTCGGGATAATGGAGTGACGGGTTGACGGGTTGATGGGTGATGGATGGGATGACGGCGGCCAGGGATTGGGAAGGAACTGGAGGGCGCGTGGCGCAACTTCCCACGTTATTTTCCCCTCTCGGGCTCCTAAGAACAGCGTCGTGACTTGGCTACTTGGCGACCTGAACCGACTTTGTTGAATGCCTCTCCACGGCTGGAGGCTTATGGAACCTCCTTGGGGGCAGCCGAATGCGGCGCCTCTGGTTGGCCTGGACGGAAGAAGCTCTGGGAGTTGGGAACTGCCCCGGAATGCGGGGGAGTGGGAACTTCCCAGCTCCAGCTCCAGTTGCCATTTGCCCGGCGACGTTGCCGACCCGGCGCGCATCCCGAGATTGGGGGACCCGGATCCAGCAATCGGAGTCCCACGCGTTTGTTGTACTCTACGAGCAGGGTCAATGACATTTGATTTCCTGCAAACGAGCAGCATAGGCATGGTACACCACATGGCCAGGTTCCCTTTTCTCTGCTCTGCTCTGTTCGAGGCAACCCCCGTTCCTCCAACTGCCGGGCTGCACCTCCGAACGGGGTCTTCACACTGGGAACCCTTCCGGCCGAGTGTGGCGGGCGCGCACGCACTGCCGGTCTAGATGTCTTCGTCACAACACTGGCTATCCAAAGAGAGTGGTGTTGTGGTTCGCCTCGAGTAACTCCTCATGCCACTATGGCATCGATGAGCGGAGAGAACCGGAAAATATCATGGTGTTTTGCGCCTTGTCTCTGTCGCAGACTGCCTTTTGTCCAGTTGATGGTTGATCCTGCGCTTCGGGAAAGCCATTTCAACGGAACAATCCAATAGGCCACTAACGCACTCGCGCCGTAAATACCTCGGCCCTCGTTGGACAAATGGATGAACGGGTGAGATTTCCACTTGGAAGTTGGAACAGTCAGCAAGCACATCACTTTCTCCAATGTTTTCGGCCTTGGATGTCTCGAGGCATGACCCGAAGGGTGAGCCGTGGAGCCGAGGGAATGGTCTCTGCAGTGCTTGACAGTCGTAACTCAATAATAAGTAAGGAAGTCTTGTTCAATGAAAGAGATGCCCGAAGGCTCCTTCATATATCCTCGACCCCTAGCTGAGGTCTCCCTCCCGCATATTATGAAGGGCCAGTTCGTTGGCAACATGAGGTATAGGGTTGGAGTGCGGAACTAATTGTGAGACTGCAATCGCCGACGAATAAATAGTCTATCCCCATGCCACCCACCCTCGTTCTACTCCTCGAGACAACGAACGCACTAGACGTGTGGTCGCCCAGCCGTAGTGGCCGCAGTGGTCGCACATCTTGAGACAAGACACACAAACAGGTTTTGCACATGAACCTACAACAATGCTGACTCTGTACCATCTTCCGCGATTTCCTGACCAGAGGCTCAGCTAGGTCTACAAGGCCGTCCGCCTTGTTCAATGCGTCCTACTGACAAGCGCGATTCCCACTGGAAAACCAGCACAGTAGCCCGAGCCTAATCAGGCACCTATCCAGATACAGGAGCAACTAGCGGGGAGCAACCTGGACAACACCTCAGCTTGGGATAGACTACTGAACTCACCAGAGGGTGCTCGCCGAATCGAGCCTTGGCCTCATCCAATCTCCTCTACCACCCATCCGTCATCCTTTATCCGTACTATATCGCCCGGCCGCCGTTGACCTTCCTAAAAACCTGCTTCACGAGTTCCGCGAGAGATAGCCTATCGGCATCATTTTGCTTAGCGTCCGTCCCTTTGTCTTGACCCGCCCCAGCGCCCGTCATACCCCTTCACCTAAATTACCCTATTGTCTCACGCTGCCCGCGATAACTCCCCAACACCCTCTTTTCCTACCCATGTGCGGCGCGGCTCATCAGCGTGGTGGTGTCCTGATAAGACAGCACAAGACGGGCAGGTCTCCCCCTGCAGCTTGGTCCCTTTGCGGATCGTAGTTCGTCAACGTAAGCATAGCCCATGCGCCGTGAGAGAAGATTGGTTGATTGAATATCGATGGTCGCCTGCAGTGAGTTTGCACTATCCAGGGTGCGTCATCCAAACCATCGTCGATAGCTAGCTCTCGGGTAGGTTGTCCTCAGTGTCAGTCTCGGGGCGGTCGTTCTGGGAGAAGGTATCTGGGGACCCCGGCCTAAGTGGGCTGATGATGACCAAGAAGAGACTAGAGCTGCAGCCCCTAGTAGCGTTGCTGGGAGGTTCTTGTAAGCACCCAATCATGCAGATTGCGGTTAGGAAAACAAACAAGCAAGGAACAATGCAATTGTCTCTGAATCCACTCACACATTGTGAGCTTAGACAGAGGGACGGACGCCCACTAGAAACACTGCAAGGGATCAGGGACATGGAGTTTTCAAAGTTGCGCCGGACCAAAACTGGTCTCTTCGCATTGTTTGCTTTGCCTTGGCTATAGTACAAGAATGGAGGCTCGCAAGCAGTGCAGTTGTTCAGGCAAGAAACCATAAACACGCCCGACAATCGAAAGCCGATTCTGACTGGTCAGAAAGGACCTCGCGGGGACAGAACAATAGACACAAGAATGAAACCGATGCCCGAAAGTTATCGAGGTGGTAATGTGTCTTTTGAAATAGTCAAGCAGTAATAAGGACGACGCGAGGATCCAGACGAGGTCGTCCCAAAAGATTGCTGTATGCAAAACACATTATTATTTCCAGCCCCGAAAGACCGCACACACAAATCTTTAGAATCCTCCGCAGATTAGATATGGGCGAGCTCCTTCCGAACACCGAGACAAAGATCAAATACAAATATGTCTCATCCCTGCAAAGCGTGGCCATCATTAGACAAAGACTCCATAGAGCAGTGCAGAAGTATACCGGTTCTCCGCATCGTATGTTCGTATCCCAAGAAAAGTCTATACATCTCCCAAATCGCTTGTCATCCTCCGAATGGAAACCAACACTAACTCTTCCACACTGCCCCTCCAGTCATGGGCTGGCGAAGGCTACCACGTAATTAGGTATTACCGCACATAAGAAATCGTAGGTAGGACGTGGACGGCGGCGAGGCGCGCTAGTTGCTGATTTACAGGAAGGCAGCAAGACCGACGAGGGCGGCGAGGCCGGCGCCGGAAAGGGCAGCGACCTTGCCAGCGCCGGAAGCGGGGACCTCGGAGGGGGTCTCGCCCTCACCGGTGGGGGTGGTGGCGGGGACCTCCTCGGAGCCGGTGCCGGTGGGAACAACGGGGACGAGAGTCGAGTTGTTGCCGTGGGCAGGGGGAGGGGCGGGGCTGAAGAAGCATGTTAGTTATCTGGGGTAGCTGAATATGGGGAGATGAGGAGGCTCTTCTCCCGGAGAGTTGACTTACCAGTCGTGGCAGACGACAGCGGAGGTGGTGATGACAGGCTTGGTGATGGTGCAAGGGCAGTCGGTGATGGTGAGGGTGGTGGCCTCAGTGATGGTGTAGGTCTTGCCACCGTGGGTGATCTCGGTGGGAGCCGGGCAGTAGGTGGTGTAGGCAGTAACGACCTCGGTGGTGTACGAGACGTTGGAGTGCGCGGAAACACCAGCGACGGCGACGATAACGGCGGCAGCGGAGAATCTCATCTTGACTGATTTGTCGGGAATTAAGGTAACTCGAAAGTTGTGTAGGTGGTGAGGATTAGAGGGTTGGTAGGGTGCTGTAACGAGTGAAATTGACTAGGTCAAGGTGGTGTAGCGAGTGTGGGTGAAGAGGAGGAAAGAATCGACAGTTGAGCTCTGGAAGCGTCTGTCTTTATACCGAAGAGTCGACCTGGGGGGCATGGTGAGGAGGAGGACCGTCGATGGGATGGCAACAGGGGCGGTGGATGTGTGGAGCACCGTCGATGGAGCTGGTCGGCTCGCCCAGCGGAGCGGAGAGTGGAGAGTGGAGAACAGCAAGTGGAGGCTTGCGAACAGAGAACACTCGAGATAGGCGCTTCTCCAATGACCGTCAAGGCTACGAGGTTTGCGGCTTGGACCGGGGGTTGTGGTCGCAGAGTGGTTGAGTGGCAGAGTGGCAGAAGAAGGAGGGCAGCCACACCACCGTCGGTCGCGTGGATCCTGCCAATGTCCACTGCCATGTTATTTCAGGATGGGGCAAATCAGCGCCTCCTCGACCGGGATCAGGGGCCAGAGGACGAATACAGGGGGGTGAGAGTCACAGACAGAGTGCAATGAGCACTACGCCGTCCAGGGACAGACGCAGCTTCGGCCGCCCGACAAGGGAAAGGTCACAGACCCGAAAGGGGGATATGAGGGGGGGGGGGGTGGGGAACTGCCCACCGACCACCCGCCCAGACCATGTCTTGCGCTGTGACGAGAGTGATGACCGAGACAAGAGTCTAAAATAAAAAAGACGGGCCAAGAATGGGCGAGCATGGGTTGTTCTGAGTTGGTTTAATGGGACGAAGCGAGGGAAATGGGCCGCATGAATCAACGAATGATGGGGGAGCGAGACCTGTTCTGGGCTTGGGTCCGCGTGCAGGCACCGCATGTCGCCCTGATTGATGCATCTCTGGGACGTCTGGACACCTGGACGTCGGGGCATCTGGGGCCTCATTCAGACGAAATTGCCTTTCCACACCACCATGAAATCCATGCTGCCGGCTGCTACCTACTGCACTCTCCGTATGCACCCTCTGTGTGTACCGCACTGCAGTATGGAGAGCATATGCAGCGCTCCCAAGACATGCTGCATGCCCTCATCTAAAAGTCTTGGAAGTTACCGGTAGGCTTTTGTCGTTCGTTGATCTCCGTACGAAGTACTTGGTTTTGGTTTTGATTTGACTTGCGGTTCGCGCCGGGTCCCCAAACTCTCTCGCCACCCAGTTGCAGGTTATCTCCGCTCAACTTTAAGGTACTAACCTTACTCACTCAGGGGGAGACACGGCACCGAGATACGAAAAGATCAGCATCTACGGAGGTTGGGGTGTACCCAGCCAGGACGCACTGTATCTGATCAGAGCCCATCGCCTCACTCCGCAGGGCAATTAAATCACTGCAATGCAAGCAAGGCAAGCAGTTTGTACCATGTCTCCCTCGGCGGAGGTGCCGAGCTGGCCTTCTCAGGCTCTCTGTGGGCAAAAGGGCTGACATGGCACTGCAGCACGGACCGGACCTAGAAGCTTAAGACGCGGATAACGGTGCGGTCCAGCGCACCATGTACTTCGTGCTGTCGGGTGGTGGTATGGATGGTACCGAGGTTCGTCCACGCTTTGATCACTAGGACATGCAACCCACCTCAGGCATAATGATAGCATGGTATGGCCCTGCGTGGTGTGGTCGATCAGTGGACATCACCACGTCCACAGCCATCCATTGATGCGCACCTTGCTCGGAAGGACTTTCTAGCTGCCTCTGATATTTCGGTCTCATCACATCGAGAATAAGCCCTTCTGACCCCGTTTCCATGAATAGAACCCGTATCTCGGAGTTCCCCAGGCGACGTTTGTTCTCCGTCTCAGCACTCCCGGGTCTTGGTCTAGTGCCTCTTGTAGTAGCTGGATAGTGGCTGGGTAGTGGCTCAAGGGGACGGGCATCCCGTGGCTGGTGGCCTCCATTTCTTGGGGCTGCCTGCATAACAGTCGGGCGGCAGTCAACGAGGGCGGTGGGAGGGAGCCGCCCGTCGCGGTGCCAACACTTGTGCAGCAAAGCCACCAGCCATCTTAGTGGTCCGCTGTCGACTTTGACCTCTGGAAGCCCTGGCATAAACTTGCACTAATGCAGGAACAATGCCCTCCCGTACCGCCGTGTCTCCTGCCACCTACTACCTGCAGCTGAGTCAGTTACGTACCTACTATGAACGACCGTGACCGAACTGGCTGTATGGATACCTCAGGTACTACTGACCCAACCAACTGCCCTGGCGCCCGCCCTACCACCATTATTCGCTCGCTCGCAGTCCGGCTCGCATTGTTGACCGCTCGCCACCCTCTCAGCTCCCCTGGACACAAACCACTCACGCTACGACACACACTTCTCGCCCAGCGAGGGCCCCCTGTAGCCTTGCAGCACCGGTGATTTGCAAGCCTTGCTTCAGTGCCTAGTCGCCAGGGCTCAATGTCGATCAGGACTAGACCTGGGGGAACATCCATCGACTGCTCTGGGTCTTATGGAAGGAATCGCAGCCCGGCACTCGCACTGGCGCCTTGCCACCTGCAGCCACAGCAGAACTCACAGTGAACAGGGGCTTGAATGAACAGCGGAAGCAGACTCACACTGAGTAATGCGACAATAATGGGAGCAGGGGAAGCGAGAGCGAAATTTTTTGCCCCCAAAGAAGGCTGCTGGTAAGCCCACCAACCGCATCTGGGCCAGACCAGGGCGGCTGCCACATCTCATCGGATGGTATCACAACCGATTTGATACTCATTGGCCGACTGCTCGACCCAGTGGCGCCTGCTACGTACGCTGCACAGACTGGTGGTGCCTAGGTCGCGGGATGCTCAGTTTGGCAGTACTTGGAGAGGAGTAGCGTTGGGGGCTCCTCCCTCCGTGGAGTGTTCCACCTGGAGCTTGCGTTGGTGCAGAGCTTAAGAGCCTAGATTGGGCGGCCAGAGCAACTGGGTCTTACGCCTGTACCCAATAATTACAGCCTTCTAGAGACCTGATCCTCCAGTGCTCGTAACTGGTCACATCTCCTTCCAGGCTCCATGCTCCCGCGTCTCTTGAGTGACTGATTGATTGCAGCGGCCAATGCTCGAATGGTTACATTCGCTGACTGCCCGAACCATTAGCACCCCGGGCCCTCAATGCTCCGGGCTTCCATTTCCATCCCCAGCAGCACCAAACCGACCCTAGGCTACCATCTTATCAGGACCCTGATGTTATTACATCACTCGACAGCTCCGAGCTGCGAGCTTGACGGATAAGGGGGAGGCGACCCGAACCATGCTACGTCGTCCGACTTCCACACGCCCCGGAAGCTCGGTGATAAGGCGTCTCTCGCCTCGCCCATCCTCGACCACCCTCGACCCCTCCATAATTTCCCCCTTATCCACCCGCCCGCTCTAGTCATTCAACAGCACCTTCTAATTTCTACGACCGACAATAGCAATACGTCTCTCCAGTGAGAACCGCTCATTGGAACTACGGCTAAGAATCCCGACGCCAAAGCCTTATCATTCATCGATGGATGATGCATCATTTCCCGGCCTGCTAAAGTGCGACGTACCGGACCGAACACACGCCGGCTGTTCTGAGTCAAACCCAGCCAGCCCAGTGACCAACAACAGCCAACAGCGCACACGACCCTAGAGAGATGTTACCTCTGTTCGTATTTGCTCCATCGTGTCCACGACCCATTGATCCATTGACACATTGAGTCATGGTTTCCATCGGCCAAATTCGGATGCCCATGTCACGAGCACCCTAGGCCTTCTGTTCTTGATCAGTGGCCCACGACCTTTTCCTGCGGCCCCCGGTTCTCCTCGTCTAGATAGATATCGCTGCAGCTTCCGTTGCGTGATCCATGGTTCTACCCCATCCCATGTCTCCCCGGGTTACGAGGTTCCCTGTGACCTGTGGGCGGCCCGTATGGTCTGTTTGGTATCTCGATTCCGCCCACTCGACAGAGATCGCGAGGCTGGGGAGCCTGCTAGGTCGCCAAAATCATCTCACGATGAGGAACAAGCTTTCGACCGCTCGTCGTCCAGAGCACAAACCCCCGGTTAGCCCCAACAGCGTGGCAACACATCTTAGGCGCTATCGACTTCCCGAAGCCTCTCCCCGGGCAGGCTGGCACCAAGGCGCTGGCAAAGTCGGAGAGGGCGTCTTAGAGTCTTGGGAGAATCCCAGCCCCCTACCAAACTCTGTTGCTGTCATGTCATACACCGAACTGACATCCAACCCTTGGTCAATGGGGATTGGGCGGCACAAGCTCAAGCAAACACATCACCAACAGCTGGAGCCTCCCGTGGCCTTGGCCTTGGTCTGCAAAAAGGAAAAAGGAAAAAGCTCGACTAAACTCAAGCTTGCAGGGTTGTAGTCGGACTGTGCTCTTCCTTTCTCCCCTCGACACGACGGCGCCTCTGGCTCCTCCATCTGGGGAAGGCTCGTCAGCGATACCCCATCTCGTGTACCCCTATCAACCCATTTTACCCCTACCACGCCCCCCCGGCCCCCGGCTCCCACACTTGCTTGAACTGGCTTCCAACCCGTTGGGAGTACCGCACCTCGGCTCGCCCTGGAAGCTTTAGCAAGTCGCCCAGCAAGCCCAAGTCCAGCACGCTATTATCGTCGCTAGAGTGCCCAGGCTCGTTTTTCTTTCTTAGCGCCCTGCATCTGCAATGTGGTTCAGATGTGGGTTTGGACCTCGACCCGGATTGACGTGCCCCGATGGATTCGCCCAGAAGTAATTTCCACCTCTCGCCATGATCTTGAGATCGTCCCGCCAGGACGACTCTCATCTGCAGACTGCAGACTGCAGACTGCCCTACTCCGTTCTTAGAGCTAATTGATCTTGCTTGGAGTGGCTCCATAGGTGGTCTACCCAGTCTGTCTCGAACTCGGTTGTCCAGACCGAGAACCATGCATCAACCCCGGCACCGTCCGTTTGTAGCGCCGTCCAGATGATAGAGGTTGTTCCGGCTGTTGTTGTTTATTGTTGACTTTGGGCTGTCTTTGGAAAGGCCTCATCTCATCCCACAAACCATCCCCAAACGCCGAACTAGTACCGCCGCACCAACTTTACCAACTACTCTGTTCTC
Organism: Neonectria sp. DH2; assembly: GCA_003934905.1. NCBI lineage: Eukaryota > Fungi > Ascomycota > Sordariomycetes > Hypocreales > Nectriaceae > Neonectria > Neonectria sp. DH2. The sequence continues at coordinate 1,297,014 of RQWH01000006.1, read as the reverse complement.
AGGTTAATCACCTCTAGCCATATTTGGTCATTGGGGCCAACCATGTCCCATCTCATCCCATCCCACGTTTTCTTATCACCTTCTTACCACACGAATGTCCAGCTCCATACGGATTAGTCCGGCACACGATCTATCTTGCTCTCGCTGGTTGATTTGCCGGAAACGGATGCATGGCCCGTGGATCCTAAACCAGTAGCCCTGCGTCAATTATTGATGTCTAATTTCCAAAGGCTCTCCTCGGACGATGAATCACCTCGTCTCGCGCGCTTGTAGCCTTGGTAAATACTCCCCTGTTCAATGGTCTGATGTGTATCCCCATCACCAGAGAACCACTCACACACACACACACCTTCCCCCCATGTTCGTTCGGGTAGTTTTAATCTCGAGACTTCGAACAGCGGAATTACAACCGACGTGATTCGCCCGGTCAAGCGTACCGTGAGTTCATCTTCTTGGCTTTTAGCCTGGTAACAATCCCAGCCTCCGCATCTCGTGTGAGCGGGACCCGGAACCAAACTATCCCGCAATCAATGACTTCCTTGCTTTCTGAGACAGCATCGCTCTGGACCACGAGCAAGAAGTCTTCACCTGGCTGTTTCGCCCGCTGTCGAACGAGACGAGACAAGATGAGACGAGCCGCTTCGAGACGAGACGAGAAGGGTTGTCTTCCACTTGTGTCTGTGCTTGTCTGACGCGAGGCGAAGACCGAAAGAACGGGAGTGGTAACTGTTATGGGAAACTCTTCGGCAACCGTCTATGTTACATCGCCAAGCGTCTTCGTCTGGTTGTGAAGCAGATTGAAACAGCCCCTTCCCTTCGGTTAGGACACCGCCAATTCGATATTCTCTTCGATACTCACACAGGTCTCTTGTGCCTCCCACCTGGACTGAGATTATGTGTTCCTACGATGCCATAAGTTATTGATTGACGTTGCAGACTTCGGCTGATTTTACACTTGGGGTTTTTTGTTGCATCATGTCTCTCCACCCAGGAAGTTTGTCATCGTTGACGACATCGATCGCCGAGGGCGCCGAGTGTATTACTAAGTAAATTGCTGATGTGCGTCAACGGCTTTACCGCGACTGTTGCACGGCGCAAGCCCTACCACACGTTAAACGACCCGATTTAGAAACGAACAATCTCCATCAAGTGACACGAAATTCCTACAATGGCGAGCGTTATGAAAGCAGTCGGTATGGGATCGGGATGACCTGTAGCCCGAGAACCACGGCCTTCTAACGTCGCCGCTGCAGACATCCGAGGTGGCAAGGGCGAGCGAGATGCCCTCTTCATCAATGACGAGACGCCCCGACCGTCTCCCGCAGACGGACAGGCCCTCGTCCGCGTCAAGGCGTTCGGCATCAACCGAATGGACATCATCCAGCGGCGCGGCTTCTACCCGCTCCCTCCTCAGGCCCCCGCGACGCTCGGTGTCGAATTCAGCGGCGTCATCGAGTCCCTCGGCTCCGGTGACCACGGCGGCTTCGAGGAGGGGACGGAGGTCTTTGGGCTGGCCTACGGGGGAGCCTACGCCGAGTACATTGCCGTCAGCACAAAGATGCTGTTGCACAAGCCCAAGGCCCTGAGCTTTGAGACGTGTGCCGGCATCCCGGAAACGTGGATCACGGCGACACAGGCGCTTCACCTTGTGCTGGGCTTTACGCGTGGCAAGTCGATCCTGTGGCATGCGGGCGCCTCAGGCGTCTCTATTGCCGGCATCCAGCTATCCCGCGTTGCGGGTGCCTCCGAGGTCTACGCCACGGCGGGGACACAGGAGAAGTGTGACTTCATCACGTCGAAGCTCGGGGCCACGGCCGCCATCAACTACAAGACGCATGACTGGGCGGAGGAAATCAAGAGCCTCACTGGGGGCAGGGGTGTGGACTACATCGTCGACTTTGTCGGCGGGAACTACTTCCAGCAGAACCTCACAGCCGCCGCCCGCGACGCCCGGGTCGTGCTCCTGGGCACCCTGAGCGGAGGCCAGGTCCCCAACGCTGACATTTCGCAGATCCTGTTCAAGCGCATCCGCATTGAGGGCAGCACGCTGAGGAGCCGCGACGAGGACTACCAGGGGAAGCTACGTGACAGACTGGAAGATTATATCCCGGACTTTGAGTCGGGAAAGCTGAAAATATTTGTGGACAAGGTTCTGCCTTGGGGGGAGATCCAGGAGGCCCACAAGCACATGGAGGAGGCGAAGAATATGGGAAAGATAATCTGTACCATTTCTTAAGCACCCCATCTTGCCTGATGAACGGGTGGGAGGCGAGAACAGGTAAAGGCTTGATGCCGCCTGCCTTGAATTACACACAAATAACTGTTTGCCGCCTATTGCGCCTGAAGCCACCTAAGCATCTGTTCATACGCCGTAGCCTGGGCATCCTTGATCGATATGTCCTGATATTCGCCAACAACGGCAAACCCTAGGTAGAGTTAGCAACGGTCTACGTGGGGCATTTTCTACTTGACGAGGACATGCTTACCGTGTGGCACTCCGGGATAGACCTGAACCTCATGTTCCAAGTTTGCGTTGGACATGCTATCCTCGCCCGCCATTCGAACCTCGTCGGGAAACAGAGGATCATTCTCGATACACACCAAACTCAATGGGGCGCTGAGATTCTTAAAGTCATCGGGGACGACAGAAGCAGCGTGAGCCAGGGCACCGGCCTTGATAAAGGGACCCGTCTTGACAGCGCCGCTCTCCTCATCCCCACTAGCAGCCTTGGTCTTCTTCGCCAGGAGGAGTACGAAACGTGCCCCAACGCAGTATCCGACTGCATAGATGCCGTCGCCTTGCTTGATGACATCGGCGTACTGCTCCCGGGCGGCATCGATGACCTTGTGCAGGATCGGCAAAACGCGGTCCTCGGTGACACGGGCCAGCCACATGTCGATGAGGAACGACTTGGTGACTTCGACGGCCTTGATCTTGAGCTGCTCGAGTATCGAGGTGGAGTCGTCGGTGATGGTGGTGGCGCCAGGGGCCGTGTCACCACCAAACAGGTCCGGCATAAGGACGAGGAAGCCCTCGCCAGCGAACTTGTCGGCCTGGATCTGATTGTTGGTCGACTTCATGCCGGTGCCGCCCGTGAGGAGGAGGAGGAGACGGGACGGGGCGTGGGGGTAGTCGGCCGGCTTCGAAATGTAGACCTGGTGTAGGGTGGGAGTTCAGCCAGATAGTCACCAAGCAAGCCATTGCACTTACATCAACGTCGTTGAGCTTGATGATCTCACCAGTGGACGCCTGGCCCAAGGCTGTGTCGGTTAGTTGTGATTTCACCAAGCGGGACGATGTGTTTCTACGTACGAGTAGGCCTGTCTGTCACGCAGTGCTCGCCCACAACCGGAGCCGGGACCGTAGGTGCGGCAGACTCCTGAGCATCGCTCTCAGGAGCTCGAGTGGCATTGTCTGCGTCAGCCATGGTTGCTTATCGACGCTCGTCTACCTGGGCTTGAATCGTGTGGTCTGAAAAGCGGCGAAGGGGTAGCAAGAAGAGTGTGTTGCTTGAGGCATGGCGGTAGATTGTGCAGCTGCCTGTGATGTACGTCATGTCAGACATTCGGAGGGGTAACGAGAAGCTAAGTACTTGTAGGCCGCGACAATAAGAGAGAACGCCAGCTGGTTGAATTAATACGAATTAATAAGATGGTTTAGAAAGTATATAAATTTATAGCACCTCTTACAATTGCCATTATTTAGCTCTAGTCTCAATAACATCTGGTCCGAAAACTCTCGCGTCCTTCGAATCCTCACTGATGGCTTCGATAGAGGTCTCAATGCCGGGTTACGTAAGCCCCGTGACCCCGCCATCAATTGCCACCAGCGCGTTTCCACTCAACGCGTCGCAGGCATCTTCCATCTCCCGCACAAATCACCGACCGTGTGCAAAAGTTCACAACACTCAACGACGGGTTATTTTCGAAAGACGACCTTACCTCACTACTCCAAACCGATAAATTGTCCCCATAGCCATCATGGATGCTGCTTCAGCGCTCTCGCAAGGCGCCCTTGAGTACGTTCGCTCTACCGCCCTCTCGTTTCTCCAGGACTGACTTGTGCTAGTATCATCTTCAATGATCCCGACAAGGCCGGGAAGATGTTCCCCGTTCCGGTCATGCAGTGCCTCCAGGTCAAGCAGATGGCACCTTCAGCTCAAGGAGGAGACCGATACCGACTCGTTATGAGCGATGGTCGGCACTACGTTCAGACGATGCTTGCCACACAGGCCAACTCCGCCGTTCACGATGGCAAGCTCGTCCGCGGCTGCTTCGTCCGGGTGAAGCAGTATACCCCCAACAACCTCAAGGGAAAGAAGTAAGACACCTCTCCCCTATAATATACGAAGACCCCTAATGGTCTCCAGCATCCTCGTTATCCTCGAGCTCGAAGTTATCGACTCCCTCGGCGTCCAGGAGAAAATCGGCGAGCCCGTCGCGGTCGACTCTAGGGCGCCTCAAGAGACCACCATCGCAGGTAACGACTTCTATGGCGCCAAGAAGGAGGAGGAGCAAAAGCCAAACATGCAACAACAACAGCAACAGTCCATGACCTCGCGGCCCGCCACGCACGGTGGTGCCAACATTTATCCCATCGAGGCCCTGTCGCCTCTGGCATTCAAGTGGACGATCAAGGCACGTGTCACCGTCAAGTCGGAAATAAAGACGTGGCACAAGGCTACCGGCGAAGGAAAGCTGTTCAGTGTCAACTTGCTTGACGAGAGCGGTGAGATCAAGGCCACTGGATTCAACGATCAGTGCGATGCCTTCTACGATCTTCTCCAGGAGGGGTCTGTCTATTACATCTCCACACCCTGCCGAGTCACTTTGGCGAAGAAGCAATTCTCCAATCTCCCCAGCGATTACGAAATAGTCTTCGAACGTGACACTGTCGTCGAGAAGGCCGAGGATCAGACGAATGTACCCCAAATGCGATTCAACTTCTGTTCCATCCAGGAGCTACAAAGCGTTGAGAAGGACAATACTGTCGACGTTATTGGTGTTTTGAAGGAAGTTGGTGAGATCAATGAGATCACTTCAAAGAAGGATGGACGACCCTTCCAGAAGCGAGATCTCACCATCGTGGACGATACCAGCTACTCTGTTCGTGTTACCATCTGGGGAAAGACGGCAAACTCCTTTGACTCGGCACCCGAGTCTGTCATTGCATTCAAAGGCACCAAGGTGTCCGATTTCAACGGCAAGAGCTTGAGTTTGCTCTCTTCTGGAACCATGTCCGTTGACCCTGACATCCCCGATGCCCACCGACTCAAGGGTTGGTACGACTCGGCCGGTCGAACAGACACATTCACCACCCATCAGAACATGTCAAGCATGAGCGGTGCTACCGGCCGGAAGGATGAACTGAAGACTATCTCGCAGGTCAAGGATGAGAACCTAGGCATGGACGCCCAAGCCTACTACTCTCTCAAGGCCACCATCGTCTTCATCAAGCAGGATAACTTCTGCTACCCCGCCTGCTCCTCCCAAGGCTGCAGCAAGAAGGTGACATCCATGGGCGACGGCACCTGGCACTGTGAGAGATGCAGCGTATCACACGATAAGCCCGACTACCGATACATCCTGTCACTAAATGTTGCCGACCACACAAGCCACCAGTGGCTCAGCTGCTTCGACGACACTGGCCGGATCATCATGGGCCAGAGCGCCAACGACTTGATGGAGCTCAAGGAGAATGATGAAGCCAAATTCATGTTAGCTTTTGAGATGGCCAACTGCAAGATGCTCAACTTCCGGTGCAGGGCGAAGATGGATAACTTTGGCGAGACACAGAAGTGAGTGGTTGACAATTATTTTACCCCAAGGATTTAGAGCTAACAATGACGTCTAGAATACGATACCAGGTGATGAGCGCATCACTCCCCGACTTCAAGTTGGAGGGCGATAAGTTGGCGGAGTTGATCAAGCAGTATGAGATTAGTTCTTAAAAGAATAGCCGATGAGTAAAGGGGCATGGAATGCGTGGGATGACAAAAACGGGGGTCTACAGGCTGGATTGCCTCGCTGTGACGAGGAGCCTATTTGAGTTGATATCTGATTTACGTAGACTAATGACATGATTGCTACTGCGCCACCTTCAAGTTTTTTTGTCAATGGCGGTACGGTGTGTTAGTACGCAGTATTCGTACGAAGTGCTTCACTCTCACTCGCAACTACTGCGGGCGCGGAAACTAACAGCCCTGCGCTGGACATTACTCATGAATGTGATCCTTCACCGGGATTTCATGTGCCCTCCACCATGTGATGTCGGAAATATTTACCTCTTCACTAACGATATTGCGTACTTGGACTGGGAGATAGACTCGCTTGGCAGCGGTAGATGGCCACCCATCCCATGCAGGAGTGGGTTGCATCGTTCCGCCTCGTTCAAGATGCAGGCTGCAACTCCCACCATCGTCAAAGGTTACCCTGGCAAATTTCTATGGCGTGCAGTCTTACCGGATGCATCGCCAATGGATCCCGGCACAGGTCTCGCGAGACTCGTTCAAATCGCGTCACTATGATGACCAGCTTCTCAGCCTCGAGCATTCAACGAAACATCATGGCAACTAGTTATCCCATTGGCAACTCCCAGCTTTGGACAACTCCATTCACCTGCACGGCAAATAGCGAATGCCATGTTGGTCAGCCCAACTATTTATCCGCCTCCTTCCCGGTCGGAAACATTCCCCATCATCTCTCCGCCCCTAGTTCCGGTATCTCGATCTATCGGTTCCGGCTCGGCGAACACCCCTCTCCACACCTCCTTGTGACTCCACCCGCAAATCTCCCCCAGTCTTGACTCCTCTACCCGGGTCGAGGTGCCGAGTTATGTATGACTGGATTCATGGGGGCGCATGAGAGTGGGTGTTTGTTGGAGCTTCGCGAGGCGAGAAAGAGATCCTTTATCCGACTTGGGTTCCTTTAAAGCCTGCCAGTTACCCCCCTCGTCGCCCACGGTCCCCATCCCGCCTTGCAAAAACTACCACACTTTCTCTTGAGAGCCGTCTGAGGAATTTATTTTTGGGATTACTCCCTGGAGTTGCTTGATCCCACAACTGGACCTGTGTTCCCTTTTTCCAAGTGACTCTTTGTTTCCCGATTCCGGCCTCGGCCTCGGCTTAGGTTGGCCGGTCCCACATATTCGGAGCCGACCGAGGTCTGTCAAGCATAAACACCATGAAGTCTGGTAATGACGATGAAAAGATCGATCTGGAGCGAGATGGAAACGGCCGCTCCTCTTCGCGGCCGCCCACTGCGGACTCGGACTCGACAAAGTCAAACCACTCCCAAATCGAGTCTCTCCATGAAATCCAACCAGTCGTCACCCTTGGCGAGCCCCTAGGCAACATAGATACAAAGTCCATCCGACGATCACGAACCCAATCCAGGGCCTCGTCCACTCACTCGCGACCCATGGTCATCATCTCTCGCTCAGAGAGGCGTGGCCTGTTGGGAAGTCTCACTCTCGTCCCAGAGATATCATATCCTCCCGACTACAAGAGGTCAACGAAATGGGGTCTCGTCTTCATCATCGCGCTGGCCACGGCTGCCGCACCACTTGGTTCAACCGTTGTCTATCGTACGTACTTTCTTATCAAGGAATCCATCCATCGTGTTTCTTGGTGCTAAGGGAGAATAAGCTGCCCTTCCTGTCTTGGCAAAAGAGTTCAACGCCTCTGAAACCATTACCAACTTGTCCGTGGCCTTGTACATGATATCCATGGCCATCTTTCCTCTCTGGTGGTCGTCGTTCTCGGAGGAGTTTGGCCGCCGTTCTATTTACATCATCTCATTCACCCTCTTCGTCATCTTCTCCGTTCTCTCCGCCATCAGCACCAACATCACCATGCTCATCGTATTCCGAATGTGTGCCGGCGGGGCCTCCGCGAGTGCTCATTCCACGGGCGCCGGCTCCATTGCCGACCTATTCGAAGTCTTCGAACGAGGACGGGCCATGAGCATCTTCTATCTCGGTCCTTTGTTGGGCCCCTTAATTGCGCCTGTCATCGGCGGAGTGGTAACACAGGAACTCGGATGGCAGGCGACGATGTGGTTCCTCGCCATCTACGGCCTAATTGTGCTCCTAATGATCATATTCTTCCTTCCAGAGACGCTGCCTCGTCGCAAGCCCGAGGTGCCTACGCCAATTATCCAGACCGAGGAACTGCACCGGATGCGCACCATGGACTCAGCCAAAGAAAAGACCAAACGCTTCACCAAGTCGCTCCGGCGGTATCTCATCGACCCCCTTGCAGTCATTCTCTATCTGCGGTATCCGCCCGTACTCATCACTGTCATGATAGCCGCCATTGCTTTTGGGTCGCTTTACGTTGTCAATATCGCCATTCAGCAAAAGTTCACCAAGGACCCATACAACTACGGCCAACTCATCCTCGGCCTGCTGTATATCCCGTCCGGGCTAGGGTACTTTACAGCCTCGCTCTTCGGCGGCAAGTGGATCGACAATATCATGGCGCGAGAGGCTAGAAAGGCGAATCGCTATGACGAGAATGGAAAGCTCATATACTTTCCTGAGGATCGACTTCGAGAGAACGCCTGGATTGCTGTAACTGTTTACCCCCTGGCGTTGCTCATGTTTGGGTGGACGCTGAAGTACGGAGTTCACTTCATGGTGCCGGCCGTTGCCTTGTTCTTCTTCGGAGTTGCCTCGATGCTTATCTTTGTAAGTCTCCCCATTATTACCCTACATCATCAGAGCCTAGACAACTAACGAAGTTCCAAGGCTGCTGCTACGACCATGCTCACTGAGTTCATCCGCAAGCGTAGCTCCGTCGGCGTCGCCATCAATAACTTTGTGCGCAACACTCTCAGCTGTATCGGCGCCATTGTCGCTGCCCCATGGATCGATGCTATCGACGTGGGGTGGGTCTTTACTACGATATGTATATTTTGCATAATATCGAGTTACTCGAGCATTTGGATCCTTCGGAAGAACTCCACCAAGTGGAGGGTAGGGATGGACGAGGCCTTGAATAAGTAATAGCCATTTCCTTGCCCGTGCGGTTTGATTCGGAGTCATGACTTGAGTATAGGTATGGAGTGCAAAAGAATATCTAGGCATGAACTTAGAACAGTGTCTTTTATGTAGACCATAGAAACTAGGATATGTAGAGACTGGGAATGATGAGTTTGCCTACTTGGTATACTTCATATACTCCTCAACATCACAACCACCCACCAGAGTCGCTGCTCATCACTCCTTCTTCTCCTCAGCAAACAGCCTCCCAATCGCATCGGCACCGACATTCCCACCGCTAAACACCAAGCCCAAATCCCACCCATCCTCGCCCGCCTCGCGCTCCACCATGCTGCGGAACTCCTCGTCGAACAGCGCCACGGCCAGCGGCACGCAACCGCTCGGCTCCACGACCATCTTAAACCGCTCCAGCACCAGCCGCATCGCCGCGCGGATCTCATCCTCGGCCACGCTGAACATGCCCGCCACAAGCCGCCGCTCGTAGATGACGCCCCACGGGTGCGCGCCGACGGGCGTACGCAGCCCGTCGGCTACCGTCAGCGACGACACCGTCGGCACGCGCGCACCCGCCTCGTAGCCCCGCTTGCCGTCGTCGGCGCCCTGGAACATGGGCTCGGCGCCGAAGACGCGAATCCCCGTGTCCTCGCAGCTGAGCGCCACGCCCGAGAGCATGCCGCCGCCGCCGCACGGCGTCATGATGGCGTCCAGCCCGGCGGAGCCCGGCCTCCCGGGCCCGGCGTTGTCCCGGCCCGTGGCGGCGGCGCGGAACCGGGGTTCGTGGGCGGCGGGCGGCTTCATGAGGTCGGCGACCTGCTGCTGCAGCTCCAGGCCCATGGTGCCCTGGCCGAGCATGATGTCCGGGTGGTCGTAGGGCGGGACGAGACGGGCGCCGGTGTCGGCCATGACGCGGGCGGCGACGGCCTCGCGCTCGACGCTGGTGCTGCCGCTGAAGACGACGTTTGCGCCGTAGCCCTTGGTCGCGGCGATCTTCTGCGGGATGGAGATGTTGGGCATGACGATGTGTGCCTTGATGCCGCTCTCGCGGGCAGCCAGGGCCAGGGCTGCGGCATGGTTTCCTAGACGGACGTTGCAGTCAGTGATGCTGCTTCAGAGACAGGACGGAGGATCGAGTCGTGTTGGTGACAGTGACATGTCATCCGAAAGTGCCCAACGCAGCGCAGCAGACAGAACATGCTCACCAGAACTATGCGTCACAACACCCTTCTCCTTCCCACCGCCATCCAACCAGCCAGGCTCCTGCTTCAGCCGCTCGACCGCATGGAAGGCCCCTCGCGCCTTGAAGGCGCCCACGCGCTGCATGTTCTCGCACTTGAACCACAGCCGCAGCACCGGTCTGGCCGGCGTCCGGCCGGCCCATCGCGTGCCGGCCAGCTCCTCGGCCGTGCGGGGTGTCGACGCCAGCTCCGACAGGGTCCGGTTCGTCAGCACGGGGGTGAGGTGCACGTGCGGCTTGACCAGCTTGTGCGCCTCGACAACCGAGTTCCGCGTCAAAGGGGGCGTCGTCGAGAGATCCGCCATGGTGGGTTGCGTCTTTGTCTGGTTGTGGTGTTGTAGTGCTGTGATGTTGTGCAGTGTTGTGTCGTAGTGGTATAATGTTGCATGCGACGCGCCAGTTACTCGGCGTGCGCAGGACGAGGCCCGTATATATACTACTTGGTTGCCCTCTTTGAGTTGTTTAACTACGACACATGGAACTGGACAGAATCTCTCTCGTCCGCTCGCTCGCTATTGCCAACTTGGCAGGCTAATGGCCACGCAAATCATACCGTGACCCGCTTATCATGTCAAGAGGGCGCGGAAGAGCAACCCGTCATTCAGCCATACAAGTCGAGAAATATAATAAAACTTTGGTATTGAGTCGGCCAAGAGCCTAATATCAGCTTTTGGACAACCCCAGATCCCCTTCGAGAGCCAGGAACATAGTACAAAAGTTCACAAATTTTGCCTGGCCATTCCAAGATCCCCTCCAGTGTCAACGCCAATCCACCACTTATTTTTGGTTCTCGGGTCGGAGAGAGCTGGTACCGTTGTCAGTAAAAAGAAACCAAAACAGAATCAAGGCTTCGCAAAGCAGGGAGAGAAAAAACTTACCGGACAGCCTTGCCAGCCCTCCAGATCTCCAGGTCGCGGATCTCCTTCATCTCGGCCTCGTACTTCTCACGGTAATCCGGCTGGCTGTTGTAGTCCAGGGATCGCTGGGTCTCGGAACCATCCTTGACAGAGTCGTACAGCTGGTTGAAGACGGGCTTCAAGGCATCCTTGAAGCGGGGAGACCAGTCAATGGCACCACGGCGGGCGGTGGTGGAGCAAGCCTCGTACATCCAATCCATGCCGTTGGCACCGATAAGGGGGTACAAGCTCTGCGTAGCCTCCTCGACGGTCTCGTTGAAGGCCTCGCTGGGGGAGTGGCCGCGCTCACGGAGGACCTCGTACTGAGCGAGGAACATACCGTGGATGCCGCCCATGAGGCAACCGCGCTCACCGTAAAGGTCAGAGTAGACCTCCTTCTCAAAGGTGGTCTTGTAGAGGTAGCCGGAGCCGATGGCGACACCAAGGGCGACAGCCTTCTCCTCGGCCTTGCCAGTAACGTCCTGGAAAACGGCGAAGGAGGAGTTGATGCCACGGCCCTCACGGAACAGGGATCGGACGGTTCGGCCAGAGCCCTTGGGAGCGCAGAGGATGACGTCGATGTTGGTGGGGACCTCGACCTTGGTGAGGTCCTTGAAGACGGGGGAGAATCCGTGGGAGAAGTACAGGGTCTACGAGGGTTTATGCTGTCAGCCTTCGGGTTCGGGTGCACACGAGGCGAGTTGGCATGCTTACCTTGCCCTCGACGAGCTGGGGCTTGATGGCGGGCCAGGTCTCGGACTGGGCGGCGTCACTGAGGAGGTTCATGATGATGGTACCCTTGCCGATAGCCTCGTCGACCTCGAAAAGGTTCTTGCCGGGGACCCAGCCATCCTCGACGGCATCGTTCCAGGACTTGCCGCTCTTTCGGACACCAACAATGACGTTGAGGCCGTTGTCACGGAGGTTGAGGCCCTGGCCGTGGCCCTGAGAGCCGTAGCCGATGAGGGCCAGGGTGTCGTTCTTGAAGTACTCCTGAGAAGAGGCATCAGTATCTATCCAGAGCTGGGACCCGGTGCGGTGGGGGAGGGGTGGTGACTCACAAGAAGCTTCTCCTGGGGCCAGTCGGCACGCTCTGTGAGCAGATAGTCAGCAATTGTTTGTGCCACAGGTGGCATCGCGGGCTCAAAATTCCCGCGAGTTTTTGGACTCACCGTAGACGTCCTCCTTGTGGCCGGCGAAGTCGATGGTCTTGACACCACGAACCTGCTGGACAGCGCCAGCAAGAGCAGGGCGGGCGACGGCAGTGACACGGGCGACGTTGCGGGCGGCAGCGACAAAGGTGCGCTGCTGGACGCTGGGCGCCACCAATTGGCGGGCCATTGAGCCACGAAGGGCCTTGGTAAAGCTTCTCGAGGCCATTTTTGACGATGGATTTGAGAGGAGAGAGTCTGAAGGAGGGAGGGGGGGGCGGAAGCAGAAGTTAAGTCTAGTGATGAAGGTCAGCTAAATTTTCTGGCTGGGCCACTCACCGATCTCGGCCAGCACTGGACCGTGTGGAGTGGGGCCCAGCTCCGAGCAAAACTGCGATTTTGTGTGGCCTGGCCGGTACCGGGAACCCGCCTCCGCACGGGGAAGCCCGTGCAGGTGCAGGTATCCAATACCCCTCTTCCGGAGACCTGTAGGGCCCCTCACAGTGGCTTGACTCACTCTCACGTCGCCCAGGGCTTTCGACTCCGGCCAACCAGAGACGGCGATGTCGCTGTGGCCAACGGCGGCCCTACCATGCTCGGTGCGTTCGTAAGCAGTCAGAAGCCGGCCGGTTTCGTTGCTTGGTGCTCGGCAACTTTGGCTGCTGGCTGCTGGTTGCTGGTTGCGTCTGGGGCAGCCGACTCGTGCTGCACCCACAAACCCACAGCAGCAGGTAGCTGGGTGTGGGTGAGTTTGCACGGGAGCTACCCTATGCCCCGTCCGAACCAAGGGATTCCAAGTCACAACCACCACGATTACGATGGACACACACACAAACACACACATCTATAACTACACAGGTGCTCTACATCAAGCCTCCTCCTGTCTGTCATCGTCCCATATCCGCTATTCACCACGTGTTCCTGCTCCGGCTTCGTCGTTGTCGTGGTTGGCTCAAACAGCACCCATTCATCGGCTTCCGTCCATGTATGGCAAAAACCCCCAGGTTCACAATTGTCGGTGAACACGACCAAGCGAACAACACAACGTACAGGACCTGGTTAGCCCGTCCAGCCCCACTCGTACGTCGCACCTTGGTTCCTTCATGAGACTGTGAAACATGTCTTTATATCTAGATTCTGCCAGCCATCTTCCGGCTAGCCTCCCCTTCTCTGACCCGCAAAAGCAATTGGAATGCTGTAACAGAAGAGCAAATGTGTGCCCTGATCATGGACTCGTAAGACGCCTGGCGATGCTGCGAATCCTCTTTTTTATCTCGCCAAAATGATGTCCGCCGCCCTTCTCTTCGTCTCCGTCATCTCCGCGTGCCCTATCATCTCCCACGCCACCATCCACCATCCCCCATCCCCCTCCAGCAAAACGGCTACGGGGATGCATCCTCAACAATTGCTGTCTCCGAGTTCGCTCATGCCGCCTCCGCCTATTTCAAGACTCGATCGTACGACGACCCCTTGACCACCCCCCCACCCATGGCCGTCCGCACGTTGCGCTTGAATCCCTCGCGATTGTTTCGCAGGTCTTCAGCTGCCTCCTTGTTCAGTGGGTCCGACGCGTTGGGCTCGAGGAAGAGGAACTGTGAAGTCGTGTTAGCCATGCCATGTCCCGTTACATCGCTCCCCCTTCCGTCCTCTCCTGGCTCCCCCGCCATGTTGAAGGGTCACCAGAGTGTGGGGCGTCTGGGGGATTGCAACCGTGGATCGGAGCAGAACATCGTACCTGTAATCCAACAATCACTGCGTTGAGGTTCAGGACCGGCTTCCAGTCCTCACGCAGAATGTTCAAGCACACCTTGCCCTCCAGGTCAATGTTGGGATGGTAGATCTTCTCCCGACATCGGACCTTGGGCGGCTCGTGGGGGAAGTTCTGGTTGATCGAAAAGTCAAAGGTGAATCTGGCTGCTCTGTACATGCCCTCGTCCGGGTCGATTGTGAGTACGAAGTTGAGGATATCGTCGGGGTCGGGAAACTCGGTCTGCATCGTCGAGCCTAGGGAAAGCTCTGATAGATCTGCCACACACAAGGTTAGTATTCTCATGGTATCGTAGCTGGGGGAAGACGGTGCTGTCTCAATGGCCTCGACGTACCCTTCTGCACACGGAGCTGAGCGGCTGTGACCTTCTTCTTCCTGCCTCCCGCGGCCTGACCCTCGGCATTCTCCGCCTCCTTCTGCTCCTTTTTCTGCCAAGCTGTCAGATCAAATCCCCGCGGGACGCGAGTCGCGAGACAAAGGTACGCACCATAGACCATATCTTCAACATCGTGGTAGGTGGGGGCCCAAAGGTGGGCTGTGATGAATACGCTCGGTGTATACGGATGGGCACAACTGGACGAGGCAAGTATCGGAGAACCTTTGCGCGAGAAAATAGACGTGGGAAGGCAACGCTTGAAGTGGGATGCAGCTGATCAAGCTGTCGTGTATCACGAGAGGGTGGATGCTGCGAGCACGGTCTGGAGGGAGGCGGCTGAGTCGAAAAGGTGATGATGCTTGATAAGATAGCCGTAAGGCAGCCAAAATCCCAACCCACCGAGGTTTAGGCGGCCAACCACAGCCTCGCATCATCATGGCCACGATGACGCGCTCCACAGTCCACTCTTACTTAGCTCACGCACACCCACCCACCGCAATGGCTTGATAGTCTACATAGTCACGCAAGTCGGTGCATCAAGTCAGGTTAACAGTACTAATGAGTCAAGCTTGTCATAACCCCCGATAGATGCCAAATTAGACTAGATACTTGCCGTGTCCAAATCCACTGGAAGACGCCTCAAATACAAAACTCTTTTGATTTGCCATCCATTAATACTCAAAACAAGAAGCAAGACGTTACAAAACTAAGGTATCCGATAACGAGCCAATTTATCTACTCTGACATCCGCCATACCCTACATGCTCCCCTTTTCCCCAAAGCACGGAGCGCGATGTGCTTATCGTCTCGCGAAGCAGCACATGAGACCAGTCTTGCCCAGGAACCACAGGAAACCCATGAAGCGGACGAGCGACAACACGGCCGTGGCATACAGAAGGAACTTGAAGTAGTTGGCAGTTCGTACGGTGGCATTTTCCTGAAGGGTATAGTTAGCAGGGAGAACCCGTGTGAATGTTCGACTGAATACGTACTCCGATGTGGAAGTTGTCAAAGGTGTCACTGGTGATAACAATGACGAGGAAAATGTTGGAGAACAGCCACGAGACGACGAGACCAGTTCGGAAGGACTTGTAGGAATCCTCGACGTCCGCCTTCTCGACCTCCTCCTCCTCCTTATAGGGAGCAAGGGCTCGTCGGACAGTCTGTTCAAACTGACTGTCGATGTCCTCCTGTTCCTTCTCGACTTCTTCCACCACGACCTCATTCTTCTCACCCTTGGTGATGTGGGCAGAAGGCAGGGCTTCAGCCTTGTCAGATCCCTTGGTACCCCAAGAAACATCGTGCCAGTTGTTGAAGGCGTAGACCATGAGAATGTTGATGTAGGTAGCCATGAGGAAGAGATACTGGGGGAATGAGTGGAACATGTGCCAAGGATCCAGGTACATGAAAGAGGCGATGAAGTTCAGACCATAGATGGTAATAAGAGCAACGATGATAACACCAGCTGCGCTGGCACCACCAAAGAAACTGTTCACGAAGGCCTCACCAGAAGCGAACGAGATCTGGTCCTCGAGAGGGGTGTTGAAGGCACGAATGACGAGGTAGGCAGAGAGAACCAGAATGTAACCCTGGATGAGACCGAAGAGACCGAACGAGGCGATGTAAGTGAACTTGGAACCCTTGGGTCTGTTACCCAGAGCAAGGATGAACTGCAAGATCACAAAGGCCAAGTATAGGTACTTGAGCATAGCGTTGACAACGGGCGTGGCCTTGTCACCGAAAGGCCAGCCGTGGTACCCTGTTGTGACGTTGGGTTCGCCGACAAGGTCCATGATGACAGTGGTGGTGAGGTAGTAAGAAGCGAGAGAGAGCCAGGTGAACATGACGTTGAGGGAGCTGTAGATGAGTTGAATGTGGAAGAAGAACATGCGGATGATGTTATGACCACTCCCGTACATACGTCCGAAATGCATCAGCGAGTACAGCGAGGCGGCGAACGAACCATTCAGCCATCGTCGACGCTGGCCGATGAACTCGGCAGCACCTTCGGGAACATCGGTCTCGCCCTTGGCGGCCTTGATGTAGCTCAAATGCCACTTCTGACCGGCCTTAGCGACCAGCTCGAAACACAGAATTCGATCCTCAGCCAAGAACATGTTCTTCTTGAAAATGTTCATGCCATCGATACCCTTCTTTCCGAGCTGCTTAGACAAGGTGTGATCACCGTGGAAGTACTGCTCCAAGGGGCGACCCATGATGGCTCGGAATCGGTAGGCCGAGAAGGCACCGGGCAACACGGACACGTAACCGAACGAGCTCTCTAGGGGCTTGTCGAGAATGTTGGAAATCTTGTACTCGAAGTTCTGGACAGCAACGAGGGGGTTGAGGAGCTTCCTGCCACCCTTACCCAACATGGCGTGAATCTCACCACAAGCACCACCGAGATCCTTATCGTTGTAGAAACCCTCCCAGAGAGCCAAAAGTGATCGGGGGCTGGGCTTGGTACCAGCATCAAGGAGCAGACAGACCTCGGGGTTTAGGATGCGGCCAAAGGCGTTGAAGAGCCAACGATGAGAGTTGATCTTCTTGGTGTTCTTCTGCTTCAAGCAGAAGATGAACTGCACTGGAGGCAGGTTTTGGGGGCTCTCATCGGTAGGTCGGATCAGCTGCTGGTTGGGGGTGACGGAAAGCTGACTGGTGTACTCGAAAATGTGAGCGACAGTCTCCTTGCCGTCGACATCCTTCTTGATGACACCGTCCTGGTAAACACCAATAGTGGCGAGAACATCGAGGACGTTCTTGTCAGCCTTGTCGATACCGTCGAAAACCAGACAGACAACAATCTTCTGCCAGGCAGGGCCACCCTTGTTCCAGAAGGTCGACTTCTTCAGGTTGACGATATCACGGATGTTCTGCATAACACCGTGTAGGGTTCGGGAGACCAGGACCTTGTCTTCGTTGTAGTAGGTGATGGCAATAAGCAGCTCAGTATGTCTGTTGTACATACGAGGGCGCAAATCATAACCGTTCTTGAGAGTGAAGTCGTTGGGATCGCAGGTGGCGGCCGTGTATCGCATCTTCACGAACTCCTCACCGCCACCCTCGACATCGCGGTAGCGGGGTTGGATAGCGTTCTTGATGGCGGAAGGCACTGGGTAATCGATGCTGAGAACGGAACCCTGGACAAGCTTGATCTTTCTGGTTTTTGAGCGTCCCAAGCCGCCACCGCCGCCGCCCATGGCGGGCTGCTGCTGTCGCTGAACCCAGCTGTCATCGGGATCAAATGCGGATTCAGGTCGGGCATAGGGGGCCTCCGTGTTGAACTGGCCAAAGGAGTTGTTGTGATGTTCACCAAGTGCAGGGGCGGGGGTCGTCGTGCCAGCGCCAGGGGCATAGGACTCGGTCAGACTGTACGCGGAAACGGGACGGTCCGGGGGAGTCCTGGCACCAAGTCGGTCTTGGTCGTAGCCAGAGTTTAGGAGATGTCGACCAGCTTCTTCGTCGTTCTCCTGAGGGGGGAGATGATACTTGTTAGACCAGTCAGAATAGGCGTTGTCAGCTAGAACAGCTCGGATTTGCACTCACGTTGCCCCCAGCAGGAAGATCCTGCATCGGGTGCCCGCCATATTCCTGTCCACGGCCGTTGTATGCCATCGTGTCTAATTTGCTCCGGGAGCCTCGCGATGAAGTCTCGTCGGATCAAGGGTTGATGGATCGATTTTGTGCGGACGAGTTGGTTGTCGGGTTGGGCTGGGAGTCGCCTTTGTTGTGTTTTGGGGGGGGGGGCAGTAGCAGCTGAAACAGGAGAAACAAGGAAAGCCAATCCCAGGTCACGGGCTTGCGTCGACAATAGGAGCTACCTGGAGCACACACACGGACAATGCGAGCAACTTTTTCGGTCTTTCGCAACACGAGAAATGAGGCACCAGCCTCAAAAGAACGGTGATAGTTGGGGGAGAAGAAGGTGAGGAGGAAATGGAGGAGGATGGATCAAGATCAAGAGTGACAGGGCCGGCGGCTTTTCAGAAATGTTTTTGATGAAGGGACGGATCTTCTTTTCGCTGCATGGGTCAAAGCCAGGCCAAGGGCTGCGTACAGGCTGCAGAGAGCTGGCTCAGGAATAGGGGACTGACCGACGCACTAAGCCTGCTGAGCCACTCCACAGCGTTTTGGAGAGGACCCATCCCTTGTTCCACCCAGAGACATGAGCGGAGCCACCCACACGCCGATGGCTGTGCTGTTTGATAGTATGGGGATACCTGGAGTGCTGCGTGAGAGCCCTGTATGGGGTGCGTACTCTGCTATCAGGCTGTCGCCGTGCCCCCCCAAGAGTTCAGCGGGCTCCAGGCGGGCTTCAGCGTGCAGCTACGCGCATAAGCTACGTCAGTCATCCACCAACCGCAACTCTCTTGGCCGGCGGCCCCCCAAAATAAGCCATCAGCCACCAGCCACCTGGCGGCGCGCCGCGAATGGAGAAGGCCCGGGGAATGGAGGCCCCCTCTCACCCCTGCTCCTTGCATCCATTTGCCATCCATCCATTCGGCCATGCACTCACTGCATGCGTCTCTCTCTTTGCTACGGCTTGCTTCGTGCTGGTCTCCCTTGCCCAAATGTCACGCTCGCATTTGGACTCGCTCGGTGATCACTTGAGATGCCCGCCCACTGCTCACTGCTCACTGCTCACTGCTCACTGCTGGCTGCCGCCCACCCTCAATTCTGCCCCTTCAATTCAATCTTGCAGCTCCCTGAGAATTGGCAATGGCGAGGATCCCAGCCCTACTACCGACCTGCACCCCCGTAAGTCCTGCGTGGTGCGTTGTACCTAATTTCCCAGAGTCCAGGCTCTAACAGCTACGGACCGTATGGCGGTGATCCATCGTTCTCATTAGAGGAATACGTACCCGCTCAAAAGCCCTGGCAGCTTACGATCCTTCCCACCCGGCCTCAGCCGCTGAGCCTGCGAGAGCGCCTCGTGGCAAGCCCAAGTCAGAGTTTGGGCGATGGCTAGGAAGTTGGGGAGCCTGAGAGTCAGATCAGCCGCTCCGAGGCTCACCAACAGTCAGATTTGACTACTCTAGGCTGAGCGGCTGGGCAACTGGGGTTGCGCCCACTTCCAAGGTTGGGGGCTAATGGAAGAGACAAGGAACCAGAAGGGCTGCCCGGGACGACCTGGACCAGTCAACCAGTTAACCAGCAACCAGTGGACGGTTGCGTGCTTGTGCTTGTGCTTTTGTGCCGTCCGATCATCCATCCATGTCAGTCCACAGGGCGAGGGCGAATCTCAGTCCGGTGCCTTGCTGCTCGAGAGTGAGAGGCAAATTCCATGATTCCCCTCGAACGGGAATTGGCAAACTGGGTCCACCTCTTACTTCGAAACATGGCCCTTGAGAGTGAAGAGTCTGCCATTGACGTCCCAAAAATAGTAAAATTGGCCGGGATGAGGCGAGCATGGGTTCCCGCTTGCAGTGCGGCTGGTGAGCGGCAGGTACTAATTATTCGTACTTCGTACGCACACAGCCAAGTACCACAATGGGGCGCAGGCGCGCTAAAGGCCAGGTCGCTTCTTCGGCTGGCTGTGACCAAGCAAACACCATTCTAGTCCCGGCCATCAGCTTACTGCGTGGCATCGCTGGTATGCATGGAGGTACAGTAGGCTCTGCTTGTTCATCACATCTTTCTCTTTGCACAGTAAGCATTAGGCCTACTCTGGTGGGGTGGCAGTCGAGCGCTCACCGTTCTGACTGTGGGTGGCTTGGCTGCACAAATTCACAGAGCTGGGAGGTTGGAGGTTGAAGGCTGGAAGCAGGGGGTCAATGCCCGTCGGCACTGCGCGTCTCCGCCTCACGTCAGCGTGCGGATAGCGCCTAGCCGTACGAATCTAGGTCGTTCTCCGTGACCGCTTCAATTGTTCCCGCTGCTGCTCTTGGTTTGATGCATTTGCCGGTGCTGAGACTGCCGGTTTATTGTTGATTGTTACCCTCACCAATCTCAAACATTGCCGCTTGCTGCTCTACGAGGATGAGTGGCCAGTTACTTTATGCGAGGCTCAACCTGTGGATACTCTATCTCCTTGCCAGTTTCCACCAACTTTGATCAATCACTACCAACACTAACCAGCGTGCATCTTGCACCGGGACGAGGAATTCACCGGTGGAAGAGTGGCTAAGCTGAATGGTGCGTTGTCGACATGTGCCCCCGTCTAGACGGACTCAAAAAGGACACCTGCCGCTCGCTCAGCTCCCGAGACATGTTTGCGATGACTATCTTGCTGAGGCTTCCCGAAACAGTCCGTTGGGATCTGAGATATTTGCTGGGTAACACTCCAGCGCGGGTTTCTCAGCTACGCGTGGTAAGTAAAAGGCTCACCTTGTCAGCTTTGCCGGCATCGATGCGACGAGGTCACACCAGCTTCGAGAACGCAGACGGTTAGTTGCTCGCCGTTGCTGCAATGCCACCCATCGACCTTACGCGGTGCATTGTAGGGGACGAATGAATATACGCGTACGGAGTATTCGTACGCACATTATCTCTACGTGTAGTCAGGTCACCTCTTGTCGCGGCTTCATACTGGTTGGATGCACGCTGATAAGTCCCGTTATGCATTGCCGAGACTTCTAAGTTTACGCATCCCACATGGGCATACCCGTAAGAACGTTTACTTTCTTCCGTCACACCGGTCGCGAGCCATACCCATGGACCGATATTCCATCACTCTGGGAGACCAAGCAGCCTCCTGATGTTGACGAGAGCGTTTCAACCGGAGGATCCATGTGGATCGGGCGTTCAGTTCATCCAAACAAGATGCCCCACTGGCTTCCCCCGTCGCAGTCACCTCCAGCTTCTGCTATGCACAGGGAAGATGGTACCTCGCAGGTGAATACCTAAGAAGTGGTCCCGTCGACCCTGTTGAGAGGTCGAGTCTCGAATGATTGCTGAAAGGTAACGCGCGAGCGACTTTTGACTGGCGTTTGAGAGAACCATGCCCCGCCAACCCACCCAGAATGCCCCTGGATGCCGTTCTCCATCTGGTCACATACAAGGTAAAGATCTGCAAGTCCCCGCCTAGAATGTTTTGGAGTGAGGGTAAGAGAAACCTGGAGTCACGGCCCCTTGAGGCCTTGTGATTCCAGCTGCTCCCCCTCGAGTCCTTTGTTGGCGGCCGCTGGTGCCCGCAATGCGGATTCAAAGTGAGACGGTGTAGTTGTGTTGTCCTGAGTCCTGACCTAGAGATACCTCTTGGCAGCAGCCATAGGTAGGGAGTCCAGACAACAGCTAGGAAGTTTCTGGGAAGGCCGCAGCGTTAAGCTTTGATTCGCTGTGGATGCAAATTACCAAATCAAAGAGAGGGCGACGCAATATAGCCCCATGAGACGCGCAATGCGACGTGCTGCGTTGTAGAGCGAGGCCACGACAACGGCCACAACAAATATTCCCCATCATCCCTTTCATCGTCTGCGCCTTTGTCGTCGTTCACTCTCACAGGGCGACGACTGTCGAGGCGGGGGCGAAGAAATGGAGCGATGCGAGACCATGCCCTCGGAGCACGCGAGGGAACAATGAGCCATTCTGCAACGCCCGCCAGCGTTTGGAATGCAAACTCGCGCCACCAGCGCCCGAAAACCCATCCATCCAGACCCTTGCACGGTGCTGGGTGTGGTGGCCTCGGGTAGTCTTTGGTGGATGTTCCATGAGAGAAGGATTGGGTGGGTGAGAGAGTATTGGACGCTCCAAGAGACCTAGACAGAGCCACAGATCGGTGGCGACACTGCATCGAAGCCTTGTAATTCCTTGCAATTCCGTGCGTTCCTTGTGTTCCTGGGCGGGCGTCTGTGGCTCCCGTCATTCTCGTGCCTCGCAACCATCAAGGACGTGACTGGTTCAATGGCATCTCGCACAGCGGCATGCCAGGGCATTGCACTGCTGTCTGCCGGCGCATCCCGGCCGAGTGCCTGTCCGTTTCTAGGCCTAGGACTGGCAGGAACCTTTCGTCGGGCAAACCTCGTGTTCGTCCAGCCGCCGTCACCTGAAGCTGGATGTCGGCCATGGCGATAATGCGACGACTGAGCCCGTCTTGTTTGGGAGACGTGCCGAGCTATTACCATGTTCAGTGCTTACCCACCACTCACCACTCACCACCCAATCCAGCGCCAGGGTTCCATTCAGGGTACAGTGCCAGCCCAGGAAATACAAGGGTTTCCAGCACTGAGTGGTGGACATGGTCCCGGGGTTGCTTTGGGGTGCCTTCCGCCTACTAGCGGGCTCGCAGTGGACTGGTGGCGCCCCGCCAGGCCGCGAATCAGGGGAGGGAGCGCCATGGCACACTGTGCGAAATATTGGCGGCCGTTAAATTGTTTCGCTAGCACCAAAGAGGATGTAGTGTGTCGGGTCCCCTGTCGTACCTGCTCCATGTCCTTGAGCGCCTGCCCAGTCGCGGGCCTGCTGCTGGGGCGCTCCTCGCACGTCTCGGCCCTCTTGACCCTCTCCTCTCGCTCCTTCATCCTTCCTCTGCCCAACGAGCGCATCTACGAAACCATCGACCCTTCAATCCCTCACGACGTGCAGCGAAACCTTGGTATTTTTTGCCTTTGATTCACCTTGCTGTTCTTAGTCGCCCAGGTCGATGATGTCTCGTTCTTTCCACTCCTAGGAGCCCTTTTTTTACCCTCCTTCCTTTGAGCAAGTCTCTGATTCCACTCGTTACTCCCCTCTCTTCTCGCAAACCCGTCTACTTCCTCCTCGAATCCGCTCCCTCGAGCGCGCAACTGTCTGTCTACTCTACTCGACCCCGAAGGACTCGACGACCTATCCGATCTCTATTTCATTTTCCATATCATCTATCGAATATCGACCGCTGTATCTTTATCAGCAATAACCAGCAACCGCCAAGCGTAGTCCGGTGTGATCATCCGAAGTGATCAACATCGCGACTTTCTTCCAACGATTCTATCTCCACCGCGTCACCATTGTCAGCAACATGGAGGACACAACACCTTACCTTGTTGTGAGGGATCTGGATGAGTTGAGCAGAGGTAAATCAACGAGAGAATCCCGACCGGTCCGCGACATTCACTAATCGTACCTTTGCAGTTATGCATCTAGTTTCTCGAGGTACCAACTGCGTAAAGTGCGACGACACCACCGAGCTCGAATGTCCCAAGTGCAAAGATGGCGAGAGTTGCCAGTTCACTGTTCCCGTCAACTGTACACAATGCGCGAAGTCGGTTTGCATCGCGGACGACACGTCTGATTCCAGCAAAGGCAGCAGCGGTCCCAGTGTCGGCGGAATCGTCGGCGGCGTCCTAGGTGGTCTCGCTGTCATCGCCGTCGCCACGTACCTGGTGTGGAGGTTCTGTATCAAGCCTCAGAGATCACAGGTTTCCCAGTCCGTTTACGACCAAGATTCCGAGCCCGCGCAAGGCTCCGAGAAGGACGCCGCTTCGAGGGGGACTCGTCCGCCGTCAACACACACAGTCCACTCTATCGCCTCCACCGTTCTCACCCGAGCATCCAACATCATCCAGATCGCCTACATCCCAGGTGTCACAAACCGAGCGACCCCGAACTCACCCTCCGTTCCTGTTCCTCCTGTACCGCCGATTCCCATGCAACACGCCGCCGAAGGCCGAGGTGGTCCAGGAAGCGATGAGCAACACTTCTTCGTTCCTGGTGACCTCCGAGACTCGACTTACTCCGGCCTATCTGGCTACTCCGACCGAACCTCGTATGCCCGCACCTCTTATGCACCCCGATCCAGTGTCGCGTCAACCATCTATGGCAAGCACCAAGTCGCGGCCCCTGCCCAAACTGGAATGCGTGCCAAGCCTACTGTTGTCAGCGTTAAGTCCACTGGAAACAGCAGCTTGGAAGTCAACGCACCTCCAGTCCCGACGATTGATTTCCAGAAGTTTGGTAGCGGGCGACCAAAGAGCGGAGCAAGTGCCTTCAGTGTTGGCTCAACCTTCCTCAACAGCGCAAACACTGCTACGCAGGCTCGTGCCCAGGTTGTCAAAGTTGGAGGACTGAAGAAGATCGATATTGCCGCTAAGTCTGACACCGACTCATCAACCCTCTCGTTGCCAGCCGAATCACGACCTACTACCCCGAGCGGAAATCCAACCCGAGACTCAAGTGCCATCACAATCATTGAAGATTCTCCCTCAGTCGACCAAGGACCATTTTCGGACCCCCCTGACAGATCAACCCCGCAGAAGCCGGTGACTGCTCCTGGCTTGGGAGCGGTGATAGAGGACTCTGCTGGCGAGACGGACCGAGGACCTGAGCGAGTAGGCTCTTCCCAGCGACGAGACAGCAGTCCGTTTGGGGACCAGCACGCCACCAAAGAGTGAAGCGGTCCCTACGGTACATATCTGAGCAATCTTTGGCGATGTCATGAATTTACCCGCCTCTTGGGCCCCACATACTCCAGCGCCTGACTGCTTTCTTTCTTCCCCTTCACAATTTTTTCTTGGATAGACGACCCGACTCGGATCGGGATGAGGTGTTATTTTATATATATTTTGAACAACCAGCGGCGAGGATTCTTTGGGTATGGACAATGGCGTCTTGGACAAGCACCGCGGGATACGGCACGAAGGACGGCGGGATGTTAGCCAGTTGGATTATCATCTACAAGTCTACTGAATAGAGATGATGTACCATGCACTCCTACACCGTGAAGCAATTCTGATGTATGCCCGGTGAAGGGTTGCTGTCTTGAGACGAGAGTGGCTCTTTCTGTCCGTAGTTCTAGAAGGGTATGCCGATAGAATCCGTTCATAGCAGCTTCATTGATCAAACACCTACCCAACCCATTTGCCTTTGACATTGAAGTCATTCGACGGCTCAATTTACGTGTCCAGCGGGCCATGAAAACGCCTCTATCTTCCTTGACTCGAACTCGAACTATCATGTACACGACATGTGCACGACGGACAATAGAGTGGCGGTATCAATGTGGGACAGACAAGAACACCTAGCGCCGGGCGAGGGAGGGATCAATGACCAACAGGAACGGGGGCTTCGACGGCCAAAGCTTGTTGTTGATTTGGGCCGGGTTGGTGAAACATACTAGGCGGGATAGGACGCTGTCGATGGGGTTGTGGGCGGTTTGGTGGTGAAACGAGTCGACTTCGTGCTGTGTTGGTCATGTTTGGAGGTGGCGGGTCGACCAAGGTCCGGTTTCTGCATAGCTTAGTATTATGAGTCGCATTGAAAGGTGAAGGTAGGTAGGTTCGGTGGTTCCCGCACCAGCGCGAAGGCAGATTCCACGTCGTCATGCTCCGATTCAAGATGCCGGGGGATCCATCTAATGTAATAGTGTGCAAGGTATTTGTCCCGTTTGCCGTTTACTGTTTCGGGGTTCTCGTCCTGCTGGTAACATAAGTAAGTATACATATGCACCGAGCAACGGATCAAGCTGCCGTCCGGGTTACGTGCCGATGTACTACTGACCGAACCGGGCACTGCAGTCCGGGGCCCGGCAAGCGAACAAACGGTGGGCTGGAGAAAGGCCCGACGGGGGGAGGCCACGCTTGTCCACGTAGTCCCGATGCCCCGGGGGTGGGTGCAGGTTTTTCTTTTGTCATGTTTTCTTTGGTTTGGGTCCGGAGAGGTCGGCAGTGGGATATCGTGTGTTGGAAGTGCTGGAAGTGTTGGTGTTGGTCGGCGTGTTGTTGAAGATTGAGCGTGGGGGACATGGCCATGTCGATGACGCCTTATCTCCTGGACGGGTCACGAGACAAAAGGCCATGGCAGTTGCTCAGTTCAGCGACTCCAAACTGACTCTTGACAACATCCCGTCCCCATTCGGCATGTAGCAACGCAAAGCCCCAACCCGACACACACACACACACACACACAACATGCTTTCCACCGCAGAGAGACCCGTTCTTTTTCGTAGGGGCATGTCCGAAGAGATGCTTCTAGGATTGCCCTTCCCGGGATGAGGGGGAGGGAGCCTCCGCTCCCGGGACGGTTTCCCCGTTTCGCTTGGGAACCCTGGTAGGCACTTTGCCTTCTAGATGCCCTGGGTTCCTGGGATCCCCCTTTGCGTGGGGTTTTGCGTCCTTCTGTTTGTGCGACCTTCCTCTTTGGCCGGTCCTGTTCATGGGGGGGTTTTTTCTTCTTCAATTTCCCCTGATAGGGTTGACAGTTGAGGTGAAGATGTACGCATATGTGTTGTGGGGTGCTGCTCAATCCGAGTATCCGTATCTTTGTCGTGCCCGAATGCTCATCCATCCAAGAGCTAGACCTCATCCTCGTTCCTCACCCGTCCCAGCCCTCCCCCGGCATCTTCTCCCCTCGACAAATCCGCTAAAAAAGGGCGTTCGCCGTTCGTGCTCACGTCTCCGCTCCTGGTTGCTGTGTACTAGTTAACAAGCCCCTCCCCAACGGCCGACCGGCTGCCGATCCGGACCAGCATCGCGGGACTGCGCTTGTTCGGGGGGTTCCCATTCCTCTTTCTTTGGTCCTTAAAAAGCCGCACATGCCTAGCCACTTACTAGTTCTCCCCCTGGGTGGAGAGCTTTGGGTTGTCAGTTCTCGGCACTTGGGGCTGCGGTTCACCTTGGCGGGATGGTGGTGGACAGGATAGCTTGGGTATTCATGGACCCATCACCACGAATATCGTCATAATAGACGCCATGAGTGAATGAATGGGTAAGGTAACGGCGCTCAGATGCCGGGGCTGGGACTAACAATGCCAGGCGCCGGGTCTCGCGGCTTGGCTTCATTTTGCGATCCATCTGCCTTCGTCTGTTTGCCCTGTCATGCCATGTCTGGTCCTGTCTTTCTGTCCGCAAGTGTCTCGTTCCCTTGCTTGCTCGTTGCCTCTTCTCGTGCATCTCGCATGCAACTCGTCTCCGCAAGCCTGCCGCCATCGCTTCCCAGGACGTCAAGAAGGTTAAGGCTATCGACTGCGCTGCATCTTAGAGCAAGAGAATCATGCGCCGCCGTAGCCGCCGCCGCCCCCAAATGTTGCCATGATGTATCCATCGACCTGGAGAGTTTTGTCGCCCGGTGTTGATACACATGGCCCTCCCTTGCATTGAGCACGAAGCACGCAACGGCCCAGAGCCTTCAACAGAAGCAGCAGCAGCTAAATCGAGACGCACACTACATGCTCGTGTCCACACAGCGAGCTTGACGCTTCCAAGTCTCAATGCTCTCTAGCCCACGCGGGAAAGTCTAGAGAGCGTTGAGACTTGGAAGCGCTGGCCCCGTCCCGTTTCTAGTTGGCGGGACGCGGCTGACATGGGGCATCACATCACATCGCATCGGCATCGGCATCGATATGGTTTCGCATGGGTGGGAGGGAAGGGAGAGAGGGCGAAAGGGGGAGCTCGTGTATTCTTGCGTTGGTTGTAACCCGTTTGTGGTTGCTGCCCCGGAGAAGGTGTTCGTCCATCCCGTAACTCGTCTGGAGCTGGAACGTGAACCGCCATGATGTAACAGTAACTATTGGAGTTCCATCGTTAGTCTGGCAGCCCTCTGCAACCGTCTGGCCTGGAGGAAGATAGGCGGCCATATCCGTGGAGGGTCCGACCCCGACTCCGGATACGGGTACCCCGACAGCTTCCAGACCTGCAACAACATCCGTTGCTGTGTGTGTGACGTATTTCTTTCTTTCCTCCCACGACACCGATTGTTCCAGTCTGTTCGTGTAGATGTGGATGGCGTAGTTGGTCTGTCCATCTCGCATTTTTGCCGCTTGCTTGCTTGCTGGAAACCCCCACTCCAACCCGCCCGGGCCCTGGCACCACGGAGAAGCTAGACCACCAGCTATGCACTCACCTACCACCATGCCTAATGGCTGACCTGACCTAACATGACCTTACCTCCCCACGCCGAAGTTACTACCTGTGCCATGTAGCAGGTACCTGACGATCTGAAGCGAGCTCGCCCGCGCAACAACGAATGTGCCCCGGCCGGGGAGAGGAGCACACCCCGAAAGAAGAGAGCGGGAAAGAGATAAAACAAAAAAAGGGCAATCACAGCGTCGGAACGTCCGCGCCCCCACCGTCCGAGCCAACGACGCACCCGCGGTGGAGAGAGGTGTTCTTTGTTGGGCATGAACCGGGCCCTCGATCCATCTTCTCTGTATGTGTCCGTCCACCAAGGCGAGCGGCCTCCCTCCATGCCGGTTGCTTGGTGTCGGTGTTGTCATGAGCTCTGGTTGATGAGAAGAGGAAAGCAATTGACAGAGAGAGATGGACTGGGGAAAAGCGTGAGACCGTGCGTGGGTTAGGGTGGCCGAAGCTGGCTACCTAGTTCTGCAGTTGCATCTGCAGTTCTGCAACTTGCAGCTTGCGTGCTGCATTGACAGCAAGAACCGGGTACGTGCTCGTCTTGTCTTGTCTTGTCTTGTGGCTGGCATACACACACACACACACACACACACACACACACAGCAGAGACGTGGGATGAGATCAGATGGGATGGGATGGGATAGGATGGAATGTGGATAGAAAATGGGCTGGATTCGATGCGTACGCACTGCTACGATCCATGCCATGCCTCAGTCATGTCGTCGTCCTTTGTTCGACTTTCGGTCCTCAAAACACTTACCGAAGGAGCCATGTAGATCCCAGAACTATCCGTCCTAAGCACCGATACAGAACAGAACTGCGCCATCGCAGCTTCACTAATTCATCCGATGCTACCTCCTCCATCCCAGAATCTCGGAATGGAACCTGGAACAAAATCCCAACTCTTTCAGTGGCCCCCTAGGTTCCTGGTTCCTGCTCCCTAGCTCCTAGCTCCCTAGCTCCCTAGCTGCTAGGGTCTCGGGGCTCTCAGGGCTCTCAGGGCTCTCAGGGCTCTCAGGGCTCCAGGGGCTCCCAGGCTCCCATGTTTTTCCCTCCCCGTCCATGCAACATCATCCCAGCACTTTAGGCCCCGTTTTCCTTCCCAATGGCCTTCCTCGCTGCCCAGGGCCCCCGGCCTTGTCGACAACCTACCCACGCCTCCTCCAAGCCTCCAAGCCTCCAACTCTCTAAGCCTCCAAGCCTCCAAGCCTATTCGCACAAGCCTCCTAGCCTCGTAGTGCGGCCGACGTGGACGAGGCTAACGTCCGTAGGGCTTCCATTCCCCTTCCTGTTTAGTGACGCACACCACCTTGGGCCGCCGCCTTGACAGGACAGCACTACGTAGTACGTACGAATACACCCTGGCACAGAGGACACGCTGGACGCTTTGCTTTCAAATTTGTATGGTATCGGGTTTGCTTCTCTGCGACCACCATGAGCCCCGGTATTCCCTCAAGTGTAGATACAGTGCGTCGTCTGCTCCTGTTCTATTCCCTCCTTTGCCAGGACCCTCGTGGTCCTCCTCCTTCACCTCATCCGGTCCCGTACGGAGTACATGGCAGCCACACCCCTGTCTTTTTCCCTTCCACCTCCCTCCCTCCGTCCCTCCCTGCCAGGTCCAGCCGTCGTTACCAACTGAGCCACCCCGGCCCTAGCTCAAGACAAGCCAAGAAGAGGTATTGTTGCACCGATCCATCCATCCTCCTCGTGCTCACTGAGTTCCCCCGCTCCCCCTCCCCCTTCCTCTCCTGGGCTTGTCGACCGTCGTCAGGTCGAGGGGGGGTCGAGTGGGCGCAAAGGGTCTCCAGGCGAGCCATGGTACGAATCAGATCTTGGCGTGACAAACCCGTAAGATCCAACCAGGGCGCCGGTGTCAAGTATACAGGCTCTCTCCGTCGTCAGTATCCAAGGCGAGAAAAAAGATATGACACCCCCCCCCCACCCCATCCAAGTAAACAAACAAGCATACCCTCTCACCCCAGGTGAGCGCAAAGCAAGGAGTCAGGAGAGAGGTGGAATAGCAGAAACAGGGACTCGGCCCAAGAGACTTCAGAAACACCTGCAGCTGCCAACCCCGCCCACACCTATTTTGCATGTGTCCGAGGCGAGGCAGAGAATCCGGGGATACAGTTGACGCCCAGGTCTTGCCCGTAACTTTGCAAAGAAGAATAGTATAAATGTCAAAAGAATACCTAGCGCCCCAAAAATATGCCTCTTTTTGTTCGTACGCCATTCGCCGGTGCGGGAACTGGTCTGCTTTCGTTCGTCGTTTGATGCTGCGTCGTCATGTCGCCCTCGTCGTCGGGCTAATGTGGCCATCTAAAAATCGCAAAATGAAAGAATAAATCGTCTCTCCGTTCCCTTCCGGCGTCTCGCCAATCATCTCCAGACTTGACGTCAAGTCTGTTCCGGTAGGTGAGGGGTTGCGACAACCTGACCCCTCATCCGCGGCTCTCGTCGCCGGCAGTGTCTGATCTCTTCCCTCTCTTTCTTTCTTTCTTTCTTTCTTTATTTCCTTCCGCTCAAGGTTTTGAGGGGACTTCTCAATAGTGGGTGCATGGTTGCTCATAACACCACACACTTGGATCCTTTTCGATCGCCGCCATTCTTTCTGCGGCCATTGTCTCGGTGACCTCCTGCGTCGCCATTGCCCGGTCGTTGCTGGCGACCAGAGCCGCCGGGGGGTCGGGAGGCCTGTTGTCGCTGGCGACGTAGAATTCGCACGACGTCGTAGAATGCCTTTTCGACGTTGATGCAATTCTTGGCCGAGGCCTCGACAAACTCGCAGCCCAGGTCGCGGGCCAGGGCGTGGCCCTCTTGCGTTGAGACTTCTCGCTCGGTGACTCGATCGCTCTTGTTGCCGACGAGCATGACAGGCACGGGCATCTGTGGGCTAGAGGCGGAGATGGGTGAGCCAGGGTAAGATGGTGACGAGGCACACGACTCCTTGACACGTTGGATCTGGTGGTGAAATCGTTTGATGCGAGAGAAGGATGAGCGCGACGAGATGCTGTAGACTAGGACAAATCCTTCGCCATCACGAATCCATTGGTCCCGTAGGGCAGTGTATTCTTCCTGGCCAGCAGTATCGAGGACCTCGAGCATGCAAGGCTGACCGTCGATGACGACCTGCTTTCGGTATGAATCTTCGATCGTCGGGTCGTACTGTGAAGGTAGAGAGTCAGTCGAGGGGGGAGGTTCCCGAGGGTGGTTGGTCGCACGAGGCGGAACTGGGGTTTGCTAGGGGGACTCAGGGACTCACTGTCTCGACGAAGTGTTGCAAGCACAGCTGAATGGTGAGGGCCGTCTTTCCTACGCCACCGTCTCCCAGCACCACCAGCTTGTATAGCACCATTCGGCCGGCCATGATGACGGCGGCGGGCGAGATTGAGGAGGAGGGAGGAGGAGAAGGGAGGAGGGGGGAAGGTCGAAGAGACTGGAAGATGGAGGGGGGAGGGAAGGGGAGGGTCGGCGACAAAGCTCGGGATGATGTCGAGGGTGGTTGACAAGAGGTCGTCACGAGCGGAGTGGATAGAAAGCGAGGAGCGAGCGAGGAGGGGGTGGCTTGATGGAGGTTCGAGTTTAGCAGCAGCAACAAGAGCAGTGGCCGGAGTCGTAGCAGATCGGTACAGCGAGAGAAAGCAGCCCGGTTTGGAAGATGTTTGGTCGAGGCATGGAGGGTCTGGCGCTGGCGCTGGCGGCGAAGTTGGGAAGATGGCCGGTGGAGACTTTTTGTGGGCGGGGCCTAGTTCACTACTAAGAGGTAAGGTAGTTGGGTAGCTGGGTAGTTGGGTAGTCGGGTAGGTACTTCCAAGTTCCCAAGCACCAAGTTCTCAATGGACGGTGCATGGTGGATGGCGCATGGGTGCAGTGGGAAGCAGGAAGGTAGCCGGAGCCCACATCAGCGACAGGGCCATGCTACTAACGGAGTACGACTTGGATACCTGCTACGGAGGGCGAAGGGTACATGGGGCGTGGGCCGGCCGCCGGCGGGCATGGAGGTCCCTTCACGGGAGGTTTGCAGGTACTCGACCTCGACCTCTTCAGCGCGCGGCATGGACGGGCAGTGAGTGAGGTGGGCAAGTGGGCGAGACAGCCGCCTTTGGGCACCCGTCCAGAAGGGGCCCTAGAGGCTAGAGGACGACGCAGCCGGGGGGCAGCCTACCTTGGGTTGCTTCCATTAGGTATCTGGTACCGGAGCGGCCACTGGGACGAGGAGAGAAAGGTACTTGGGACTTTGGGGTAGACTGGAGGGGCCCCGGAGTCGAGCGAATGGCACCAGTAGGACGGGGCGGGACGGCGACGGGAGGGGAAGAGGAATACGGGAAGTATTCGTACGAAGCAGTGGATGGGACGGCGGCTTAAGGACACGGTACCTACCTAGGAACGAAGCAGGTAGTAGTGCTACGCGGCGAGGACACTTCGTACACTTCGTACAGTAAGTAGCAGCAGGCCGAGTGCGAGCCTCAGCACCGAGAAGCGTGATGAGGTCGCTGATAGGATGAGGGAGGAATCCGGAAGGGCGAAGGCGGACGACGCGCTACGGGGGTGCAGTGACCCCCGGGAGATTCCAACGCCGCTTGCCTGGGGCGCGCCCATTACACTGGGCGAGGGGCGACTGGGCGAGAGCGACTGGGCCGAGTTTGATTTTGACGGATCCGATTGATGATTGATCGGAGGGGGTTGGGATTGCGATGGATTTTTACTTGGGGGGGGACTCCCGTCTGGGCTCGCTAGGTTCGAGGACGAGGTATGTCGACCAGCCTATTGGACTGCACGTTTCCGGTACCAACACACGGCGAGGGTTACTTGCCATGGAACGTTAGTTGCCCGTCCTGGCCCTGTTGGTCGGCAAGCAAGCACCCGGGTCCCCGGATCATAGCTATGGACGGACTGCGGCTACGGCCACGGCTGCGGTCACAGTGCACCGTCCGTCGCGGTGCGGTACGGTGCAGTACGGTGCGGTCCCCGTACCTAGTAACAAGGCGAAAGGCAAGATACGGACACAGTAACCGTGCCGTGCAGCTCGTTGACGAAGACCGGCCGCTCTGGCTTGACTCGATCGTCTTCTGAACTTGACTCAACGGGGCCGGAAGCAACGCAATGACGGAAGATGCCTTTGCTTGGCTTGGGAGTACTCGAGCCAATGGCTGCCCGCGTCGCCCGTGGGACTGGCTTTCTGTATTGCGTGGGCTGCCGCGCGCTGTTCAACTTGCTTTTCTATCTTTGCGATTCTCCATCCTTCGGAGGGATGATGCAACGGCCGATGGCGGCTGCAAGCAACGCGGGAAAGAGAGGAAAAAACTTTTTCTGTCCGCAGGTCCTCTTTTGCTTCCGCTCCCTGGCATAAAAGAAAAGTTTTCATTCTCTTTAGTCGTACTCCTCCCCATGCTTCCGGGATGCGTGTTTTTTTCTTCTTCTTGTTTCTTTTCTTTTTCAACATATCCTCTTCTCTTTTTTTCCCATCCTTTTTTTTTTTTTTTTTTTGCTTCTTCTGCATCTGGGGCTGGTGGTTGCAGCACGCAGCACGCACGCAGCAAGCAGGACCAGGTGGTCGCAGCGCTGTCGAGTGGTGTGGTACGGTGCGGTTAGAGCCCGGTGGTTAGAGGGGGGTGCCCGTCCAGTGGATGCGCTGCATGGACAGTACCTGGGCGATACCTGGGCGGGCGGGCTTGCGTCGTCTGCCAGCGAGGTACCGGCGCTGGTATGGGGCCCTGTTCCCTCTCCGGGGATGACTAGCTGGGGGGGTTTTTTGGGGTTGGGGTGGTGGTGGGTGGCCTGTGCTGACCGCGGGTAGTATCGCTGTAAATGGAGCAAGGTACGGGATATTCGTGAAAAGTTACCATTCTTCGCTGCCAGCAATACACAATGGAAAGAGGAGGCAGAATTTTTCTTCCCTTTCTTCCCTTGGGCTGGTGTGTGCTGGCAGGCCGGGGAGCTAGAACTGGAGGGGGGATGGGGGGGGATGGGTCCGTTGAACCCTTGTCTCTCTTCGATTGTTGTCGAAAGACGTGCATTGAGCTGTGAGCTGTTACTATGTAGCTGTGATGGAGCTGTGCAGTGTGCAGTGCGCAGTCAGGTACCGTTGGGTACTGTGACGGTGCAAGGGACCAGGCGCAGATATTTGATGCACAACTATCCGCAGCAGAGGCAGCAGAAGCAGCAGGAACATGCAGAAACACGAGACTCTCTGGGCCCGGGCTGGCTGGGATGGGGACGGACGAAACCATCACCGGCTCCGCGCTTGTCGGCTCCAGCACACGGCAGTGGCGGGTCCAGCCGTCGATCTCTCTGCAACAAGCGAAGACGATAACGGATACATTTCTGGACGCGGTAGGAGTCGAGATGTTGATCTTCAGGGTCTAGACTCGGAGACCTTCCACTTCCCACCATCTCGTCCTAAAAGGCTCCGAAGTGGGTGTTTTGGTGTTGGTGTTGGTGTTGGTGTTGGTGTTGGTGCCGGTGTTGGGCACGGCTTCGAACGAAACGGACACGGACAGAGGAGGCGGACCCCCGGTTTTAGGAGATGGTTTCTCATGGAAGGGACGTCCAATTCCGCGGTGCAGACTGTAAAGGGCATGCCACTACCACGCGGCAGCATGGTAATCTGGAAGTGCTGCACCGAGTTACCGAGTCTCTCTTTCAGTGCTTCCTAACCTTCCTTCAAGGTCTCCGTCGTTTCCCCGTCCCTTCCCCGTCCCTTCCCCGTCCCTTCCCCGTCCCTTCCCCGTCTCCCCGGTCCCTGTCTAGATTCGCCCTGGAGCTGGAGCGCAGTAAGCAGTGGTTAGTTGACCGATACAGTATCCGTACGATGCCCTTAGCTTGAGCTATGGGCGGCCGTGCCTCTGATAAGACTGACGATGGGGCATCCTTCTCGGCCCACTCGACACGCCCGAGTCAGGAAGCCAACGATGTAGTTGATGCCAGTTCCATGCCCCCTCTCCGATCCTGCCTTTCCAGGAATCCATTGACAAGAGTCAGGTACGTAGTACTCAGTGCGTGGCTGTACCAAATCCCCCTAGGCCTGTGGCAGACAACGAAAATGCTTAGTACTGCCCCCCCCCCCTCTATCCCACATTTCACGGGCCCGTGGTTGCATGCTCCAGCGGGAATCCGTCAACGCTATACTTAATACCTCGCCTTGGCGGAGGCTAGCCCACCGCATAATATTCCGAAAGTGAGTGCCTAATGCCTAACCAGAGACAGCTATGGAGCCCTCGGGCCCCGAAGAGGGGCTTTAATTGCCTACCTAGGTAGGTGTGGCCTTGCCTCCAAGCCTTTTGCTCTGACGGACGAGATGGAGCTTGCATGGTAGTGGGCTCGCCCGGTCTCTGCATTATCTCACATCTCAAAACCCGTGACGACGGGGAGCGAGTTGTTGGGCACCTGTAGGAAGTTCGGAGTCCGAACTGCAGCTAGTGCCTCTCGCCATTTAGGCAAGGCCCGTCTAATGCCAGAGGTGTAGTAATCCAAGCATGTGAGATAGATGCGCATCGAATCGAATATGTGGTACGGACGGGTGCGGTAGGAGACAGATTCATTAGACGCTGCCGGCCGAGAAGCAAGCTGCAAGCTACAAGCAACAAGCAACAAGCTACAAGCTACATGCTGCACGCCTGCAAAGGGGTGGCATTGGAATAGCTACCCCTTGCTGCTCGTTGTTGCCCCGTGCGTGCTCCCTTCTTGCGTGCATCCGCATATTCGCATCCGCATCCGCGGGCGTCTATCTTGGCCCCGTCACTCGTGCCAGATGGATGCCAGATGGATGCCAGAACGGCCATGCACAGCGGCTGACACGAAGTCGTCGTGAAAGGCAACCATTTATCCACTCGGAGCTGTGCCCTCGCCCCCCCTATTGACTCTGTTTTGTTTTCCTTCTAGCCTGCCTGCTCGGGCGCTTGTTACTAGCTGTCGGGTTCGTTGCGGCGGGTGTTTTTTTTCTCTTTCTTTTCTCTGGCTTACAACACCACCACCACCACCACCTTCACCCCGCAGTAACAGGGCCAGGGCCAGGGCATAAAAAATCAAGCACCTGCTTGACCATGACATCCATCCATCTGGGCTAATTGGCCCTGCAACAGGCAGTGTACATACCTCCACGAATGCAGTTTCCCTACCTTGATTGCCGGGCTCGGCTTGCGGGTAATGTCTCTCGGGTATTTGAGGCGCAGGTTGCGTGCAGCTTCCAGGTCGCAGATGGGCCGGGCCAGCGGGCCCAGTCCACCTAGCCAACCCAGTCTACCCCACTCTTGTCAACCTCAACCTCAACCTCCAACACCCAATTTCTCATCCAAAGTAAACGCAGACGCAGTCAGTATCAAAGCAATCAATCTCGAGGACAACGGCTGGTACAGCCCCAATTGGCCACATAAACCGGCCGTCTTTCGTCTCCCTGCGTCTCCCTGCGCCTCGCTTCATCCCCCCCTTTCAATTCCATCACCTCCGAGCATCTCTCCGTCGTCACAACTACCCAGGCAGTCTAAGTTAAGCCAGCTTCCGCATAGGACCGATTGACCGGCCGACTTGCTCCCTGCCCATTATCTTCACATGCACATGGGGAAATATCCCCTCCCTCCACGTCGCTCCCATCCCGGGGCACTGGAAATCCCATCCTCTTATCCTCGCCCCTAAGCCAACCCAGGCAAAGACTCAAGCCTTCTCGGTCCGCCGTGCATGGATGTGCCACACTCCTTGCCTCCTCCCCCAGACATCTATGCGGCTTCGCTCGGCTCCTCCTCACATCCATGCGCGTGGCTTTGGCATGGCCGTTGGATGTTTCAAGGCTAGCTCGGGTGTTTATGGGATGGACCTTCTCCTGGTTTGCCCCTTTTTCCCGGATTTCCAGGGTCCCAGGTAGGCGGGTGTAAACCCGGCGAACCTGGCCAACACCGCACCAGGAGTATCCATTCTGGGTCTGCACCTCATTTCACGGGCCTACGACTACGACTTTTGCGTCTTTATTTTCCCGCCTTTCTCAACGGTCATGCATGGCGTCACGGTGTTGGCGGGCAAGAGGGAGGGGGGTTGACGTGAGTTACCACTATTTCGTATGAAGTACATACTTCCCCCTTTGATGTCGCATCGCGGAATCCATGTTCCTCTAGCTGTTGCCAGATCTGGCTTTCGTTTTTCTTGGTCCGGGTGAGACAAGGAGCCAACCCCCCAGCTCTGAGACACAGACAGTCTCCAACTCTAAACTGGCCTCGCAAAACTTCCCTTTGAGGCTCGGCAACGTAGCACTCGGAGCACTTCTCGTCTTCTCGTTCGCCCTATCTCCAGCAGAACCATTGTACAACCCGTGCTGTGACGAGTTTCTCGCGCTTTGACAAAGGCTCAAAGTCAGTATAGTGCCACAACCCACCTAGCCTACAACTCGCCACGGTCCGTTGCTTTGTTCGTCGGCGTCACAAAACCTCTGGTTTCTTTTTGCATGCGAGCCGTAAAGTCTCCGGAACCCTGCCGGTGGGTCGGGGGAGTTACCAACTTACATTGTTCTGTCATGCCTGCCACCAACATGTGTGGCGGAGGCGAGACCAACAACTCCTCTATGGGCAGGGTATATTGGATGGTGCCACGACCGAGCAAGTAATTCGTAAGCCCGATGGCTGACCTAATGATTCACTGAAATTGTTTCCTTGTCGCAGCGAGATCAGCAACTGCATGTAGCACCAGCGTGGTAGTCATATCCTGCCTAAACCAAACCGAGGTCTGGCATGTTCAAGAACATGAGGAAGAGGGGGCGGAATAAGGATGCGCAGGTGATCACCACTATTAGCCTCCAAGGAGACCATTTGGGGTGTGATTCCCAGGTACTTCGAGACTAAAGCATATGTATCTGATGCACGTTTCCTTCCCTTCGTCCTAGTTGCATTTGAGACTAGGTGATATGAACGACAGCTCACACACCGTCGTTCTCTCGTTGTCCAATGGTGGCCACCCATCAATGCGTTGTTCCTGTCTCTTTTCCGACTCTGCAGTTTCCCTATGCAACTTGCTTCAGCTTGTCCGACAATGTCACGAAGCCGTCTTCCTCTTCTCCGATCCAGAGATCAACCCATTCCTTGGCACCCTCGCACTTCTCCTTGTCATTTGCCCAGGCCTCCTCTCTCGGTCTCTCGACGTATATGGTTCGCAGGCCACAGGCTCTTGCGGCTTCCAGGTCACTGAGGTGGGCTGCAACCAAGGCTACCTCTTCGGTCTCGAAGCCGAGCTCGCGCGCAGCACCCAGGTAGACAGCTGGGTTTGGTTTGTAGGCTCGAAAGTTCTCTGCCGAGAGGAACTTGCGAAACCCTAAGTTTCCAAAGTCGTCCAGATCACGGAGTAGATTGGTGTTGCCGTTGGACAGCGTGCTAGTGACATAAGTCTTGCCCAATTTCTCTAGCCCGTCGGGTGAGTCGTCCCATGGGAGGAGACGGTGCCACACGAGACTCAAAGACTCGATCTCTGTTGTTGTATATAACCCGGTGAGGTTCCAACTCTCAAGCAAGCTGACTAGGCTGTCACGCCAATGTTCATCAACAGTCTTCCAGGTATCCGTGTCTGGGTTGAAGGCGTGGCAAAAGTCGCCGTAGGATTCATGCCATTCGTGGGCGAATCTACCCCAGTCTTCTTCGGTGAGAGTCTGGAGACGGGATTTGAGACCTTCGGGGAGATCAGAGGAGGCTTTGCGAAAGGCCCGTAGGGTAAGTTCCTCGGTGACGGATGAGCGCCAGTCAACGACGGTGCCGAACACGTCAAAGAGGAGAGCCTTCACCTTAGTGAGTGGTGACACTTTTCCAGGTGACATTCTTGCCGTAGGAGTAGTTCTTTCTTAATATCGTGTGAGTTGATGTTGTGTGGTTGAAATGTTCAAGACATTGATTGAGCTGGTGATAATGCTAAGTAGTAGGATGGCAAGAAAGAGGGGTCACATGATGATGCCTTTCCACGCCTTGCGGATGACAACACTAACCTAGGATAGGTTGAATATACCTTCCAAAAGAAATCGTATATTTAGTAGTCATGAAAAAGAAGAAGGAACAAACAAACAAGTCGTCTAATAATACATTTGTTTGCGAAAGTAAAAAAAGAAGCATAAAGCATAAATAACAGCATCAGTACAGGGTAGCCGACTTCGTTAATTGGAACAGTTGTTTAGTCATCAAACCGAGGTAGAAAGTAACTTTTGAGAACGGGGTAATTGCTTCACTCCCTCCTGGATAGGTTATTGTTCTAGTCCGTAGGTAGCACGCGTAATGTGTTTCCATTGGGTTGGCGGTTTTGTCATGCTTTATAAATATCTGACTTTCATGTGGTGTCTAGTCGCGTCCTAGGAAATCAATAACACTACAGGGGTGACAAACGACGTGACGTTTAGCACCGGAATCACGGCAACATGTTTCCTTCGCCTCTGCTGTGGCGTCTCAGATACCTCATGCATTCCTCACGCAATTGCACAACCCTACCTTGTTCCTCCACCACTGCCATCTGACCATGAATACACAAGACCACAATCATGCTATAATTGTCGACTGGGAGCTCACCAGGCATCGCAGTACCATCCGTCACCATGCCAGCACCGCAGGACCACTTTGAGGGCCGCCATTATGAAGCGGACCGCGCCAGCGGCCCGTTCCAGTTTCTGAATCCCACGAGGCGCTACATCGTGGCCGGGACGAAGCCTGCTCGGCCGTCCGGCGAAGGGAGAAATGAAAGACCGACCGCGGCGCCGGGTGTCTCGTCACTCAAGGCTGCGTATGTCTGGAGGAGCCGCGACAACAGGAAGGGTCGCCACGCGCTGGTCATTGACCGCGATCCCCGAGACCACAGCGCGGCAAAAAAGCTGAAGCCGTCGAATACATGGGAGCAAACCTTCCATGGAATTCTGAAAATGTTCCTGAGATACCCCGTCTGGGATGTCTCTTACGACGTTGCCGTTGTCTTCACCATAGGTGAGTGCTTTGCATCTGCAGATGGTATACTTGGATTGATCTGACTCAAATATCTAGGTTCAATCATCTGGGTTATCAATGGGTTCTTCTCTTGGATGCCAGTTCAATATCCTTCGTCCGAGTTCTCCGGAGAGACGTCCTGGGGCGGAGGTCTTACGGCCTTCATCGGCGCCACCGTCTTCGAGTTTGGGTCTGTTCTCCTCATGCTGGAGGCTGTCAACGAGAACCGTTCCGACTGCTTCGGGTGGGCAGTGGAAGAGTCGCTCGACGGCGCCCTGCACCCTCAACCAGACCACAAGTGTCGGCATTCTCACGCCCAAAAGCGGACCCTGGTTGAGGGGGCATCAAGTACAGATGACCAGTTCGAGACGGCCTCGTCTGGTTCGGCAGAGGGCGGACGAAAATGGTCCTGGTGGCCGACCTGGTATGAACTCAAGACACACTATTTTCGCGAGATAGGGTTCCTTGCCTGTTTTTCTCAGCTGGTCGGCGCGACAATTTTCTGGATCGCGGGCATCACAGCTTTGCCGCCCATCCTCAACAATCTTTCTACAACCGCAGTAAATGTGGTCTACTGGCTTCCTCAGGTTGTCGGAGGCACTGGGTTCATTATCTCGGGCACCCTCTTCATGGTCGAGGTACAGCCTCGTTGGTATATTCCAGCACCAGGCGTTCTTGGTTGGCACATTGGGTTGTGGAACCTGATAGGAGCCATCGGGTTTACTCTATGCGGAGCGCTCGGGTTTGGCATTTCCAAGCCAGCCGTCGAGTACGCGGTTGTACTGTCAACATTTATAGGCTCATGGGCTTTCTTGGTGAGTCTGGCATGTCAACCGAGTATCGAGTGTTTAACTGACCAAGACAGATCGGAAGTGCTGTCCAGTGGTTTGAGAGTTTGAACAAGTATCCGATATGGATAGATAAAAAAAAGGTTGGGGCACTTACAGAGTGATGAAGCCACCAGGGCTCTTGTCAACTGCAGGGAAGGGTGTTGGCTCACACATGGCACACGAAACACTCTACTGCAGCAGGGTGAAGAAACGAGCCGGCTCTCCACAATCCACTAATACCTTCTTTGTCAAAGCTATGGTCCGGAAGCCACCCGGAAGGCAATGGCTTTCCTCCTTGTCGATATGCACCTTTCCGTCTGTACCCCCACTCCGGTGTGAGCCGCGGTCGCATTTCGGGCCGCATGGCGAAAACACTGGCCGCAAAGAACTTTCTCCAAGCGCCCTACGCTATGAGAGGACGGGGGAGAATGTGACAAGCCACACAATGGCAATGTGCTGCAGCTGGCTCGACGATAAACCATCCTTGTCGAGTACGGCGGAATTCATCCTGTTTGCACATCCCAGATTGAAGGATGGTAACATTTGGCGGGGAGGTATTATTGGGACAGGAAGCGCAATTTGCCGTCTGCGGCCGAGTCATGAACAGCGCAGAAAGTCAATGGAGGATAGATGAAGGGTTACACCATGTCTTGTCGTTCTTCTGTGGATAATCGGAGCATCTTAGCCCCTCAAACGGCCAGCTCCGATCCTTCTAGTCCAGGTCTTGCTGCCAAGGGAACCCGAAATTGTGGACTGGTTTAACTACCGTGTGGGGAGCTGAATTTCAAGGTTGGCTGAGGTGGGTTGATAGTAATCTAGTTTCGAAAGAGTACCAAGGATGAATATCTGATTGTTACTTTTTTATGAAGGAATTGATTGATGTCTTTGATTTGATAGAACGTCGTTCTCAAGGCGAAGAGGGCAATTCCATCGGCGACCAGGTGGTTGTCCGCTGTTGAGCGTCAAATATCCCTCTTGACACTGAGAACCACAAGTCGATATGAAGTACGGACAAGGCATGATGGCCCCGATTACCGAGCTGGGAGCAACTGATGCTAGCATCAAGAAGTGATCACAGGGAAACAGCCCACTACTACCCCTGGCACTTCCATCTTTGGCACACAACTCTTCAGAGTGGGACCCGCAGCCGCAACTCGGCAGACAAAAAGGAAAATAAAAGGGTGGTTAAAGCCCCTGATCTAAACATCGGATTCCTCATTGGGAAAGCAGAAGCAACGCGGGCTCGGAGTTGAGACTCTGCCCCGTGCGGAGAGAGAAGATCTTCACGACGATAACCAAAATCGTCCAATAAAACCGCACCTGGGGACGAGCTGGAAAAACAAGTCCTAGCGACAAAGTTCAAGCACCGGCGGGACACTACGGAAGCACGAGAAAGGCCTCAAATCGTGTCTCGAGACGATTCCGGCCTGCACCAACAAAACACCCTCAGTGAAACGAGCGACGACAACGTTGCTTTTTCCTCGTCTTCCCAATTCGCGAACATTGCACAACTTATACATGTAATCCGTCACCGTGGAGAACCAACGCCTCCGAGCTAAAATAAAAAAGGATACCCTGGCTGATGGAGCAGCTGGGTGTCGACAGGTCAGCGATTGTCGACGCAGGCAAGGCGTGGATCCCTTGAGGGTTGCCGAGTCCCTACTAGCAGGCATCCGGGACTTCTTCCACGGCATCCGGGTGTTGACAACGATTGGACGGATGCCAAGACACTGAAGGAGGCCACCACACGACGACCTCCAGAGGCGGCCATGTCTCCGTTGATCCACAGGCAAGGACGGTGGCGACGGTTAAATGATTCCGGGTTTCAATGGATCGCGCACGGCTTCGCAGAGGGAAGACATCAAAAACATGAAGTAACGGAACGCGTCGAAGAGGAGATGGTGGCGATAGCATCATGTCGCTTGGCTTTCATCAGGTAATCTCTATAAGAAACCATACGAAGTAGTAAAGGGACCGCTCGACAGGTGAGGAGGATCCGTCACGAGGCCACCTGTTTCATGTGGGAGGGAAGCCAGGGGGGGCTTGGGATCATGATGAACCGTCCCACCGGAGCTGGAGAACCATGGCCAAGGAGGAAAGCAAAGAAACATGCTAGCGATGATGACGGCCTGGATGGGCTTGGTCGGGCTTCACCATCACTAGTAGTCTGTAGTCGGTACTCCAAAGCATACGAGGAAGACACGGACTGGACTCGTCTTCGGAACATCCGCCGCTGGCGCCGTCTATTCGCCGTAAACCACGTTGCAAGGGTTTTTGGGCGGACGCCCACGTCGGACGTGGTCGACGTGGGGTTTCTCTTTGGTGGTCAACTAAGGAGTAATTGCTTCTTTGCAAGGCGTCCCCTCTTCTCTCTCTGGCTTTGCCGGGCCGCGCCTCTGCTAGTTGCGAGCCGGCCAATGGTCGTGGTGGGTATCACGACGGACGACGGTGGTGAAAGCGGGAACCAAGGAGCCGGTCGGGGTTAATTTCCAGCTACGCGTTTGGGGCGTCGACTGCGGGAAACCGATTCCAGGTCTGCAATCACAATCACTCACGAGCGTCGTAGATGCTGCGGGAGTGGTGGGAATTGGCGGTGGCGGATGGCTTGTCGATTAGGCCGAGGATGAGATGAGATGGGGACACTGACTACTGTATCGTTGGTTGAGGTTCTCCTCAAGAATACTGGACTTGCTGCCCATCACTCTTGGTGCTGGACCAATCTGTGAGACTGTGTCGCACCAGTATCGAGAACCCATGGTCCTGGGAAACCTTCCTTGTGCAAGTGCTAGTGCCGTCTTAGACTAACGGCTGAATCAAACCTGTCTGAAGGTCATAGCACAATGATGACGGAGGGAATTGACTCCGGGGCTTCAGAGCTCGGCAGTCGTCTGTCAAACTGTCAGCCGACGCCGATCCTCGCAAGGCATGGGCATTGACTGTCTCGGGTTCCTCTTGTTGTCCTTTGTCGGCTGTCGCGGACATTGACTTGTTGAGAGCTGTTGGTGCAGGGAGCCTGATGCTGAGACGTAGGGAGCTGGCGCAAGAGATAGAGCGCTCACGAAAACACGGATAACCCACACATAGGAGAGAGACGGGGAATACAGGATGAGGCTGGCAAGCTCGATCGGATTGAACATCATCGGAAGAGAGAGGCAACTTCCCTGACCGAGGCCAAGAGCTCCAGGGATGGCCCCCTTTCGGAGCGGAGTGCTGTTGGCTGGTGACAAATTTAGTCAAAGCCGCGGTGGAGTGTGCAACGCAGGGCTCAGCGGCGGTCATCTGGGGTACAGCACTGGGCAGCCGGGCGTGCATATGTGCCATTGCCGTGCATTTACGACCCTCAGGC
Source organism: Neonectria sp. DH2 (assembly GCA_003934905.1). Lineage (NCBI taxonomy): Eukaryota > Fungi > Ascomycota > Sordariomycetes > Hypocreales > Nectriaceae > Neonectria > Neonectria sp. DH2. The sequence goes on along the minus strand of RQWH01000006.1, from coordinate 1,252,713 downwards.
CCTCAGATCCCTACTGCGTAAGGTTGGCACAAGGGTTGACGGATTTGTGTTGGCACAAGGGTTGATATCATCTGGTATGGATGTTAGCATGTCAGGTCGGGATGTCTGTGGTATTGTGTTGTGTTGTCCGTGCCATTCCGTTGGCCATGTTGCCCTGCCGCACGTCTTCGTCTGCGATCTCCGTCTGCATGTCCGCTGTGGGAGATAAAGTAATGCGCAGGCATTGATGCACCTCAACCAGTATTATGAGTGAATTCCAAGTCTGGTCGTCATCCGCGCGCCCCTTGTAAAATGGTACTGTGATGACCGCAACAGGCCAATAATCCAGCAGTCGTACATAGTATATCCGTAAATTAATGCAGTTTCTTCCGGGTGGTGTCTCTTCGGTGCTGCCGGACGAGGCTGTGAGATGGAATCCATGAATACGGATGTGATATGTCAGGGTGAGATGGGATAAGATTGGCTGTAACCTGGGTTGGTTGACGTTGACCCTGACGTTTGCCCCTGCTTGGGCTCTCGCTTCACCCGACATGGCCTCGCACGTCGTGGTGCCTGACATCGTCCTGGGCACGTAGAACGGCCGCATCATATCCCTAGCTGGCGTACTTGGCACACATATGGTGTTGTTATTCATATCAAGATTAGCATGACGGCAGGCCGTGCAGGATCGAGCGGAGTAGTTGGGTGGCCCATGTTGTCCTCGGTGTCCTCGACTCCTTGAGACCCTGTGAGGCGGATACGGAGTTGCATTTAGTGGTAGGTGCTTCCTGGCGCGCCCAGAGATACAGACTTGACAGAGTAGTAGCCTGGTCGACGGAGGGCAAGTCTCCCAGATTGCTGGACCTTGACCTTGCTCGTTCCGGTAGAGCTCTGATGGAGGAGGGTCTCGAGGTAATTGAGGTCAGGCCGGGGTGACAGGGGCAGGCAGGCCGCAGAATGGATATTCGTTGATATCGAATTTCAACATTGCTTTTGTCGAATACCCAGCACGCACGAGCGAGCACGAGGGTCTTCCTGGTGAGTGAGCCGATGCTGACTTTTCTTTTCCTCGGGAAGTAGCCTCAAAGCCTCACGCCATTTGCAGAGCTGAAAAGACGACCGTTGGAGCCGTCGACGTTCTAATCGGTCAAGACCGTTTGATCGACAGAAGGAAGAGGGTCAAGGCACGCACCGCACAGGCGATAGGCCTATGTGATAGAGGAGGTGATAGGTGACGGGGGAGATGTGACGATGAGCAAGGAATCACCATGTGCTCTAGCTGCACGTGTGCGGTGGGCGAATTGTTGCTACTTTGCCCGCGCAAAGGACACTCACTCACTCACTGAGTTCTGACCAGGCCCAGCTAACGGAAGATCAGCATACGTCCCAAAGGCTGGTGAAAGAGTGCCAGGTAAATTCCTAGTGAACTCGTGTTGTGCGTGTGCATGTGGAAAGATGCTCCGTCTGCATCGGGTGGGATCAACGAAGAGGAAATTGCAGGCCCCAGAGTTGACCAGGCCTCCTATTCGATCTGCTCCCAGAGAATCCTAGAGGGGACCCTTAGGCGGTCTAGCGGTTCCCTAGCGGCATTTCCCAGGGGAGCTCTCCCGGGAGCGCGCTGCATCCTCTCTAATCGCCCCCTGGAGCTTTGAGGAGCTTGTGATCGATGGAGAGCGCAGAACTGGCCACCTCAGGCAAGAAGGCCCGGCGTGGAATTGGATTCCCACTACCTTACCTGAGCTACGTCGATAGCACATAACTCACTTCAACAGCTTTACCTGTACAAGACTGCCTCCTCAGTGCCTAAGTACGCATAACTGGTCATCGTTTCAACCTCCCCGCTATCTTGCGCAGACACCCTCACCCAGAGCACAAATGTGACAAACTTGTTCTCTCACTTGTCTGACTACCTATCACTTCACAGCTTATCCGTACACTCAGGCAGTGGCAACTGGGTACCGCGACCGACCTTCAAGGGTCGCTGCTAAAATGGGCATAGGGACCAGGGGCAAGTTCTCTCCGGGGGGCCCAGTCCATCACAGCCAAGGCTACCAGGCTTAAGCTAGGCCCAGCCAAGCCCCTTGCCCGTCGACTGCAATCGAGTGATGGCGCCGCGCCCGAGGGGACAAGAATCGAGAAACGGGAAACAAGAGAGCCTCGGCGGGACGAGACTCGAATTGACTTACAGCAACTCATCAAATCGAATCAAATCACGAGGGCGGCCGGATACTGGCCGTGTCACCACATGTTCCATGCCACAAAGGTGTGAGCGGCTTGGTTGGATATCCGTTGCGTTCCCCCCAAGCCCTGAATGAGCAGTCGAGTTGTGATGTTCTCGAACCAACTTCTTCTCGTCCTCTCCTTTTGCCCTTGTTGGTGTCCCATCTCCGCGTGGCCCTCCCCCCATCTCCCTCCTCCATCTCCAATCGTCAGTCATCAAGCCTCGTCGACCCTTAATCAAACAGCCATGCCCATCCTCTCGGGTCTCCGGCTTCGCTCCACCTTCCCGCGCCTCCGCCCAACAAATCCACATCCTTTCCCTCAACCGGCTGGGGCCCATGTCTAATGTCCTGTCGTCCCCTGTTGCCCCGCCGGTACGTACCGGCCTCTACGGACGTGGGTATGTGCACTACTACTGCATGTTCTTTCGTCCTGCAGGCGTCGACCTGGAGCTGCTCTCGACGGTCTCCTCACTCCCCTCCACAGCTTTTCTCCCTGCTCGCCTTGTCCTGGTCTGGCTTTGGCGTGATCCGCGCCGGCGAACGCATATTGAAGTGGATACAAAGTACATAACAAGGTCCTGGGTCTCTGCGCCCGCGCATGCTCTGATCGCCTTTGGCACCGCTCGTTTCCCGCGTCGTCTCTTCTACCATAGCAGAAGCCTGCTACTCCTCCTTCTTTTGATTTTACTATCCTCCTTTCCCAAGTCGCTTTCTCTTGGCCTGGACTGGTGCTGGTGCTGCTTCTTGACGTCCTTTTGCGTCCAATCCATCCAGTTCTCCACGACGACCACTTATCCTTTTCGTCATACAACCGTCGTCGCACCGTCTCCTGGACAAGAGGCCATGACGCACCGATTGCCCAGAAGCCCGTGAGTGACGAGGTCGGACTGAAGCGCTAAATTACTTGCGCTTTTCACTTGTGAGTTACTCGGGCCATTGCGTAGACCGTGATACCTCTGGCGCCTCTACCAACCCTCTATTTTGTCACCACAACAGTCTCATCTTTCCCTAACCATCTGCGCGTTGCGACGGCGCATCGCTTTGTCGGACGCAGCTGACATGAATCCAGTTTGCGAATTTGACCTTGATTTATATCTTTGCCTTCCGCGATCGACGCCGAGTTTCCTTCCTATGCCTTGTTGAACCGACGACAGCAAAAGGTTACAATCCAATTGTCAGGACCGTTGGATCTCACTTACAACATCACGACGCGCTCTGTACTACGAACTCCGCCATCACCAAGCTGCAACCGACGGTAGACTCCGCACGGCCGATTCTTTATGCGCATTGACTTGCCCACGATCTAACCCATCGCCATCCTCGCCTCTTTTATTTCTCGTCTCAGAATCGGATATCTCTATATACGATTCTCAAAGGTCCGTGGCGACCCCGACCTTCCCGTTCGAGCCCGAAGGACTTTAGCAAGCGATATTTTCATGGACAATGAGAAAATTTGACGCTGACTTGTCAATTGAGTAGCAGGCACTGCCTTAGTTTTCTCGATTCTTAAGAGCGTGCTACAGTATCGTTGTTTTTCTGTAAGTCCATCGAGACCCGAGACCAGCCCCACATTGGAGCTTTCTTCCTGGAATATCCTTGCGAATATCATCCAAGTTACTTTTGCAGGAGACTGATGGTGAGAGGACAATAGTGCCTAATTGATACAATATCCACTGCACGAAAACGTTTTTTTGTCGCCTCCTGGAACTGCCAACTCTTTGGTGCAAGGGTCATTGTGGTTGGGTATAACTGCTTTGTCCTATAAGGGTGCCTTCCGCCGAAACGACCAGCATCTCCCTGCCGAATCAAGGGGACAGTTTGATGCCATAAGTCATCTGTACTTTCGATTACGACGACTCTCCCCGAATTCGATAAATACAATCCATCAAGATGGGCGCCTGGGAAACGGACGACGAATACCTGAGCGGTCCGGCAGCGACGTCACTGCCCACGCCACAGGACACGCCATATCGAACCCCTTCTAGAGCCTCAAGAAGATCCCGACGTTCGGTTACTCCGCCCAGGAAGGGCAACTCGCCGCCTCCCATGCCTACCGATAAGGGTTCCAAGAGATCCTCTCGGGACATATCGATGGACGAGACAATCAGCATTCTGGATCCTCGAAGATTCACACCCACGCTACATGCCAACTTGGTATCGGAGATTTTGACTCTCCGAAGAGACCAAGAAGAGAAGCTTAAGCAGATTGAGACGCTCGAATCAGCTCTCTACACGACAAGGGAAGAACGAGAGACGCTTAAAGAGAATCTCGTCAACACAGGCAAGGAGAGTCGATCTCTCCAGCGGCAACTGTCTCTCTTGGAAGGCGGAACCTCATCCGCTCTGGGTGAACTAGCTCGGGAACGAGACGATGCTGTTGAATCAGTTGCCGACGTCAAGAAGCGACTGGAGATTGCACAGAAGAAAATTCGGAACCAGGACGACGACTCCCAGAGGGTGCACGACTTGTTGGAAAAAGAGAAGGACAACTGGGAAGAGGAGAAGCGCAAGTACGAGCGCAAAATCCATGTTGCCGAGAGTCGACTCAAAGTTGTCCTTGACGAGGTTGCTGCGTACCAGGCTGCTCAAGCCCAAGGCGCACAGGCTGCTCATGGTCACGACAGTGAGGTCGAAGAGAGTGGCCGGGAAAACGATGCTGCAAGTGTGAGAACGATGAGTATGACCAATAGCGTCCGCTTCTCCTTCATCAGTGGGCCGAAACCCAACGGGCACTCGCTCGCAGACGAGCTCAATTTCGATGACGAGGACGAACAGAGCGACTTTGATGGCGGTCGCGAAAGTGCCATGTCAAACCATGCCAGCTTTGTCCATGCTCGCAACATGAGCCGCGAGAGCGTCATAAACCGATTGCACCGCCGTAATCAAAGCTTGGAGAGCTTAAAGCGAACAGGAAGCGTGGCTCGAGGCAGACACTTCATGAACCAGTCAGTCTTGGAGGCTCTCGAAGGCGAAGATGAGGAGGTTGAGCCTCCTGCACCCAAGGTCACCTATACGGACACTGGGATCCAGTTCTCTCCGCCTCCTTCGCCGAAGCTGCCACCTCAAAAGCCCGCGACCCCTGAGCCTTCTATTTCTCGTAGCAAGTCCCCCGAGGTCGAGTGCTCACCACGAGGAGAAGGAGAAATCGAAGCGAACCAGCGCCGCAAGCGTGTTCACATTGCTCGACCTTTATCCATCGAGCCTCACCATCCCCGAAAGCTCATGGTGTCTACCTCTTCACAGACCATCGAGGAGCCTCCTTTGACACCTCCAAAGACCCCCAAGTCTCCGGTTCGACCACCGCCACCCCCTCCAGTTGAGGTCAAGAAGCCGTCGATGGTAACATCGTCGATGCAGACTGATCCTCCGATACTTGCACGCACCTTCAAGTTCCCGCCGATGCCCCCTTCCCCGCCGCCGATGGCAATCCCGAGCATCAGCGTCCATCCCCCTACGAGCCGTCCTAACACCCCAAAATCGCCTCGACTTCCACAATACTTCAAGGACTTTGGCTGTCAAGTCACCCTTTCGTCGCCGGTTACCACCTGTGAAGCTGGAGTTCAGACGGAGGGCATCCAGACTGATAAGCGAATGGCTCTGCTGCCGCCTCACCTGCAGCCATCTGCCGTTACCTCGCGGCCGTCCTCTCCCAACCCGCCAGCAGGCAGTGAGCAACCAAAGAGCTTTACCCCTGTTCCTGGAAATGTTCCGCCACGCAACCCACGCAGGTTGACGAACAGGCGGGACACAATGGAGATCCCGTCGTCCCCTATTTCCGTTGCTGATTCCGATATGACCCACGACGCGTACCCTGGGAACAACGACGATGGTCCCCTTTCAAGCCAAAAGGCCCCGATGCGACGACCCCATCGTTTCAGCAGCCTCTTTGCCGGGTTTGATGGCGGTAGCTCGGATGAGGCAGACGAGTTTGGGGACATGGACATGAGCGATTCCGAGTACCGAACTGCCTTGTCCGCCCCAAGACCGAAGTCAATTTCGAGCCGACCAGGGAAGCGCAGCTCGACTGGGACGACGACCACCAACGGAACCATCCCAACATCACCTGAACAAGTGACTATGCGGCAAGTTCCACGCGGCTCCGTAAAGCCCTTTGCGAATGAGCTCTACAACTTGTTCTCGGGGGATAAGGAAATTCCTGGCCGGACGTCTTCCGCCAAGTCCGGCAGGACTTTTGAAAAGAGCCCAGCTGCAATGTCCTCGAACCGCGCAAGCGTTATGCGTAAGGCGGCTATGATTCAGAATGGTATTGCTAGCCATCAGGGTCGATCCAGAAGCCCCAGTCTCCAGGATGGGAATAATCCCCCATTCCCGATCCCGACGCGAGCCAGTTCAAGGAAGCTCCCCTTCAGCTCCAGTGCTCCTAGTGATGGTCAAAGAAGCCCGACTCGTGGAGATACGTTCTTCCGCAGAGGAACTGGTCGCAGCCACTACCGGGCGGGAAGCATCAGAAAGGTCAGGTCTGCTGCTGCGCTACCTCGTACCCAGCGACGCCGCAGACAAGGCAGCCGTTCCCCTCCACCTTTGTCTCCTTCTACCGAGGCTCCTGAAAGTCCAAGACTCCCTCCCATGCCCAGAAACGATATCACCACCCCTCGCAACCGCCCTCGTGGCAGTGACCAGTTCCGTCATCAGCAGCAGCTGTCGGTCACCACCGCTAACACAGCCAACACGGATACCACCATGAGTACTGATCCTCCTCAATTTGTAGGCAACGGAGCTCAGAGCAACAGTGTGGTGGATGCGATTGCCCAGACGATGGTCGGAGAATGGATGTTCAAGTACGTTCGAAGAAGAAAGTCGTTTGGGGTACCCGAGAGCAACAGCAAGGATGAGAATAGCAACGACCGTCACAAAAGATGGGTCTGGCTTGCGCCGTATGAAAGGGCCATCCTCTGGAGCAGCAAGCAGCCGTCCTCCGGCAGCGCCCTGATGGGCAAGACTGGCCGAAAGCGTAAGTGGTTCGCCCTCGCCCGTTCTATGATGGAATCGCTGACGAAATCAGTCACGATTCAATCCGTGCTCGATGTTAAGGACGACAACGCGGCCCCCAAGGGCTCGCCGCCTCTGTTTAACCGGTCAATCTTGATCCTGACCCCACAGAGAGCCCTGAAGTTCACAGCAACATCCGCAGACCGGCATTACATCTGGCTGACGGCCTTGTCGTTCCTGGCACACTCCTCGCAGGCAGTGCCTGAAATCGTCTCGGCTCCACCCCCGATTGAACAGCCCGCGCCGTTGCCAGAATTTGAGCTTCCTCGGATAAGGTTGAAGCGGTCCGGTATCAGGGACTCGATCCGCTTGGCCAAGGGGCGGACTCACGTACCCAAAGCTGCCACTCCAAGTGTTCCGAGCATACCTAGTGCACCATCATCGCAAATGGGCGACATGGTACCTTTCCCTCTGGTTGAGTCAGTGGGGGCTATTTCAACCAGCCACTCTCGGGAGGATTCCGTCGACGCCGCGGAGCCTCCTTTCATCCCACGTTTCCATGACCGCAGCAACGCACCTATCGCTCATAGCCGGAAGCGAAGTAACACGGGAGGACACGTACCCCCTCCGCTTTCATTCCGTGGCTTCTCCGGTCCCGTTGGAAGTGTCCACCATACCTCTACCAACAGTACGGCAGGGGCTAGCATCAACACTGCTGGGTCTTCCGACATCTACCAGTCTCAAGCGTCAAGTGCGGGCACGTGGCCGATGAGTCAAGCTGTCTCTGTGCGGACGTCGGAGGCTTCCTCGCGGCCTAGCAACTTTTTTGATGCCATCGGGACGATGCGGATGGAAGCCTTCATCAGCCCCCTCGCCCCCTTGGGGTTCAGCGACTATCCCAATGAGCAGGATGAGTTCCGGCATGAGGCCCGGAGACGGAGCAAAGAACACCGAAGAAGACAGAGCCGCAGCCGACATCGTGAGAGCTACAACTCCCGGAGTACTCGCAACACCGACGACTACTACCATGGTAGTAAAACGGCGGGCGAGGAAGACTTCTTCCGAGACGACCCTTTCAAGGGATTCTAGCCCTTGAGGCACATCACACGCCCCCGAGGGTCACCATTGTGCATTTCTTTGAATCATTTTGATACGGTGGAGCGAGGAAAACTATTATACCCTTTTTTCTGTAGATTATTTTGGGACTGGTTTTTGTCTCTCTCGGCCTTCGGGTTGGCCCTGCTGACAATTTTCTGATGGGCGTGGTGTTGGGCGTTTTTAGTTTCCGGTTGTCAGAGGATAAGAATGAAAAGGGCATCCTAGAGATGTGAAGGAGGAGGAAGTTGTCATCGGAACGGCAGCATGGTGTTGGCGGAGGGAGGAGGATTTGTCTGAATTGAGATGGCTATGCTTGCTAGGAAGTAGTAAAATTCTGGCCCGTGGACCGTGGACATTGCTAGCCTCTTGGATACGGTTCAGTCTCCTTGTTTATGTAGCTTTAGATAGGAAAACGAATAGAAATTTCAGTACAGAGCAGACTACTTTCCATTTTGAAATTGGCTATCTATGGCTGGTATGACAACAGTAAAACTTTGGAATATCAGATGTTAGTTGCTTGTTCATACGGGCTTTTTCTACTTACCATGTAGAAAGAAGTATGAGGAAAAACAAGAGCAGTAAGAAGACGAGAAACGAAGAAAGGAATATGTATCAGTCGATGTGGACTGAAATGAAGCTACAGTGGCTGGAATGCGGGCCTGACTTAGACGGTGGATGGCGGAGGGTGACGGAGGGGAGACGCCGAGAGTCGATGCCCCACCATCCCTCGACGCCGATGAATCCTAGCTCAGCTACCCCGCGATCCGCGCTCCAAGCTTCATTTACGCCTCTATTTTTTCCACCGACCACAACGGTGGCAAAACACCCCAACTCCACGGTTGCGATAATCCCCCTCCCCGTCCCTGCCTCCGACCATGGACCCTGCCGCCCCCACGGAGACGCTCGACCAGCTCCAGGCCCGCCACCGGCGCGAGCTCAAGGACCTGCAGGGCCGCATCACGGGCAAGAAGAAGAACGCAACCAAGAAGACCCGCAAGGGCGTCAACGACGAGTGCGCCGAGATGGAGCGCAGCGTGCGCGACCGACATGCCGCCGAGACTGCCGCTCTGGGCGCCGGAGCCGAGGTGGACGCGCCACAGACGACGGAGCCGCAGGAGGAGGACGAGTTGACCGAGGCGACGGGGAAGCTGAGCGTGTCTGAGGATGCGCCGACGCCCGCCGCCCAGCAGCAAGACCAGCAACAACCCGGCAAGAAGCGCAATCGCCAAAAGACAGGTTGGCCCGTCGCGCCGCAGAGCAGGAAGCCGCCGCAGTCCGGGCCGAGGAAGAAGCGTCCAACATGACTGACCACCGCGCGAAAGAGAGCGAGTTCATGAAGAAGACGTTCGAGACCCACGGCCTCGTGGAGAAGGACATTATACCCGACGGCCACTGTCTGTTCTCCTCCATTGCCGACCAGTTGGCCCAAAACGACATCCCCCTGAGCGGTGACGGCAATAGCGAGCCGGCTTACAAACGGTCCGCCGAGCCGCCGCGGCCTATATGCTTGAGCACGGGGACGACTTCTCACCGTTTCTCGAAGAGGACCTGGAGGCTTACACGCGCAAGATGCGAGACACGGCCGAGTGGGGTGGCCAGCTGGAGCTCATGGCTCTGGCACGGCGGTACCAGACAGAGATTCGTGTGGTACAAGACGGTCGGATGGAGTGTATTGGCGAGGATGAGGGGGTGAAATCGGGAAAGACACTATGGTTGGCCTACTATAGACACGGCTATGGGCTAGGGGAGCACTACAACTCACTCCGAAAGGCACCATGAGGGAGAGCAGAGCAAAGAGGCCCTATACTTTTATGTGTTATAATGATCAGGTATGGCGGTTGTTTGGTATCAGAGATAAGAAGAAGCAACAAAAGTTGGAGTAGACTAGGATCAGGAATGGGCGCAAAGGGCTATCGACTCCACACAGAGATGAAGTCGAGGATAGTGCCGTCATCGCCGGTGCCGGAGCTGTGCGTCCGTATGGGTTTGATGAGGCTCAGTCGATGCAATGCGTCGGTCCGGGGCTTGGGACTGGGCGTCTCGTCGACGGTGCCGTCGGCATGGTAGATAATATCCTCCCCAGGAGCCGTGAGAAGAGCTTCGTAGAGCTCTGGAGAGACACCCCAAGGAGGTCCTTGAGCGGACATGGGCTTGTGCGTCGGGAACTCGAGGCAGATGAGCCGGCCGTCCGAGGCGAGGAGCTCCGTCATCCGCCTGGACCATTGAGGCCTGGCTTCGCGAGGGAGGGCGCATAGAAACTGCAAAGTCAGTCGCTGTGTTTAAGCATAGCAAGCATAACGAGGACGCATGCGATTGAGAAATGGGATGAAGGGGAGGAGAGGCGGCATTACCGTATAATCGTATATGAGATCAAACTTGGCCTCGGCCCCGATACCCTCGGTCCATTCTTGGCTGAAGAAGTCGCCAGTCACCCAATGGATGTTTCCCTTCTCGAGACCGTCCATAGGCTTGTATAGGCCACCCTCTTCAGCCTTCTTTTGGTTCGCAATGGCTTGCTCCTTCGCAGTTGAGCTGAAATCGAGCCCCCATACATCGTAGCCCCAGGAGCTGAGGAGAAGGACGTCGTGACCCCGGCCACAGCCAGGGACAAGGGCCCTCTTCTTCTCGACAGTGCCGGTCGCATTGCGCAAGGGCAAGCCGCGGTGATCGTGGTGCTGGGCGGGAGGTACAAGGTCGGTGCGCTGGGAGAGTAGGTCGTGGAGAGCCGGGGACGGACCGCCGCGATCCCATGGAGTGCGGGCTTCACGCCATGCCGAGTCCCAGCGGGGGCCGTGTTCAGCGAAGGTGAGGCCGGCGAAGGAGAGAGGAGAAGCCGCCATTGGGGATAAGCAGAAGGAGGCTGGTTGCGGAGGAGAAGGTCGGAACGGCAACGGGATTGATAATTATATCGGTAGTGGCGATGATATGGCGCGGTTTGAATGAGCTGAGGTGGCTATCGATAGAGACCAGGTGCGAGGTAACGTCCAGATAGGGCACGATATCGCGGGGTTGTAGCTGGAATAGTGAAAGAGGCGTGGCAGAGGTGAGGGGGATCAGGTCATCAAATGGCGGGGCATTGCGATGGGTTGAGACGGCAGTGGACAGTATAGTAGGGGCTAATTAGCTGGGGCAGGATGGGCAGGAATAATTATGTCAAAGTTTATCGCCAATGGATACCTAACATTGAGGTCATGAATATGGGGAAGGTGAGAGTGAGTCAAATTGGAGACGATGAGACGAGACACCGAGAGAAAACAGGGATGGACCGCCGAACTTCCTGATCGCGTGCAAAGTGCGTTCCGGGCAATGGCGAACTGGAGCCACCAAGCCGGAGAGACCTACCGTACCGTCCCGCCGTTCACGGGCGTCCGGAGTCGCAAGGCCAGAGAAAGGGAACTAGGCCGTTGCCCCTCCAATGGAAACCCCCCCTCGGGGATGAAGCTAGTCGCCAACCGCCCCGAGGAACACCAGCGGGAGGAGGGGGAAGAGAGAAAGCCAGTGGAGGGGCCAGTATGTAGTGTACATAGTAGTCCATACGTACGGTGCCTACCTCTAGGCTCCAGTGGAGAAGGGGAGGGGTTGAAAGGAGCCCAAGGTGGAGGGGGGGGCGGGAGGGAGCTGGAGTCGATGAAGCGAGGAGACGTTCTCGAGATTGACTGATTGATTGATTGATTCTGTGGTTTGACGTGGTGCACAGCAGAGGTTGAGCGGACCGGAACAAGTTTCCCCGCTGCATGTACGGACCTACTGGACCACCTGAACTCCTGAAGCAAGATGTGAGCCGACGTCATTGAGTCGCACCTTCCATCGATCGCTTGGTCGATGAGCGACGGCAAGGAGACACAACCCACACACCCTCCCACTCGGATTTCCCTGATCGTGGGGTGCAAACGGCGGGCGTCGTGGGGTGATGATTGGTGCGGGCGGTTTGGCGGGGGAACGCACGCCTTCCGCTGTCCATATTCGCTGTACCTAATTACCTAGTTGTGTCTCCTTTATTTTGGGGGCGAAAGAAGAGAGAAGAAGAAGAGGGAAGAAGAGGAGAGGGAAGAAGGGGAGAGAGAGGAGGGGGGAGTGGAAGTTCCGCCTGTGACCTGGCTGGATACCAATATTCCTGATCCAAGGGATACACCGACCATTCATTCTATCCCGGGCGTCGAGGGAGCGGGTTTCTGTTGTGCAACCCACCACCACCTGTGGTCCGACTCGAAGCTGGGAACAACATCCGATCACCGAACAAGGTTCAGAACTTGCTGCTTTCAACAGCCACTCACTACTAGTACTGCATGCTCAAGAAGCCTGCTTGCCTATGCCGGCTTCCTCACGAACTATCTCCCATGTCTAGTACATGCTCGCAAAGTCTACAAGCACGTGCTCTTTATCCATACGCATCCTCCTCGTTAAGTTCAGGGCGGGGTACAACGGAGGGTGGGCACCGAAGTTAACCCCGAACCGACGTTGTTAGCAAAGGCAAACACAGTCTCGGATGAGGGGGCAATCAACACGTTCCTGTCTCAAAGAGACCGGAAGCGCCCCCGAAGCTCAGAGTCTAGAACGTCATGGCATGGCGACACCGTAGGAAACAGAGTTGGGCCGACGTGCCAAAATGTTTCATCACCGCCAGATGCACCGGATGCAGCCACAGTGAAACCAGTTCAAGGTTCATGGTACCCTACTGCTGAGCCCTCCTCTTGTCACTCGGAGCATCTATGAACATCAACGTGGGCAATGGCGATGAGATATAGGTGATTGGTATAATATAAAGGCGATGGTATATCGGAGGATCCAGCTGCTGCCGTAACATGCCCCCAAAAGTAGAGCAAAAACAATTCCCCTGCCTCTTTGGTCCGAGTACCTCAGTACTGTACGAACATGCTATCATCTATCGCCAACCGTCCCAAATCATGGCGGCAGAAACAAAACTCCAGTGGGCCTTTTGTGCCTAGCATCCCATAGTGTTTCCCATACGCCGGAACCCCAAGTCGCTTTCAACCCAAATAAAACTAAGAAAAAAGACAAAAAGCAAGGAAATTCGGCATCGTCCGCATCCGCAACAGTTGGTCAAAGTCTGTCCCGTAGAGAGGAGAGCCCAAAACAGTAGGAGATCATGGGCACCTTTCAACCATCCATCCAGGCGTTCACCAGCCCATACACGGCCGACCTCGGCCAGTCCAGTCCACGTCCGCGTCTATCGATCCATCCAAGTTCATCGTCATCGGGCAGCGGGCCGGGTAAAGGGACCCACACCGCCCTGAGCCGGTGATTATGCCGGGAGATAGAATAATCGGGCCCGCATCGAACCACCCACCCTTCCTGTAAGGGGAAGCGACGAGAAAAGCAAAGAACAAACCCACTCGACTCCCGAGGCTGCCGCAGACGCTGCTGCTAGGTCCAAGGGCGCCAGGGCTCATGGGATGGGGCCTGTAAGCCGCGATAAGGGAACCGGGACGGGAACAGGCCACTGTCGTACGCGTCGGCTGAAGATGGACATGAATGGCTCTGGGCGGCGGCGGTGATGGATTGCTGGATCTGAGGATTCGGGTTGAATCGATTGGTGGTGGCGGTGTTTGGGTGGTGATGAATTAGCCCCAGGGCCGGCGGCTTTCGGTTTGGGCCCTCGCTGCTTGGTCCGAGTCAAAACGAGAACGAGAACGTTGACGAGACGTGGATCATTAGATGCCGCACTCCTCAAAGTCACGCATCATGACGGCCATCTGAGCGCGCTTGGCGGCCTCGGCGACGAGGTTGAAATCCTTGAGGAAGGCGTCGGTGGACGATGTCTTCATTTGAGTGGGGGCGGGCGGCTGGGGGATCATCTGGATTGTGGGGGACTGCTGAGCCGACGAGGCGGACGAGGTGTTGCTGAAGCTGGGGGCGTCCATTTTTGGTAACGTAAGGTAGTATCGGTATGAAGGGCCGGGTTGCTTGCTGATGGAGGGAGTTTGGTGATTGATGTGGGAGAGAAAATGGCGGGAGAGGAGAGTTAAGTAACAAGAGGGAGGATGGATCGTCGGAGGAGAAGGCGAGGGGGGATGCTTTATGGCTGATGCCCTGAAAGCTTGGGCAAAAGGAAGGTGCAGTTGGCGGGCGGTTGCAGGGAGATAATGGATACCGTGCGAGGCGTTGTCGAGAGGGTGTGACGGCGTCTATATTGGTGGTGTGTATGGCGTGTGTCTCACAAGGGGATGCTTGTCAAGGGTTTTCGTATCTACGAATATGCGTGTGATGGAGCGGCGGGCGTTGGAATCAGACGGATGTGGAGGAGAGAGCGGGAAAGAGCGAGACGAGTGCGGGAGCAGAAGGAGAAGTAGATGTAGGCACTCCGAGGTGGATGAGGACACCGGCCCCGTCGATACAACAAGGTTGTAGTAGTGACGTTTTAGCAGATCCGAGCCGAGATATGTACACAACTAGATTATGGGGCAGGGGAGGAGGGAGAAGTGCGACAGCGGCAGCGCAAACAAGGCAAGCCAAGGCACGCAGTAAGGCGAGGCGGCGCCGCAGCGGGCGGATTTTAGGCTGATGGCATGGAAGAGGCCGGGGGCTTGGTGGGGAGGGTGGAGGTAGAGGGTGGTGGGAGCCGTTGGCTGCAGGTTGAAAGATGCCAAAACATGTGTGAGACGGAGTTGCCGACGGGATTGATGTGGAGAGAGACTGTGTGTGTAGAGGCGGCTCGGGGTGGTGGAGGGGGGGGGGGAAGCGGAGACGGAGACAAGAGCGAGAGAGGGTGATCTGCGAATACTAGATTACGTAGTAGACTGGGGGAGAATGAGGAGATGTCTATCATGTCACAAAGGATTCCGAAGCCAGCAAGACGCCCTGATGAGATGAGAATAGGCGGGACGGCACGGCATATGCATCCGTGCGATGATGATGATGCACCGCCGTCAAAGCACCTGGCACCTGCATCTTATCGAAAACTCATGATGTGACCCCAAGCCGGTAAGCGCGCCAGAGGAGGGTGAGAAAAGAAGAAGAAGAAACGAGAGAAACCCCCCCATGCCGCTTGGGTTCGGCCTTGCTGGGCTGGGCGGCTGAATACCTACCTACCTACCTCCTTGGCGAGGTGGCCGACGCGATGGATGCGTAGTATTCGTACCTACATGGGACAATTACGGGTTCTGCGTTCTGGGGTAGTAAACGTGGAAGCGCGGGAACGCGGACGACGATTTGGACCGGGCCTGGAACCCGACAAGGGGACTCGGGGCCCGTCGCCCAGGACCCTTGAATGCTGAGAGGTTGAGCTTGATGAGTGATATTCGTAGCCCGACAGAGAGAGCTTGGAGAAGCACCGAGTTGGCAACTAGACTAATCGTCGGTGGCAATCGGCTAGTGCTGCGGCCTGCAACTGCAGGCAACCGGATAATAATTCTCCATTTCACCTGCAGATGCTAAGAAGCTTGGGCTTGGCTTGGCTGCCCGGGCTCGCTGCAACCTCTCTCACTCTCCCTCTCTGGTAGAGGCTTAGCCCGCTTCTTTCCCGATCCTTTTCTTCTCCTTCCATTCGGCTTTAACGTGGGGCGACTTTCCCAAACGGTCCGGGCATTTAGAAGCGCCGGCGAGTGACTGGCTGAGCGACCACCTAGCCATGTACAAACATCACGCTAGAGAAGCCCCCCACCTTTGTGCTCCAGCTTGCAACGAGATGCGGTGTGGGGTAAAGGAAAAAAGTCGCCAGACTCTTCGTTCCTTCCGCTTGTCATCGAGGGACGGAGGGGAGCATCATGTCCCGGCCTCGGCTCATGCGGCAGCATATGGCGAGACACACACATGCGCGCACGGAGATAGAGATAGAGAGACGCACACGTAGATAGATGGCAAGAGTATGTATGTCAGTGATGCGTCATTCCACCTGCAATTCTCCATATCAAAGACTTCCTCATCACTGCAGACCTCGGCCGTCGGTATGCTAGCCTGTGAGTTAAATGTTGTGCGTGTGGAAGGAGAATGAAAACATCTTCATTTCGTCTGTCCCCATATACGAGTACGGCGGTAACTATTTCCCCTATCTAACATCCATCTAAACCCCCTCCGCCCATCCGCGACGGCAGGAATGATGAGACTTCGTGAAACTAGTTTCTCTAGACCCAGTCAATGTCGTGATAAGGTCCCTGCACTGCCTTTGGCTGCCGGGTCATTTCGGAATCCCGCCCAGCCAGCTGTGAACAGTCCTGGAGTCCGGTCGGTGGGGAATCCCGAGATTTCCCCTTAGCCCATCTTGTCTACCCGCCGAGCCCTCATTGGTCCTTTGTCGTTCGGTCAATCGGCCAGTCTCTCGCTCTCTCTGTCTTGTCCTTGTCCACTCGTCCACGGCGAATCGGCCTGGGTTTCCGGACGTCCAAGTCCGCATCTTCCTCGGGCCTTTGGTCCGCTTTTTGGTCTATTTTTTTCTTCTCTCTCTCTCTCTCTCTCTCTTCCTCGCTTCGCACCACCTAGGTACCGGAGTAGTTTACCATGCTTTGCCACACGTCATTACCCCGGCCACGATCCCATGTTTGTCCCATGCCGCTAGGCCCGGGCAAACTCAGACCGAGCATCAACCGCGGGCTTTGCGGCTCACGAGCGGCTCCCGCCCGACCTGGGGTGGACTTCTAGACCGACCTCTAAGGTCGGTGGACCTCGTTACGAGGCAGTCGGACCGGCGAGAAGCTAGAGCTAGGCACAGCTAAGAAGCCGCGATTCTGCCGATCGTTTGGAAGCCTTCGTTATCCGTGCCCTCGCCAGTTACTGGGATAATGATGCTTCCGGCGCCGTGCCACAACACCTGAGCTACGACTTCGACAGCCCCAAGAAACTGAACTCCGTTTGTTATGTAAACAAGTTTGCATCGCCCGGGACTCCATTAGCCATATCCCGAACTAACCGTTCGAATTCCTCGAGCGGCATCTGGGCATGTGTTGCTTCTTCAGTATACCAGTCAGATGGGAGCAGGCAACAGAAGCCACGACGTTTAATACCAAACCCTAAATCCATCGACGCCGTTGCATGACTCGCCGTAGATCTCAAGTTTCTCGCATTGCCTCCCAACGGACAAAAGCCCGTCATAACGGCCGCAAAACACTTCCCCACAGACTAACGATCCCACAAGACGAGGCCCAGGGGGGAAAGAGAGGAGCCCCCCACGTGGCTCACCAGCAGCTGGCCTCCAAGGAGAAAAATAATCGCTCGAAGTATGCTCGGCTGAGCTGTTGGTAAAATAGACGGTAGCATGGCTGATCTTGCCATTTCCAACCTCGCTCTCCATGGTGGTCTCTGTCATGTCTCGGTGTAGGTACGTCGGTGGCCTCGGTGAAGCATTCTCCCCTTGAGAAAATTCGGGGTCCAAGCTGAGCAGAGGTACGTACCGGTCCTTACCTGAAGCCCCCGGAGTTTGCCCGCGTTCCAATGGAACTCCAACGGAACTCCACTCCCCACGCGCTGCCGCTTGCGAAGCTTCGCATCACAAGCTCAACCACCCTCGGCGCTCCGTTTGGCATCGCCATTGCACCGCTTCCACCCCGGCGCAGCCTCTCTCCCACCGCGAGACTCCAAGGCGCACCCTCGCGCCGTCCTCCTTCGCTCCTTCCCTCCTCCCAATGGCCGCTGCCGCTACTCCCCAGGCCGGCTCGCGCCCCGGCTGGTTCGCCGTCCCGGCCCCGGTCCGTGGCCTCTTCGACGTCTTCCCCCTCCGCGTCTACGGCCCCGAGGCCCTCCCCGTCCGCGCCCCGGCCGCAACCCGCGCCCGTCCGACCCTCTATGTCTTCGTTGCCGACGGTGATGCGCCCCATGGCTATCCGAGCTTCAACCCCTCGTGTCTCAAGTGGCAGGTGTGTACCCCCCTTTGACCAATTCGAGTTGGGTCTTCATGCTAATGGTTGACTGTGAATATAGACCGTCCTAAGGATCGCCGGCGTCGACGTTGATCTTGTGCCCTCCAATAACCACGCCTCACCCTCTGGCGCGCTGCCGTTCTTGCTCCCGCCGTCGTCACCGTCCCCGAAGGCTTCGCCCGTGCCCCTGACCGGCGCCAAGATCTACAACTACGCCCGCGAACATGCGACGCTCGATTTCCCGGACGTCACCTCCCCTCGCCTGGCAGCCTACCATGCCCTCCTGACACAGAACATCCGCCCAGCCTGGGTAAGTTGCTCTCCCGGTCCTCGTCTCTAATGCAATTGGGCAATGTAACAAGCTTCTGACTCCCTCCCAGCTTCACGCCCTCTACCTCATCCCCGCCAACGCCCCCCTCCTCGCGAGCCTCTACCTCCCGTCCTCAATCCTCCTCCGCGCGCCGCTGCACCACACTCTCCGCACCGCTGCTACGTCCGAAATCCTCAAGACCACGCGCCGCCCGCACATTACCCCCGCCGCAGCTCTATGCCGACGCCGCCGCTGCCCTGCGCTCGCTGTCAGCGGTCCTCTCCGACGACGACTGGTTCTTCGGCGCCTCGGCACCGGGACTGTTCGACGCAGACGTGTTTGCGTACACCTATCTTATGCTCGATGATGCGTTGGCCTGGCGAGATCTTGCACTTGCTGAGTGTCTAGAGGGGTTGGACAACCTGAGGAGACACCGCAAGAGGTTATATGAGCGTTGTTGGGGTGCGAAGGCGCGATAAGTGGCCGAGAAATGTATTAGTAAGATGTATCACTGTGGAACTTGGGAGAGAACAGGCACAGGACAGGTATGGAGCATTTTATAGATGTCGTGTAACAAATCAACCGCGAAACAGGTCAACGGAGGACTAAAATAGACAGGAACAATTCAAATACGAAGCGTAGTGGGCTCTTGAATCACCTAGAGTATCACGATGTCCTTAGAGTGAGCAGTGCAAGGTGGTTTCGAAAATAATTATCTCTGGTCCTCGATCTTTGACCCTGTTCTATGCGCTTGGCCATACAAGATATTCTTTCCCTGCCCAACCTCCCCAGAGGGATAGGTTGCCGCGCTATCAACATCTGAAAACAACCCTAGACCGCATCTATAAAGCGCTCCTCCTTTGTTGCAGAACCTCCTAGGCATTTAACATACAGGTGGCCCAGAACAACTACAAAAACACACTTTGTAAGGGGACAAGAATATGGGGTGAGACGGAAAAGTGCGAATAGTAATAAAAGGAACGGGAGCAACCAACAGCTGTTAACGCCTATCACACCAAGACTCGAACCACTAGGATGCAGTAGAAACGTAATTCGAGAGTGAGAGGGGAAAAGCGGCCCCTTTGGCCAGCAGTCTGCCAAACGCCGAGGTATGATCCGAATTCATCATATGCGACACAAAACACCAACGACCGAGGAAGTCATATACTAGACCGAATTCACAAGGGCATCAGATCTGCTTCGACCGGGGAATATCGTTCATGGCGTCATCAACCGACACAAAGGCGCCTTCGCCACCGTCCTGGCGGAGGTCCTCGAGAAGGACGCTGGTCTGGGCGTACAGCTTTTCCAGCGATGCACGAGAGGACTTGCCCAGAGATACTGCTTCATCGTTAGAAAGAGTCGCCAGCGATATTCGGTACGTTCGTCATGGGGATACTCACATAGGATGGCTGAGTTCAGTTCCTCCGCTACAGCGACCCGTCCGTTTCTATCCAACAGGTGACTGACCTGCGGCTCCTCCAGGGGATTCCGGTAGGCCACTAGGGCCCAAATCTCGTTGAGCGCCTTCGCGACCTCTTTCCGTGGGTCATTGGCATACTCGGCCTGTAGTGCCTGGCCATACTCGAGCATGCTGCGCTCTAGCTCAACCAGCTCGGCTGAATTCTCAGTACCATCGGCATCTAACGCTGCCCAGGCAGGGTTCTCGCTGCCATTCATGTCCAGGTCCATATCTTGAGACGTCCCGGCCGTGGTGTGCCCGTTGCTCTTCTTCGAGTCGTTAAGGGTGTTGAGTTGCGCTGCTTTCCTAACCATCTCAATGAATCTCCGACACCGTAACCTGAAATCAACATGCTCGTTGTCCTGTAGCACGTGTGGGTAGTACGCATTTGTGTACTTGAGAGCCCGGTCAATGTCGCCCTCCAGGATGGCTTTTCGGATACCTGCTTCACGTTAACCCCTGTCACGATGAGTCCAGAGAGGTAAGAACTTACGTTGGCGATTGTTGGCATCCTCATCATCCCTGATGTTGAGGCCGTCAACTTTAACACTAGGGTCGAGATTCAGGGCTTCCTTTTGCACTCTCATATCTTCTGCAAAGGCCCGCGCCGTTTCCACGTAGCCATCGTGCTGAAGGAATTGAAGGACAAGAGCCTGGATGAGATCTGTCTCATTCATGCCCGGAACTAGTGTTGATGTTTCCGTGGCATCAATGTCCTTCTGCACCTTGTTACGCTCTTCCTAGCGAGGGATTAGTGGCATGCACATTTGTGGGGATCACCGAGCACTTACTTTCATCAGGTCGTCAATGTTGTAGACGAAGGGAGTCTGTCCAAAGTTGGCTCTGATATATTCGCCAGGCTTCTTCAGACTGATGGCTGGGTGCAACTTGCCCCTAATGACATCATGGAAGGCAGTTCCTAGGGGACATGTTAGCATATCTGCAAGTAAAGCATGATGGACTCATGATGACCCACCTATCTTGACTCCATTCTTGGTGAAGAAGGCAGTATTATCTCGGAAGTTGACGCCGCAGCCGATCACGTCGCCTGTGTTGTAGCGCGGGCCGTAATGTCGTCCTATGTTTTGGCCGGTAAAGCATCGTCCGTCGTCGCCATGATAACCCCAAGCCTCGGGCTCCCAGCCTATGGGTCGTGACAGGGTCGCTGTCTTCGTTGAGAAGCCGATACCTATGGTTGCGCTATTCACGTCGTTAGCGCTGAAATCATCGTCATGCCAGTCGGGTGCTCGGCATTGGGATGGTCTGAGTAGACATACTCGTCTCGTTTAGCCGATAGTATTTGTACTTCGTAATAATATATGCCACACTGAGCCGGCATGTAGTTGTTGGCGCGGACAGCACACGCCTCGTGGTCGCGATCGTGCTGGTTCTTGGGGCCGACATACTTGATGCTCAGGCCATCGGGTTGAATCTCGATGCCGCCCCATTGATCGTCCTTGTTCCATCTCGACGGTAGAGAGGCCAGAGCGTCATCCTCTTCGAAAATCGGGGGGCGCTCGATGACGGTGTGTGACATGCCTCGATGAGAGCCCGGAGGGAGAGGGTGTTGATGGGGGTTGAAAGTGGTCAGATTCGGGGTGAGGCCGTTGGCCGATGTTCGGGTCGATTCCCGCGCCTGGAGCCTGGACCTGTGCGCCTCCGCGAGCTTTTTGACGTACGTCGAGTCGGTTAGGTACGTGGGGATGAAGAATGCCTCCTCCTCATTTTGCAGAGAGCCTTCGGCGGCTTCGGCGGCCATGAGCATGTTGAAGGCGCGTGAAAATGACGGTAGGCCACCCCTCCATGCCTGGGGAGGGCCGGCGGGCCCAAGACCGTCTGCTGCGAGGTCGTCTGACGGCCTGAGGCCTCCTGGACCCGTCAAACCGGCAAGAGAAAACTGGCCGGTCGAGTTGAGGAGGGAAGTGCGAGCGGGGTGCGAGTAGAAGGTGGCGGCTGCCCCAGGGCCGGAGGCGACAGCGCTGTACGAGGAGGGATAACGGCTCGTGGCAGTGGCACGAGAGGACGGAGCTGGGACGGCGGGGGGTGAGGCAGGCTCTTGGAAGCCCGAGGAGCCGTGCTGGTAGGGGCCAGCCATGGTTGAGCACGTAGGTAGTCAAGGAGGCACAGGCTGGCGAGGCTCCTTCGGAGGATGGAGCTCCCAGGTGGGTGCTTCTTGTCCGGGAGCCGTCAGATGCGGCGGGCACGACCGGGATCGAGGTGCGGAATCGGCAAGGTCCAGCTCGGGGAAAGAAGAGGCGGATGGTAGGAGGGTCGAGGTGCGAGAGCGGGGAGAGGGTTGAAGAAAGGGAAAGAGAGAGATGAATCCAAGAGATGGCGTCAATCAACGAGTGGTTGGCGGTTAGGTTGGGGCCAGCGGACGGTCACAGAGTACAGTACGTAGCGTAGAGTGGAGGGCGGAGAACGGAGAACGGAGAGCGGATGGGGTGGAGGTGGTTCCGTTAAGGTGCCGTCACCACACAGACAGTGACCCGCTTTCGCTGCGCATTCGTCCAAAGCACCACTATCACCACGGATGACAAAGAGCTCGCCGGAATAAGGAAGCAGAGAGGCAAAGAAGGATCTAACAAATTGAACGAGTCTGGGCAGAAGCGGAGGGCAACAACGTGGGGGAATACTATTCAAAGCCACACTGTCAGTCCAGTGTCACTGTCTCAGCAAGAGGGGCGAGTGATTCAGTGCCGTTTGCGACTCTCCAGCGGCCCCCAGCCAGCCCAGACTGCCACTTAGTGGTGTGGCGGGTAGAGGTACAGCGCAATCGGGACGGGAGAGTGTCCCGCTTCTCCTCAGCGCGATCATTTCAATCACGAGGGCACCTCAGCTTCCCCCAAGCCAGGCTCCTGCTCATTGTTGGGCTTGTTGCTGCTGCAATCGCTTGGCTGCAGCCGCTCCACGACCCGCTACTTAACGTGCTCGCTAACGCGAAGGGTCCACGGTCGTACCTTTCCCCGCTGAGGTGGGTAGAGAGGTACTTTGTATCTACACCCATACTAAGGTTGCTACCTTACTACTACTAAATAAACGAGACGGAACTCGATGGGTGGGTGTGTGACCCTTTGCTAGGGATCCTTGCCATACAAAGCAGTGTTTGCTCCGTCAACTCCCTCTGGATAATGACTACTTACTATCACGGGAGGGCTACGACCCCCCTAATTAACACGACAGCAGAGCCATTACGTCGTGGTGTTGCTGGATTGGGCCCCCAGACCGATACGTGCAATGCCCACTCATCAGCCCAGTTTCCTCTGGCCCCCTCGCGGTACACTGGCGTTTGGCACCGGCTCGCCCAACACAACGAGATGCTTGGCTACCAAGATACAAATGGATGACGGACGATGACTTGTCGTTGCCGGAGCGTTTATAGCATTCGCTGACCTGTTCGTTTCCCCCTCTCTTGCTGTCATCCAGCTCAGCCACCACATACTCGTTTCCGGTTCTAGCCAGGTATTAGATAGTTCCCGCATAGTTATACGACATGGGCAGCATGCAGAATCGCCTTGGAGTAAAAAGCCGCTCTCGGGCAACGAGTACTTCCGTCCCCTTCAGTCACCATGAAGTCACGAGCCCGCCCATGCCGTCCAGCTGCTAGCCTGGGCCGGAGCCCACTCCCGGTGACGCCTCCGATCCAGATGACTAAGCGCGCTTTCAACCACAGACCACCTCCCAGCGACATCGAGACCACGACTTCTGTGAATCCAAGTATCCACAAATGCAACCATTGGGCATCCCCAACCCGCTCGCGGCCAGACCAGGTGATCAATCCTGATTCCAGAATCCAGAATCCTCGAGCAAATCCCACAGCGCTGCGTGGACGCGCAAGGTTGCATCTGCTCGCACCCTGACCCCCGGCTTTGCGCCCAACCAGGGGCCGGCGTAAGAGTTAAGAGTGACATGTCGGGTTACCGAGTTGGCATGACCACCACTGTTTCGGGATTCTTCAGAGGGAGTTTTCCCACGACAACCGTCGGTGTGGCTCGGGTCCCGGCGGCGACTCGAGAACCGCTGATGCCACCTTTCCCTCGGCACTGCGCGACAAGAATCACCTACGCCGGGATAACCCATAACCACTACCCACGGCCTAAACCTCACTTCACACAACTATTCTGATACTCATATTCATGTCAATGACAATCCATTCTTGAAGTCTCCCAGATCCGTCTAGCCTGGAACCATTGCGATAGTAATTATTGTACAACATGGACCGCTTCCAATAACCGTATACTCCCCCATTTGCCATCCTTTTTTCGGTAGCGTACCATACCTACTATTCCACAAACGCCAGCGACACCGTTGTCGCAATGTAAAAAACGAAAGACCGCCAAACCCAGGGGCCCTGTCTGCATGTAGAGTCTAGCAAGTATAACCTCATCCCTTGAGGAATCAAGCGCCAGCTCCGTATCGCCCTGAAACACCCCACCTCGTTATCTTGTACAGTAAGACAGTCCTGTTGATGAGAGGACAAAAAGAAGATGTGCTGCAGGCCTGTCACTATGAGGCGGCAGTGATAGCCATGGGCGCTGGCGAAGAGGCGTTGATGCTGGGAGGGCTCCGCATTTCCACGTCGACACCACTGTTGCTGTTGCTGACGCTGTTTCCTTCCTGACCATTGACCTTGTTCTCCTTGCTGCTGCTGTTGGCAGACGGGACTCCGGAGTCCTCTGTACCAGACTCGGGGCCGTTTTTCTGAGGAGCCGTCCATCGCGGAATTTCCCAGACAATACCAGTAAAGCTCTTCAGAGTGAAGCCGCCTTTGGCCCATTTGCGGCAAGGCTTACCGGAGCGATCGAGCGCGCGTAGGCCAGCGTTGATAGCACCCTGGTTTGCCTTGGGGCCAAGCTTATGGCCAGCACCTCCTTTGGCGGCGCCGGTGTGATCGATTGTGCCGTCCTCACTAGATGCAACTGTCAGCAGGAGTGTCTTGGAGTGTAACATGATAGCGTGGTATGGGGGAGATATGCAGGGATGAAAAATTCTCCTGGTGCTTGGAGGGAGAGAGAACTTACAGTCTCGGCTTCTTCTTGGGCCCAGGCTTTCCTCGAGGCTTCGGGACCCCATCTATTGTGCCGTTGGCAATGGCAGCCGATCGCTTGACACCCTTCTTCTTGGGGCCCTCGGTGGGAGGACCCATGACTGCAGGCGCAGGAGTGCCGTCGCCGTTGGCGCCCTCGGCGGCAGGAGTTGCAGCGTTGGAGTCGGATGCATTGTCGCCGTTGGAGGCACTGGGGGTTGGCTGCGCGGCCGTAGCGTCGGGGGCGGGCGAATCGATGGTCTCCTTGACGTCTTTCTCGGGGGACTCCTCCTTGACGGACTGCGACTCGGGGCTGAGAAGACCGCGGAGTTTGGCAGGCGCAAGGTTGAGAGTGATGAGCAAGGCAGGCTTGCTGGAAGACTTTCGGCGGCCGTCGGTAGACTTGGCTGTCGGAGCCATGGTGTTGACGGTAGAGCGTAGAGCGTGAAGTGCACCGGCAGCGACAGAGGCGAAGGGATTTTGGGGTGGATTACGGGAAGGTGGTGAGGTGGTGAGGTGGCGAAGTGGTGATGATGGGAGATGCAGGTGATGAAGGAGGAAGAGACGAGCCCGGGTCAGCGGTCTGCGGGAGATTTTGGGGATGAGCTGGTGACGGGAGAGGCGGCAAAGGGCCTAAGGCTGGTGGTGATCCGGTGTGGTCAGGGGTGGTGGGCTTGGGGGGCTTGCGTGGAGCGGAGCGGGAGATTTGTTAGTAGTAGGCGTGGGCGTTGGCGATGGTCATGGCGGATGTGCGCGGCGGCGTCGTGGTGAAGTGGTGGTGATGGGAGCAAGGAGAGGGAGAGGAATCAGGATGCAGCGGACGGGGGTGGGCGTCGTGTCTTGTAGGTTTTGGGGCCTTGGTCTCATTGTCATTTTCATTTTGGGGCCTGGGGGAGGGCGGCGCACAACAAAATCGGTTGGTAAAGGTTCTTGTTCGTGCGTGCTGCTCGCACTGGCGCTGGCTCCGACACAGAGACGGGACGGGGAGGGACTCAGAAAATCCCCAGACCAGAGCGGCGCAGACGTGATGCTGGGCGCGTGGCCCGGAGCGGTTTAGTGCGGTACGGGTTATGCAGTTATGAGTGATTGAAGTTGCGTCTGGGGGCTCTGGGGTCTTCTGGGGTGGCTTGTCCACTGTAAACCGCCTACCACGGGCTGTCAGGCCGCCTCGCACAGTACGATGTATGCATGTACCTGCCCAGCCGCCCCGAGGTGGTTTGCAATGTACAAAGGGGGGCGCATTATTCTGTCTTTGGCGCCTCAGGGTCCACCACGGGCCCATCCAGCCACTAAGCGTTGCCCCTTCCGTTCCTGCCTGTTTCCCCTGCGGTACGTACCTCTCTAGTATTGAACGAACAACTGGACGACTACCTGATGGTTCCTTTTCTCTCATTCTTGGTCTCTCTCCATCACCAGAGTCAATCAATCAGAGAGCGTCCCGTTCGCTCAACGCGGCCGGGCTTGGGGCTGACTGTGACTGGGGCACTGCTGGGCCAACAAACAGTGATTCCTCCTCCTGTGCAGATTTGAGGGTCAGAGGGACTGGACCCTCCCACCCTGGGCGCCAGTCCATCCATGGTCAGGATGCTCACGCGAGAGTCTGAGAAAACGACGGAGACGCGGAGGACCGAAAGCCCCTCCCCTCTCGCCCTCCTCTCGCCCTCTCTCACTTCCCCGACCGGACGGCGGTCACGCCGCCCATCGTGACAGCCTGACTTTACAGCCGGCCATGACGGGACGGGACAAGCGAAAATGCAGATGAAGACGCTCCCCCTGCCCAGTTCTCAGTCCCCAGTTCCCAGTTCGCCGGTGGCTGTTTTCACCGACTTGTTAGACCTGCAAGACAAGAATACCCAAGGCCCTAATCACAACCACCACGGGCGTGGAACCTGGAGGAAACTTCCCCAGCTTCAGCTTGCATCAGCACCACCACGCAAGCCCGCGAGTCATCTCTAGTGCCGCCCACCATCCGTCGTCTCTTGTCTAATCTGTCAACCCACCACACGCTGTGAATGGTGATTACTGGTCTAGATCCACCAAAGGATGTCCGAAGACGATACGCATCATCAACCCGCTCTGCCATCTCGGGCGCCATATCGCTGCCGTGCTGTTGCCTCCTTACCTCTTCCTCCTGCGCAACACTGATCACCGATCGGCCGGGATGCACGAGGGAACCGAGCAACGGGGCTATCGATGCTTAAGCGTCAAGCGAGGGGCAAAAAGAAACGAGGACCCCCTCGCATCGTCTCACATGGATGGCCTCAGATCCGCCGCCATGCCCTCCTCGGTACTGCCGGTAATAATTCTCGAGGAACTGGGCAGACTGGCCAAGCCAAGGCATCATCCGCAGCGGCGTCTACTCAACCAGCGACTCCCTGCCCCCAACCCACTCGTCACAAACCCAAAAAAAGTCTCGACTGCGCATATTTCGTCACGATCCTGGACCTGGCTGCTCATGTACCCGCCCATTGTGACTAAACTGCACAAAGTCATCTCATCTCACTTGTGATTTTCATCCATCTTCCGGGGTATGCCCGCAGTATTTGCTATTTTACCGCTTAAAGTCAACTCAAAAGAAACCGAGGACCCCGTTGCGTTTTATCGTGCGACAGCGCGGCTACTCCTACTTCTGGTTTCAACCTGAACTTGCAACCTGAATATTCGTAAACATGAGGCTGGCATGTGACTGACAGTCGCGGCGCATCTCAACAAGGGCTTTTCGTCCATGTTGCCTCGCAGTTCAAGGCAGACCGAATTTGTGCCACATCCTACCGTGAAAACCTGTGCCATGCCTTCGTCGCATCATTCAACCGACTTCTCTGGCCTGTCACTCTCCGACACTTGCTGCGTCATCAGGCTGCATGCTAGACTCGATGGTCGCAATGCCTCGGCTGAGTTCCTTAGTATCTTCAGTCCGCCGTAACTTGCCCTCAGCTTACCATTTGACTGCTTCCGACCCGCTCAAATCAGCGACTCACTCCACGCATGCGAAAGTGGTCTCTCCACAGACCCGGACGGCCCACGCAACCGTGGAACTCTGGAATGGAATGTGCAAATTCACCCGCACCGCAATTGAACCAGCAAGCGCTGGCTCACAATGCGTTGAGACACCATGATGATGGTCGTTGCCCTCGCAATCGTTGGAATGCGTTGCTCCATGCGACGTCCAAGATCTGGAGAAAGACATATAATTGTGGAAGCCGACGGAAAACAAAGCTGCCATCGGACGAGGTCTATTGCTTCCTTCTTCACAAAGTTGACACAATGGTCCGCTTCCACCACTTTCTTAGCATCGCTGTATACTTCCCACTCGACATACCCGGAGTCAAAGGCGCCATTTCCCTGTCCCAGTCCGCAGACTTCCAATTGAACGACCCTGCAGCAAGAGCTACACTTCAAGAAACGCATGTCACGAACCGCCGCGATGGCGACTCCCGGCTCCGTCACGCTCTCGGTCTGGTAAAGAGACTGGTTGAGGATCACGGGGATATGGTAGATGTTCCTGAACAGGCCATATACCATATCCTGGATCAGATCGACAGTCTGCGAGACCAAGTGTCGGGAATGCTGTCATCCGGTTCGCCAGATTCTTCATCCACGGAGCAACCTAGTCAGTCCCAAGGTGAACCCAAGGGCCAATCTACTCAAGAACACCAAGCTCCATCGAACACGGTCCTTGGCGGCGCCTTCATGGAAACACCGGAAGAAGAGCTTCAGGAGTTGTCTGGAGAGTCGAACTCAGCTGGCGCTACCCAAGGCTCAACAGAACAAACCGGGAACCAACCCCAAGGATCATCTAGGGAACCAGGCCCGACTAGTTCTCCACAGGATTCGACAGAACAGACCAATGAACTTCAGGAATCACCTCAAGAGTTCGGAACTTCGACTTTTACCCAGGCTTCGACCGAGCAAAACGGAGAACCATCCCAAAGCTCACCTCCAGGACCGACGGGCTTGCCCCAAGACTCGACAGAAGAGACTGAACAGAAACCTCAAGAACTATCTAACGAGCCGGAGAATTCTAGCTTTACGCAGGGTTCGACAGAGCAAAACCAAGGACAGCCCCAAAAGTCACCTGCGGAGCCAGGACCGACAAACTCTCCCCCAAGCCCAACAAAGCAGACCAAGGAAGAGCTGCACGAACCAACCGAAAAGCTAGAAACCTCGAACTCTGACCAGGATTCGACAGAACAGGCCGAAGGAGAGCCCCAGGAAGCACCCCAGGAGACAGGAACCTCGAGCCTTCCCCAGGATTCGAAAGAGCAAAACGAAGCACAATCCCAAGGATCCTCTGAGAAGCATATGTCGACGAACTTAACTCAAGACTCCACAGCACAAACTGAAGCCCCCGACCCTGGGGCACTGGTTGTGTCGCCAGGGACCAGGTGAGTGGCCGCAACCCTCTTCGTCGAGACTTTAACTGTGCAACAGGAAGCAGTGCCGCGACAGATACCGAGGAACAAAGCCCTTCGACGATGACCTCCGTAAACCTATTGAGCGGCTCAGACCAAGACAATCGACTTTCAAATACTGCAGCTGGAGTTAAAGGCTCACCTCAGACCCCAACGATCGCCTCCCTAATTACATATGACGGCTTTGAGCAAGGCACTCAAATTCCAACTACTATAGCCGGGGTCGAAGGCTCGCCTCAGATTACGACTTCAGCATTACTTACGTCGCCTCCCGATGATATCGAGGCGGTGGGATCCACGGCAGAAAATCCTACAGGCTTTCTAGAGATCCCGCAGCTCATAACCACCGTGATCAAATCAACCAACACGAGTAAATCGACTGTGACCCTGACAACAACACGCACAAAGTTTCTTCTCCTTCCCCTGCCTAGCGTTAGAATCCCGTTGGGTGCTGGAGAGGGGTTGGCGATCAACATGACGACAACACCCAGAATGTCCGCCAGCGATATCGCAGTGACCCCGATGGCCAATACTCCATCCAACAACGAAGATACGACAGAGACACCGGCAGTTGCTCCACATGGCCCCTCGATGCTTCTACCATTGAGGAAGGTCCCTGTTTCCAACTCGACTGCCGACGGGGCTCCGCTTAGCGGCTTCAGGACCTTATCAAAGCCGACGAGGAGTGTGGGGGAGGGGAACCCCTGAAGGGTGGAAGGGAGGATGGACTGGACTGGCTGGCTACAGCCCCCTATTCGAATATTACGGCATGGGTGGCTTGAAGATGGACGCGCTTACGTACGAAGGAATAATGATTTGAAATGGAAATGAAAATTTGGCGAACTTAACAACACCTGCTTGCATGCATTTGGCTTGGCTTTGTGACTTGACCTGCAAGGAAGCGGCACGGGCTGCCCGAGAACGGACCCTCCCCCAGATAGCCCAGGCCAGGTCAATCCGGCGGGCTCCAATATTCCCGCAGTGATCTCGAATGTGAGGCCGTGGACTGGTCCGGCGCCGTCCTGGTGCTGTGGCCGGAAAGATTCCGGCCACTAGGCCCCACCGGTGGCCGGTCAGATTCGGCACCAAGTGGGGCCAGATCCTTTAAGTGCGCCGGCCACCCACCACGACTTCATAATCAGAGTCCGGCCTCTTCACAACCACGTCCTCTTGCGCATCGGGGGATGAGTTTAGCCTCAATACTCATTCCCGGAGTTTCTGCTAAATCCAACGTCTAGCAGATATCTATGATCTACGCTGAATTCTGGACACTTGCAATGCGAAATGCGCAGCTCGCCGACTCATATGTCGACTCCTGAGCCGCGATGCCCTCAACATTGTGGGCATTCGTCACGATACGAGCGCCCGCAGCGATGCACGGCAGTGAGGGGGCTATCAACTGCGTTTCTGTTACGTTTCGTGGGCGATAGCCGCTCGTGACCTGCTTCAGACGCACTTGCGCAAGATAACAAGTGCCGATGGCGCTGTTCGCCCTCATTCATCCCCGCCTGCGTGGCCGGAATCGATTCCGGCCACAGGGTACTTAGGCGGCGGCGAGATCCCAGAGTGAGAACAGAAAACCAGATACCATCGCAATCACCGCTCGCGCAATTACCAGACACTTCTTCACTTCATTCTCGATATCCCTTCACTTGTTATTTTACCTTGGCAATATGGGTTCTCTCGGTAGCACGCCCCCTTTCCACGTCCTGGACGACACTCGTCCGGATGACTTGTCTCTCCCAGCCTTCATGGTGTCCACGACGCGGGGATTTCTGCCAAGGATGAACCCTATCGTGACGCTGCCCAAGGAGTTTGATGCCTTCGAGTCTATCCTCCAACGGATGCCTGTCAAGACCGCCTCAGGGGAACCCGGCCTCCTTGCTCAGTACAAGCTTGGTGAGGTGGTCGACAATGAGTTGCCCAACCTGGCCGAAGCTGTTGATAAGTACAAGGACAACCTTCCTCTCCAGAATGCCTTATATCGGGACTACTCGTTCCTTGCATCGGCGTACCTACTTGAGCCTTGTCATCACCGGTTCATCAAGGACGAGCCGTACGGCCTTGGGCGAGACGTCTTACCTGCCCAGATCGCGCATCCCATTGCTCGGTGTGCAGAGATGTAAGCCACCAAACACTCCCTTCTACCAGTGATGATAAACATATCTGACATGTCTCAGCTGTGGCTTCAAGCCCTTCATGGAGTATGCCGGCTCATACGCCCTCTTCAACTACCGCCTGGTCGACCCGGCTGCTGGCATGGAATACTCCAACCTTCGGCTGATCCGAGCCTTTGAGAATGGTCTAGACCCCACTTCATCAGAGGCCGGGTTTGTGCTTGTGCACATTGACATGGTCAAGAACTCCGGTCCCTTGGTAGCAGGGACCGTCATGGCTCTGGATGCGGCATCGGATACCTCCAACCACAACCCCGTGGAACGAAGGGCCAACTTCAATGAAGGCCTGGCGACGATCTTGGGCGCCCTGAAGAAGATCAACACCGTCATGGAGACCATGTGGTCCAAGTCGAAGCCGATGGAGTACACTAGTTTCCGAACCTTCATCTTCGGCATCACGTCGCAGTCCATGTTCCCCAACGGCGTCGTGTACGAAGGCATCAACGACAACAAGCCCATGTCGTTCCGCGGCGAGAGCGGTGCCAACGACTCCATCGTGCCGCTAATGGACAACCTACTCCAGGTGCCCATGCCCAGCACGCCGCTGACGGAGATCCTGCGCGACTTCCGCGAGTACCGGCCCAGCAACCACAAGGGCTTCCTACTGCACGTCAAGGAGCGTTCGACGGAGCTGGACCTGAAGAACTACGCGCTGGGACGTCACTCGGTCAACGGGTCATCGGAGGAGGCGGATCTGCGACGCGAGTCGGTCAGCCTCTGGCTCCAGATCCTCAACCAGGTGCGCGACTTCCGGTGGCGACACTGGTGCTTCGCGCGCGAGTACATCCTGAAGCGCACGTCGCACCCGACGGCGACGGGCGGCAGCCCCATCGTGACCTGGCTGCCGAACCAGCTGGAGGCGATCCTGGAGGAAATGATGCAGGTGGACGCGGCGGGCAAGGGTGCCGACAAGCGCGGGCTGGGTAAGGTGTGTGAGGATATCATGGATGCGGCGCTACGGCAGCGGGAGACGCTGCGCAAGGAGGTGGACAAGTACTGTGCGGAGCGGGGGGTGACTCGGTCTTGAGGGCTTGGAGAAGAGAGGCTGTGGATATTATGTATTAAGCGGCAGGTCTTGGAACAGAAGTGTGTTGAACCACAAGTTTGGTGAGGTGTTGGTGGTGATGTTGACAAGTGAGGTCGTTGTAGGAGGTAACTTAGGTGCGTGTAAGTCGGGGGTCCGGCGTATTGGTTGGCTACAGTGGGCAATATCAACCACCAGCCAATGGGAGACTTCTCTGCGATACGTATCCGTACAATGAACGAAAAGCATAGTTATGTCGCATCATTTGTTTCCATATGTCTATTTCTAAGCCTGATTCCATTGCTGCACTATCGGTCTACCTACTCTAAAATCTGCAACTAAATACTGACAGACGGCGAACCGGTGGGCCCTCTCCGTTCATTCACAAGGATAACCATCTTGCCCAACCCTTGCACCTGGCCCATCTTTGTGCGACCTAGGATGGAAGCAGACGTCACCGCCGTGGACGAACGGCGAGACGATCCGTAAACGGAAGAAAGGATCTCGGCGGGGGGACATCCGCGACTACGTAGTACGTTTTTGTCGGTTGATGGGTTTCTAGCACAATCTCTTAATCGAAAAATGCCATTTGACAAGACGACGGTTTCGGGCCAAATGATGGCGGCCGGTTGGCTTCAACAGGCGGAGTAGCTCACCCGTCATAATGACACAGCTCCAGCTTTGTGCACAACCACCTCGAGCTATCCCGATGACGAAACAAAGAGGATGGTCGGCTGCAGGAGTCGATCCACGATCCCCGAGTCCAGGTCCATCACTGCCACGTATCTTACATGCACATCGGGATGACCTAATTAGGACATATTAGGTAGGTGCTGGCTGAAGCGGCGAAGCCTCCTCGTCCAGAGAACAAAGGGGACAGCGGCGGTGCGACCCTGGCCCAGTCCAACCAGCCTTGTTCAGTCTGACATGCATGATTGATGGGTTCTCGACCACGCGAGGCTTCTTTCTCGGCGCTGCCGCCTTGTTCCTCTCTCTCACTCTGTCCGACTCTCACCGCGCTCTTTGTTTCCGCCGTGAGCAGCTGCAAGACACCAGGCGCAAGGCAACAATGCCGACGGTCTGATTTGATCCCCCCGCCGATTTCACCGACAAAACCTCGCGATGCGCTTTCTCTCAGCTTGCTCTCTCGCCTTTGGGCTGGCCACCGCCCAGCTTATGGAGCGGTATGGCTCGCTGCCCATTGCGCCCAACGGGCTGATGCCGCGCTTCTTCCTCGACAAGTCAAATCCATTCGCGAAGCGCGACGTGGACTGCGGCGAAGACCACCACAGCTGTAAGTCAAGTCCCAGAGTTCACCTACAGCCAGCGCTGACCTCGTCCCGACCGCAGGCCTCGATGTTGGCTTCGGCGAAGAGTGCTGCGAGAATGACACCTACTGCTACGTCAACCGCGACGGGAAGGCCAAGTGCTGTCCCATCGGGTCCAACTGCTCCGCCGACTCCGACTGCGACTCGACCGCCTACTTCTGCACCCGCACCGTCACCGCCAGCGGCACCCCGACCGCACGCGAGGGCTGTTGCGGGCGGAAGTGCCCCGAGACCAGCCTCTACCTGTGCGCAAGCAGCCTCGGCGGCAACTGCTGCGCCTACGGGGCCGAATGCCGGGCCGGCGGCGAATGCGCCTCCACCCAGAAGCCGTCCAAGTCGGCCCTGCTGACGCCCGTCGAGGACGGCTGCACCACGTCCCAGCACAAGTGCGCCGATGGCTCCGGGTGCTGCGACGACTGGATGCACTGCACCGAGGTGAGCAGCACCGGTTACTGCGCCGCCGGGAACCCGACCGAGTCCATCTCCGTGGTGCCCAAGCCCGGCGCCGAAGACGACGGCCTCTCCAACGGCGCCAAGGCGGGCATCGGTATCGGCGCCGTAGTGGGCACCAGCATCATCGTCGGCGGCCTGACCTGGCTGTGCATCTCGAAGCGCCGCCAGCGCCAGCGCACGCTGAGCCGCCAGTCCGCCGGCATCGAGGGCTCCGGCGGTCAAGAGAGCGCCCCGGGAGTGGACGGCATGACGGACATTTCCGCCACCGATCCCGGCCGGGCCCGCCACGGCTTGACGCAGGACTACTTCGGCCCGGACGCTGTGCCTGGCCCGTTTACCCAGGCGGTAGCTTCGACGTCGACGTCACCGGGTAATGTCCGCGCAGTGCCCTCGATGCCTCAGAGCCCCGGTGATATCACCGCGCCCGTGGAGATTGACTCGACGGCCAAAGACAACACCGGGAATGGGTTCCTATCGCCGACGACGCACTCCAGTCTCGTGGCGACACCCCGCTCTGAGGTTGTTGAGCGCTACGAACTTTACGGCACCGATATTCCTCCGGACCGATCGTCATCAATGGTCCCGACACCTCCAGAGAGTCCTGTAATGAAGCCGGCTCAGCGACCAGAATGAATAACATGATGCGAAATAAACCGTGCGTGGGGTCGCCTATTTTACTAACAACGCCTAATATCCTGTTCATGCGAGGGACCATCCAAATTCACTCACCCAGGAGCAATCCGTACATAAGAAACGATTATAAGGGCCGACTTTGCTCAAAACTCCATGCAAAAGGACAGACACAAGAAAAGACCACCATAGTTCCGTAAACGCCAAGACCGGGTCTTCCAAAGATGAAGAGTAAAAGGAAACAAAATGGGAACGACGGGAGTAATGAAGAAGCTTCTTCAAGCTGCTCGACCGACTCAACAGACAACACCTCCAAAGGGGGCGCAGTTCCGGAGGTCCTTGACAAGGTCCTCGACGCTGCTTAAGTGCTGGCTCAGCAGCCCCTGCTTCTCCTCGGTGGTGAGGGTAATCTCGCCTTCGACTGAGCCGGAGCGCTTGCGGCGGGACTCGGCAGAAAAGGCACCAGCGAGTTTGCTGGGGCTACGCTGAAGCATCCCGGGGACAGAGTCGCGCTGGTCGGCGCGGGGGATGGAGGGCATCTCGGGCATGAGGTAGAAGTAGAGGAACTCGACAAGCTTGAGCTTGACTTCGCGAGCGGTGGACCGTGACTTGAAGAGGGAGGTGACTGTGAGTAGACCGTCGAGGTCCTCGAAGGTGCGTGTGTTGCGGGGCGTGTCGATAAGGGCGGTGACTAGGGTGAGAAGGGTCGCGGACTGGATTGCCGGGCAGTTGAAGGGCTCGAGGAGGTCGAGGAGGAGCTATTGAGAAAGGGAATGTTAGTCGATGAGGTGACGGTACAGTTGTAACGGATACCACAAAGGCGTTGCCAGGTTCATACGTACGTTCATGTTCTGTTCCCGGATGAAAAGTGACTTGCTGGGGGGGTGTAGCAGCAGAGCACCCTGGATAAGATCGAGGGCGCTGAGGATCAAGAGGTCGTTTTGCCCATCGCTTCCCTTGGCCATGAGCCTGTCGAGGGTCCCAATCAAGCGCATTGCAACGTTCCACTCGAAGCCCTCCTGCAGCTTGAAGAATTGGCGGAAGGCCGGGTCCTGACCGAGCTGCCCGAGGTCCTTGCTGCCCGAGGGCGAGGCCTCGCTGTCGTCCCTGTCGGGGTCTCTGCCACGGTTGGTGCGGTCGTTGCGGGGGTTGGATAGGCAGATCTGGGCGAGCAAGCCCTCGACCTGGCGCAGGCCCTTTCGGATCTTAGGGCCATCGTAGGAGGAGAGGTTGTCGAAGGCGAGAGAGAGAAGAGACTCCATTGTGATGATGATGTGTGTGTAGGAGAGGGGAGGGAGTGGGAGGGAGATGTAGAGAGAGAGCGACAATATGGAGGCGGGTGGGCGTGGTGTTGTGGGTTTGTTTACAACGATAAAGAACGACGGAGAACAACCGGCACGAGGACGGGACGACAAGGCAAACAGGACACGGCGATGGAGGAGTGAGGGCAGAAGAGACCGACTTGAGCTGCAGAGAGAATGGTGTTAATACATTGAAAAGTGAAGAAGAGAAAAATTGGGGATCAAGCAGCGATGGAGTGGCCGAGCCTAAACATCAGAAGGGACTGGAGAGAAAACCAAGAGTTTATGTTGGAGGCTTGGAGCTTCCGGTGCTGTAAGTGCGTGCGCAAGTGCGATTTCCCCGGCAACCAGCCCGCCTAGCGTTTATTCGCATGAAGCGCCGTTTCAATGGAGATTCCAGCGCTCAGGGCCCAGCCGGGCTTCTAGACGCCCTGGAGATGGCCCAGGGTTCCAGTGGACGGGGGGCGTGAGCCATCCCCGGGCCATCCCCGCCGAGGGCGCCTGTTCCAGTGCTGCCCGGACGGGTTTAGTGGAGGGGCGCAGTGCCTTGGAACGTGCCTGGCTGTGGCGGTTTCACCGGGGTTTATGGCGAGGTGATGCGCTGGAGTGTCGTGGAGGATGACTTGGAATCGCCTGAGAGTCCACCCAGGCAGAGAGATCTGGAGGATACCGCCTGCAGCTGGGATTGGCTTAGTGGGATCTGACGTGACAGGCTGCAGGTTCGCAGATTGGGCGAGCTCCCAGAGGCCAAAGGGGGATAGACAATGCCATGGATGGATGGATGGATGGAAAGCATGTGAAAGTGTCGGGTGCCTGTAGGACTTTGTTGAGTTTGAGCTACCGATGCAGAACGCCACGGCTTCTTCAACCCAAGGTGCGCATGCTGACTTGGGCCGTGGCAGTAAAGCTTCAATAATCCCCCCTCCCAGCACCGCACTCATCCACCAAGAACCGTCTTAAAAAAGGCAAGGGAGGCAGATGACGAACCAGGCTTCCAAAATCGAAAGGGAGCACAGCCAGTGGGCTGAGGTGGTGTGGTTTTCCCCAATGATGGATGGATGGGATGAGCTTTGCCTCAACATATTAAAGTCCGCCAGGGCCCATGGACACGGTGGCCATGGATACTAAATTTCCCATTCCCAGCTCATCGCCTATGTTCTCAAACGCTCACCTCTTCAATACCAAGCTGTCTTCTTGCTTTGGTCTCTGAAACAACCCCAGACTCGCACTGCGTCACACCCAAGCTTGTCTTGTTCGAAGCCATCACGGGCAGACGTCCGAAACCAAGCTCCCCTGAATCCCAGGTACGGCCAGACTTCCTCGCGCTCCGACCCCCATCTCTACGATGCTGTGGCCGTCGTGACCTTCCATTATCCATCATTTGGTTCGACAGATCATATCAAACAGCAGCGGAAGCAGCGGGAGCGGGTGCCCACGAGGCGCGTGAGAGGTTCCCCGCCGTTGGGCTGCATCATCCCGGAATCCTTGGTGCATGAAGATGAGGATGAGACCCGCTCGCATCGCCTCCGTTCGCCTGTCCCATCTGGCATTGGATATGGAGACTCCTGCTGGCTCCCGGCTGAAGCCCTGCTGAAGCCCTGCTTGCCTGCTCTGCTGCTGCTTCTCTTGGGAGACGTCATCGCCATCGTCAGCTGCCGATGGCAGCCTCAGCGTCACCATCCCAACCCAGCCCCAGCCCGAGCCCAATTCCATTCCAATAGCCCATCATCACCTGCTTCTCTGAACTCGGCTAAACAGGACTTGTTGTCACTGCAGATTCCCCGTCTCCCCGGCATTCGCGGTTGCTTCATTCCTCGGACCTCTCCAAAACAACCCCGCATTATCATCATTACTGTCATCCAGGTGAGTAGCTAGAGCATCATGCGCCCACCTTGTCCGCCTGCCTCAAACCCATCACCCCCCCTCCTCCCCAAGTCAGTATAGAAACTGTCTCGAACGACTTCGGTCCAGTGTCAAACCCCGATTATCCCCACTGTTGATCCCAGGGCCCAGGCATCTCCGCT
Organism: Neonectria sp. DH2; assembly: GCA_003934905.1. Classification (NCBI taxonomy): domain Eukaryota; kingdom Fungi; phylum Ascomycota; class Sordariomycetes; order Hypocreales; family Nectriaceae; genus Neonectria; species Neonectria sp. DH2. The sequence goes on along the minus strand of RQWH01000006.1, from coordinate 1,214,508 downwards.
AGCGAGCTCCGCTTGTTAGCATGCGATGCGACAGCCCTGAAGCTACCTACCTTTCCTGTAGCTCGTATTGGATTTCCCATGAGAGGTGGAAGTCCTACCACACTACGTATCTAGTGCGTAGTACGTACGACGTACAGCTGCTAGCTTACCCCCCCCCCCCCTTCCCCTCTAAACCTCCGTCACCCATCTGCAAGACCTTGCACATGACAATGGCTTTTTTAAAGTCTTCGCCTTTGCCTCCGCCTCCATCCTCACTTGCGCATCAGGCAGACTCGCGCTCGTTTGTGCTGGACACTCAATGACATTTGTTGCAATAGGTACCGAACCGCACATCCGATCGACAGCATCGCAAGTCGCACTTGTTGAGCTTGTACCGTGTCCTTGAAGACAGCTTGTGAAAGCTGCCTTGTCAGAAACACCACCACCACCACCAGGAGCAGGCATCCATCCACCCAACTCCTCCAATCCTACCTCGAATCTTCCTCCTCCTCCTCTTCCTCTTCCTCTTCCTTCCTATACTCCTTCTTCTCCTTCTTCTCGTCGACGCCCTCGCCGCACTTCCTCTCCCCTTCCAACCTCGATTCCGATCACACACGGCTCCATGATCCCCAACCAACCCTTCGATTCCACCGCCATCTCATACATGTTGTCGATGCCCAGAGAAACGGAGAAGATGCCCTCCAACCCACTGGCATCCCCCAACGTCATCCCCCCGCGCACCTCCAGCTCTGGAGTCACCAACCTCTCAACTCCGCCGCCCAAATCCGTGCTGCGCCCCGTCCCCGAAGGCGAATGGATCAGCCCCAAGCAGCGCCCTGCAAAGCCAGCCCTCACCCTAGGCCTCGGAATGATGCACCCTCCCAGCCTTCCCCCCGACCCCGAACGTTTCGCCCACGAGGACCTCAACTTCACCGCCCAGCGCTCTTGGACCGACGACAAAGAGAAGGTCGTGCGCGGCCCCTACGACTATGTCATCAGCCATCCCGGCAAGGACTTCCGCGCCCAGCTGATCGGCGCCTTCAACGCCTGGCTCAACGTCCCCCCGGACAGCCTCGAAATCATCACACGCGTCGTCGGCATGCTTCATGAGTCCTCCCTCCTCGTCGATGATGTCCAGGACTCGTCCGAGCTGCGCCGCGGCTTCCCCGTCGCCCACAACATCTTCGGCGTTGCGCAGACCATCAACTCGGCCAACTACATCTACTTTACGGCTCTCCAGGAACTGCAGAAGCTCAACAACCCAGATGCCATCACCATGTTCGCCGAGGAGCTCGTCAACCTCCATCGCGGCCAGGGAATGGACCTCTTCTGGAGAGACACTCTCACCTGCCCCACCGAGGAGGACTACCTCGAGATGGTCGGCAACAAGACGGGCGGGCTCTTCCGCCTCGGAATCAAACTCATGCAAGCCCAGTCTAGCTCCCCTATGGACTGCGTGCCCCTCGTCAACATCATCGGCCTCATCTTCCAAGTCCGCGACGATTACATGAACCTCTCCTCCAAGGAGTACAGCAACAATAAGGGCATGTGCGAGGACCTGACTGAGGGCAAGTTCTCTTTCCCCGTCATCCACAGCATCCGCTCCAACCCTTCCAACCTCCAGCTCGTCAGCATTCTGAAACAAAAGACCTCCGACACCCAGGTGAAGCGATATGCGGTCGCCTACATGGAATCCACAGGCACCTTTGAGTACACCCGGAATGTCATCACCGTTCTCATCGAACGCGCCCGCAGGATGGCCGAGGATATCGACCAGGGCCAAGGCCTAACCAAGGGCATCCAGAAGATTTTAGACAAGATGGTCGTTACCTGAGCGTTCTGCGTGCTCTTCCTGGCGTGTCTGTCTGCCAGCGAACGACCTTGCAAGGGGCTGGAGTTGGGAACGGCCCCGTGTTTTTACTCCTTTAATAACCGGATTTAACGTGTCACGAGCGGAGCGCATATAGAATGATCTGGCCGGCGTCCCGGGAACTGTTGATCTTCCATTTCACGGTTACGGGCATTATCTTTGAGTTGATACCATTTTTCTGGCTTCTCTTGGGCCTATTGGGGGATGGAGATGTCAATAAGCAAATTGTTACATTTTGGATTGAGCTTTCGATGGCGGATTTCTTACATCTCCCTGAATTATATCTTACATTCATGGCATTCATGGATGAACTAGGCTGCCCATTTCTCCCTTGGTCTCGTTCAATGCCTCGCATTCCAATATTTCCAATTCCACCATAAACGCCAACCATAAATGAAGTAACACCCTCGACCACAATACAGAAGTCAAGCAAACTATACCTTGTTAAAGGTCCTTTCAATTCGGTAACGGCTCCGCCATCTTGCGCTTCACGAGCCGCACCCATCTCCGCCGTCTCCAGTCGCCCCTCCTCCCGCTCCCGTCCTCACCCTCCTCCCAGCTCGGCCGCGAGGCGTAAGCCCGGAGCTTCCCCTTGTCGGCGGCGTCGACGACACCGGTGCGGTCATGGTGCTCGTCGTAGATGTCGTAGACCCAGCGCTCGCCCTCCGTCTCGACCTCGACGCCCGTGATAATGCGCTCCTCGACCCACTCGCGGCTCCAGAGGTCAAGCGCCCACTTCTTCTCGCTCCATTCCCAGGCCTCGGGAGCCAGGACGTCTTCGAAGAAGCGCGTGCCGCGAGGCCGGTCACCGGTGATGCGCCGCTGCGAGAGCGGATCGTAGGGAGAGGGCGAAAACAGCCAGGGCTCCCACTCGCCGGCGCCTGATATGCGCTGCAGCTCAAAAATCTCGACCTCGCGCGTCTCCGGGCTCGAGTCAAGGATGACGTCCCGCACGATCCAGCCGTCCAGCCACGATTTGGCCTTGGCTTCTTGCGGCTGCAGGCGTTCCTTGTGCGTGATGGCGAGGAGGCGCGCGACGGTCGGGTGGCCAATGCCGATGGTGGCCCAGCCGCCCAGGAGGAAGATGAGTTTCCAGGGGAGGAGGTGCGCGGCGATGGTCATGAAGAGACCGGCGGCTGAGAGGAACATGAACAGGGCAGAGCTCAGGGACTCGTCGCTGAAGTTGGTCACGGGCACCATCAGCGCAACGACCTTGTCGTGTCCCTGGCTGAAGTCATCCATGCAGTTCTGCAGGTCGCGCATGTTGCGGAAGAAGTCCTTGCTGAGTTCCTTGACTGGGCGTACCGTTGCCGCGGGCGCCAGAGGCGGGCCGCGCGGAGAGTATCCGACGTTTTGGTCGCTGGACAAGGTGCCCTTCGGTGGCGCGGGGTGCCGGGCCAGAAATGCGGGGATGAAGACTCCAAGGAGGAGGATGGAGATCGGGAGGACGCACAGGAGGTACGGGTCGAGACAGATGAAGGTATAGACGGCGAGGAGGGAGAGGGTGTGCGAGACTCGGTGCCAGGAGAGGATGCGCTCGACGCGGGCCTGGAACTTGAAGACGACGCCGATACGGGCGTTGAAGCGGCGGAAGTTGTAAGACATTGTCGTGATGTTGAAGTTAGGTCGCTCGGCACCAGGAGGCGGCCAGTCGTCGCCGGGGACTGAGCCCTCCGCGGAAGCATCATCGTCGGCTGGGATAACTTGCTGAAGGAGTCTATTTACACAAGGTCAGCGCCCCAAACCCAAAATACACCACGCGGCAGCGGAGGCACAAAGGTGACAAACTTCTCTATCAAACGGTCCTGCAAGCTTGCCTTCTCCCTGATGGCGGCGATACCGCCGCGCAAGCCGGACCTCTGGGGCGGCGTGACCGGAGGAGGAGTGGCCGAACGACCGGGACGAGAGTTGTCGCGGGGTCGCTCGGAGGTCTCGGCGGCATCGAATTCCTGCCCCGAGGCCAGGAGCTCGGCAGTGAAGTCATCCATGAGGCGCACAAAGGAGAGGTGACGGAGACGTTGGCGGCGTTCAAGACATGGTATGTACAACGTCGAATGCGGAGGTGGAGGCGGAGGTCTCGACGTTGATGGTGGTGCGTCAATGTGGCATGTGACACTCGCCACGCAGCACTGACATCACTTATGCGGCCAAACGACTACCTCAGCCACACCCATCCACTCACTTTGTTCACCCTCAGCAGGAGAGCAATTCTGACTTTTCAGTAGCGCAGTGCGGCCCGCGGGCGGCTTGCAGTTTGACAACGTTGCTTGGTAGATTAAATGGATGATTGGATGCGAAGGGAGGGTGTGAGTACTGCGTGGGAATCGACGTCATCTAGGATCTTCACTTAAATGAACTACCTACTTTATCTCCTTCTTTGAGCTGTCGTAGGTGAACCATGGTGCATATTTCAATAAGCACTGTCATTTGCACGAGCGGTGCATGCAGACAGACAGACCTAGGCCTGCGTAGGAAGCCTTTAAGTAGACTAAGGCTTTCTGAAACCACTTACCAAAGCTCACCCATTCCACATGTAAACCGAATTTCGTACGCTTCTAGCATGGCTCGCCAGTCGCATTTGTTTCCTTCCTGGCGGCCTACACCACTTCGGGACAACAGTGAAGTGCCAGGGTAACGCGTTTTGTCATGTGCAAGCGGGCATTGGTCCAGCTGAAGAGGCACAGCAATTTTGATCAACACGGACATACCACGGTACGGTCCTGTCATATATGCCAATCCCAAGCGAGGAACCCAAACAAACCACTTCTCGAGGCCCTGGTGTCCTTTCCGCCTTGGAAATTGAAGGGAGGTCTGCACCGCCGAACAGCTGGATTTGATATGCAGGAGACAGCGGCCAGGCGACGCACGCGGTGAAGCTCCCCCCTGACACTAGGAGCCCTCGCATTGGATCATCTGTCTCCTGCATAGATGCGATGCAGCGCGTGCATGGCCTTCGGCGAATAGCAACCGCACTTGAGAAAGAAGGCCTCCACGATGGTCTGGGGACACCATGGAACTGCAGTCTACTGGACCGAAACGTGGCAACAAAACAAGATACCCTCCTTTGCCATGACAACAGCAGGCAACACGGGCGACCAACGCTGGACTGGCTAGGCCGGGATGGATGGGAGATACAGGTGCCATTAGCAGCTCATCTGCGTTGCTATCATGATGTTTCTGCAGCAGCTTCTTAGAACCATGTCTACGGACCAGAGCAACCAAGCTCTACTAGTTCGTCAGAGTATCCGTAAAGTTGACGAAAACAACGGTTCAGAATCAACACCAGCTTTTTGCTCTGGGCCCTGTGGGGACCAGGTCCCCCTGAAGGCTGGCCGATGGAGCAAGGCGACGGGGCCTTTTTCTGCTAGTCAAAGGTAGCGTCTCTGCGCCGTCCACCAAAAGGAGAAACTTGATCCTGGTCTCGAAACTAGCAGCGTCGAATTGGGCACCTGTCACTTTCGAGACGCTGGTGCCAATGCACGAAGCAGGGCATGAGATGGGTATAGGACATGGTCCTGAAGGTCGAGTCCGTGTTTGGCTCGTGCGAAGTATAATCTCGCTGTCTGTTTGATACGTCAATCAGTTCGTGAGGTCGGGGTCCCCTTCGCAGCCTGCGTCAGTCTCGTCTTCTTCGTCTTCTTCATCTTCGTCTGTCTCCACTGCGCGGTGAGCTCAGCCCCTACCGCCACTGCCGCCGTTGTCGGCATAGCTAAACTGAACCTTTTGAACGCGTTGAGGCAGAGAGGCTTGGCACGCGCCGAGCAGACACATCAATCCATCGCGGTCCAGTGCTGGTGGTCTAGGACGAGAAATCCAAGTGGCGGCGTGTACTGTCTATTCCTATCAAGATGACGCAAATGCATCAGTGCGGCGGTGACTGTAATGAAAATACCACAGGAACGGGAGTATTAATTAGGTATTACGAAGAATGGGACGAAGTCGGTAGCCGGGCGGCGGTGGGTGTCCAAGTAAGCGTATGGATGGTTGCTATTGTTTGGGGAGGTCCCGACTATTATGGACGTGTGCGGTGCCAGTCAGCAGATGCAGCAGGTGCAGCAAGTGCAGCCGCGAATGGACCTCGACGGGAACGTGCCTCCTGCCTCGGAAGCCCTGAACCTCGCAGCAAGAGCCCCAATAAGTCCCCAGCTGCCCCTTCCTCCTGACAGGAGGCGGCATCCCAACCTACTAGTAGCACGAATACTTGAAAAGCAAACGACGGGTCCATGTTTGCCATGTAGCGATACCTTTATGGCGTGCCGCTAATGCGGCCATCTTGGCCCCGGATTACCCAGTTCTGAAGTACCTGGACCTCGAGCCCCCCCCCCCCACCCGCCTTCCGCCGAGAGGTTCACTGCCAGTTAGGCCCGGTAGGTACGAGGTACCATCGACCCCATGCCCCCCTTCCTGCCCTGTGCCCGCTGCAATTCACTGGCTGTATCCCTCTTTTCGAAAACAACGACTCTGCCTCGTCTCTCATCTACCATCTTCGTCTCCCGTCTCCCGCCTCTCATTTCCCGTCCGACATCTTGCCACCTCACCGATTATCCGCGCGACCCAGGAGACAGGCTTTTCTTGGCTGTCCTGCGCCTTCCAGCCCTGCTCCTCCCCCCTCTTGCCCCCGTCCTCCCGGTCCGGAATGAGGTAGCCGTTCGAATGCGCTCAGCTCCCTGACCGGACTGAGTCTGTGCTAGCGACCGACCCCCGTGAATCCACACTCGTGGTCGCATTGCCAGCCACGTCCCCTCGACCCGGTCCCTATGAGCCACGAGCACAAGGCACCGGCTGGGCCTCGACCGGCGAACTTCTCTTCGACTCGTTTGTGAGCCTCCCGTCTTCCCATCGTCACCCTCTTCTTCCCACTGATGGCTCTTGGTTGATGCATCCGCCATCGCCTATCCATCCCATCACACGCACATGGCCAAGCTGACCTCGAAGCCTTCGTAACAGGGGCAACAACTCCAGTCCTCAACCACCTCTTCCCACGTCGAACCCCGGCCTCGGCCTCGCCCTCGACGCACCAATGCTCAGCGCATCCGCCTCCAATAACCATTCGCTCTTTTCCTTCGGTCGGGATGGGGAGTCGGGCCAATTAGGCGAATCTACCGGCTCCTTCGACTTCTTGCCCTCTGTGAGCTTCGATGATCTACAGAGCAGCCTCGAATCTGCCTCGACCGAGTTCAAACTCACTCAATTTCCTTGTCCCACCGGCGAAGGAAGCATCCTTGAGACCCACGGCTTGAACGACGACAAGATGCTCGAAAAGTCTCAAGGAACCACCTCGCAAAACGGCGGCACCACCCGCCCTGCCATTCCACTTTCCAATCGGCCATCTCGTTCCGGCTCTCTTCTGCGACACCCCAGCACGTCAAGCAGACAGCCCAGTCTTTCATCTAGAGAGTCCTCTACGGCTCCTATCGATGCTCCAAGCGGTCCCGCCTCGACGCGAGCTCGTCGCCAGAGCCACTACCCACCCGTGTCTCACACCGTGTCCCACACCGCGACGTCGAAGCCACCTCGCAAATCGATCGGTCCGGGTGTGGTAGCAGATGGAGAATATGGCGCTCGAAACACCCAGAGGCGACGCCCCAGCCTCTTGTCAGATGGCGCATCTGGTGGTTCGACAAGAACATCGATGGATGGAGGCTCAAACAGTTGGTTGGATTCCACGCGAAATCCGGCCAACTCGAGGGCGGCGAAGGCAAAGTCGGTACAACCACCACCGCGCCCCAGCCAAGCGCACCTGGGTTTTGGTAACAACCTCACCCCGGAGCATAACCGTCTGTCAACGCTCGCTCCTCGATCGCCACGTGTCGGCGGACGACTCAGCACACCGTCATCAACCGGTAAGAGAGCATCCATTATGCCTGGCAGTCATCATTCTACGCACGCGACTGGCCTCGGTGCAAGGACGATAAGCCCGACAGATACCCGGCGGATGAAGCGCCTCTCTACTATGCCTCCATCACAACCCGCCACTCACAGCTCTAACGTACCTCCTCCGCCACCTGTGTCGATGGATAACCGAGCCGAATCGCGGTCCCCTTCTATGATCCCAAGAAAGGCCTCTGGCACTCCCTCTTCATCTAGGACCACCCCCGACATAAGCCGAAAATCGTACAGTTCTGGCCTCTCTGTCAACTCGTCTATCAGCTTCAACACAGTGAGGACGTCGACCGGTTCCATACAACCACGTGTCTCTCAATCTTCATCTACGTCACGATTACCTGCACCTAAGCATACAACTGTGCATAACCCGATGCCTGCAGATGACGAGGAAGATGTCCCGCCAGTCCCCGCCATACCAAAGGCATATGAATCACCAAAGGATTCGCCAGCCGACACATACTTTATGGAAAAAAAGAAGACCGCGCTGAGCAACATTGATGCACTCAGCGTGAATTCCAACTCCAACTTGACCGGGAGCATCTCAATGTTGGTCTTCCCTGAGCCCACCAAGGTCCAACGGCGACCCAGCGCCAGGAAAAGCTCATATGTGCCAAGTAGCACCAATGCGGATTCCGAACACAAGAGTACCCCTCAGGGCAGGAGGCATTTACAACCTTTGAGACTGCCTCCGATCAGTTTAGGTCCATTGAGCACTCCAACGACTAACAAGATCGCGGCGCTGCAAGAGCATGGCAGTGCAGATCGGAACTTGAGCCCACCACCCTCCCGGCAGCTACCAAAAACTCCAACCACTCCGATGACGGCCTCAAAGAGTTCCTTTTTCTCGAAAAGTCGACATGGCGATACGCCCGAATTACCGTCACTTCGGAGCAGCAGTTCCGTTCACCATACTCACCTTTCCCCCACCCCCCCTGACAACAGCTCCACGGACTCTTCATTGGGTTTCAAGGACATCGATCATAAGAACAGCATGTCGCCTTTCCTCTCCTCGTCTCTTCCCAAGGGTGGGACAGAACACGGGTTTCTAAAGAGGTCCAAGACCGGAGGAGACTTCAATACCGCAGACTTCACCACGAACAGCAGCAACTTTTTGAAGATAGGGTCCATACAAAACCTGCGGGTCCGCGGGCACCCAAAACAGACAACCCCGTTCCTAAGTCCCCCCCACCAGAGCCCGCGTCGGAGGAGCCTCAGACGCCTTCCTCGATGAGCTCGCTGCGACGAAAGCTTAGCATCTCATGGAAACGCACAAACTCCAAAAGTAGTATTACAGCTCCTCAAGATGTTATCGAAAAGGCTGCTGCACAACAGCAGGAGAGCATGCCTCCCCCTCGACTCCCCGCATCTGCGACTGCCAGCAACCTAGCAAAGGCCAAGCAGGGAAGCCCGACTCCTGCTGTTAAACCTGCTGGGGGATACCTTGAATCTAGGCGGCGAAAGAGCTCCGCGGGGAGTTTGAACGCCCTCTCATCCCACGACCGGACTAAGAGCGAGACCTGGGGTAACAAAAAGCCCACTGTGGACCCTTCTACCATGCCAACTGTTCGGAACACATCTGTTATGCAAAAGATTCTTCGACCGAGGACTTCCTCAAGCACGACCAAGAATCTTGACTCTTGGTCTGCCGAACTTGACAAGGACGACATTGGTGCCGAGGAGGAAATGGCCAAATTAGGATCTCGACGAAAAGAGACAGAGATCGCTGCCAGAACTCTGGATGCTTTGAGGAAGAGGGCGACACCCAAGGAGCGAGTTGGACCCCACGAGGCCATTCGCATTGCCATGTTAAACATTTACGAGCGAGGCGAGATTGTCGACTACAATGACGTGTACTTTTGCGGAACACAACATGCTCACAAAGTTGTGGGTGACCTGCAGTCGGATTCGCCCAATTTTGGCTATGACGACGAGCGTGGAGACTACACCATCGTGCCTGGAGATCACCTCTCGTTCCGGTATGAGATTATCGATATTCTTGGAAAGGGTAGTTTTGGGCAAGTGGTTCGATGCATAGACCACCGAACTGGAGGTCTTGTTGCCATCAAAATCATCAGGAACAAAAAGAGATTCCATCAGCAAGCTCTTGTCGAAGTCAATATCCTGCAAAAGCTTCGCGAATGGGTAAGTTTACATGCATGGAAGGATGGCAGCTGGTACTAATTCAATCACAGGATCCCAAGAACAAGCACAGCATGGTCAACTTTACCCAAAGTTTCTACTTCCGAGGCCATCTTTGCATCTCCACCGAGTTGCTAGACATGAATCTCTACGAACTCATCAAGGCACACGCATTCCGGGGCTTCTCGATCAGAATCATCCGGCGTTTCACCAAGCAGATACTCAGCTCACTCAACCTTCTCAAGCAGCACAAGGTTATTCATTGCGATCTGAAGCCGGAGAACATCCTCCTTCGTCACCCTTTACATTCGGAGATTAAAGTCATCGACTTTGGGTCCAGTTGCTTCGAGAATGAGAAGGTGTATACCTACATCCAGTCCAGGTTCTACCGCTCGCCAGAAGTCATTCTTGGCATGACATATGGCATGCCCATTGACATGTGGAGTGTCGGCTGCATCCTAGCCGAGCTGTATACAGGTGTCCCAATTTTCCCTGGAGAGAACGAACAAGAGCAGCTTGCGTGTATCATGGAAGTGTTTGGGCCACCCGAGAAACATCTGATTGAGAAAAGCACCAGAAAGAAACTTTTCTTTGACTCAATGGGCAAGCCACGTCTGACCGTGTCTTCCAAGGGCCGCAGACGCCGACCTTCGTCAAAAACACTCCAGCAGGCGCTCAAATGCGACGACGAGGTGTTCCTCGATTTCTTGACTCGATGTATGCGTTGGGACCCAGATCGACGACTGAAGCCCGAGGATGCTATTCGTCACGAGTTCATCACTGGTCAAAAAATGCCAGCTGTTCCCCGTATGCCAGCACGTGAGTCGTCTCCAATGAAGCGACACCACACGATATCAGTGCCACGCCCACTCCCCGATCCCCCAGGAGCCGGCCTGAAGACTGGGTCGTCGATGCGAACAGGAGCCAGCCCCTACAAACCAGTATCGGGTGCGCACCGAAAAGTGTCAGGGGGTACCGGGACCATGAACTCTGGCCCTACCAAGCGAAGCAGCGCGGGTACAGGCGGTGTGGCGATGGGGACAAGCAGTCTCCCTCGAGCAGCCGGGAGAAGCGTGAGCGCCAAGCAGGACCTCGCCGCCGCAGGTGCAACGGCCGCCATGGGCCGGCGAGGTTAGCCCCTAAACGTGGGCGAATTTTACGAACATAGGAGTTTGAAGGATCGTTAGCATTTAATGTGAGGGTCATGTGTCATTGGGTATTCGATACATTACACAGGAGCATGGCTTGCAATTGTACGACGACAATGCCTTGCCCGGCGACGATTGCGTGGATTGAACTACAAATGACTTGGGTCTAGGAGGAGGCGAAGGACTCACGATTAGCGATACGAAGGGTTCTTTTTCTGTCGATTACTTTATTCATTCTACTACTGCCTAGTATACACCACGACGAAACGACGTCTTTTTTTCTCTGAAAGCCTTGCAGCGGATCCCAAGGCGGCTATACAGTGGTACGAGTGGTACGATGTGACTCGACACAGTGAGTCAAGAGGCTTGGAGCTGGAACGTCTTTTGTGGAAGGTGTGCATATATAGAGTTGACGACTGTCTCGGAAGAAGGTAGATGGGGAGGCACTATGAGTTAGCTGACTTGGTAATGGGGTTTGGGGGCCAAGAGAGGCAGGCCAACTGGGGGAGGCAATGCCAAAATGCTAGATACTTAGGCATCAAGACAACCCTATGCACAATGGAATGTTCCAGACGGCATTCTCCTGAGGCCTCCGCGTGAATGTGATGTCAATCGAAGGTTAATCTGAGAGTCGGAAGCACGGACGATGTCTCGCCGATATAAGTCGGAGGGTGAGATATGGTCGGCTCACCGAGAGGCTAAAGAAGGAAGCAGGGCGCTTGTCTGACGAGGAGTTTCATGAGACTCTTTCGACGATAATAGATCAATCAACCTTACGGCGGAGAGTTTCACACACCCCGGTCACGGCGAATAGAAAGCGTGCAAGCCAAGGGGCAGCACCCGAGAGACGGTACGGCGAGGGATGTGACGGATGGGTAACGGGACGGCTAACCCGAAGCGGACATATCTTTCACGGAGGGATGGGGCCAAACAGCCGCGGCGGGCAAAGAATGACAGCCGCATCATGCCCGCCATTGGAGCATGGGCAGGAGAGCGTTCCCCGGCGGGCGACGAACGGCGGGCGGTAAAGCTAGAAAGGGGAATAGACGGGAGCGGTGGGGAGGTGGAAGTGAAAGTGGAGGAAGGCATGCAGGGAGGGCATCAAGGACCGTTGATTCGCAAAAGATGAGGCGGCGGGCCTCGTGCGCGGTGAGGTGAAGATGGGTCGGGGTGACGAGGTGTGCTCCTGGCTGCAAGTCTGACGGCTGCCGCCGGTGGAGTATCATAAGAGAGGGTGAGAGACGGGAAAGGGAAAGGCGCGCGGCGTGCTGACCAAAGACCAAGACCGGAACCAGAAAAAGAGGCTGCAACTGCATCGTAGTGGATCACAGGGGAGGGGATGCCTGACGACGGGCGAAACGGAGAAAGTCGAAACTCGAAGCTGGAAGCGTGAGAGGGCGAGAGAGCCTCTGGGCGATGAAAGAGCTACTGCAGCAGCCCGGAAACAGGACTGAAGTTGTCTTGATGCGGCCGAGGAGTCAAGCTACTCCGCCGGCGACTCCGGGAGGTGGATGCGGAAGTTGCGGCGATGAGGTTGTGAACGGGGCGTGCAAGCCACGACCAGAGGCGCAGCTAGCTGGTGGGGTCAGGCAGTGGCGCGTGCTCTCCGTCGGTCGGCGATTGGGCGCGGCGGGCAAGGGACCGGGCCTCTCCCCGCAGACCTTTAAGAGCGGGCGAGGCTGGAGCCGTTGTGGGCAACGGCCGGATGAGGTCATGGCGCCGGGCCACGACGAATGGGTGCTGGTGCTGATGGCGAGTGAGGATGATGGTGGGTGATAACGGTCAAACCGATGGCGATGGCGATGGCGATGACGATGGCGATAAAGATCATGGTAAAGTGGTACAGATTATTCAGCGGTAATGGTCGTCATGCTTGTCATGTTCGTCGTTGCAGTCGTCGTCCTCCTCCTCTCCGAACTGCCTTGTCATGTTCGTTGATTCCGTAGTCCCCGAGGCGTCCGTGGTTGGCCAAGCATCATCGCCAAGTCCATCATCCTCATGGTCACGGCCATGGCGATGACGAATAGCCACCGAGCCAAACGTACGTTCCCAATTCTTGCAGCGTGATGTTCCAGGCAGATGCCGATGATTCAGGGTGTGATGCTGGGCACATTCGGGCAACCATGTCTCTCTTTCCCTCTCTCGACTTCGTATCGTATCTCTCTGTCTTTTCCTCGTTCTCTCTGTGTCAATACCCACGTCTCTGCCCCTCGGCATTGGAATGGGGCGCTGCTGGGCGATGGGGAAGTGGGCAGGGTTAGGTGTCTAGGACGGGGGTTCTTCCACTACCTAAGCCCTGGATACACCCCGTCTGGTCTGAGCGTCTGAGCTCTGCATCTCTCGAGTCTGGAGTTCCTGGTGCCTGCCTAAGGATGACTCGTCTTGTCTTCCCAACACGGCAATTGTTCCATCCGGTTCCTCATCGAACGTCTGCCGTAATCTTACTGCAAGCTCCTGAGCATTGGTAACGACCAATCGTTGTGGTGGCCGAAAATGGGGCTGGAGTGGCCGGTGTCCTGTCAGAGAGACTACTGCCAGTCTATCGTCCGGCCCATTAAAAATGGGCATCTGAGACAAGGCCCGAGATCGTTCTGTCGTCCTCCCGTGCTCCAAGGCCGCTAGGGGTGTGGCAGGTCAGACATGTGAATAACGCCTAGGACTCTAAAGTGATTTCCATATAGGCAGACGGAGTCATGAACGCTCCCCCGAAGATCCTTTCAACAACCTATAGGCGACTGATATCTGCATTCCCCAGACGCCATAGAACCATTTGTGACTGGGGGCTAATTCGGCTTCCAAGGGCTCCGCTCTCCGTATGTACTGTTGTGTTTCGGCAGAAACCACAAAGCTATTTTCAGCAACGGGCTCAAGGCACGCGTTTTCGGCTGCCTCGACCCAAGGGGGGAAGAGATCTCTTGACGGATTCGGCACTTGACGTCGCATCGCATCGTGTCACGCCCTTCAAAGGACCCGGGCAGCCAAGCAGCCTTACCGTCAGCAACGGGTTACTCAGAGACCACGTGAGGTGATCAATCGCACGCAGTCGTCGTCCCGGCCGGAATGGTGGGAGGACGTGGACACCACCTCCATTGCTCGGGCGCCAGGCAACCCTGTCTCGGCCACCCAGTCAGGGCACAGGTCCAGTGGGATGGGAGGCAGGGTTGGAGAATCTGGTTCAAGGTGAGTGTGTGTGTGCCAATGTGCATGGCGTTCGAATCGAGGTAACTGTAAGACGCTGCGCGCAGCACCGTGGGGATTGCACCGTGCATTCCAAAGCCGCCAATGCAAGGCTGGGGTGGGCTGCCTCCACAACCCTGAAGGAGCCGAGGCTGGCGCTTTGGGCTATCTTGACTCGGCCGGGACTGGGACCAGGTGTGTTTCTTGGGTTCGTCTCTCTGACTGATCACTGAAGTGTGGAAGTGGACTGTGGACTGGACTGTCTGGTGTGGTTCAATCGTGTGTGTGCATTGGTCCCAATCTTGGTGC